>CM051014.1:7183296-7250796 GCA_027704905.1 Muraenolepis orangiensis | reverse complement strand
GTATGCACGCCGAGGCCCTCGTTAAAGACATGACTTATCATTTCAACGTATTGCCGCCCGTGCGGCCAGGAGCTTGGTAGAGGGTTGCGTGTGTGTGATACTGCAGCACTGGAGACGGGTCTCCTGGACTGGAATAGTACTGAAAGGTACTGAAATGAAAGGGAAGCTGATCACTGTCACGATAGTCTCTACCCCGGGAGAGATAACCAAAAGCAGTGGTTCCCCAACTTTTTGGCCTATTTTTAGGTCAGAAATGCATCTATCAGCATCTATTAGCCTGTCTTACAGTAAGGTCATTCAACATACAGTAGGTAGGCAAGAGAACTACTCGTCACCAGAAGTCATAAGTGCATTTCCCTCCTAACACCGAGCCTCTAACAGCAGAACCAAAGCTCAGGTTAAACTACAATAAGTTGGCTGCCTAGATTTGGCACAATAAGTGCATCAAACATGGGCTACAATGACACACAGTGAAGCCAACAGACTTAGCAGTGGTTACTTTGGCTGCGAAACACAAGGCAGTCTGTTCATATATATACCTTTATATACCTTTATATACCATATACCTTTAGCTGTTCAAATATGTTACATCGAAAATGTCCTGAAAAATGTCAAATATTATTATTATTATTATTAGCCTACAAAGCCAGCAGCAATCTGCCCATCTCCCCACACTTTCACTTTCAAAGCTTATTTGATATTATCTTGGATTTCTACAGCGGATAATGATGATGTCATTAGTACGCTGGCTGGGGGGGGGCTGGGGGGCGGGGGGGGGTGGGGTTGATGGTGAGACGGAGCTTCTGAAACACTGGGCGGACTTTGATTTAACATTTGTGTTAGATAAGGCGACATCTTTTCTAATTGAAAAAAGGAAGTGCTTAAGGAATACGTTATAAGTTAAGTACAATCAACACAGCTGGTTTTGATGCACACGTTAGTGTGGATCTAAAATGTAACGCTTGATGCCTATTCTAGCGTCGCTATACGATCTGGCTTCAATTCACACCCTCGCCATCTGCGCCGCTAATTTCCTCCCTGTCTCAAATGTTCGTACACGTCACGCACATTTTGCGTGGGAAGTGGCGTTCGCCTCTCTTTCAGACCCCGTTATCCATCAGAAGAACCCAGACCTTCGCTTTTAAACTTTTAAAACAGCTGAAAGTGAATTCCTTGTGTGGATTTAGCGAATTTGTGAATGCTTTGAGTTCAGCAATCACGCACGCACACACACACACACACACACACACACACACACACACACACACACACAGACGCATACAGACACTGACACACGCACACACACACGGACGCACACACACATACACACACGCACGCATGTACACACACACGCACACACACACACACACCACAATGTGGTATTTCCCACTGAGGGTGCCAGAGTTCGTATTCGGACCTCGCTTACTGTCCACAGATATTTAGTGGAAGAAACCTCCATGGGTCACAGATGGAGGGATTCCATCTGTGAAGAAAGGCCCCCTTTTGTGTCTCGACATAATGATGGCTCTTGGGGTTTGATTTACAAGCTGGGGATGAATAGAATGACTTCTCAAAGACGGTTTTGTTTTCATTTCCTGTTGGCATGCTCTCTGGCAATGGGAAATTCAAGATTTCAAGATCTTTATTGTCATGTGCACAATTCGTCATTTACAATTTCACTGGCTATGAAATTCTTAAAGTTAACCTGTGCGTCCCTCTCTCTCTCTCTCTCTCTCTCTCTCTCTCTCTCTCTCTCTCTCTCTCTCTCTCTCTCTCTCTCTCCCACCAGGGCCGCTGCATCAACTTCACCCGCGTGAAGGACGAGGCGGCCGCGGCCGCCACGGCAAAGGCCCCGCCCACCCGCACGCCCATCCACCGCAGCCCCTCCCCTCCCCCTGCCCCGCCGCCAGCGGACTACCGGCCCCTGAGCCGCACGCCGGCCGGGCCCCCGGCCAGGCTGCCCCCCTCCCCCGTGGGCCAGATGCCCCTCGGGCCCCCCCCCACCCGCACCCCCCCGGGGCTGCCCGGCCCGCCGCCGTCCAGACGGCCGCCCAGCCTGCAGTACTAGACAAAGAGAGAGGAGGAGGAGGAGGAGGAGGAGGAGGAGGAGGAGGAAGAACGTAAACACGAGAGACACCCACCCCACGCCAAAGACACACACCCCAGCACCTGAACAACCTCGACATCACGAGCCGACCCCCTACCCCACCCACACACACGACTCCTAAAAGCTAAAAGAGTTTAGTCTCTTTGTCTACAGCCGGTCCGGTGCTCTTTGCTCCATCCGCGTGTAGCGTTGGAGACCTCGGGGGGGAATCGTGTACCGTTATTACCAATAACTACCGCTAAAATTGCTTAATTCGACGGAAAGAAAAAACGAAATCGGTGTTTTTAGAAATGTCGTGGAGCTATTTGGGGCTGTTTTTTTTGGCACAGATGTGATCCATTTTTGCCCGCTAATTTGGAAAAGCATCATCTTTTATAGCTCGTTAGCATACACCTCCGTCCATCAGAACGACTAAATGTGGTGTACTAGTTATTAAAATGTTGTTTAGATTATGCGCCACTCATGGAATCAGGTTTGTGCTGAATTTTTACTTTATGTGTTTACATTAATTAGGCTATTTTGAAGCAAGCTATCACGCGATACATTCGTCACGTAGCAAAGCTGCAGCAAACGGGCTAGCTTTGGCGTGGATACGCGCTTGGAGAGAGCTAAAGTAGACTGGCACGTGTGCGGGGGTACGACCGTGCTCAGCATTATATATTTTAAGACCGGCGAGGTTTGTTGCTGGACAGCAAAGCATATAGGGACAGGATATTCGAGAAAAACTACAGAAATGGATGAATTATTTTGTTGTCTTAACCGACTACTGAGTTTTCCCGCCAATCTTTCGAGCATAGGCTAACAATAGGTTGCTAGCATGTGCGTCGTCATTTTCTATTTGAATTAAATTGATTATTCATACATTGCTATGCCGGTAGACCGGCTGGCTTCTTAAAACATTGAAGACATTTTTTGTTCAAAGCTTTACCGACGATAATCATGTGTTATAAACAATTCAATGTGTTTTTTTATGTTTTTGAGATCAAATGTTGTTCGCACATTTTTATCACATACAAACTTTTTTCACCCTTAATTCTTATTCAACTTCAAACCTGTTGTACTAAAACAGGATTTCACAAATAAGGTGTTGAAATTACCAATGTATACCATTTTTACCTGATCTGTTCTTTCGTCGGGATTAGAGCACAGGATGTGTTACGTCATTAAAAGCGTTAAAGCCGAGTTATATGTTTGTGTTTTCGGGATGACCGTCGGTATGTGGTTCCGATTTTGGGGTTTTGGGGTTTTGTTCTCATGTATGCTCTCATGTCGGTCACTTCCAAGCTTTCGATTATTTTCCTTAGAAACTCATCGATGCCGTTTAAATTGTAGCATACGGGTTGTGGTTATATTTCAGAATACCATCGGTGCATACAGCTGGGCAAAGTACAAGCATATTGATTCAGTTTTTCACGTTTCACGTTTGTTTGTGAGACAACCGCACTCATCCGTTTCAAGAAATCAAGAATCAATCAATCAATCAATCTCTGGTTGAACTGTTCTGTGTATTATATATATACTGTATATATATATATCTACTGGCATCATCACCGCTCACATTGCAACTGCAGGGCAGTTGAGTACAGCCTCTAATTTATTTAACTTCCCACTCGAGAGGTAGAGGAGGGTACTTGAATATATCGACAAGGTGTCCAACCGCCGAAAAAACGGACACTATGCAAAGAAGACACACTTACAAAAAAACCCGCAAAAACACACACAGTTCAACTCCATGTCAGCCCACCGAGCCTTCGCTCGTCCGCCTCTTAAGGTGCAACGTAGCTGTTGATTTTTTTGTTAAACAGTAAATCAACCAAACCCAAAAAGGGATTTTTTATTTTTTTGTTATCGGTTTCTCACATTTTTTGGGTTTGTAGAGGACATCATCACATGAGTGCAATAATGATGCCGGAATTTTGAAGTTCCTTTTGTTTGTATAGAAGACACACCTAGTGGACAAATTTGTTAGTTACACACTAGCGGACATATTGGTTGGTTGGGGTGGGGAAACCTAGATAACCTATATAAATGCATTCTACATGGTACCTGGTACCACCAGGTACCATGTAGAATGCATTTATATTAAAGCTGTCATGGATCAACCTTGAGATTCTCCCGCCCCAACTAACCAGTATGGTCATCGGCCCGGTGAATCCACACACATTGTACGCACATGTACGGGCAAAAAGGGGAATAGGGTTGCTTCACCCAGTGCCTCCTGAAATTCTTTTCTATACACTTTTATTTTCTTACGTCGTTCGATTCTGTTTCTACAGTTCTGTTTTGTTTTCCTAGTTGTGGTCCGTTTCTTTGTTAAGCACGTCGACAAAAGTAATAATTTTTTAAGTAAAAGGGATGTTTTAAAACAAGTTCTGTAATCGCAACCACAAAGCAAGAATTACATTTTTTGTAAGTCAAATATAATAAATGTTTCACTTCAAATCCAACGGTTGTGTTTTGTATATATTTAGCTCAGACAGAACAAGGTAGATATTGTGTGGTACTGCCTTGTCCTCATGGATACTTGACTATGATATAGAGAAGTACATTTTATACATTTCACTTCCGAATGAAAATTGGCATTGACCTTCCCACAGTCTCATGCCGAGGTTTTATCCAAAGCTACTGTGCATTTCTATATTCTATATTCATAAACAGAGATTTGAGTTTGCATTCTATGTTATGAAGCTAAGTTTGCAGTCTGAGAGACTCGAAACCTTGTATCAATCTTCAGAAAAAACCTGGTCTCTCCGTTGTTTAGAAGCTAAAATGACACCACCAGCAGCACCCCCAAATGCTCCAAACGGTACACGGAACAGATCTGTATTTGCTTGTGAAATTATTATCTGTAGCCATGGTTTCATTTCCACAGGATGGCCTTTACAACATCTGAAAGAAACTTTTGTGGGGGGAAAAAACAACAACCATATTTGGCCTTTGGAATTCGGAAAATTAAAATGAATTCAATAGTGGTTCCTGGAAGACGCCGTGTTTTGAGACTTTTCCCCTTAAAATTCAACACATCGAAAGGCTCTGCGTAAGTTTAAAGTTGGATTCCTGTGGAGTAAAGTTTTAACGGCAGTATGAAGGAAGGAAGTGTATAACTTGTTTGTGCTCTTTGAAAAACATTTTGTTCACAGTATCGATAAAGGTTGGTTTTCATGCTCGGCACATAATGCTAAAAAACGAGTTTGAGTCACTGTGTCTCCGTGTTACAATACTCTCAAGATTCAAGATTTCAAAGATTTTTATAAAAAAAACAATGGAACCCTTACTCCCCATTCCCTCCTGCGGTATGGAATTCTAAAACACAACACTATGAAATACTATACTAGACACAATACAAAATGAACATTAAAAGAACCGTAAGTGACCGATGGATGATATGTACACACGTGTTGTGTGTTGAATTGTGCAATCCTCAATATACCCTCAAGAAAACAAATACTGTACGCAAAGTCATTCAAAGTGTTGGGTTTACACAGGCCTAGAACATGATTATATATTATAATGATTCAATGAACGGGGAGAGGAGCCAGTCGTATTGAGAGATGACGTTAGACATTGGGACCCATCAGAGTGGAACAACATACTTACACTAACTGCTGAATGTCCCCATAAGTATATCAAAACAATGAATGCACGGGGATACTGTAAGTTGTGTACATAAGACCATAATATGCAGTGGGTGGGTGTGTGTGTGTGTGTGTGTGTGTGTGTGTGTGTGTGAGAGAGTGTTATTCTAACCTTAACAATCCTCAACTTACCACATGTTTTTCACTCTGCCTCTATCCATCCATCTTATGCACATACAGTATATCCCTGTCTCCCCCCTCTCTCTTCCTGCCTGTTTCTTTCTTCCCATTTCTCTGTCCTCTCTCTCTCTCTCTCTCTCTCTCTCTCTCTCTCTCTCTCTCTCTCTCTCTCTCTCTCTCTCTCTCTCTCTCTCTCTCTCTCTTTAGGAATGTGCTGATGACTGTGTGTTTCATCTTGGTCTCACATTACAGACTAGACTCCCTGACCCAACACACACACACACGCGCGCACACACACACACACACACACACGCCACACACACACACACACACACACACACACACACACACACACACACACACACACACACACACACACACACACACACACACACACACACCGTGAGAGAGAGGGACATGGACTCCAGAAATACACATAAAAAGAGTGTGAGAAAAAGACAAAGGAAAAGATCAATCCCACACACTCACACCCACATAGACACGCACACCCACACCCACATAGACACACACACGCACACCCACATAGACACGCACACCCACACCCACATAGACACGCACACGCACACCCACACCCACATAGACACGCACACCCACACCCACATAGACACGCACACCCACACCCACATAGACACGCACACCCACACCCACATAGACACGCACACAAGAGAGAAATGGGCAAAGGGAGTGACTCAAAACAGATATGTTCACAAGCATATGCGTGTGCCCTCGCACAAAGCACAAAGGCATGCACAACACACACACACACACACACACACACACACACTCCAACACTGCCTGCACATTGGTATTCTGATGTCGCTTGTATCCGTGACGACCAGTGTGATGGGGCAAACAACAGGCTGTGGCCGTGGAACCCACATGGTCAGCAGGACGGTGGTTTCTACCCACATAATACAGCTGTTCACCCCTGATCTCCACACACACCCTGCCGATGGCACTGCTGATCACACTGTATATGTGTGTAGGTGTGTGTGTGTGTGTGTGTGTGTGTGTGTGTGTGGGTGGGTGTGCATGTGTGTGCCTTTACATATGTATTTCTGAATGTGTGTACACAGTTACACATTGACATTTAAATGCATTTGTGCATGTGTGTTGTGCATGTTGTTTGTACATATACATGTATGTGTGTGTGTGTGTGTGTGTGTGTGTGTGTGTGTGTGTGTGTGTGTGTTAAGGAGTTGTGAAAACACAGAAATTTGAATGAAAGTGCCAACATGGAGGATTATTAACAAGACCAGACAAGCCCTGGCACCACATCTGCCCATTGTGGGGGAGGGGGGGGGCGGGTTGTACGTTGGTTTCTGGGGAATTCTATTTGGGTTTTGTCGGTTAATCTCATCCCAGCCCCGACACGCTCACCGGACCTCATCCTTGGCCGTTGCCGTCGACGACGCTGTGACTCACCGGAAAGCCCAGACGACCCGACGCAAGTTCCACTCCCGTGGACGATGAAAAACAACATGAGCAGCGCAGGACCACCATCTGTGTGTGTGTGTGTGTGTGTGTGTGTGTGTGTGTGTGTGTGTGTGTGTGTGTGTGTGTGTGTGTGTGTGTGTGTGTGTGTGCATTCGTTTGTTGTTGTGCAGAGGTGGGTTCTAACAGTGTGCTCATGAGTATGTGTCACACATCAAAAGGACACCAGGACATCAAGAGACACTCAAGAGGCTGTCTCTGGAACGGGGAACCCATCTGTCATTCAAGAGGTCCGTTTTAGTTTTGACGTGTGAGGTACCCTGTGAGGTACCCTGTAAGGTACGGTGTGAGGCGGCCTGTCCCCGGGACATGTGAGCTGCTGACGGAGTCAGAGACGGAGGCCCGACAGAGGGTCTGAGCGGCCCATGTGGTTTGCCAGCCTGGCTTCACACCAGCGCTCTGAATGGAATTACAGTTCTGTGATGCAAACGTGGCACCCAGAGGCTCTGCCCCTCGAAGCCCCCTGCTCCTCCTGCCCACTCCCCTCTCCCCCTCTCCCCCTCTCTCTCTCTCTCTCTCTCTCCCTCTCTCTCTCTCTCTGTCTCTTTGTCTCTCTCTCATTCCATCTACCCTGCATGCCCCCACTCTCCTCTCTCTCTCTCTCTCTCTCTCCTTCCTGCCACCCCCACCCCTGTCTCTCTCTCTCTACCCTGCACGCACAAACTCCTCTCTCTCTCTCTGCCTCTCTGTCTCTCTCTCTCTATCCCGCTCGCCCCCGCTTCCTCCCTCTCCCTGTCATAAGCCGAGGCACCCTTCGGGGTTCAGCGGGCAACTTGTGTGGCAGAGCACACCCTCATCATCCTCCACCACCACCACCACCACCACCACCCTCACCCTCACCACCCTCACCCTCACCACCACCACCCTCACCCTCACCACCCTCCAGTCCTACCACCAGAATGTGAGGGAAGGGAAACTCTTCCCTGCAGCCTTTCCATCCAGTGTTTTCCTACTTGTGTTCCTTCCTTCTTGCCATCTTTAAGTCTTAGTGACAATGCCGACAATCGTAAAAGACGATTTGTACGTTCCTGTTCCTCTTCTCCATGTACTTTAGTTCCCCGTTTCTTTAGTTCATTTCCGAGAGCCCCGGACGTCATGATTTCTTGCTCTTGAGTATCAGTCTGATAATGTTGTTAAAACCAACCTGGGGGTTACAGATCACACACACACATATGGAGCTTGTTTTGAGCAAGACAAAAACAGTGTGTGGGAGAGAGAGGAAGCAAGAGGGAGGGAGGGAGAGAGAGAGAGAGAGAGAGAGAGAGAGAGAGAGAGAGAGAGAGAGAGAGAGAGAGAGAGAGAGAGAGAGAGGGGGGGGGGGGAGAGGGGAGAGGGGGGGAAAAGAGAGAGAGAGAGAGAGAGAGAGAGAGAGAGAGAGAGAGAGAGAGAGAGAGAGAGAGAGAGAGAGAGAGAGGAGAGAGAGAGAGAGAGAGAGAGAGAGAGAGAGAGAGAGAGAGAGAGAGCGAGAGAGAGAGGAGAGAGAGAGAGGGAGAGGAGGAGGGGGGAGGAGAGGAGGAGAGAGGAGGAGAGAGAGAGAGAGAGAGAGAGAGAGAGAGAGAGAGAGAGAGAGAGAGAGAGAGAGGGGGGAGGGGAGGGGGGGAGGAGGAGGGGGGGAGAGAGAGGGAGAGGGGGGGAGGAGTAGTAATAAAGAGAGGGAGAAATAGGTAGAGAGGGGACAGGGATGCTGTTTGTGTAGTTTAGCTCAAGAGAGAGAAAGAGAGAGTGAGTGAGTGAGTGAGTGAGTGAGTGAGTGAGTGAGTGAGTGAGTGAGTGAGAGAGAGTAACTGCAGACAGGAGAAAAGGAATTGAGTATCACCATACAACAACAAACACACTGGGGGAGAAAGACACACACACACACACACACACACCTGATTTGCCCCGGAATTGCACAACTACACACAAACACACTCACTCACTGTACAAACACACTAAGTCAACCTCCTCTGAATTGGCCACATTCAGGTTACAAACCGTACAGCAGGCAGCATTTACTTGCTTCCATTTGATTGAATATGGCCCTTTATATGAAGGGAACAGCCTTACACCGCCATGAGTGCAGACATTGTGCACATACTGGACTTCCCCCCCCCCCCCACCCACCCACACCCCACACACACACACACAAACTCCACGGGTCATAGGTTTGAATCCCCGCGACTGTCACATTATCACAGGATAACAGCAGGATAGTGTGGTAGCCACAGTGTTTTTGACTCCCAGAGCCTTAATGGTACCGGGGTTCGACGGCACCAATGTCCTCAATCCTAGGAAGATGCCCTCCTAACCCCTTTACCTGCTGACCTTAAGGACAACATTCACTGTAAGCGGCTTTGGACCAAAGCTTAATGACTAACCGATGACTAAGGGCCATTGTGCTTCGTTCATTAAAAGGGCAGCTCAGTCTGTTGGGACGCGGCTTGGGAACCGGAGGGTACACAGTTCAAGTCCCCGAAACAGATGGTACTGGTACTTGGAGGCGGGGGGGGGGGGGGGGAAGGTGCCAGTTCGCCTCCTGGGTACTGCCGAGGTGCCCTTGAGCAAGGCACCAGACCCCTACCCTGCTCCCCGGGCAGCTGTATATTCAATAGCTGCCCACTGCTCCTAATACTAGGATGGGTTGAATGCAGAGAAGGAAATGTCACTGTGTGTACATGTACTGTACTGTATGTAACCAATGAAGAGGATTCAAATCCTCCAGGTTTAGATTGTGAATCACTCCCAGGTGATCAACGCAGGATGAAAGACACCGTGTTAAAGGGCGTTATGTCATTAAAGTGTACACGACAGAGATCCCGCTGGTTTGAGCTCAACGCTGCCATCTATCGGTGAGACGATAGATCTCAGCTGCCTGTACGGTGATGAGGTCATTTCAACGTTTTGACACCTGGCTGCTGCTGCTCTTTATCAATCTCTTTCACACTAATACAAAGTAAGATGTCTGACCCTTCAGCACGATGTGAATTCACATCTTCCACACTCCACATTTTTGCATATAAAGTGTAAGCGTGTGTGTGTACGTGTGATAAACCAACCAATGTGTATGTGTACTGCGGAAGGGAATGGGGAGTAAGGATTCCATTGTACTTGTTGGCAAATGGCAAATACAATTCTTGAATCTTGAATGTTAAACCAATTTGCTGGTTTTTTTTGCCTAAACATCAGCTTCTCTAAAATCTAAATCTGGAGGATTGAATCGTCTTTATTGGTCTCATACGTGTACACAGTGCAATTAGTTGTTCAGCATTTAACCCATCCTAGTATTAGGAGCAGTGGACAGCTATTGTATATACAGCTGCCCCGGGGAGCAGGGTAGGGGTCTGGTGCCTTGCTCAAGGGCCCCTCGGCTGTGCCCAGGGTGTTTTAGGGGACTTGAACCTGCGACCCGTTGGTTCCCAAGCCAAGTCCTAGCTATCCTGCCGCCCCTACAAACCGACACTACCTTGGTTTGCGTGAAAGAAACATCGCATGAGTTCCTAGGGTTCGTTTGAACAACATTAGCCGAAAAACAGACGTTGGTGTTGGATCGCAGGCGGCCCAAGCTAGGTCTGCTTCTGATTTACGTTTGACATGAGAGAAAAATGTACATATGCAATTTGGGGGGGAAAACCACCATGTGTCCAGCACCTGCGTCATAAAGTTGAAACACAATTTGGATTTGGATTAGAAGCCTGACACACACACACACAATTTCACTGTATCGTGGTTTATTGTACACTGTATTGTGTTGCATTGTACTGTATTGTACACTATTGTATTGTAGACTGTATTATGTTGTATTGTACACTGGACTGTACATTGTGTTGTGTTGTATTGTTGTTACGGCCCGAGACGCGTGTCCCGTGTGCGCCAGAGCAAGAATGGAGTCAACACAGGGGTCCATGTGCAAAAAGTGTATTGGTGATTATAAAAGGACAGACACAGGACACTCAAAGAACAAACACTCAGGAACCAGGCCTATGGACCTGGTGGAAGTATGCCAAATCAAAAGGAGCTTCACAAAGCTACACAAAAAGGAAAACTAAATTGCCCTCTGGCAACTACTGGTAGCGGTGGCAACAAGCGGTTAACCCAAACACACTACTCTGGAAAATCATACATGGGTGGCATACCCCCTCTAACCTAAGGTATCTAACAGTGAGTTACCTACGTGGTGAAAAACGTAAAGAGGCCTCTGACTAACCTGTCCCGAATACCCGGACCTTACCTATCGCAACCACCGTAGGGACGTGCATGCCATGAGGGTGACAAAAAAAGAGAGTGAGCTGCATAAAACAGGGAGCACCACAAAAACAGCAGGTGGCGGTGATTAGTTGATTGGTGATTAGTTGATTGGTGATTAGTTGATTGGTGGAGTCCGGGTCCTGGTGCTGGAGCAGGGCGGGGCTCTGACCTGTAACAGGGAACGAGGCCCACAGCGCCACCCGGAGGCACCACATGCCGAGAAAAATGTACATATGCAATTTGGGGGGGAAAACCCCCCAATGTGTCCAGCACCTGCGCCATAAAGTTGAAACACAATTTGGATTTGGATTAGATGCCTGACACACACACACACAATTTCACTGTATCGTGGTTTATTGTACACTGTGTGTGTTGCATTGTACTGTATTGTACACTATTGTGTTGTAGACTGTATTATGTTGTATTGTACACTGGACTGTACATTGTGTTGTGTTGTATTGTTCTGTATTGAAGTATATTATACACGTGTACTGTGTTGTATTGTACACTGTATTGTACATGGTATTGTGTTGTGTTGTACACTTTTATTGTACATTGTATTGTGTTAGATTGTACATTTTATTTTACACTGTATTGTACATTGTATTGTAATAATAATAATAATAATGCCGGCTTTTATATAGCGCTTTTATCCAAAGCGCTTTACAAGTCAATTGTACATTGTATTGTGTTGTGTTGTACACTGTATTGTGTTGTGTTGTACACTGTATTGTACACTGTATTGTGTTGTGTTGTACACTGTATTGTGTTGTGTTGTACACTGTATTGTGTTGTGTTGTACACTGTATTGTACACTGTATTGTGTTGTGTTGTACACTGTATTGTGTTGTGTTGTACACTGTATTGTACACTGTATTGTGTTGTGTTGTACACTGTATTGTGTTGTGTTGTACACTGTATTGTGTTGTGTTGTACACTGTATTGTACACTGTATTGTGTTGTACACTGTATTGTGTTGTGTTGTACACTGTATTGTACACTGTATTGTGTTGTGTTGTACACTGTATTGTGTTGTGTTGTACACTGTATTGTACACTGTATTGTGTTGTGTTGTACACTGTATTGTGTTGTGTTGTACACTGTATTGTACACTGTATTGTGTTGTGTTGTACACTGTATTGTGTTGTATTGTACACTGTATTGTGTTGTGTTGTACACTGTATTGTATCCATTGTCTGAAAGCGGCAGCACGGTCGTGGCGTGAAACAAAAGTGGGGTGATTAGAAAGGGAGCGTTCCTATTGGCTGCTGAGGCTGGGATTGAACATGAGGAGATGGTTGTTTTGGCCCGTGTGTAACCCTGAGACCTGCAGTGCTGTAATACAGGGTATGCATAAGCCTTGGTTGGTGTGTGTGTGTGTGTGTGTGTGTGTGTGTGTGTGTGTGTGTGTGTGTGTGTGTGTGTGTGTGTGTGTGTGTGTGCGCGTGTCCGTCCTTGTTTTCCTCGGCTGACACACTCAGCAGGGGTCGTCTGGGGAGAAGGCTAGGCGGTGGGTTCGTGGGCCATGCAAGGCTCAGACACTAAGCTCATGTCTTGGCCCTGGGAAGCGAGAGAGAAGCCTGTCACCCATCCAACCAGGACCACGGTTCAAGACCTCCCCAGGGACGGCTTGCTGTGTGTTGGCCTCAGGAGAACCACAGAAAGAGGGTCCGCTCTGTGCAGGTTGCACACAGACTGGGCTGTCGTGTTAATGGCTGTTTGTGTTGGTTGTTGATCAGCCCCACTTGTTTAAAGTCACCTTGAATAAAAGTGTCGAATTGAATTGATTGAATCCTCTTCATTTGTCACACACACACACACACACACACACACACACACACACACACACACACACACACACACACACACACAGTGAAATGTGGTTCTCTGCATTTAACCCATTCTATTATTAGGAGCAGTGGTCAGCTATTGTATATACAAGCGCTCGGGGAGCAGAGTTGGGGGTCTGGTGCCTTGCTCAAGGGTGTTTCGGGACTTGAAGCGGTGACGTTCCGGTTCCCAAGCTCCAAGTCCCAACAGACGGAGCTATCCTGTCAACCCCTAGGCCCAAGGTGGTGTCGTGTGAAGGGTCAGTTAGTTAGTTAGTTAGTCAGTTAGTTAGTCGGTTAGTTAGGGACGCAGGCCAATATCAGTGGCCAATATCACTTTCATGAAATGTTTGCGAATTGGTCAAGAGACAAACCAAAATATTGTATGTACACTCCTTTCCTCGTGGACAATGTTAAAAAATGACAAAAAAGAGTCATAACCATGACCATAACCCAGATGGTAACCATAACCCAGTCTCATAGCATAGGCCATTGAGGCCTTGAGGCCTAACCATCGTGTCGTAAGCCTCCATCTCGAGTCCGGTCTGGTCCCACTGTGACCTAGTCAGTCAGACCATAGGGTGACCGGGTTCACGGTTGTTGTGTTTGCAGTAAAAGGTATTAGGTGACACACACACACACACACACACACACACTCACACACACTCACACACACACACACACACACACACACACACACACACACACACACACACACAGCAGAGTATTATGTGAGGAGGTGAGTGTCAGGTGAACAGAGTGTTAAACGGTAAATGAGGGATGAAGGTCTATAGCCCAAGGATGACCACTGAGAACACACCTGCCTCCCGCCCAATGCTTGGAAATATACTCATGAGCGCACACACAGACACACACACACACACACACTTCATAGGGAGTTTAAATATATATATATATATATATATATATATATATATATATATACAGTATGTACCAGCCCTACTAACGGACGGACACACACACACTCACACACACTTAATGCATACATGCAAACATGCGTAGCCTAAGCCTACATATAACAATATATATATAAATATATGTATAAATATAATATATTTATATATATACACACACAGTATGACACACACACACACATGCAAATGATTAACACAAAATAATACCTCAGCAATCCCAGGACGCATTTCAAAAGCTTTCCCTTCTTATCCTGCTCATTCAGCCCATTTCCTTCACATGGCGATAAAGTGTTCTTGCACACACACACACACACACACACACACACACACACACACACACTTTCGTAAGTGTTATTGGTGAGTGACAGCCCTTTTCCATGGCTCCATAAGGGGGTCTTGTGGCTTGTTAACAGCTTCTGATGGAGCACCGTTTCCAGCCAGCAGGTGTTTATAGGGACGTCGCCGGTGACCTCCAACCACCAGAGGCCAAACGCTGAAGTGACACTCCAGCGAGCCACTGATGGACGTCAACTCCTCAACTCCGAATAACTACAAGGTTGTGGGGTTGACGGTAGAGTTTTGACGATTTGATGGGTTCTTCAGGACAAATATTTTTTGTACGAATCCCAAGCGAAATTTAGTCACACAATGGGAGCAGTCACCTCCAATCCGGAAGGTTGCTGGTTCGATTCCCTGGCTCCTCCTAGCAAAAACTGTCGAGGTGTCCTTGAGCAAGACCCTAACTGCTTCTGACGAGCCGGCTGTCTCCTTGCATGGCTAGCTGTCTGTGGATGAATTAATGGGTATGAATGTGAGGCATGACTTGTAAAGCGCTTTGGATAAAAGCGCAATATAAAAAGCAGTCCATTCCTATTACAATGGGAACGTTCGTAAAAAAATAAATTGTAATATAATTCATCACTTTTGGCTGACCGACGCAGTGGAGGCAGATTGTTGTTAAACCTCCCAGCGAGTCGGGGCCTTCCCCCCGGACAGGATTACACCACAGCGCTTGGTAACTCACTTTAACGCCAACTGTACTTAGAAAACAAAAGGAAAAACAAACACCGACTGAAAGAAATCATATTCCCCCCCTACTATTGAACAAAAATAAAACACAAACTCACATGTTGAACAAATATTTATGTTCCGTGTAAAATGTTATATTTTCCTTGCAATTGCAGGGAATGGGGATTTCCCCATTGTTGCATCGCACGTTAAAGAGTCCATAACCAGATGAAGGAGAACCACATCGCAACTACCGTTAAACACGTGTAATTGCGCATTGTCCTACATCATATAAACAATATGAGCATCACGTGTCATCCTTTAGACCTCGACACATACACACACACACACGTGTAATTGTGCATTGTCCTACATCATATCAACAATATGAGCATCACGTGTCATCCTTTAAACATCGACACACACACACACACACACACACACACACACACACACACACACACACACACACACACACACACACACACACACACACACACACACACACACACACACACACACACACACACACACACACACACACACACACACACACACACACACACACACACACACACACACACACAAAGTTTTGTCCCCTGCATCTGAAAACCACCCGCGGTGAGAGGGGTTTTCAGATGGAGTATAGCACCATCTAGTGGAGAAGGGACGCTACTACAGGAGGTAGTATTCAAATTAAACCATTGAATCACAAGACATCTCACTCATCCATTCCTTGGATGAAAATGCATTCGAATTTTTATTCTGGAGTCAGAGTCGCTGCAGGTACAATAGTTAGCGCACATGGCTTGTAATCAGAGATGGCTTTTGTGCGTCGTGGGTTCACGTCCTGCCTAAGTCACACAGGTGGAGGACCAGCACTTTATGCACTTCTTGCTGCTCACCTTGAGCACTTTATCAATATAAGTTAGTCTTTCCAGACCTATAGCTTCCTCTCTTCCACATTCCCAGTGATGGAGCATCCATGCCCTTCCAGCATAGTGCAATAGCTCTCAATAGCCTGAAGGAGACCAAAGACCAGAAGTTTAGTCCGCCTATAGATAGAGATATGCATGAAGTCTTCAGGATGAATTCCAAGCACACAGAGTTTGACATCTAAAGGGACCTCGGTATCAAAACATCTCTGACAAAACATTTTATAACATCCCTCCAGAATTGTTGGATATTCGGACACACATTCATAGACAATTAAAATAGTAGTACCCTTTTTACGTCTAGACACTTGGCACAGACGTCTGGAATATTAGCAGACATTAGATTAGATTAGATTAAAATGTATTGTCAGAGTTCAGCACAAGTACAGTACAGTACCAATATACTCTAACATCTAGATACATGTCCGCCTTGTACAGTACACGTGCCTTTTCTCATGCCACAGCCCATGTTATTTACCATGCTAAATAATCGGTAGTAGCTAAGTTTATGTTGTAACCTTGTCAGTTGATTCATGACAGATTTAATTTTTAACTGGAACATAACTCATATTCCAGAGGTAGACAGAAATGAATTACAATGACATTGTGGACGATGATGTTTCAGTAATATGTCCCACGGTTGATCAGCAGCTCCGTTTCAACAAGTTCTCCAAAGGTTTTTATTTGACCTATTCAGGGTAGATAAGGACCTAAAATAAAATATCTCTATTACCAGCAAAAATATCATCTTCCATTTGGCAAATCCTTGAAATGAGAACACAGAATGCTTTTTTTTTTTTTGCAATAGTTTGATTTTATTAGTTTAAAAACTGTTGAAAAGAAAATCTTATCAGCATAGAAATACACACCAGCTCCAAAATATGTTTTAGGTATGCATTTAACCATTAGGATATATATATATATATCAATAAAATAATAATCATCAAGTCTCTCCTTGGACTTGACAATAATATCTGTACACATCTATAAGACGGTGAACATTTTTTATAAAATATTTCATGAGTCGTTTTTTTTTTGTTTGTTTACACATGTTTATTTCCTCAAGTGGGACTTGAGGACCGTCCCTTAGTCCAGCCACCAGGGGAACGCTCCATTTAACTGCAAAAAAGCCTGGAGTTTATAAAGAGAAAGTGGAGACGCTACTGGCTACTGGTAGGCCTTTAAAAAAAAACTAAAAAAAACATAATTTTAATGGCTTCCATACGTATATAAGTTCAGCATCCGGATTACTCCTATGACAATATGAATCAAGGAAAGGCGTGACAGGAACACGTGCGGTTTGGTCTGAGCCGGGTCTCTGAGTGTATGATTATGAATATATATACCGATTATGTCCTAGCTAGTGTTCAGTGTAAAAAAAACAAAAAACATCAAAACAAATACACTCCAAATTCACTACAAAACAACCCATAAAACACCAACAAAAAAACAAAACAGCCCCGTCTCCAGAACAAAACCACCACGTACGATGTGGTCGCATACGCACAATAACAACAGATAACAACAGACTAGTACATGAGCTGAAAACAAAAGTAAACTACAAATAAAAACACTGTCTCAAGTCTGGGACTCGAGGGTGACACAACAACAGCATACTGGACGGACACACACACACACACACACACACACACACACACACACACACTGTGTGTGAGGGCAAAACAAGGGCCGCCGCATCCTGCAGAATGTATTTATGTCATTTTTTTTGCCCATGAACCATCCCATCCGGTGAGGTCATGAGCACAGTTCTCACAGACCACAACCAACCAAGAGGTGGGGCGTGCGTGTGGGCGAGAGAGGGGGGGGCCTAAACAATATACTTTAACCAAGACAGCAACAGTGTGACGAGACGGACCAAAAGGTGTACAACACACAGCTATCGGGACTACCTGGTTGATTGTACCCACAGTGGTCAGCGTGGGCGGTGCCCTAGTCGACCGGTCGGCTGACACGTACTACGGTGTCGTGGGACTGATTGTGAGAGGGGAGCGCCGCCATGCGCTATCCGTGCCCCCGGCTGACAGCTGTGACAACCCTACTGAACCCATGGAGCACAGGCATGAGCCAAGTCTACGAGGTCTTTAAGTATTGTGTTGTTATTATTATTATTATTATTATTGTCGTTATTATATTGCACACCCATAAAAAGGAGGAGGACAGAGGTGAAATGCACGCCTCCCTTGCATCGAAACAAGGGAGACAAAAACACCCAAAGAAACCTGAAAGACGTTTCCCCAGAGGATCTTGAGTGACACAGCCGGTCGGTGACTGCGGCGCGCTTCCGCTCTGAAACGTTTGGGTTAAACCTATCCAGCCAAAGCACATCGATTCCTATTATCTACCAACTGTGGTAGAAATGATTTAGCCGATGACGTGTGAGGGATTACATGTGGCCATTCATTCATCCATCCATTCATACTCGGTACATTTTGGCTGTGGCCGATAATTCCGTTAACTCGTTCATCAACTTTGTCGTCGTGTCCACCTCAATATCCCCACATCAATGTCTGCAGGTCCCATGTCATTTCCCTGGACACATAACTCGGTCGTCCCAGGGAAACTGATCTGAATGCCTGAAACACTAGGGATAACCTCTGCTACTCAACCACTACTAGGTCTCCTACTACTACGACGACGACGACCGCCACTAGTGCAAGAAGGGTGGAATCTTGAACACACACACACACACACACCTCCACCTCACATGATGGCTAGTAGAACCATAAAATATAATACCAGCCACAGCCAATACATGTATCGGCGCATTTGGAAAGTGTCCCGAGAGCGTAAAAGAGCCAGCGGGAAAAAAAACCGAAACATGTAAGCTTAGCGGTCACGAAAACAAACCAATGTGATAAACACACGTGTTGGGATTCCCCGTTTTTTCGATAAAATTAACCTGCAGGAATTATTATGAATGTATTGATGAAATACATTAAAAAAAAAACAACATATATTTTTAGTCCCCGGTTCCTCAAGACAGGTGGCCCCTGTCTTGAGGAACCGATGACCATCATCTTCTAACGCATTTTGCAATACTCCAATGGGGGTCATATGATGTGACCCCCCCCCATATGATGTGAAATGATGTGGACCAAGTGGAAACACGACACTGAATGGCTCTGGAACAGCAGCCCTCTCTCCGCTAAAACACATGTGTTGCGTAGGCGTCACACAGACAAGGCAGCACTTTTGGACCCCAACTACGGGTTCCTGAATCTAGAGCCAAAAAAAGTCAAAAGAAAAAGATGGGGGAAAAATAGATAAGACTAGCAATAAAACGCTTTGCCCCCCCTCCCCAGGACATCACACCCTCTGTGTTTACATCTCTGGATTCATTAAAGGCACACAATCTAGCACAGAGTAACCATCTTCCAAGTGTGCAAAAAAGAAGCTCGTCTTAGAGTATCTCCTCAATTAATAAAATAAAATTAAAAAGGAAAGAAGAAGGGAGGCAAAATGTTGATAATAAGTGTTCTGTCACCAACAAGCAGTAACGCAGCTCTCTCTTTCTGTCTGTCCCAGACGCTTTGTGATTAAGAAAGGCGTTGCAGAAGGCTGTGAGGGGAGAAGGAGACACTGACAGTCGAGAGCAGAGATGTGCTTTACAATCAGCCACCGAGCAACTTGTGTGTTTTCAATTGGCACTTTGCAGCGGTGCATCATCAGTCGAGAGCGCAGAGTCCCTGCACCCCAGAGAGGGAGAGGGAGAGAGAGAGAGCGAGAGCAATAGAGAGAGACCTTCATACACAATGTCCAGGTTAGGTGCGCTGGGGGAAGAGATGAGTCGCAGGGGGAGAGGACACGGACCGGAACAGAGTCCCGACCAACCCCAGTTAGATCCTCTAAGCACTGAACTGAGACTCCAGAGAGACGCTGACAGAGAGAGGTGGACACCAGCAGTGGTAAAACTCTAGAAACTCAGTAAAAGCAGCACATGAGTGTTGGCCCAACGTTGTGTTTATGTTCCACATTGTTCCTCAAGCCGTCAAGAGTTCTCCTCCTTCGCCTTCGTCCGTTCTTCAATAACAAAAAAGGGGTTTCCGTGTGTCTGAGAGAGCGTACATTGTCCAGGAGCCCCGGAGGTTCCCCCCCACCGCGCTCGGGTACCTCCCTTCTCTCTCCTCTCCTTCTGCTCCTCTGTCCCTGCTCAGTTGGAGTCAGGGGCGGAGGTGGTGTTGGCTGGGGAAGGGGAAGAGGAAGAGGAAATGGTGGTGGTGGATGATGTGACCACGGTGACGGTGGTCACAAAGGGGGCGGGGTCCGGCACAGGGGCCGAGGCAGGGTCCGGCGCGGGGGCCGAGGCGGGGTCCGGCGCGGGGGCCGAGGCGGGGTCCGGCGCGGGGGCCGAGGCGGGTCCGGCGCGGGGGTCGAGGCGGGGTCCGGCGCGGGGGCCGGCGTGGGGGCCGAGGCGGGGGAGGGCTGGTGAGCAAGGGAAGCCAGGGGGTTGACGATGACCTGGATGACAAAGTCCTTCTGGATCTTGGTGTCCTGCAGCCGCGTCTTGTCCGTCAGCAGCTTGCCGGAGAAGAACCAGCGCTGGTGGGCGGCGTCGATGTCCTCCTGCGCGTGCAGCTGCTTCTTCAGCTGGCCGATGGTGTCCGCCATGCTGGCGCTCAGACGCAGGTCCTTCCCCGTGGACAGCCGTACCTGGACGGAGGAACGCAAACGTTTTTTGTTTATTTCTTTAGCAGGTGTGTACAACTTGCCGTTGACAATTAATTTAATATTATAGGAGGCCCCTTAATCCAGATACATATCCCCAAGGAGGAGGCAGCAGGTACAAGAGCACAGTGATGCCTTGTCCACCATCAGAAAAAAATAATAATAATGGACAAACGCAAACCTGAAGCAGATATTGAGAAACGTTTGGGTGGAAACCCATCAGGACGGGCCTTAAGAGAGAGGGGCATTTCCTTAATTTCCCTCGGGATAAATAAAGTTATTTTGAATCTTGAATGAATGTGTAGCGATAACCCGGTCTATCGCAACGCTCTCTTTCCGTTATTTTCCTTCCTGTGTGGCGCGTACAACAGAGTACAACAATAAAGTTTCTGGTGGAAATCGTCTCTCCTGTAACCTGAACCGCACGCCGCTCTGGGGCATGCTTGGCTCCCTCCCTCGCTCCCTCCTCGCTCCCTCCCCCGAGAGAAAACAAAACAAAACACGATGACGCCACTAATCACAAAATAACAAGCCCAGGGGGACGTTACCTTGAGCGTGAACTCTTTCTTGGGGGCTACGGTGGGCTCGGGGCTGTCGCTGGGGTCGTCGTCGCTGCGCTCCGAGATGAGGTTGACCGGCGGGGCCAGGCAGTAGACCGGCAGTTGGTAGCGGTTCCCCAGCTCGTCGTAGCACTCCGTCAGCGTACCTGGGAGTCAAAAAAAGAAAAAAGACCACAGAGACATTAGGAGAATAGTCCCACTCGGTTTCTCGGATCAATGCTCTTGGATGTGCTCGTTCCCGTTTAGGATTTATAGCACCCGCGGCTGGACTGGTCAAAGTCAGTGTTTTATTGTTAAATGTGCAGTATTTAGTGGTCATTTGGTGCAGGCATCCCTGTAGTCCGAAATAAAGCACAGCACAGCAGCGCTAAGACAATAACATACATGGCAGTAGCGCAGTCAGGTGGGACTTGGCTTAGGAACCGGAAGGTCGCCGGTTCAAGTGCCCAAAACACCTGGGCACTGCCGAGGGGCCCTTGAGCAAGGCCCCAAACCCCCTACACTGCTCCCCGGGCGCTGTATATAACAATAGCTGCCCACTGCTCCTCATACTAGGATGGGTTAAATGCAGAGAAACACATTTCACTGTGTGTGTGACTAATAAAGATGATTCATGATGCTCTATTTTTATGTTTGCGTACCTCAGCGTTATGCTACTGTCTACTTCAACAAATGTACTCCTTGTAAGTCGCTTTGGATAAAAGCGTCTGCCAAATGTCCTAAATGTAAATGTAAATGATTCAATCCTCCAGATTTACACATAAACAAAGAAAGGCAGTAAAGGTATAAAACATCAAGAGCATGACTTGTGAGGTGGCAGTAACACTAGGAGGCTACGGTTCTGTGCTCTTGGAGGTTACTAAAGGTCACCATCTGTCTAGCTGATGTGTGACTGATGAGGCCCCTCCCCCCCCCAGCAGGATGTTCACCCTTCAACCAAAGTGCTGTTGGATTTTGGTTGTTGTGGAGAATTACAGCCACACCCTACCGGTCCAATCAGACAGTCGACAGCTGCTGACGAGACGAGAGAGACGGAGAGATCTGTAATCTATATTTAAACTTGGTTTAAATATAGATTGGCAAAGCCAACACAGCGTGTTTGTGAAAATTAACCAGTCTAACAGTTGCACTGGGGGTCAGCGTGAGTATCACAACCCAGACCAGATTCTCTTTCAGACCTCCCAAGCCCCGTTTCATAAAGGTGCAGCAGGTCAAAGGTTACACGCTCAGGGATAATTAGCCAAATTTGCACCCCCCCTGTTTTTCATCTTTCATCCAAGAATCCAACGAATGTTTTGCCGGATTATACGGCGGTGTGGAGGATGTGATCTTTACGTAGGAAAGGAACGACAGCCAATAAGGAGCCATGTGATGACAATGGTATGGATGGATGGTAATCACAACAGAAGCCATGGTGGCAGAAGCGAACGTGTGATGGTTTACCCATAGAGTTTGTCCATAGTTCTTTAGGATGTCACGATAAAAACAAGTGCAAAAGCTAGCGTGGCATATCCGCGATCCGGCATCCGGTTTGTTTACGCTGAAGTCACAGTTTTGATGGAGAGATTGTAATTGGGCTATTTGCGAAAGTTCAGCTTTTGAGAAGCAGTACTGGGTTGTGGTCGGTTGAATGCAATGAATTCACACACTTAACGATCAAGACAGCTAAATTCAACGTCATCTATCAAACTAAGTGTTTGGTGATGGGGGGGGTGTTACGGCTACCCCATTTCCCCATTTCCATCTCTTGCTCCCTCCCCAGTTGTGACCACGATAATGTGGAACACCTGAGGGAGGCCCGATATAACCAGAGACTGTTTTTAGGAGAGCCTGTTTTCAGGAATGCCCGAGTGTGCTAGGCAAAGACATAGACACAGATAATTCAAACGATAATGACATAGATACAGCCGACACCATGTGTTTAGGCCTGCCGTCGGACCAATAGCCCCACACTAGAACACTCCTCAGTACAACGTTGCGGTGTTCCTAATGTATGCGAACCCAGGGCCGCCTTGACCCAGTTTGCCTTGTGGGCTCCTATTTTGTGCAAGGGGAGAAGTCCCGGGAGACGACCCGAGAACGGTGACCTGAATACGGGCGGGCGCGCTGGAGCGGACACCCGGACGCCCGGCGCGGGGGGGGGGGGTGTCTGCCTCCAGCATCCTCCGTACATCCGGTGAGGACACCATAGGAGACGTGGGGTGTAAGATGCTGATGACGGGGGTCGACTGAATGGGGTGCACTAGAATCTCAGCCGTTTTTCCTCCTCCGCCTGCTCGCGTTTAAAAAGGGGATGTGCACAGATAATTGACGATTCAGATAACTGTTCCAGGCATGACTATTCAAATATTGATTATCCCTATTCGGGGATATTCTACTTATGCACAGAATCATGGGAATTCATCAGAAAATATGGCAGCTGTCACAAAAATCTGGCGTTCCCGGGGGAAGGTGTTAGCCTGACTGTATGTTGACGAGTTGCCAAAATAACTCAAAGCGTTCCCGATAGGAGAGAATTCTGCATATGCAGATTGGATTTTGGATGCACGATGGTGTGCGAAACTCCCGTCCTCTCATAACAACTTGCCTGTGTTAGATGGATCAGATGGATCTAGATTGTTTTTTTTTTTCCCCCGAAGTATATACTATTTTATTTTTATTTTAGCTACAGTGTGAGACGGTTGCGCAATCACAATGTTTGTAAAACTATGCCGGGACAATAAACAGTGGTTCCGATACATTTTGCATTTACGAGGCTACCATGTTCTGTCGGCTACTCTCTTGGTTTACTGTACTCTTGTCACGCGAATAACCGGATAACACCGTCAGTTATCTGGATATGAAAAATGGTCTGTTTGCAAATCCCTGCCAGCTGTTCATACAGTACGTACAACTCAACCATCAACCTGACGTGTTTGAACAACAGACTTTCAGACAAGCTGCCCGAAGCGACAAACGCTCAAATCGGTAATAAACAACTGGTTTGTGAGCTTAAATCACATTTTGCTCCCTTTTATTGCACTGTGCGGTTGGCACCCGACCAGAGGACTCAAGGTAACGTTATAGGAGGTCATATACAGCGAGGACGAGGCCGGCGGCACGTCTGCCCCACATGACTCACCACTTTGGCCCAGAGTGTGTCTGTGACCGGACGGTTCAGTTGGTGTGTGTGCACGCAAATTTGAGAGTGTGCGACAAAGCGAGAGAGAGTGTGTGCGAGTTGGAGTCTGAGTGTGAGCACGAGAGCCTGTGTGTGAGAGAGAGACTCGCGTGCCTGGGCGTGAGAGCGTGCATTAAAGCGTGAGTGAGAGTGTGAGCGTGCTCGTGAGAGAGCGTGCTCGTGAGAGAGCGTGCCCGTGAGAGAGCGTGCCCGTGAGAGAGAGAGCGTGCCCGTGAGAGAGTGAGAGCGTGCCCGTGAGAGAGTGAGAGCGTGCCCGTGAGAGAGTGAGAGCGTGCCCGTGAGAGAGTGAGAGCGTGCCCGTGAGAGAGTGAGAGCGTGCCAGAGAGAGAGAGTGTGAGAGAGAGTGTGCCCGTGAGAGAGAGAGAGCGTGCCCGTGAGAGAGAGCGTGCCCGTGAGAGAGAGAGTGTGCCCGTGAGAGTGAGAGCGCGTGCCCGTGAGAGTGTGCCCGTGAGAGAGAGCGTGCCCGTGAGAGAGAGCGTGCCCGAGAGAGTGTGAGAGAGAGCGTGCCCGTGAGAGCGTGCCCGTGAGAGAGAGAGAGCGTGCCCGTGAGTGTGCCCGTGAGAGAGCGTGCCCGTGAGAGAGAGCGTGCCCGAGAGAGTGTGAGAGAGAGAGCGTGCCCGTGAGAGTGTGCCCGTGAGAGAGAGAGCGTGCCTGTGAGAGTGTGCCCGTGAGAGAGAGAGCGTGCCCGTGAGCATGCCCGTGAGAGTGTGCCCGTGAGAGAGAGAGAGAGAGTGTGCCCGTGAGAGAGTGTGCCCGTGAGAGAGTGTGCCCGTGAGAGAGTGTGCCCGTGAGAGAGAGAGTGTGCCCGTGAGAGAGAGAGTGTGCCCGTGAGAGAGAGAGAGAGCGTGCCCGTGAGAGAGAGAGAGAGCGTGCCCGAGAGAGAGAGAGAGAGCGTGCCCGAGAGAGAGAGAGAGAGCGTGCCCGTGAGAGTGAGTGCCCGTGAGAGAGAGTGCCCGTGAGAGAGAGAGAGCGCGTGCCCGTGAGAGTGTGCCCGTGAGAGAGAGCGTGCCCGTGAGAGAGAGCGTGCCCGTGAGAGAGAGCGAGCCCGTGAGAGAGAGCGAGCCCGAGAGAGAGTGTGAGAGAGAGAGCGTGCCCGTGAGAGTGTGCCCGTGAGAGAGAGAGAGGGTGCCCGTGAGAGAGAGAGCGTGCCCGTGAGAGAGAGAGCGTGCCCGTGAGAGAGCGTGCCCGTGAGAGAGAGAGAGAGAGCGTGCCCGTGAGAGAGAGAGAGAGAGAGCGTGCCCGTGAGAGAGAGAGCGTGCCCGTGAGAGAGAGAGCGTGCCCGTGAGAGAGAGCGAGTGTGCCCGTGAGAGAGAGAGAGCGAGTGTGCCCGTGAGAGAGAGAGAGCGAGTGTGCCCGTGAGAGAGAGAGAGCGGGCCCGTGAGAGAGAGAGAGCGTGCCCGAGAGAGAGAGGGCGTGCCCGTGAGAGAGAGAGAGCGTGCCCGTGAGAGAGAGAGAGAGAGCGTGCCCGTGAGAGAGAGAGAGAGAGCGTGCCCGTGAGAGAGAGAGAGAGAGCGTGCCCGTGAGAGAGAGAGAGAGAGCGTGCCCGTGAGAGAGAGAGAGAGAGCGTGCCCGTGAGAGAGAGAGAGCCCATGTGAGATAGAGAGAGCGTGCCCGTGTGAGATAGAGAGAGCGTGCCCGTGTGAGATAGAGAGAGCGTGCCCGTGTGAGATAGAGAGAGCGTGCCCGTGTGAGATAGAGAGAGCGTGCCCGTGTGAGATAGAGAGAGCGTGCCCGTGTGAGATAGAGAGAGCGTGCCCGTGTGAGATAGAGAGAGCGTGCCCGTGTGAGATAGAGAGAGCGTGCCCGTGTGAGATAGAGAGAGCGTGCCCGTGTGAGATAGAGAGAGCGTGCCCGTGTGAGATAGAGAGAGCGTGCCCGTGTGAGATAGAGAGAGCGTGCCCGTGTGAGATAGAGAGAGCGTGCCCGTGAGATAGAGAGAGCGTGCCCGTGAGATAGAGAGAGAGGGCGTATGTGTGTGCGTGCATTTATGCGCGCATGTCAGAGAGGGCATACGCTTGAGAGAGGGCGTGCGTGTGCGTGCATGTGAGAGTGTGCGAGCGAGAGTGTGTGTGTGTGTGCGTGTGAGAGCGAGAGTGTGTGTCCCCTCACCGTGGGGCAGGGTGATGCTAGCGCCGTCTACGATGGCCTGGGCCAGCTCGTGGTCGCTGCACTCTAGGGCCACGGCGGCGGCCTTCAGCGCATCCCAGATCTCCTTGCGTCCGTCGAAGGCGGGCGCCGTGTCCCAGAACTCGTCCCGCTTGCTGCGCAGCTGGCCCTCCGTCATGGGGTAGTCACTCTTCCACTTGGGACGTTCCTTCTTCAGAGGCTCATTGCGGCCTGGCAGAGAGAGAGAGAGCGAGAGCGAGACTGGTAATTCAATACATAAATCTATGGGGTTAGTCTATATAGAAACAACCACACGATGGTAAAGACTATTTTGTGTGTACTCATGTATGAATGATGAATGAATTAAGTACTGAGCATTTTTGGTGCACAATGAACAATGGTTTCAAGTGACACTATGGAGGAATTGTTTTTAAATAAATATAGGTCTGGCCTACAATATGAAGATATAAATGGCTAAAACAGCTAGAACAGTCTGGTTAGTACAGAAAGTTACACCACTTTACGGTTATATGCAGCCTTGAATGAAACGGATGCCATATCACCATATGGATATTTTGCCCAAAGGATTTCTTGCCTATATCTGGTTATTTTTTTTAAGGTGAGCCTAATGCCACATGAAAACTGCTAACATTAATAAAGCCTGAACGGGCAGAGGGTTAACCCTCCGGTAGCGGCACGCTAAGGGACCCGCACATGTCGAATGCGTTTAATTTTTATGGACGGTACTCTACCGGGGACACACACACACACGCACACACACGCACACGCACACACACGGCGTAAACGGTGGACTAGGGTGTACCATGGCCCACACACACACAAGTATATGTACACACAAGCAGTAATTACACTACGAATACTGTTGTGGTAACATTGCTTATGCTTACACAGGGCTATATACTCTAACCAGCCCTCATACACCTGCCATGGGAACAGTGACACGGGCGGAGAGAACCAACTGAAAATGAAGAGGAGGCGGAGGACGACGACACGGGGCAACAATCCAAAGGGGTCTTCTTTCCGTGAAACAAATTATTTATAGTTGTGAAGTGCAAGGAGTCGTCGAGAGCAGGGCCACGCGGTGTAGGATTAGCGGCGGAGAGGGGAGGGTGGAGGGTGGGGAGGGGCGGGTGTCAGACAAGTCGTCGGACATGAGGCTTCCCTGCCACCCGTCAGCTGCCGGTACACCGACGCGTGCGTCGCGGTCTCAAAACCATAGGAAACCGTCACATGAGTTAAATAACCGATACAGACGGCAGTGGCACCCGGGCAGAAAGAGTGGGTGCTATAAATACAGAGTACTGGTTAAGTAAGTATCAATTACCAGTTCTTCAGTCAAACGCTTTTATCCAAACGTGACTCACAATGAACTCGGGGTCATTAAAAAGGCGCTGTAAGGTATGTTCATTTGTTAAAATAAGTGTTCTATAAAAGTTCTATATATATTACAACAGTCTGCACCGATATAAAGTGTTTTCTCCGTAACATGGGTGTCCCAGTCCCTCCACTCTGCAGTAAACGGACATTATTTTCCGGTATCCCGTTCCCATTATTATCCAATCAGGAGAGAGAACTCCACAAAGAGGCGGGATTCCAGTGTTGACTGACGGCGGAACAAGGCCAAGCTACCAGCGACTCCAGCACTCCCAGGGGCAGAACGGGCGGAAAAGAATGAAGGAAACCAAGCGCCCGGGAACGTCCGTGTGGCGGATAGGGAGGGGAACGCTAACTGCAATCACGGGCAGGAAGTTAAAAGCCAAAACTAGGATGTCGCTTGCACAGTACCTCTGAGGAGGAGGTAGGGGGTCAGGCACCTCTTGTTCAAGGACGCTTCCCGAGGTCACGGGTGGACACAGACGGGTTCGAACACAGAACCAACCCCCATGTAGTCCCTTGCAGTTTGGTTACGAAATACAACATTACATACAGTGCAACGTAGAAGGAGCTCATCATAAGCACAACAGACTATGGCCCGAACCGAGGGGAAACGGCACACACACACACACGTAGACGGAGCAAATCAAAGGGCCGTGATGTCACGAGCCAGCGGAACACTGGGCCAGGATATGCACATGCATTTTTCAACACATTCATCATCCATTGGAACAGTGAGTCACTGAAGAAATATGCCCGAGTGGCAACACAAAGAGAGCTTTGCCTGAAAAACTGGCTATTTTTGAAACAGAGCATGTGTGCTCCCATCCATGTTAAGGAGACCGTGTTATCCTTAGTGAATGAGTGAAGCCAACTGGACCATTTTTTTTTTTTATCTTTATACTTTCGGTTTTTGAGAAACCAAAATTGAGAAAGAATAACACTGGAAGCCAAACAAACACATTGGATGCACAAACGCAGTGGATGATTAGTGGAACTCAAACGGCAGACCATAAGAATGCTGCGTTCCATGTGTGGGAGTAGGGGACTTCTGGTCGTCCCCCCCCCCCAAAAAAGTGGGGCAAAAGAAGAGGAGGAGGATGAGGAACGCAACTGGGGGGGGGGGGTGAATGGAGGTACCACCTGGATGATTCAAAGCACACGACAGAAAAATAACCAACATGACCATCACACAGCCACACATTGTCAGTAGGGGGAACCGGATCCAATGCGTCGGTTGGAATGACGCCACTCTGCTAAAAAGGAAGCCAGGTGAGATTTTGTGTCAGTTGGTCGGTCCCAGACATGAAAAGCCCCCCCCGTCCCCCGAGCAAAAAATTAAATTGTCATGCGTTTGGTCGTTTGAAGTGGTGAGGGTTTTTTCCATTTCAAAGCGTTTGAAATGAAGCAACGCGGCTCAAACGTTTTGCCAATCAACTGACAGACAGCCCATCTCTGCCCGGGGTACAGAAGTAGCTTCCAGCCTTTAGTTTAGTGGGACAATGTGAGAATAGGGTCTACTGGATTTAAAGCCTTTGGTTCTTCTTTCATTATCTTTGCACGTGAAAACTGCCGCACCCAAATTAATTTAAAATCCATCATATTCTGTGTTCCGTGAACTCCACATAATGAAACTGGCAATTACTTATTTTCGAGTTGGAAAAAAAGACCAATCATTGAAAAATGTACAAAAACAGTTGGTGGAGGAGATTTACACGCCAAGCTGAAAAAGACAGAGGAACAGTGAAGAAGAAGACTGACCCGGGACCCTCCCTACGAGATCTTTCCAATCGGTTTTAATGATACGCAAAGCAACGCAAAACTGCCAATCTCCACGGCAACGAGAGACAACGAGATGACACATTTGGACAATGCCTGCAAATGCCATTATAGACACAAGTTTCGAAGAGCGTTTGTTTTTTTTCCCCTTTGGACACATGAGGCAACAGCAGGGCGTTTCCATCTCCAGGGGGCCCCCTGTCTTGAGTGCGGCCGCTGCTATGATTCAAGGTTACCGCGAAGCCCGGGCTTATGAAACGTCTCGTAAACTACGCACGGGGATCACAAAACACAACCCCGTCGGGTTTTTGGGAGAGACGCGGAAAAACAAAGCCAGACTCCTTTTTCCCCCCGTTTGTTTGGTCTTAGAAAGTGAGTTGTTGCGGCACACGAGGTGGCGTGTCCTCGGCCCCTGTGTACTTATGTTCCTTCACGGCGCATTCTCGTCCCCGCAATACAAATAAATCCAGGGCGTTCTCCACATTCAGCCCGGCCTCCTCGGGGGTTCATTTCAGGTCCGCTTTGCAGACATCTGCAACGTCATCGTCGGGAGGTTGCCGTGCGTCACAGAGAATTCAGCGGAGACCAGAGGGTATGCATGTGTGTGTGTGTTTTGGAATCTGAATGCTGAATGCGACTACAGACTCGGGGCCTTTGTTTTTGTCTGAATTGGGACGACATCACTTGAGACAGTCAAGCACTAGCCTCAAAACACACTATAAAACCCCCAAAACACTTCCAAAACACCTGAAACGGATGTTTGTTTTCAACATTTTCCCGTCCTCCATTCAAAACAGACCTCAGAAACGTAAAGCTCTGGCGGATAAACGTTCTCTGTGGAATCGCATTTTCTTCCGTGCAACGGACAATGACACTTTGAGAGACAAGGGGGATGTATGGATACATGCATGGATGGATAAAGAGATGATGATGACCGAATGCGTCGATAGATCAACTTGTTCGGTTTGATTGCAGAGTATGCTGACAAGCTCAGCATATGGCCCAATATTAGTACAGTCGATGGGCTGCAAATGAATGTAGTGGCAAGGTGGTTGACAGCAACCAATATGGCATGGGTGCCAAGTGATGTCGCTGTGAAAACCCACAATACCGGATTACCCTCACAGGGGGGCGAGTGGAGAAAACAAACAGGGATAAGCGCATCAGCAACGTCTGAGTGAGAGAGGCAGTTTGACCCCTTGGGAGGGGGTAAATGGTGGGCTGCCCTATGGTCAGTTAAAACATAACTTCCGGAAATGAACATAAAAAATAATTAATAGCAACCTAAATGGTGGTTCTTAACTAAAAAGGCAGGTGAACAACATCTGATCCCCAGTGGAATACCTTGTTGTTCATAGTGTAAGGACCCAGCGCTGAGACAAGACGTGACTCGTTGCTACTGTGAAAACCTGGCAAGGTGTCCCTGCTGACAGCCATCGGGATGAGATGATACAAGCCAAGACACTATCAGAACGCTAGAGAATCTTGGCGAGAACTTGAAAAGAACCTAGGGCGTGCGTATCAGGGTTTTGCGCCTGTTACATAAGTTATGAGTTATGCATAGCGACTTGTTTGATATTGGGTGTACTCCGTAAGGATTCTCTTAAATGAATACATTTCTTGCCGATGAAAATGCCTTTTCCTACATCTTATGTGAGATTCTCACTGAAAGCGTCAAAATAAGATATTTTAAAGTTATAATGTTGATAAATATGTTAGTCCATCCAGTGCGCATGTTTTTCGATACCATCCTTATACATTTGAGCTAGCAGGAGACACTACTTGAGGCCAATATGAAAGTATTACAAGGAAAAGGTGAGAATGTTAGAAAATAAGTTTGTTTGTTACTGTAATATTGAGATATTTGAACATCTATGCATGGCATATAGATTTATGTAAGCGACTTACTGAATCAAATCCTGACTGTTTCCAGGTACATCAATAAGTTTGAAAATAAATGTGTCATGAACTTGTGAGTAATAATCAAAAAGGAAAGAGAACATTGGGCTTCTTCAAGAGGAACCTGAACTATATCTACACCTGGTCCAGAGCTAGCGTGTAGGTTTTTGATGTTTGTTCATTGCCAAGCACTCCACACTCAAGCAGGCCCACACCAGAGCCAATTTAGATGAAGAAAAATCGTGTTCTAAAAATTGTGCACAAGATACATAAGCCAAACACAGCAGACATGACCAGCATTTGTCACGTACAGCAAGTACGACTTTTCACAGGCAGCAGTTCCACACACAACATTGGATGGAACTCTGTCCTCTCGAAGGAGGAGAGTACATTCTACGTTGGCAAGGGAGTGTGCATGTTAGGGCCACGACACAACGAGACACACACACACCGAAACTCATGCCAAACAGGAGGGCGTGGAGGCCCGTGTCGCTCCATTCCGTCTCCTTGTAAATACGGTGTCACTCGGTGTAAGTGCTTCAGCGTCTGGCCAAATACCGCTGGTCTCGACCGACGCCAAGCGTAAGGGGAGAGGAATGTGGCAGGTAGCCAATGTTTATCTTCATAAGAACATTATCGGGAAGCAGGGTGGGCAGCAAACAAGACTTGAATCGAAGTCCCTCTAGGGGAACAATCAGAGTATCTGCGGATCAATGACACAGGGCTCCTTTATGTCTTAGATGTATGCACACAGTATCAAGGTCAAGGACGGGCTGCTTCTTTCCTACTGATCGAGTCCTGTGGTTCCATAGCACTGTAAACAGAGGGTGGAGGTGGTGGTGGACATTCACAGACACTAAACAATGTCTTGGATCTTATCCCGTCACTTCCTCCCTGTAGCTGCACAAGAAGGTGCATATGAAACCATTAGGCCTGCCAGTAAACTCACACATCTCTTGAGTGCATGAATGACATTCATGCAAGCTCACCACACTGTCCTCTTTTAGACCACAGACTGACCAGAGCTTCCTCTAGGAAAATAAACAGCCCATGCACTTCTGCAAATTGGCCAAGATAAAAAAATTTGCGCAACAATAACAGCGGTCAAGAACCAGCCCTGGAATGAGGACGGGAGTTTTTTGGTTTAGTTCTTTTTTTTTTTTATACAACAAAATGAATGCTTTTACTTCTATTGTAGTTTGCAACACGCATACAAAGCAATGTCAAGTTAAGATGCACACACACACAAACAGTAGTTTGCAACACGCATACAAAACAAGTAAACGTTAGGATCACACACACACACACACACCCACACTTACCTCCGCGTCTTCTATGCGCCCTGCCGCCGTTCCTGGAGGAGCCGTGGCCCTGGGTGTCCTCTCGCTCTCTGCCGACACATCCTCCCATGGTTTATATCCGACTGCGGGCTGTTTCTCAGACACTGGTCGCCTCAGTGGCGAGGGGCCACCACCACCACACACTCCGACGACATATCCTCCTGGTGTGTGTGTGTGTATAATAGTTTGTTTATAAGTGTGTGTGCGTGTATGACTGTAGCGAGGGAGTGATGAACCCAACCCGAGAGAGAGAGACGGTACAGTGATGAGACCCGGGGATACCAGAGCCGATACTCCCACCACGGGGGCGCTTCACGAGTGAAGACTCGGTTGACCAATCGGTTCGATTGATAACGTGATGATTAGGTGGTTGCTATGTGGACGCGTTGTTGTTGCTATGGTTCGATCGCGATATTAGAAAAATAAATCACACGTCACACGTGTCGTGTAAGTGAACACTTTTTTTTTTTTTGGTAGCCGATTGACGAGTGATGTGAACTATCCACATGCGGAGCCTTTAAATGAACATAACAACACCCTTGACGCCTCGACACGACGGGTTTGTCCGGAGACGTCGACGTCGTCGTAGTTGTAGTAGTAGTAGGACGTAGTAGTAGTACGTAGGAGTCCCGGGTGTCCGAGCTAGCAGCAGAGCTAGCCGAGCTAGCGCGATGGCTTAGTAGCCGTTAGTAAACACAAACTTTTCCCACCACCACCACCAACAGCCCGGTGTGTTAACCCGCTCCGGAAAGAGGGTTCCTCCGCCTCCTCAAACACGCGGTCCCGGGTTCGTCCTGTTGTTGCCCCGGGGAGCCATTCGGGACTGTTGTGTTGTCTGGTGTGTGTGTGTGTTTAAATTCTCTCTCTCTCTCTCTCTCTCTCTCTCTCTCTCTCTCTCTCTCTCTCTCTCTCTCTCTCTCTCTCTCTCTCTCTCTCTCTCTCTCTCTCTCTGCTTCCTTAGTTCCTTAGTTCCTTGTGCTAACGCTACGGCTAGCGAGGAGAGCTATCAGATGCTGAAGCTTGAACTTTTAGCGCATGCGCAGTGCGCAGCACTGGGCAGGTATCAGATTATGGTACGTCACGTTTTCCTTTGCGAGGATGAATTATTAAATATGTGGTCACATTAAAAACGTTTTTTTCATATGTATTATTTTTATATGTACGTACCTAGACACTTATTTATTGTTATTGTTATATTTATCACTTTTTTATTTGTATTTGTACTTATTATTTGTACTAATTGTGAATAGTTTCTTCCACTGTCTTACACATGGCAAAATAAAGAATCTTAAATCTTGAATCTTGGATGGGCTGATGGTTGCTTAAGCTCGTTGCAGTTAAAGATGATGAGACAAGATTCAGCAGCTTTGCTTTCTCAACGTTTCTTCCTTGACCATGAAGGGAGTACTGCAATATACTGTAAATTATTTAAATATGTACATTTATTTATATTTTTTGTTGAAATTCTTGGAATTGTGTAATCTCTCATTTTGAGCACATCTTTGGAGCTGGCTATAACATTTCACTGTACATTGTAATGTACACTGTACCTTATTGCCATTAAATGTGTGTGTGTTTTTTGTTTGTGTTTTTCTGTGGCCATAGTTTCTCTTACGCGATTATGAAAATAATAAAAAAATAAAATTGAAATAAAACTAGAGGAAAGTGTGCAGGTTTTTTGTAAAAACTTTGTGCGCATGCGCAACCTCAACCAGGAACCGAGTAACGATGGCTGCGGCGGACGGCGCCTTGTTGGGCTCTCTGGTTGAGGAATATGTAACCGGACTGCAGGACAGCAAAGCCGGTGACACAGCTACCGGTAAAAAACAACAACGTGGCTCTATTTCTCTCAAACACCCTCATAACAGGACAGTAATTGACAGTGTTGGCAAATAATGACACGCTTCAACGTGTGCTAGCTACGTTAGCATGCCGTTACGACAGCCACGGGATGTTTTGTATGGGACCCACCGCATGGGGACACACCGCATGGGGGTCGTACATCACAACGCATAGCACTACTTTTAAATAAATCCTAAATCAACGTTAATATACCTTTTTAGTCACCTAGGCGGCTAATGACAACTTTGTTTTGGGCCACGTCTCTGCATGAGAAAACCCCTGTGGCAGTGTCAAGGACATCAGTGTCTCCTCCTCTCCACCACATAATGACAACTCATTCATTCAGGACCTAAATGTCTAAACGATCACCAGCAAACCGTTACTACTGTGCTACTATAACTATAATAACTAACATCACGAACGATGCTGCTGATGTTCTTCCTTAAGTGGAGGCTGTCATTGCCACGTGACGTCACGCTGCACACAAGCCCCATCACATCACATCACATCTACCTAGAAAAAGTGACACTTTTTTGCTATGAATTATGTTACACTTTCATGGATGACATTACAAGGTCGACTTGCGTCACACGTCACTGTCAAATCAAAGTTTCATGTTTTATTTTTTAAAGCCTGTTGAATAGTTTGATGGGGAATGTTGGTTTCTAACCGTTTGACCTGTTGTCCTGTTCTGTCAATGACCCCCTGGACCGTGACCCCTGAACCGCCACCAGCAGTGGCTTTAACCTGTATGTTGTCGTGTCGCATTGTCACGTCGCTTTAGTTTCTGATTTCCAGTTTCTTTCAACAGCCGTTAAAGCTAAGGAGTTCACAATACTGCAGTTAGTCGAGGCACTTGGGTAAGCTATGGTTTAATTGCGCTCATCCTCCACCCTGTCCTGCCCTTAAATCCCTGAATACACACTTACACTTTCCACTTACTGTCCTTGGAAACAATGCTCTTTTTACAACTAAGAATTTGGCCTTATATCTATCAGGATAACGTCATTCAAGTCTCTCTTATGTCCAGGCAATGTGTAAATGGTAAATACAACCCAGGGACAGTTCAACAGATAATCTCACCCAAAACCTATTTCCTTTCTGTGATGTATCTGAAATGTATCTCTGGGCTTCACATTGTAGTGTTGTTTTTTTGTACTTTGCATTGCATTTTATCAAGTAAACACACAATACAGAGTTTGAGTGAATTGTTTCTCCCTGTGTAGCGTGAGTTTGACGAGCACCCAGCCTCACACTAGAGCTCGAGGCGTACAGCTGCTGTCCGAGGTCCTTCAACAGTGCTATGGAGATCTTTCAGAGCGTGAAGGTAGACGGCCCTTTTGGATCAATGCATGACATAATGCGTGACATTGTTATATACACAAACTAGGAAAGTAAAGACATATATACGAAGCTGAAGGTTAATCTGACCTCCTCTTTCATGCACGTAGCTGTTAATAATATTATATGTAATAGTATGAAATAATACATGAATTAACTATACATGGCTATTTAGCTTTATCTTTCCATCTAACTCTATCTCTGTCTATCTCTACCTAGCTAATGACATTGGCTAAAGGCATTGGGGATTCTGTTGTTCCATTGAATGTACAATTATATCTGTTTGACTATGTATTCATTCATTTTTCACAGTGGAAGTGCTCGTTGCTTTCTATGAAAACAGACTGAAGGACCACCATGTGATTATCCCGGTTGTCTTACAAGGGCTAAAGGCTTTGGTGAGTGACTTTTCTTTCCCTGTTTGATACATGAGACTGTGTAACGCATATCCGGTCTTCCTCATGACATTAGCATGTTGGTGTTGGAGGGACCTCTAAACCAGTGGTTCTCAGCTGGTCTAGTCTTCAGGACCCACATGTGCCATTGGTCATTAGGTCACGACCCAAAACAAATTCTACATTTTTATTTAGCAATATATATTGCAATGTTGCAGTTATCAACCCTACCTTAATTTGATAGTATTGTATAGTATAGTAAAGTGTTGTTTATAGTATATAGTATAGTATATAGTTGGAAGTAAATAGTGTTGTTTATAGTATAGTATTGCATTGTTTAGTTTTGTTGTTGAAATTCATACTGCGGGAGTAAGCATTCCATTGAATCCCTGATTCTTGGCCCGACTGAGTTGGCCCACTAAGTCGAAACCGGTTTGATAGATTTAACCGCTTTGATATAACCGGGCCCGACTCTCGTAGTGTAGGGGGCGCCGAGACTGAGATCGGCGATTTACGCTGGCAAAAGCCAATGAGATTTGAGATTTTAACGACCAATCGGAACGGCCAATCGGGTGTGAGGTCCTGTCTCCGTTAATTTGCCATGCTCCGTGAGATGTGGCGAGTTTTCGGACAGTGGTGATGATTTTGATAGTAGAGTCGTGTGAACCCACGCATTCTCAATTGCCATTTCCAGTGTGGGGATCACTGCAAGACGTATCCCAAAGACCGGTCGTGTTGTGTGCACTTTTTAGGACTTTGGATAGTAGCCAGTCGAGAATCTCTGCTCTAAGCGGTTGTCGTGCTAATTGTGGTATGTATGTATGTATGTATGTATGCTTTCCCAGACCAAAAGCTCATTGTTACCTGCTGGTTCTGCAGTGTCCATGCTACGCTCGCTGTTCCAGGATGTTCACGTCCAAGTAAGTCTGCGCTGTTATGCGTTGCATTGTTAATGGCCATAGTCGATAAAAGTTTTCATTGCGTCCGCCTTGTGTCAAAATTGATTTTTTGTATTGATTCTCTGTGTAAAAACATGGAGAAGCATAGATGTGTATATATAGGCCGTGCAAGTAACAGGAAAAGGTCATTCCAGAATTAATACTAAAGGTTGCTTATCATGCAACAAGCAAGTGGAAAGAAATAGTGTGTGTGTGTGTGTGTGTGTGTGTGTGTGTGTGTGTGTGTGTGTGTGTGTGTGTGTGTGTGTGTGTGTGTGTGTGTGTGTGTGTGTGTGTGTGTGTGTGTGTGTGTGTGTGTGTGTGTGTGTGTGTGTGTGTGTGTGTGTGTGTGTGTGTGTTAGTCCCTGATGCTGGCGGAGCGAGTCTCTGTCTACAACATGCTCCTCAACCTCATGGAGTCCAGAGAAGCAGGTGAGAAGAGAGAACCAAAGCGGTGTGGGGATGTCGACTCTCTCTCCTCCCTGGTCACGGGAGGACGTCTGATAAACCGTATATATCGACTAACTAATCGTCTGTTCCCGCCGTTTGCCAGAACTGAAAGGTCTGGGGGCGGACTTTGTGTTTGGTTTTGTCCAGTCGATGGACGGCGAGAAAGATCCCAGGAACCTCGTGTTGGCCTTTCAGATCGCCAACAACATCATCAACAGAGGCTACGAGCTGGGTGAGATTACACACACACACACACGCACACGCACGCACACGCACACACACACACACGCACGCCACATGGTACCTCCAAGGTGCTGATCCACTCGGGGCCTTGTGTTGTGTTTGCCGTCGGCAGGTAAATTTGCGGAGGAGCTCTTTGAGGTCACGTCCTGCTATTTCCCCATCTCCTTCAGACCGGTGAGTTCCTGTTTATTCAGCTGCCAAGCACGCAACCACCAAAGAGCAAGACGAAACCCAATAACCTAGCAGACACTAATGTCATCACAGACTTCCTGTGGCCCCGCTCGACCCTCGGGTCGAACAATAACACGGGGGGATAATATACTACGCTATAAACATCTGGGAGCAGACGGGGGTGGGCCCACGTCACGGGGGCCACCAGCCCTCCTTTTTTTCAGAAGGTTAACATGATAAATGTTGCACAGGAAATTGCGTTTGTTTGCTCACACGCTTTCTTTGTCTCCGTGTGTGTGTCTGCGTAATGGGGTCGCTGTGACTGCGGTCGCAGAAACCCAGACAAAAGCAGCAGCAGCAGCAGCGGCGGCTCTTGATTGACGCCGTTGATGTTGACGCTTATCATAACGTTCCATTGGTTTATGGAGCCTGATTATTTGGTAGTTCAGTTTTGGTATTGTGGTCTCCATATGTTGGTGTAGATCGTGTTAAATTGTAATGATTTATAATATTGTTTTTTATGCTGATGCCGACGCTTGTTAATGCTGATACAAAATTAATATCTTTACAGTGTGGCAGATAGTTTTGCAGATTAATTGTATAACAAAACAAATGAAAATGACTTGGTTTGTAATAGGGGAGCGTATCGTGGCAAATACCTTAAACACAGACAGTGTGATTACCCTTCGCTGCTTTCATCCTGGTATGTCTTTACTGCCACCCCCTGCAGCTCAAAACACACACTGTTTTTTTTTTCACAAAACCAACAAGTTCTTCCTGTTTCGTGTCTGTGACCCTTGACCCCTCCAGCCTCCCAATGAACCCAATGGCATCACTCAAGAAGTTCTGATCATGTCTCTGAGGGCCGTGCTCACCGGGACAGCACGCTTCGCTGAGGTACTTGGAAACGCTACTTCTTACTTATAGGGGGGGGGGGGGGGGGGGGGGGGTGGGGTGGGTGTGTGTGTGTGTGTGTGTGTGTGTGTGTGTGTGTGTGAGAATTGTTAATTTCTGTTGCAATTCAATAGATTCTTGTGAATGCTGGGCCTCTTGTAAGATGAGATGGAGTAGCACTTTATTAATCCCAAAAATCCTTTCAGTTGACATGGCACCAAAAACAACAGTGAATATTTCTACTATTTAAATACGTATATTTATTGTCCTGTTCATACTTACCTGTGTGTATATCTATCTATATATATATATATATATATATATATAATTCTGCACATATCTCATACCTACTCTATAAGTTATTTGATACCTGTTTTTAGTTGTAGTTTTGTAGGTTTTTTTTAGTAGACTGTCTTTACATATTATTCAACCACTGTACATTATATATTACCGTGCACTTTACGGCAACATTTGCACTCTGGTTAGAGGCCAAATTATTTTCGCTGTACTTGTGCTGTGCAATGACAACTCCATTTAGTTGCGGTCCAGTAGACATGCAAATGTAATTCAGCATGCTGCGATGTTGTAGTTATGATCTTATTATGATCCCAACATTTTAAACCCCCCATTTTAAACCCCCCCCCCCCAGCTGAACTGATGACTGAATGTTTCTTTCGGAGTGCGTGCCACGTTAAACGTTGACCTCAGAAGTCACTCCCTGTGTGTTGGCCTCCTGTAGTTCCTCCTGCCTCTCATCGTCGAGAAGCTGGACTCGGATGTTCAGAGTGCCAAGATTGACTCGCTGCAGACCCTGGTGAGTGACGTCCTGTTCTTTTCATCCATTTCGCAACGCTGTCCCCACATGCATTCAGAGAACACTTTGATTGCTTTATTAATCCCAAAAGAGGGAGATACAAGAGCGGGTCGTATAGCGAGTTTATAGCAGGATAGAAGTAGTTTTTATCCTAGATAAACAGCAAATGTCTATCTAGGTCGTCTTCCGCAGTTATAATTTGTTATAATTTAAGAGTGAAGATGGAGTGTGAGACGCCAGCTGTTTAAATGAGCAGCAGCCCCAAGACTGCAGCTTAGTTTTTTAAAGTAGCAGTTAAAAAAATGGCGGCCGCACCAATCCGAGTCGTTAAAGTGTGAAGGAAACGAATGTGGAACAATGGCGTGGTCAGACGGTGTGGTTTCCTCTTCTGGTCCAGGCGGCGTGCATGCCCACATACGAACACAAGGACCTTGCAGAATTCCTGTCTGGGCTTTGGACGTCCATTCGCAGAGAGGTACTTCCCTGAGCGATTGAGATCAGACGCGATGTTTGAGCAAACAAACGGCAAATACAATGCACAAGCACCGGGGATTTGAGACTGGTTGAATTATTATTTCAGATAATTTGGTCAAACACAATTAACTGTTATATATTTTATTATTATTATAGTTATATTTGTATCGCTAATCTGAACTAAGGCTAGCTAACTGAGCTAATCTTAATTTATCTAGATAACAAAAGGAATCTGAAATAAGGCTAGCTAACTAAAATAATCTGAACTATGGCTAGTTTACTAAGATAATATTAACTAAGGCTAGCTAACTAAAAAAAATCTGAACTAAGGATATGTTATTGAGCTAATCTGAACCAAGGTGAGCTAATCTTAACTAAAGCCAGCTAGATCAGAAAATCGAAACTAAGGCTAGCTAACTAAAATAATCGGAATTTAAGGCTATATTAACTAAGGCTATCTAACTACGATGATAATCTGAACTAAGGCAAGCTTATTTTAACGACTGTGGCTAACCGAGCTAACCAAGCTAACGCTCCTCTTCCCGATTGTCCAGGTCTTCCAGACGGTGAGTGAGCAGGTGGAGAGCGCTGGCTTGGCCGCCCTCACGGCTCTGACTTCCTGCCTGTCTCGCTCGGTCCTCAGCTCCGACTCCGAAGACTACCTCAGCACCTTCCTCGACCATGTCCTCAAAGGTTTGGGCTTTCAATTCAGAGTCGCAACTGTGTGGACATTTTAAAGAGAGAGACCACTGCTGAAGAATCGCCTTTTATCAACTGATCATTTTCTTTTTGTGGCAAACTAATTGTTTATTTAGATAAAACCGCACCCTAAACTGCTTAGTTTTGAGGTCTGAGAACCGTCAGCCTTTCAGCCTCACCGCTCTCTCTAATCAACTCCTCTGTTCCCATCCCAACCCACCCAATATTTGAGTTGTTTACGCTGTTCTCTGTGTGTTTCTCTCCAGACTGCCAGCATCATCTTTGTGAGCCGGACCTGAAGCTGGTGTGGCCCAGTGCCAAGCTCCTTCAGGCTGCCTCTAGCGCCTCCTACAGGGCCAGCCATCTAGTGGTAGCCGCCGTCATACCTACTCTGGTGGAGCAGTACAACAGCAGGACTCAGGTCAGGACAATATCAATTATTGTTTGTGTGTCGTAAGGTACACGACACAAGTTTAAATACTAAAACAGCAATTAACTGTGACGCATGAAACCGCTTTAAATGAATTTACAGCCTTGACAATACAGAATTTAGTCTCATTAATTAACATGAGGCTGAACATGTACTGAAATGCTGGAGATTGTATTAATTGCAATTGCGATTCATAATGTTATCGAATCCACCCTCCGCTTGATTGATGTCTTCTCATTTCGCGGTAGGCAGCGCTGTGTGGTGATTGGCCGTTAGTGCTGTGTGGTGATTGGCTGTCGGTCTGTGCTTCCTGTCTCCCTGTAGTCGGACCACAAGCGCACCATCCTGGAGGTGATGCAGGGATTCCTCAACACACTGAAGAACACCAACCAATCGGCAGAGGACAGTGAGTTAAGCTGCTTGTGTGAAACTCCAGCTTGAGCCTGCCACTACGCGTTTTTGAGATTTCATGAACCCTTTTCGAGATTTGTCATTACTCTATTGTAGATTTCACAAAGCTTCCTAGTTCCTAGACTTGTCTTTTGTAGACCTATTTGTCGTTAGTATTTTTCACAAGCCAATATTCCAGCCCCACTCACACTCAACTGACTTTGACAAAACATCCCTTCTGAACAGGACATCATTAACCCTCAAGTTTGAGTCCTGCCCTACTCCCTCTATGTGTCCTGTTGACTCCCTCTTCCTCACCCTGTCTACCCCACACCTCACCTCTCTCCCCCCCCCCCCCCCAGACGAGAGTTTCCTCTTGGCCCACCGGGACGCTCTGTGTGCCGTGGTGTTTTCAGGGCTGTCGGAGAAGAGCTCCGGCCTCCAGGCCACGTCCATGAGAGTCCTCTCTGCTCTGGGACAGCAGACAGGTAAATGGCTCCTTTGTCTATCCAAAAGCCACTTGGAAGTGAGTCTGAACACGAGGAGAGCGTACAGTCGAAAGTCGCGGTGACTGCAAAATAAATGTTGAACTAAAATTGAACTCCTTACACCAAGCGGGGTGACCACTGTAACCTCATGACGAATGCCTCACTGTGTTGTGAAAGTTCACCGTTGTCACATTGCTTCTACAAACTGGCTGCACATATCTATATATCACCAAATGTTTCGTTTAAGTTCTACATTGATTTGATGCTAGGGTGACAAAGTAGAGGCATAGGCGTTATTTGCCTTTGTGGCTTATGGAAGCGTAGTTAATGCAATCAATCATTCTACCGCAATGAAGCCTCCAGTAAGTGACATCACTACAGCAGCTTTGAGATGGTTTTCTTCTTCTGACTTCTCTGTCTCTCGCTCTCGCTCTCGCATGTGTCTTCATGTCTCTCTACTGCTCCAAGGTCTGCTGTTGGAGAGTGACGTGGAGTGTGCTGTGGACCACCTCAACAGACTCGTCCTGGAGGAAGGCGACAGCAGTGTCAGGTCAGATGAGGGCCAAGTCCGCTCAGCATAACATATTGGCGCATACTAGAAAGTGAGGGTCTGGGATTTGTTTTATTGTTTGCCTCATCTCCCAATGCTAAAGAATCCTTTCGAACAAATCCTGGATCCGGATCTGCTCCCAAATCTTCTCAACTGTTCCTTGGTCCATAAGTAATCTAACCACCACCGTTTGGTCCCAATTCCGTGCAATTAACTTTTTGAGTTGTCTGTCTTAACACACAAACAAACAAACAAATTGTGTGAAAACATAACCTTCGGTCCATCTTCCATGGTGGAGGCAGTAGCTCAGTCTGTTAGGACTTGGCTTGGGAACTGAAAGGTCGTCAGGCCTTCACTGCTCCCTGTATATACAAAAGCTGCCCACTGCTCCTAATACTAGGATGGGTTAAACGCAATAAAACAAATGTCACTGTGTGTGTACATGTATGTGACCAATTAAGAATATTCATGTTGATTTATACAGTTGTATGAATAGGCAGTAGTTGGGCCAGGACACTTGACATGAATAGATAGACTGGTAAACCAATCCCCACCGAATCACATGGTTTCCAGCCCTGAGAGATCTTTATTTAACGTGTTGTGCTCTGTGTGACCCTGCAGTGTTTCCGTCATCGTCTGTGCCGAGTCTCTATCCCAACTCCACCCAACGGCATTCATCACCCACATGGTGCCGACACTGAAGCGAGAAATCTTCTCTGGTAATTTTTAAACACACACACACACACACACACACACACACACACACACACACACACACACCACACACACACACACACACACACACACACACACACACACACACACACACACACACACACACACACACACCCCCCTCTAATTTCTGACCAATCAGGGCAACTCTTCTCTGATTGGTTCGGCGGGGATCCCTTCTTGCCTGTCAATCACATGTAGCTAAGCTCCACCACAGATGTATGAATGTTTTTTTGTGGTGTTTATTTTCAAAATCGAGCTCTCTTCTGCTCTCTTTCCAACACGCAAACCTTGCCTACAGCAGCCTCTATATCCTGTTTTATTTGGTTATTATAGCACATGATAGTTTTGTTAATTAAAACCCACGATTGACTCAACTCAGAGTGATTTTTCGACTCAAATTTTGTTCTAGGGTAAAGCCCTACACTAATGCCAACTACTATATGGTACTACTACTAACTAGTACTAGTTAATACTCATACCCTATTCAGATTCTAGGGTACAGCCCTACGCGACTGCTTGCCTCGTTCTCAGAAGCACTTCCCCTGCCACTAAACTTTAACATTTTTGGCCCCAGTGGGAGTCGAACCCCTGACCTCGGTCCAACAAGACGCCGATGGTGCGCCGTCGAAGGAGCGCTCCCAGCATGCGGTGCGTCAGCGGTGCGTGTGGGCCCTCGCGGCCGTGTCCACCCAGCCAAGTGTCGTCCGGGAGAGTGTGCCTGTCCTCCTCGAGGTCCTCAGCTCGGCACACACTGGTGAGACTATGACGCTTGGATCTTAATCACTCTCTCTCTCTCTCTCCCTCTTTCTCTCTGTCTCTCTCTCTCGGTCTCTATTTCTGTTCTCTCTATTCCCATCAGTCTTTAAAAAAAAAATGGAATCTCTTTTTAATTATACTTCTGTCCTGTTAGTTTATGTTCCCGTGATGCCTGAATGGTCCCCGTCTTTGGACGAATAAAGTGCCGTGTTGTTTCAGGCGCCGGTGGTTTCTCGGTGGAGGAGGTGGTGACCGTGTGCCTCAGCCTCCAGAGGGTAGCGGACCGGGCGCTGGACACCACCGAGGACACGGGGAACTTCTTCAATGATGTCATCATCCCGCGCCTGCTGACCCTGGCTCTGCAGGCAGCGCTTCAAGGTGAGCGAACGTTCATTCTGGTTCATTTTTGGTGGCTAGTTCCCACGATGCCAGTTGTTCTCAACTACAAATGTACCCCACCATTCACCAGCACAAAACATTTTTGGTAGGGAGAAAAATGTAAATGAGTATAAATAATGTATGTGTGCATATTATTTGGTTGATTTAAATGGATGTTGCAAATACTAGTTCTTTCAAAGTACCCCTAGGGGTACACGTACCCCCATTTGGGAACCACTGGATTACGCTATAGTGAATTGGCTTCATTGGCAAACCTGTCATCATACTGTTGACACAGTATGTTAATTTAGGTCACAGAGGAGCTGTTAAACCCTTGCTAATGGACACCCAAGGGTCCTATTGAGGGCACAGAAAGGTCCTCTTACATTGAAGTTTATATACAGGGAGATTCAAACCTGCAACCCTTCTCTTACAAGTGCAATCATTCCTCCACAACAATCCTGAATGAATACATTCGAGACGCCGTTGTTTCTGAGTGAACCTGGGTTTCCCCTCTTCCTGTTTTGACAGCCGAGGGGTCTTCTGGACTTCGTAGTCCCCTGGTGGAGGAGGCGGTCCTGTCTGCCATGGTCGGCGTCGTCAGCACCGCCTGTGCTAAACTACAACCCACGTCAGTACCGCCCACGACTCTCCCCTGGCACCTTAACCCTATGAGACACACAGAGGCCCGCCTGAGCCTAGTTGAACCTGTGTTTTGCCCTCACTTCATCAACTTGCTATGTGGATGAAAAAAGAGAGTGAAATTCAAGCAAAGAAAAAATTTGGAGCAAAGCGCAGTGAAAATGTTTCTTAGCACTGCACACATATTACTTATTATTTCCATCCTTATTTCCGGGTATGTTACACCTTTTTATTTCTGTTGTTGACCTCAGAAACCTCCTTGTTGCATCATATTGTTATATTATACATTAGCGGTGTTATATGATATTATTGACATAAATCCTTACTGACATGATTCACGGTTTAAAAAAAACCATATTCCTCTCGTATCCGTTCCCCTCCCACCCCCCCCCCCCCCCCCTTCCGACAGCATCTTTGTTCACCAATCGCCTCGTCTGGTGAGGAGGTCACATGACCACACGACGGTAAGGGTTCTGTCAGGCTGACTGACGTCTATGTTTCCTGTACCTGTGTGTCCGCAGGCTGGCGGGGAAGATGGCGTCCAACGTCGTGTCCCTCTTCCTGGAGGGGGACGTGTCCTTCCTGTCGGATGACTCCCTCCCGCCGCACGACTCCCTCCCGCCGCGCGTCCAGCTGCTCGAGGTGTGAACGGCGGGTGTAACCTCGGTGTGGTTGTTCACAAAGGGGGTTAAGCACAAGCACAAGTACACACTCTTCGTTTAAAAAGCGTCACTTTAAAAAATAATATTAATTTAAATTAATAATATTTGTATGCATTGTTTTATGCTCTCATTTTGTCCTAATATATTCCTAGTGCGATACACTATCTTTCTCCATGTGAGAGTCGAAAACACATAACATTACATTAGTCATTTAGCAGACGCTTTTGTACAAAGCAACTTACAATAAGTAGGCAAGATAACTACTAGTCACCACAAGTCATAAGTGCATTTCCTTCCTAACAAACAAGCCTCTAACAGCAGAACCAAAGCTCAGGTTAAAGTACAATAAGTTGGCTAACTATAGAGCTAAAAATTGCGCTAACAATAGAGCAAACGCAAAGGAGAAATCCTCATACAAAGTATAGCGAGGCTTCATCGTGGCCGCCGCGACGATGGTCGTAAGCAGCATCTTATAACCTGGCAGAGACATTCACTACTACTTCTGCTCCACCCTCTTCTTCTCCACCATCTCTCCTCCTCCTCCTCCTCCTCCTCCTCTGACAGGGGGAGTCGTGGAGCTGTACCCAGACGGTGTGTCTGCTCATGGCCTGCGTGTGCTCCCTGCCTCGCAGCGTAAGTTCACCATCGAGCTTCCCATACATATACAAATATTAGGATTTCTCTGTGTCCAGGTATCTTGAAGATTTTGTATTTTTGTTGTTGTCGTCGTCGTCTGCCCATGAACAACATTCAAACGTTCCCAGTTCCCAGAACATGTGTGCTATCATCATCCACATTTGCGGTTCATAAGAAGATTGTAGTTTTAAATGAATCCTTTTCCCATCCCAGTGCTACACCCTGACTACACCCTACTAGTACACCCTGCTGCTGCTATTACTACTACACGCCGGTAGTATTAGGGTGTAGTAGTAGTAACATTTTATGTGTGTTTGTGGTCTTGTTCATGCCTCTAACTTTGATGCGGTTTAGTGCTGCTTTTTTGGCCAAGGTCACCATTAAAAATAAGAATAGATGCAAGACCTATCTGGTTGTAAATAAAAAAAACATTTCCTTATTAGGGCTGTGTCTAACGATCGTACCGGTAACCCTTTTGTCCAGGTGGAGGTGCCCCAGGTGGAGCGGCTGATGGAGCAGCTGGAGGAGCTGAGCATCACCTGTAGCCACGCCCTGACCTACACCTCCGCAGCCCAGTGTTACGCCGGGCTGGTCAACAAGAGACCCGCCGGTCAGTTCAATCTGCTCAGAACAACACAACTATGTCTGGACTTTACTGTATCTCTCTAACAGCTCAGTCATCTAGCTCTAAACGTTAATTACCTAGGTTTTCACCCCCTGTTTGTTTGGGTTTTGGCAAGATAACTTTAAAAGTTATGTACATAGTTGGACAAAAGCTTACTTGGATTACTTATTGTCCAATAAAAAGTTGATTTGGTTTTGGCACAGATCCGGATTCAGGGGACCTTTTGAAGGATTCTTTAGCATTGGTAGATAGGCCAAAAAAAGGACATTTTGAGAGAGTGAGGGTTTGGGTGGAATGCTAATTAGGGAATGCCAATTACGATTTAAGAACCATTGGGGATATTTCGAGATACCCCCCCCACCCGCAGATCCTGAATTGAATCCAGAAATTGAAGGATTTTTGAAGTATTCTTTAGCAACAACTGTTTTAGTTATATATAACTGCTTTAGAATGAGGAATTGTTAAGCCAAATAGGGCAAAGGGAACTTTTCGGTGGGGCTACTTGGGGCCTTCTAGTTTACGCTGTGTTAGTTTTCATGTTGGTTTCGGCAAGTGCTCCAGCTTTGTGGAAAATAGTTCAATGTTTGTGGCGTTCTCACAAAAAGGGGAGATGGTCGAGTCTGACTCATGGATAAAACAGAATAGTGTCTTGTTGTTGACTAAATATTGCTGTATTTATCATTTTCCGGTTGTTTGTGTTTGTCAGGAGAGTCTCTGGACGCCTGGATCCAGCGCAGCACCAAGAGAGTGTGCAGTGAGTTGGACTCCCCGGGTTCCTCTCACCGTACCCAGGCCTTCACCCTCCTGCTTTGGGTAAGACCTCAGCTGGCTCCCCTCTCCAACCACTCGCCACCACGCGGGTGTTTCTAGGAACTAGGGATGGACTATTCCAAATGGGGTTTATTTTAGAGTCGATTCCATGAAACTAAATAAATGGACTTGATTCCCAATTGATCTAAATCCGAATGAAAATCACACAAAATATTTATCCAACATTTTTGATACGATAAATGGATCAGACCAAAAAAAGTCGACAATGATCGTATAGATGGACTTATAGAAATATATTACATTTATAAAAACAACTTTTTCAAATCGGTTAAAATTCCAAAACAATTGAATTCGTTTTCAAACTCACTAGTTTCATCAATTCCACAGCCAGAGTTTTTTTTTACGTATTTTTAGTTTTGAGATTTGCGTTGGAATCGAGATAAGACTTTCCATCCCTGGTAGGAAGCTCGACACGATATACTAATACTGAAGGTGTCCGTTGTATATGCTGTGGGAAGTGTGAATCAGTGGAGCGGTACCCCATCAATAGGTGTTTGTGTGGGACACATCTCCAGTACATTCTCATCTTCTTTCGTCCGCAGCTTGCCAAGGCCTTGTTGCTCCGATACCACCCGCTGTCCACGCCCCTGACCGACAAGGTGAGGACACACATGGACGTAGTAGTAGGATTCAAGATAATACTATACTAACACTACTAACAATGCTTGTAGTAGTAGTAGTGTTATTGTTTCACACAGATTTCTCATCTAGTATTAAGTAAGTGTATAAACTAATCTGATAGGTGTGGTGGTATTTTAATGAACACTAGTCAATAATATTATGTAGTTGTAGCGTCCTCATTCTGGCAAAATGCAATGCTCTGTCTAGCTTAACATTACTAAATGTGTGTGTGTGTGTGTGTGTGTGTGTGTGTGTGTGTGTGTGTGTGTGTGTGTGTGTGTGTGTGTGTGTGTGTGTGTGTGTGTGTGTGTGCGTGTGCGTGTGCGTGTGCGTGTGCGCTGCGTGCGTGCGTGCGTGCGTGCGCAGCTCTTCTCCCTGCTGAGCGACCCCGAGCTGGGCTCCATGGCGGCGGGCGCCTTCTACCTGCTGATGAGCGACTCCGCCAATGTGCTGAACCGCGGTTGCCACGCCGACGTGCGCCTCATGTACCGCCAGCGCTTCTTCACCGAGAACTCGGCCAAGCTGCTGCAGGGCTTCAGCTTGGCGGCGCCAGGTACAGCCTCAATGTAAAACTACAATCTTATACGAAAACCGTGCAAGCCGTAATTGTGGATGACGACGACAACACACAAGGTACCAGGGAGTAGTAGTAGTAGTAATGGGATATAAGACGTATCGGGATGTAGCACTGAGGTGGGAACATTAATTACAGTCTTAGAAAGAAATGCAGATGTTGATGAATGCTATCGGTGCGTTCCTCGGAGCACGTCAAGTGCACACGTCTCACTGTTGCTCACTTACTAAATAACGCCCCTCAAAAGTATTGGAACCGTTTCCACCTCCTTTTTGTACTTAACGTGCCCTTTCTAACACACCGGTCACATTTCTGAGCTACTTTCGTTTTGTTCGATTTGAATGTAATAATTAGGACTTTCTCTTTTTTTTGTTTTCAGACAAGAAGGCGTCCTACCTGAAGGCTCTGTCTCACCTGGTCAGCAGCCTGCCGAAGGAGGTCCAGCTCAGTGAGTTACCAGCGGTGAGTGGGACGGACACGGACATGATGACCATGGAGTGACTAGAATAAAACATTAGTCCGTCGGTATCGTCGAAGTCTACTTCAGTAGCACGTGGGTTTTGTCAGCTCTGGAGTAGGTCTTAAAATGTAGGGATGGGAATTCCTTGTCTTGAGGCTTCTGATCGGCCTATAAAGGACCTTAACCGGGCGAGGGACCTCCGCCTCAACCCACATCACGGCACGGATATGGTCTTAACAATAGAGCTAACAATAGTTAGCTCTCATGGCAATACATACGATACGATAATACTTTATTGGTCAGATCATGTCTGAAATTTGACTTTCATCACAGCAGCTCTGTGTGACATTAACATAGACAAAATATCAATACACAATACATGAAAAACAAACAACCATTTAACATAACATCGAAATCACTGAGAGAAAACAAAGACCCTTTAGCGCGCATTTGATCTGGGATTTAGGTCTGTATTTACTTTGAGGATGTGACTTGACTGTATTGAATCGTGGGACCCTGTATCTCCGATTAGATGGTAGCATGGTAACGGTAATGGTAGAATATGCTGAATATTGTTGTAATACCTCATTAGTTCCCATAGAGGGCAGTGTTGGACACGTATCTAAACAACATGTTCCCGGGTCTTGTCCAGCTCCTGTCCCTGCTGCTGGAGGCGTTGTCGTGTCCGGACGAGGGGGTCCAACTGTCCACTCTGTCCTGCCTCAAGCCCCTCTTCGTGGACCCCCCGCCGGCCCTCATCCAACAGCTGGAGACCCTGGTCACCGGACTGCTGGCTCTCACCTGCAGCCCCGCCATGGTCAGTAGTGGGTGGTGGACCAGAACACACACATGTTCTAGAGGAGCTATGCATACTAAATGCTTACCGTCACCATGTTTATGCGTATGCCATGTTTAAATGTCTTTGTTCTCGTCCTTTTTTTGACCTGTATATCTTTCCTTCTCTCCCTTCAGGCTGTCAGGATAGCAGCATTGCAGTGTATCCATGCCATGTCCAACTTCCCTGAGCATGAGGTGAATCAATCGCGATTTAATACTGACTTGTGGGTGTGTTCCAGGTGGTACCTCTAGCTCTGTGTTAACCCTGTGGGTATGTTCCAGGTGGTACCTCTAGCTCTGTGTTAACCCTGTGGGTATGTTCCAGGTGGTACCTCTAGCTCTGTGTTAACCCTTTGGGTATGTTCCAGGTGGTACCTCTAGCTCTGTTAATCCTTTGGGTATGTTCCAGGTGGTACCTCTAGCGCTGTGTTAACCCTGTGGGTGTGTTCCAGGTGGTACCTCTAGCTCAGTGTTAACCCGGTGTGTGGGTGTGTTCCAGGTGGTACCTCTAGCTCTGTGTTAACCCTGTGGTTGTGTGTGTGTTCCAGGTGGTACCTCTAGCTCTGTGTTAATCCTGTGGTTGTGTGTGTGTTCCAGGTGGTACCTCTAGCTCTGTGTTAACCCTGTGGTTGTGTTCCAGGTGGTACCACTGCGGGTCCGGGTTCTGCGGGGGCTGGCCAAGCCTCTGGACGACAAGAAGAGGCTGGTGAGGAGCGAGGCCGCGCTGGCCAGAGCAGATTGGTGAGACCAACGTCATGGAACACAATAGCCTATTAACTAGGTTATGTAGGCTCTTATGTACATCAGTGTATGAAGTGTTTGAAATTAGGTTCAATACAAATGTGAAATATCGTCTCTCCATAGGTTCCTCTTGGGAAGCCCAGGTGGGAAGTGATCGTCTCGGTCAAAGCAGTGAGAGAACTTCACAGTAAGAGCCCCAGCAAACAAGACACTGAATTCCGTTCAGCAGGGCCTTTCTATGCACACAAAATGTATTTTTCACTCCTTTTCAAAAATCCATTTCCTGTCAGTTTTTAAATATAATTTTCCACTTTATTGATGAATGCACAAATGAGAAGTGTTGCAGTGTGTTTCCACTGTCATGTCGCTCAAAACAAAATGAAGATTATGGAATGTATTCGACGGATCGAGTCCATCGCCAGTAGCTGCTAGTTACTGGGTTTACGATGTTCTAATATGTGCCATAGAGAAACAAGACAAACTTAAGTTACATGCTGCTACTGCAGATACACACCTCCGCCCATGGGTAAAAGTAGTTTCCAAACTGATAAATTGATAAAAAAAATGGAATGTATAATAGTAAATTAAATATTAAACTGTACATTTCAACACACCGTGTGTAGGTCTACACGAGGCACTTACATTTGGTTTTCAAAAGCAGGCATGCACTGTATCTGCCTGGGTTTCACAGCCACTAACGCCAAACATGATTATGTGACAATGTCCTTAAATATTATAAATATTGTCTCTGATCCCCAGTCGTATTTGAAAGCATATCATTTAATTACATTAATACCACAAAGGGGAAAACTTGAGCACCTCGATCGGTCGATTGTGATTACAAAAAAAACCCACACTTGAATTTTATTTTATTTCATGCCAGCTGTGCTGCGAATGTTTTTTCCAAGTATTAACATTGAACAGATGCATACAGGAAGTAGCGGCTAGAGAGAGAGAGACAGTGATTTAGTTTCCAAGAAGGTCAGCTAACTGTGTACCTCCGAGCGAATGCCAAGTGGATGCTATTTAAAATGTTTCAAAGTGTCACGTTTAACATGTTATTAAACTTGTTTTTGTAATCGGTACAAAATGTTTTTATTTTTTCATTTCATAAGACACTTTCATCCATTGTGCTCAAAAAATTACTTTTTGAAATATCAAAAAAAAAAAAAAAAGGGCAGGACATAAAAACCTATCCACAGAGCACAGCTCTCATTGGTTTAAAATAAAACCACCGGGACTATGGCAACGAAGGGCAGTACTCGCCATGCTGAAATGCAGTTGGTCCATTTTACAAAAGTCCCTTTTGAGTCATCACGAGGCAAAAACACTTTCTATTCATAATTCACATCCAACAGGAACTCATCAATGCAAAGTCTGTCAAAATTAATCGGGGGATTCTGGATAAGCGGCAGACGATGGATGGGAAAATACAGGTCCTTGACTTGCATAGTAAAGCTCTAGCGTTCGTTTCTTTTAACGTAATACGATAAATCCCACGCAGGCTGTTCATCACGGCTCTCCGCAAAGGGTGTTCTGCTGTGTCTCCAGGGAACAGCATGTCATTCCACAGGGCGTTCCTCTTAGCAGTCCATACAGTTAACGGTAAGTTGTTGTTTTTTTTATTTGTTTTTTTTGGCACGTGTGATTTCAATCGGCGGCGGGAGTGAACCCTAAACCAGACAATGACCTTGTCTCACACCGCGGTCATGTGACAGTTTGTCACTTGATTAGAAAGAAGTACATAAATATCGAGTGAAAAATGGAAAATACTTATTTGTCTTCTGTAAAAATAAATAAATAAAAATGTTATGGTCTGCAAACATGATTTAAGAGAAAAGTCTTACGATCGGACAACATCATTGAAGCTGATCTTCGACATACTTAGGTCTGCGTCATTTAAACTTGCAGAAAATGTGAATCAATTGAATCACAATACTAAATCGCTAATGACATTAGCTTGCCTGGTTAGATACAAGCCAATCTTCTTGTTACCAAGCAGACAACCGGCTCAGCGGGGCTCGGCCCAGAGGAAAACAGTATGCCGCCAATGGGGCAGAGTATGAAACTGATGGACGAGCCGACTGGAAAGCACGATTCAGGTGTGAGTGTAGGTATGGTTCTAAAAAGTGTAAATTAAGCTTAGATTATTAAAAAAAGGAAAGACGTCAAGACACCGACTCACCGTTTGAGTCAGTAACCCGTATCGCGGGTACGATGTACTGAAGCGGCTTCAGAAGCGGCTTCAGAAGCGGCTTCTGAAGCGGCTTCTGAAGCGGCTTCAGAAGCGGCTTCTGAAGCGGCTTCAGAAGCGGCTTCTGAAGCGGCTTCAGAAGCGGCTTCAGAAGCGGCTTCAGGAGCACAGAGGGTCCGTCGCTGGCGTTTGGACAGAAGCCAAGACAACTAAAACAACAAAATAATGGAATGGATCTGGACGTTCTCCTGTGCCCCATTGGACGGTCAGTATAAAGGGGGGAGTGGGCGGGGCAGAACATGATGGACTAGGCTAAAACTTGATGAAGTAACCGTTCCACTAGGGGGCGCCCTGGAGGAGGGTCAGATGGCCATAGGGTCCCTCCTGGCGTACGCACTCTCCCAGGTGAGCCCGTCTCCCGTGGGTGGGTGGCTGGAGGGCAGGAGCACCCGGGTCACCCAGTGACTAGAGAGAGGTAGAGAACACCCATGTTATGCTAGTGATACAAATGGATGTTATTTTATGGACCCATAAGCCAAAGGGTCTTATCCCTGGCATGTATCCTATAAATGGTCTTTTAAAAGAGGTCTATATTCATACTGTTCACTATTTTTCATTGTGGCCCCTGTTTGATGTACTTATTGTGTGAAATCTAAGGAGCCGACTTATTGTACTTTTACCCGGAGTACTGGTTCTGCTCTTGGAGGCTTGTTAGGAAGGAGATGCACTTCTGGTGACTAGTAGTTCTCTTGCCTACCTACTATATGTTGAATTACCTTATTGTAAGTCCCTTTGGACTAAAGGTTCTCCTAAATGACTAATATGATGTAATACTGAACCCCATTATATTACATTAGTCATTTAGCAGACACTTTTGTCCAAAACAACAAAGGTAGTTAAGAGAACAACTAATCACCAGAAGTCAAAAGTGCAATTCACGACAAGTCTCTAAAAACTGAGCCGGTGCTGAGGTAAAAGTACTTATAATAATAAATAAATCACATGACAAGAGGAAGCGCTCACCTGGGCTTCTCCACACCTAACATGGTCTTCCAGTTGTTTATTCCACCATGGTGGAATGGGTTTCTGAACACCTGCATTCACATTCAACAGGACAAAAAGATAGAAAAAGATTTATAAAGTGGCATAGATATAGGTTTCAATATAGTTAACTATGAGCCATATGGAGAAAGCCAAATAGGGGACAACCTTAGTCGACGAGACGTGCACTTTTTTAACGAATCGGCCCACTTAACGGTTTAGTCATTAGCGGAACACAACGTCATGTCTACGAGACTCAACACATGCACTGAACCCCCGAGTGAGGTCTGACGGACTGCACCTTGCCCCGCTCCTTGAGCCGCCTGATCTCCTTGTTGTTGATGTGACGCTCCACGCTGGTCTCTCCCCTGCCGATGAGGATGCCATGCCACAGGGTCAGCCCGCCCAGCGCTACCGCCACCGAGCTGCGAGGAGAACACATGACACCCCGAGACCTTGAGACTACTAGAGGCTGGTGATTTTACCGTACAGACGATGGAGGTCACCGAGGAGCAGATAAGGGGGGGATTGTGCGGACTGTGGCGAGAGAAGAGGGAGGGATATGCGTTTCCAACCAGAAACTCAAAAATATTTCTGACGGTAAGACTGTTAACCGACGTTAGAGAAGAAAGAAGTAAGAGATCCTTTCGGCTGGGAGTCGAACACAAATGTAGCAAATTATTTCACAATTTATATCGCTGTCATCCGCCATCTTGAAGGGACAAGCCGGGTAAAGAGGGTGACATGTTAAAGGGCCCCTATTTGGGTTTGAGATAAAAAATGGTCAGAGGGTCCACCCAGACGTATGAGGACTAGATCAGCCTACCAGCCTCACCCGGTGGACTGTACCAACTGGTAGGCTCATCTACCCATCATACACCTGCGTGTGAACCCTCCCACTTGTGATGTGATGGGATTGTTTAATTTGAGTCACATGACGTGTGGTAGGGTCCCCTTTTAAGAGAAGGTGTTCAGAGAGGAGACGCTAACCTGGTCAGCACCCACAGGAACACGATGGCCTTGTGAGACGTTGTTTCTTTGAAGGTGAAGGGTGGAGGGGTTGGCTTGAATAACTCCTAATGAATAAAAGAAAGTCAAATAGCGGTTAAGCAAATCACACACACACACACACACACACACAACAGTGTTAACCGTTTATGAAGTCGTGTCCGCATTCAGTAGGATTGCGTGTTGATTCACAAGACTTTTTTTTATTTTGTGTGTGGAATAAGTCCCAACAACAAACATACATTCAACTCAACTCAAGGAGTAACACTTAACTTAACGGGTTTAGTTAAACCTCCAAACCTACGGGACACCACTCCCCCGTACATGGGGCCGAAAACACGATCGTAGCACCTGGAGAATCTCCAAACAGCTGATGAATGAAGTCGTCTCTCCGGTGCTTCGCTGGCCGTCTGGCCGCCAATCAATGTTCAGATGAACCTCTCGGTCCTGAACCCGAAACCGGCGGACAGATACGAGCTGCAGGCTCCCGTTTCACTTGCTGCCATTGTTCGCCATCTGAGCTTGTGTGGTTGATCTCCCTTTTTTTATCCCTCTACAAATCTCCCCCATCTCTCTCTCCCGCTCTCCCTCTCCCTTCACCTCCCTCCTATCTCTCTCCCCCCCTCCACCTCTCTTCCCCTACATCACCTCTCCTCTCATTACATCAGTATATCGTGATACAAACTAGATATCGTCTTATATTTAGATATTGTAATATTGTGATAAGGTAATACGTCTGTGGAGTGTGTGTGGCAGGTTTAAGCAGCCTCACCGACCCTGAGTTTGACTGATTGGCTGGTGAGGCTGCACACCTGTGGGTCCTTGTTAATCAAGGCACACAGGCTAAAGGGAGAGCTCTAGCATGTTCCATCTGCTTTGTTCACAATTATTCAAACTCTTGCAATAAACCGGATTCCTCATCAACCCGTCTGTCTTCGGGAGGGGCCTGCAAGAAGCCATGTTAATGGCAGCGTCGTCTATATAGATATATATAGATATAGATATAGATATAGATATATCTATGTCTAGATATCTATATCTATATCTATATAGGTAGATATATATCTATATAGGTAGATATATATCTATATAGATATATATATATCTATATAGATATGTATATTAAAGGACCTGTATCAGGATATAAGATCTTGGCCATCTTGCCCAGTTGGCTTCACCCGTTAATTTGGCCTCAACGTGTCAATTTGGCCTCATCAAAGCAGCACGATGAAACCACATGCCGAAGCAACACGCTTTGCATCGTCTGGAATGCAGATATTTATCGCCTTCAGCGTTTCGTATTCACTCTACGTTTTCCATTCTACCCTGTGTGTGTGTGTGTGTGTGTGTGTGTGTGTGTGTGTCCCTGAAATAAAAACCCAGCCGAAGAGCAGAGGAAAGTGTGGTCACCCTTGCTCAAGTGAAGAGCTCACTCAAGGTTTAGCTAACCTTTTGCTTGTCTACTTATCCTTTCACCCTATTGTTGGATCCTATTTCACGGTAAACAAAGAGACCAGCTGTCATTTTGGCTTCTATAAATTAAATATTAATACACAAGTCATTTATTTTTTACATTTGTGTAATTCGGTTTGGTCTTTACAACTTAAGTAAAACAATATATTTAACTCGCATTTTGTGTCATATATAATATGCAAGGTACTAAAAACTAGTCTCAAAGATTGATTTGTTGAGTAGCCGTTACATGCCATTTCAAACTATAGGAAAGGATAGGAAGGATACATCCTTAAAGACAGAGGGGGGTGGAGCCTCAATAGAGATAGGAAGGATACATCATTAAAGACGGGGGGGGGGGGGGGGGGTGGAGCCTCACCTCGATAGCGCTGTAGGCCTCAAGGAACATGTGTCGAGAGCTGACGCTGCAGTACACGCAGCCCAGCATCATGTAGAGGCAGAAGGAGAAGAAGTAGCGGTGGTTACAGTGGCCAACGCAGTTGTTCAACCACGCTGCGGAGGATAAGGGGGTTAAGGGCCAAATGTATAACCCCCACAGAAATGAACGGAAGGGTGGTGGTTAACACACACGTCACAGATTGGGTTAGTAGGGAGGGGGGGTATGGTTTTTATTTGTCACAAGGATACGACAGTGGTGGTCCATTTTCAGAATACACCTGTGATTGTGAGAGACAAAAAAAAAAGCTTTAGTCAATCAAATAAGCAACATAGGAAGTACCACGCTTGTGATTGGAGTCCTTCTTTTTTAGCTACTTTATTATCAATCATTCTTATTTTTTATTAATTTATTTTTTATCATTATAGAATAAGAAACATCTACACAATTTTCAGCTGTTTATGACCCAGGCTACACAACGTCCAGCTATTTTCAACCTTCTACTACTACTACTAATACTACTACTACTACTACAACCTTCTTCTACTCCAATTTCATACACAACTCGTCTCGACCTCGCTCGGACATCGCGCTAAATATACAAATTTGTCAGCGGAAACGAGGGCTCTGGTCTGGGGACGGATGGTCTCACGTGTTGCAGATGCTGCAGTGGTGAGTCCTGGCGGGCTTGGGAACGATACACTTCTTACAGACGGACACCGCCGGGACGTCACTTCTGTCCTGAGGCCGACGGAAGAAGACAAAGCGGTAGGATTTCTCGGCGTGACGCGGAGGAAGGGGAAGTGACAAGACGCAACCAACACATCCAGTGTAGGTTTCCGTTAAAACAACATTTATAACGTCGTCTACTGCAAAACCACGATCATTATTTACTTTGACTAGCGTGGAATAATCCATTTCATTATTATGCCATATTTACAAACTGTGTACGTAAATATTTCAGTGTCGAATAGTCAATCTAATCCTCTAATTATTACATGAATATAAATGTGCTAACTTTATTATACTTTAATACTTACACTTAAAGGAGAAGAGGAACTTTGAAATTGTCAACCTTAAATATATCTATCCGCATTAGGGCTATAGTGTGAAAAAACGCCTAAAGTTGTTACCGTTGCAGCTCAGTGCACATGCAAAATCTTAGATTTGCATCATCCGATGGGAAAAAAGTAGCAGGTAGATCCGTGTGCGACATGGAGGAAAAGGTGAACATTTGCATATACTGCCCACATTGAAATTATACAAATAAAAACGGTTGAAAAGCAGCAAAGTTTCCCCTTTAAGTGGACGTACAGTTACATCAGGCCCAGGTCGTAAAGGAGCCTGGAAGAGGAATTGACATCTTTGCTCAAGGATGCTTGCCGGTGGATTGCCGGCATTGTGGTTTGAACCCACAACCTTTCGACTTTGGATTCGAAACACCCCAACGAACGAGGAGAATTGGGTCACCTTTGGTGGGCATCCTGGATGGGTGGTGGTGGCCTTGTAGTAGTGGAAGACCACCATGACCAGCAGCCAGTGGCCACAGCAGAGGTGCCAGAGCAACCAGGGGAACGAGTAGGTGCTGGCGATGAAGGGCAGCAGGCACAGGTATACAATGACCACCACCGAGGAGGTGAGCAGGACCACCAGACTGACAAACACCTGAGAGGGGCGGAGAGGAGAGAAGAGGAGGGAAGGACAGATGAGAGGGGAGGAGGAGAGAAGGAGATGAGAGGGGAGAAGGACAGGTGAGAGGGGTGGAGGAGAGTAGGGGAGGTGAGGAGAGGAGAGAAGGACAGATGAGAGGGAAGGAGTAGATGAGAGGAGAGAAGGACAGGTGAGAGAGGTGGAGGAGAGTAGGGGAGGTGAGGAGAGAAGGACAGATGAGGGGGAAGGAGGAGAGGGGAGGAGTAGATGAGAGGAGAGAAGGAGAGAGGAGAGAAGGACAGATGAGAGGGGTGGAGGGGAGGAGGGAAAGGAGGAGAGGGAGAGGAGAATGGAGAGAAGGAGAGCAGAGACAAATTATCATCACTTCAAACTTGAACCTACTCAAATAAAGGTTTCCTATACCCTCCCTGATAAAGAACGTGACATAACGGAACTCACCACTCCAAACCAGCGGGTGACGTTGTCCACGATCCAGTAGACAGGCTCGAACACGCAGTCCAGCGCCGTGTCCGAGTTGGTCAGGCTGTTGTAATACAGCGAGCGGAGCAGCAGCTTGACGTAGCTCCAGAGCTCCGCCACAGCACCACCCGGGCCCCGGTTGTTATTGGTTTCCACGCGCCCACCACCACCCTTGCCACAAACACCACGGCGGCACGACCGGCACCAACGCAGGACCAGCCTCATGGCCCGGGAGAGCTTCCACGTCCAGCGGCCGCCGCTCAGACGCATGCTGCCGCCACCTCCACCTCCTCCTGCTGCTGCTCCTCGACCACTTCCACCTCCTCCTCCTCCCCTACAGCCACCGACCTCTACACACACACACACGCACAAGCACACGGACCAGCAGTTACAAAGGCAGGCGGCGTAGAAGAACAGCTCCTCCCAGCGAAGCCGGACGGCCGGAGACGTCGACATGGTCGTCGTTGGTGGTCGTTTCTCGAGGTCGCGTCACTCGTCGATAAGGAAATAAAAAAATAAAATGAGCAAAGGCACTTAAAAACCAGTGGAACCCAATCGATACGGGACAGAACGGAGGGGATTGACACACTCAAACCCCTCGTCCACCAGCAATTCTGACCACACCGACAAACAAACAATCCACCCTATGCGCTGTCACAAGAAAGAAAGAAAGAAAACTTCCAAGAACCCGACAGAGGTTGAAGTGGGTAACCTTATATATATATATATAATAGCACGCACAGGAGGGATGGGTTTCCTGGCGGGGGAATTGGGGTTGGTCATATGAGCCGGGGGCCGGTATTTCATGAAAGTGGGTGTATTGGTTACACGGGGCAACAGGCAGGGCTGGCACATCCCCATCCAGGGCATTGGTAAACAACAGCAGCAGCAGCAGCAGCAGAAGCCGTGTGGTGGTGGCTCACGGAGTCACATGCGTGACTATTGAATAAAATAAGAGCTGGGTCTCAGTACTGGTGGTGGGTCTGGGTTTGTTATCAACATCCCATTTCAAGTACATGTTGACAGATTGGTGATCATCCACTTTGATATGGTTATTTTATATTTAAAAAAAAAAAAGTATATATATACATATATATATATATACACATATATATATATGTGTATGTATATATATATATATAGACACATATATATATGTGTCTCATACACACACACACACACACACACACACACACACACACACACACACACACACACACACACACACACACACACACACACACACACACACACACACACACACACACACACACACACACACACACACACACACACACACCACACACACACACAGAAGATGGGAGAAGGTTATGTGTCACCCCTGTTTGTCTGGCTGGCTTGTCTGGTCAGGTTTAGCAAATAAAAGAAAGTTATTTGAGGAATTGGACCATACTTGGTGGTTAGATTACAAATGGAACAAGGAACAGTTGATTCGATTTTGGCACAGATCCAGGGGACTTTTTGGTGTGGCAGAGGTATGCGCTCTCCTACTGCTCTCCTGAGGGCCCTCTAAACAAATCTTGAATCTAGTTCTCAATGTTTTGGTCTATATTTTTCGAATGACGTTGGTATATTATTGTGGGGGTGGGGTGGTGTTTCGACTTAAGGCTCTGGGTTCAAACCCTGACTTGTGCTGCATAACCTGTAGAGACCCGTTGAGAGCAAGTAGCCTATACACACCCTAGCTGATCCTTAATGACATGCATCCAAAACAAAAACACACACTTTGGACACAGGAGGCTAAATGCAACTTAAAAATAGTCAAAATAAATGCAGCCTCCATAGCGCATAGTAGTAGCTATGTCCGTCTTGGCTTAGCCCCAATTATAATTAACGTTGTACCCAAATAATTCACACATAACTGCTGGAATGGCGTGACGTCGTGTGTGTGTGTGTGTGTGTGTGTGTGTGTGTGTGTGTGTGTGTGTGTGTGTGTGTGTGTGTGTGTGTGTGTGTGTGTGTGTGTGTCCCTTGACAGAAGAGGAAGCACCACAGAAGGGACTGCATGGACACAGCCAGGTGTAAAATATACACCTGGTTCCAGCAGAGGGAGAACCTGAAATAATAATGATAACCAGGTTCAATATGTCGTCCTCCGACTCCTATTACCGTCCATGTTACCTGCGTGTTAGATGTACCTGCGTGCGTTGTCAGTGGGAACAGGTTAAACAACACACACACTAAGTGTTGTTGGATAATGGATAAGTCAACACATTGTCACACACACACACTCTCTCACTCTCTCTCTCTCTCTCTCTGCAGGTGGCATGGGCTCCATACGGTGCATTGTGATAGTGTCTGACTTGATTGCAATTATAACAAGAACCTCTTGTGGCGTGTGTGTGTGTGTGGTGGTCTGGGAGAACACACGCGTACTCTTAAATACAAATCATGTATTTGTATTTAATGTATTTTAACAGTCTTCCTACTAGTATGATATGTGTCATGTCCGATGCATCTACGCCAGCGGTCTTGAACGAGGGTCTGCAAAATGTGTGGCAATCAACCATTTAATATGTTGTGTGCCTTCGAACAGACAGACAACCCGGTAGTTTACTACTAACACATGAACACGAAGGGGGTGACCCGCTGGACTCACACCCGTGACTTACCCGTTCAAGTGAAACGAGTGAACCGGTAACCTAACGCATGATCGCCCGTTCTGCCGCAAGCCTCCATTGGAGATGATTAACATCAACATCCATCGGGCCGCGTCTCAAACGGCGAGGCGGCGGTTTCCGTGTGGCCGTTTGGATCCGATAATCAGCCGTTTGAGACGCAGCCCACTAGCGGGTCGCTTCCCTGTTCATCGTGACGCGTTGGGGCTCATGGGAAATGGAGTTCTTTTTTTTTTGGTTGATCCTACAGAAACTTCAATGAATGAATATCGGGGGTTTTTTTTAGACGCCCGGTGCATCTTACTGCTATTTAATATGATGCATCCCACTAGTCTAGTTATGAATGAGTCATGTTGGGCTCTCGTGTGACACGTGTCGGTCCATAATAACACGGGTTTTTTCGGGGGGGTTTAACGTGTAAGCAGGAAGTGTCCGGGCGTCATGTGACTGATGGAACATGGCTGCGGTTCAGTGGTAAGATGTTGTTTTCTGCAGCAAAAAAAAGTATATATATATATATATGTGTCCGTATTCGATCAGCTGTGTGTAATATGTGCCATTTGGGGTCCGTGTATTTAGATATATCAATGTATATGTACACTGTTCGTTTTTGGTGCGCTCGGTCCACTTTAAATGCGTTTATTGTGCACATTTGACACCACATCACACCCACAGTCAACATGCGATGTGATTTGGTTTGGAGTTTGATCCTGATTCAACAGTTCGAAGCTCAAATACTTTATTTCCAAAACAATGGCGCTATGATATGTTCATGATCATATGATCAGCTGTCATCTTTCATCAATCCCTTTAACCTAGTAACTGTTGGATAATGGATAAGTCAACACATTGTTACACACACACACACACACACACACACACACATACACACACACACACACACACACAGAGTAACTGTTGGATAATGGATAAGTCAACACATTGTTATACACACACACACACACACACACTAACTGTTGTCAGATAATGGATAAGTCAACACATTGTTATACACACACACACACACACACACACACACACACACACACACACACACACACACACACACACACACACACACACACACACACACACACACACAATAACTGTTGTCAGATAATGGAGAAGTCAACACATTGTTGAACACACACACACACACACACACACACACACACACACACACACACACAAGTCAAGTTTATTGTCACTTCACAGTTTACACAAGTATAAGCAATGAGTGAAAATATTATGTGTAATACCCGACGACAGACAGCTGTTATAAAAAACAGAATAGAATAAAAATAAGTAAAACTGTATAAGTTAATTATATTAAAGAAAATGCAATCTGTCAGAAAAAGAGTTATATATATATATATATATATATATATATATAATATATATAAATCAATGTAATAAAATATACATTGTTATATGCCAGGGCTTCTCAAACTCCGGACCGAGGTCCGGATCCGGACCGAACTGCAAATCAATCCGGACCGAACCCTGTGTCACATTAGATGTACATTTATGTATTTTTTCATGGGTCTGATGCGTAGAGAGGGGGGGGGAGGAGGTTTTTCCCCCACTCAGAAGCGCAGCGTCATTGTTATGACGATTAGTGGTCACTGTTTATTACTGTGAATGCTGGCATCGTGTTCCCAAAGCAAAGGGAAGTTGATAAAAAGAACAACTGTCCATTCAAAGAAGAATGGACAGAGAAATGTCACTATGAATCACAGCTATTTTAAACAGCAGTATCTCCAGAACACAGAGGTGAGGACAGCAAAACGTACTCGGTCTGTTTGTGGCTTGATAGGAAGATTTGAACTGTTTGTCAGATCTATGACCACGCCTGAGAGAGCTAATGAAGCCTCACTCAGAGTGGCCTGGGTTTTGGGCAAGCACAAAAAGCCCTTTTCTGATTCAGAAGTAGTGAAGGAGTGCATGACTGACGTAACTGAGGCTTTGTTGGAGGGTAATAAGAAACAGGAGATGTCTGAACAAATTAAGCAGATACCCTTATCAAACTCCACTACAACCAGGAGAATTTATTGATAAAGACCCGGGGACACTGCTGACGGATGACATTAAAAAAGCAGAATGCATTTCACTGGTCTTTTTGGTGGATGTGACATCTCATCTAAATGAGCTCAAACTCCAAGGACAAGGCAAGACCGTGTGTGTCCTTATGTCAGCAATACTTTCTAAAATAAGTTGGAGATCCTCAGGAGTGACATAACGGAGGCACAACAATTTTCATAATTTTTTTCATAGTTTTGATCATTTCATTCTGGGTAAGCAAGTCCTGCTCTGTATTGGCTCTCCATTTCTGGTGAAGAATGTTCAAGAATTCTCAAAAGAGGCACAGAGCATCTTCAACGTGGGCAAATGTTTAATCTCTGCAAACCGAGCTGATAGATCTCCAGGAGGACTGTGACCCTGTGACATTCTGGACAAAGATGGCTACTGCAGCTGGTGGTCCCCCACCTTCTGACGGTGGACATTCATTTGCTTACCATGTTCTATTCCACATATTGCTTTGAGTCTGGATTTTCCACGATGAACTTTGTGAAAACTCATACCGCAAATGAACACTTGGCGATGCCTGGCGATCACACCTTGTGTGCCGGGGTTCAAGGCTACAGGAGAACAACAGAACCGGACAGTCTCCTAGTTCAAGCCATCATACTCTACTTTTCTTACATTTTCTTATGTGTGTGTATATGCTATGGATGTTGATTTATGTCATGCACTTTTCTGACATTGTTCTGGACCATTGACCTTGTATACAATTCACAAGTGGACCTTTTAATAAAAAAGTTTGAGTACCTCTGTTATATGCTATACGCCCTTGTTCAGCAGCCTGATGGCCTGACTGTGGAAGCTATCTCTGAGTCTATTTGTGCAGCACGTGATACTGCGGTATCGCCTGCCTGACGGTAAAAGTGAATACAGTTCGTGGCTGGGGTGGGCATTGTCTTTTATGATGCGTTTGGCCTTGGCCACGCACCGCTTGTTGTACACACACACACACACACACACACACACACACACACACACACACACACACACACACACACACACACACACACACACACACACACACACACACAAAGTAACTGTTGGATAATGGATAAGTCAGCACATTGTTGAACACACACACACACACACCGTCTGATCTCTTCGGTGTGTGCAGGCATCCTCGGGAGCGTCGCTACACCTCGGAGCTGCAGTCCTGTCGGCCGGAGTGTGCGCCGGTGGAGCCCGGGGACTACCACCCTCTGAAGGCCATCACTGTACGTTACGGACGCACCACCTCAATTTTAGATGAGTTAGATTCAAATGCATTGTCATTGCACAGCACAAGTACAGTACAGCGAAAATGATTTAGCATCTAACCAGAGTGCAAGTATGCCGATGTATCAACAAGATAAATATATATATAACTGTATATACAGCAGGGATACGCAGTAGTATCAACAGTTGAAGATTTTTATATATACAGTAGGTACAGTAAGAATGTACATGGCTATCATACAGGTATGTAAACATTAAACATGTCAACTATAGGTAGAGGTAGGGAGCTATGATCACAGTCCGGTCCTTCGTCTCTCCCTCTCATATGTCACGTGTCTTTGCATGCATGTATTGTTTATGTAGGAAATCCCATGATTAGTAAATCAATATATGCCTTCAATTTGCCTGATGTGTAAGTCTAACTTGTAATAGTTTCTCGTGTGTATTCTATGGAAATGGGTTTCCTATGCAGCATATTTGTTCACAACCAAGGTGAAGTGGTTCCTCTCAAAATTCTGAGGATAATGGTCTGACTTTAACCAGATAGTGGGAATGAATGAACGTAACATAACACTACAGAGCTGGTCACGAGATGTAAAAATAAAAATACTGTCTTTACTTGACGGTGACCAGCGTTGAATCACACTTGCTGTGTTACTACATCCATTGCCATGACAACGCTGCTTCTTCCACTGCGTCCAGGTGACAGATGCCAAGTCACGGCGGCGTAAAGGCAGCACGTCCTCGTCTTCCTCGTCCTCGTCCTCGGTGGCCCCGGACCCCCTGAGCTCCATGCTGGACGGGACCGACCCCCTGTCCATGTTCGCCGCTGCCTCCGCCAGCGAGGCCCCCAGCCTCTCACACAGCAGCTCCGCAGGGGTGAGGAGATACACACACACGCACTCACGCACACTGCACACTGCACACTGCACATGCACAAACATGTGCACACACACACACATGCGCATATACACAAACATGTGCACACACACACACTTACACAGCACACACAGACACACACACACGCATATACACAAACATGTACACACACACACACACACACACACACTTACACAGCACACACAGACACACGCATATACACAAACATGTGCACACACACACACACACATACTGTATGCACAGACACACATGCAGACACACACATATACACATACGCACACGCACACGCACACACTCTGGGGCAGACAAATGTTGCACAGCGTCAAGCCAACATGTGTTTTTCTCTAGGACTTGGGGAGGAAGAGGAGGGAGGAGGAGGAGGAGGAGGAGGTGGTGGGAGGAGACTTCGAACCCTGGTCGTCTAAACGAGGAGAAATCCTGGCCAGGTTCACCACCACAGAGAAGCTCTCTATCGTGAGTATTCTACATTCAAATTCACCCCCAAGTGCAATGTTCAGATTTGGCCACAAGGGGGCAGAACACGTAACAACCGCAACTTTTCATTTATTCC
>CM051014.1:6993296-7178296 GCA_027704905.1 Muraenolepis orangiensis | reverse complement strand
CCTACCACCACACACACACATCAGAGAGCTGGTCCCCAGACTGTATCCTACCACCACACACACACATCAGAGAGCTGGTCCCCAGACTGTATCCTACCACCACACACACACATCAGAGAGCTGGTCCCCAGACTGTATCCTACCACCACACACACACATCAGAGAGCTCGTCCCCAGACTGTATCCTACACACCACCACACACACACACACACACACACACACACACACACACACACACACACACACACACACACACACACACACACACACACACACACACACACACACACACACACACACACACACACACACACACACACACACACACATCAGAGAGCTCGTCCCCAGACTGTATCCTACACACCACCACACACACACACACACACACACATCAGAGAGCTCGTCCCCAGACTGTATCCTACACACCACCACACACACACACACACACACACACACACACACATCAGAGAGCTCGTCCCCAGACTGTATCCTACATACCACCACACACACACACACACACACACATCAGAGAGCTCGTCCCCAGACTGTATCCTACACACCACCACACACACACACACACACACATCAGAGAGCTCGTCCCCAGACTGTATCCTACATACCACCACACACACATCAGAGAGCTCGTCCCCAGACTGTATCCTACACGCACGCACGCACGCACGCACGCACGCACACACGCATGCACGCACGCACGCACGCACGCACGCACGCACACACACCCTGCATGCTTCACTAACAATGACAGTCGATTTGATGTTGATTTATATATATATATATATACATTAGACTCTTTGACCTCCGCTGTGACAGATACGTCGAGGCGGCCATCTTGAAGTGCAACCGCTTCTTGAATAAAACGTGAGTTAGACTTATTATGTATTGCTTGTCCGTGGCTCTCCAGGTCAGCCCTCTTGAAAAGCCTCCCACGGCCTCCTTGTATTCTCAGTCAAACTCTTCTCTCTCTCTCTCCTCCCAGTGGCATCCAGGAGACTCTGCCTCGACTGACGGCCATGATCCGAGGGATAGGAGACCCTCTGGTGGCGGTCTACGCCAGAGCCTACCTCTGCAGGGTGAGTCTGACACTGTAACTGTGATTAAGGGCTATACACATACATTTGACTTGACTGACTTAACTCTTAGTTTGAATATAAACCAAGGTTCCCCTTCACCCAGGCCCCCTGCTGAACAATGTTTAAATGTCCCTCCGTTCATCCGTCCGTCCGTCCAGGTGGGCATGGAGGTGGCCCCCCAGCTGAAGGACAGCCTGAACCAGAACTTCTTCGACCTGCTCAGCGCCTTCCGGCAGCTCCACGGGGACAGCGTCCAGAACCAGCTGGTCCTGCAGCGCGTGGAGATCCCCGAGTACCTCACCCTCTACTCCCCCGCCATCCACTGGATCCTGCAGTGCGTGGCCTACCGGGCCCCCGACGTACGTAGACGGGATCAGGGTCTGGAGGTCTGGTTCAGAACATTATGGACTGTCTTAGAGACTAGAGGCTCCTTATTGAGCCATTGCTCATTAAGTCATTCAATTTAGCACAGTGGTTCTCGATGTGTCATTAGTCAAGTCCCGACCAAAAAAATATAAAATGTCCTTTAACCATTATTGCAGTAATCAACAATGCCTTCATGTACCGTTATAAAATAGAATATATAATATATCCTATATGGAGCCAATATCGCCCATATCGATTAACAGGAATTTACACTGAAACATTGTCATTTCTAAAGATTAGTGTTTGGTGTATGCTCTGCAAACCCCACTCAAAATGCCCTCGTCGTGACCCACCAGTTGAGAACCACTGATAGAGCAGACACTTTTTGTCTAAACCGACTGCACAGCCATTCAAAGCCATTGGGGTTTTGAACCCAGAAGAGCCCCTAACAAGGACAATGGAATTGTTACTCCCCATTCCCTCCGGAAGTATGAATTTCCTACAATTTAACAATACTATACTATGTACTAAACACCCTAACCTGACAGTCCTGACCTGCTCCTCTACTGAGGGGAACACTGTAGAAGGTGTGTCTGTTCAGTGTGCTGCTCTGGTGGCTACAGAGCTACAAAGCCCCTCGGTATTTCACACACCGTTTCTATGATTTCCGTACGAGACGACACAGTAAGTACGGTGAGTCCGTCTTAGCGGTCTTTCTAAGGAGAGCGTGAACCTGGAAGTGTTTCTGTTTCAGCCTCTCCTGACGGAGATGATGGAGAGATGCAAGAAGCTGGGCAACAAGTGAGTTTCGCTAATGAAGTGCTGATCACCGATACACAACGACGCTTTAAATCGTAACTTCTGCATTTCAACACTTAGTTTCGCTTTCACAGTATGTCGTAAGTTCGGACTGTTATCGATGTTTGGTTTGAAATCGGGGGAGTAATTGACGGGAGTTCAACGTCCTCTCGTGTCCCCCTTCTCTGCAGCGCCCTGCTGCTGAACTCCGTCATGTGGGCATTCAAGGCGGAGTTTGTGGCCGCCAGGGCGACGGACTTCATCGGCATGATCAAAGACTGCGATGAGGCTGGATTTCCAAAGGTCAGAGGTCAACGATGTCAACGATTGTCACATAATGCAACGACTGCGCATTTCAATCACGGCAAAGTGATTGTATGACACACACTGGACATGAAAGCAGCAGCATCATCATATTCTTCTTCTTCTTCTTCTCCTTCTTCAGCATCTGCTGTTCGGCTCTCTGGGCCGCAGCCTTGCGTGCGCGGACCCCCCGGAGGCAGAGAGGCTGACCATCCTCAACGAGGCCTGGAAGGTCATCACTAAGATACGCAGCCCACAGGTGAGGTGCACCTGACCGCAAAGGGGGGTGTGTGTGTGTGTGTGTGTGTGTGTGTGTGTGTGTGTGTGTGTGTGTGTGTGTGTGTGTGTGTGTGTGTGTGTGTGTGTGTGTGTGTGTGTGTGTGTGTGTGTGTGTGTGTGTGTGTGTGTGTGTGTGTGTGTGTGTGTGTGTGTGTGTGTGTGTGTGTGTGTGTGTGTGTGTGTGTGTCCTCTGTTACGACCTCTTTCTCCTGTTTCAGGACTACATCCACTGCGCCGAGATCTGGGTGGAGTTTACCTGTCGCCATTTCACAGTGAGTCACGCACACTCACACACAGACACACACAGTTCTTAACCCCCAGCACAGTGGCGCGTTTCAAACTAAATGTAGCAGTCAATGCTGCCACAAGCATCTTGGGGTTCCTCCCGACAATAAGGACACAGGGGATGGGTAATCTGGTTCATTGCAGAGTTTGTAGAGGAATCGAGCAGATGGTCCATGCTAGCGCTCCTCTCTGAGTGTGTGTGTGGGGTGGTGGTGGCTGGTTTAACCTGTGGGCCTTGATAACTAAGGAGCCACAGGTGGGGAGCCTCACCCAGCAGCCCCAGACTCTAATTCCTCTGACTGGGGCCAGGTGAGGCTGTTAGACCAGACTCTAATCAGTCTGACTTGGGGCCAGGTGAGGCTGCTTCAACCAGACTCTAATCAGTCTGACTGGGGCCAGGTGAGGCTGCTTCAACCAGACTCTAATCAGTCTGACTGGGGCCAGATGAGGCTGCTTCAACCAGACTCTAATCAGTCTGACTGGGGCCAGGTGAGGCTGCTTCAACCAGACTCTAATCAGTCTGACTGGGGCCAGGTGAGGCTGCTTCAACCAGACTCTAATCAGTCTGACTGGGGCCAGGTGAGGCTGCTTCAACCACCAACCGACCACACACACACTGCACATTAAAGAACACATCGTCACAGACACTGTCACTTTATCATCTCCGCCGTCGTCCCTCAGAAACGGGAGGTCAACACCATTTTGGCTGACGTCATCAAGCACCTGACCCCGGACCGCGCCTTCGAGGACGCCTACCCCCAGGTACCGGCCGACCGGCTGACCAATCAGACGCTCCCGTTAAAAGAAAGGAACTGGAATGGCGACTATGGTGTTACGATGAGTGACTCTTGAGTCTTCTGTCGGTTCCATAGCTGCAGTCCGTGATCCAGAAGATTCTCACCTACTTCCACGACTTTTCTGTCCTGTTCTCCATGGTGAGTGTTTCTTAAAATGTCTTTAAATGTACTTAAAGCGACTTAAAGAGTGCCTCCAGCGATTCACGTCACACCATCGAGTGCCTTTATATGTTTTTATGTGTTGTTGTTTTTTTTTTTACTGTCGATTTTGTCACTTCCTGTCCCCAGGAGCGCTTCCTGCCGTTCCTGGACATGTTCCAGAAGGACAGCGTGAGGGTGGAGGTGTGCAAAACCATAATGGAGGTCTTCCTAAAGTAAGATGGCTGCCTTCACTAAATAAAAAACAACGTGCCAGATTAAACTAGTGATGATAGCGTGTGCTAAGGAAGTCCTTTAGGTTTGTCGTGATGTCATCACAGCCTCCTCGTGCCAATTAGGGGAATCGTACCGTTGACGATTTACAGTTGAATTTGTATGATCGAGCAGAAAAAGTAAATAAGTTGCAATTGTTTAGGGGTTGTGTGTAATGGTCAATAGTGTCGTCTGTGAAACAACTTAACGTGATCCCCAGTTAGAGTCGTCTAAATTAACTACGACGAGAAGCTAGAAACGTCGGAGAGAAAGGAAAACTAGTTTGAGTCCGTCCCATACCCTACTTAACATGTCTTTTTACTTCCTCTGTGTTTATCCTACATAAAGCATGTTGTGACATGTATCGCTATCGTGTGAAATGATCGCATTCCAATGCCTTATTCCCATATGGCCCAGCCCTAAGCCGCTGGTAATACAATATGTACTGAGGGTGACCATGCAGTTGTCAGTTGTTCACGGTTGTCTTCATTGTCCGTCCCCGTGTCTCCACCCAGACACCAGGCGGAGCCCACCAGAGACCCGGTCATCCTCAACGCCCTGCTGCACGTCTGCAAGGCCATGCACGACTCTGTCAAGTAACCACTCCCCACCGCCGTGTGTGTGTGTGTGTGTGTGTGTGTGTGTGTGTGTGTGTGTGTGTGTGTGTGTGTGTGCGTGTGCGTGTGTGTGTGTGACCAAGGCCGCAACATTTATTTCAGAGATTCAAGATTCCAGACCATCACCATGTGGCTATCATTATATCGATTGCCTAAAATAGAAAAGGAAGGTTTCTTAAATGGCACCATTACTTAAATAGAATTGTACGCATCTATTGAAATTATAAAAGTCGTCAAACCAATATGTAGCTACTAAGTGCAATTTCGAACACAGACAGCTTTGGTCTGTTCTCACACCAGTTCTTCCAAGACCAATTCAAGATGAGACCGCCAACAAAAGGTCTCTGAGACCCAATTAGGAATTTGGTTGAGAACCAAAAATGACTTAAAAATAGTAATCTCAACAATGAGATTACAAGTAGTCCACCACCTGTCCCCACCAGCCGTGAAGGAATGTCAAACCAATGTTGTGTTCCCAAACCAAGAGGTCCTCTGAGAGTTGTGTGTTCCCCCAGCGCCCTCACCCTGGAGGACGAGAAGAGGGCTTCGTCTTTTCTGATCAGCGGCTTCATTCGCATGGTGAGGAGTTTTAACACACCACTATTATAGGAATACTAGTAATAATATCACTTTTATTACTATTAATATTATTAGAACTACTAATAATTTTACTAATACTACCCTGGGGGTTGCCCAGGGACCTTCTGGGACGGTACAGTAGGACTAAACGCAGTGACATCTCCGATTGGAGATCTGTCTAATTGTTTGTTTGCTGTAATTATTAAATTGTAATTATGTTAGCACACCCTGTGCGCCTTAATTTCCTTAATTTCCCTCGGGATAAATAAAGGTTCAATGCTCTTTTGGCTGAATGGGCACAAATTCTCACAGACGCACTCGAACAATCCAATCAAATTGGCAGCTGTCAAAGCCACAAAGAGGAGTCCAACTCCATATGAATGCCCATGGTTTTTGAAATGGGATGTCCAATAAGCTCATATCGGGGTGACGGTCAGGCCTCCACTGACTGTTGGCCATATTAGATACAGATTAGATTCTAATGTATTGTCATTGCACGGCAAAAGTACAGTATAGCGTAAATAATTTGGCATCTAACCAGATTGGAAATGTTGAAGTAGTACATTGTGCATGGTAATACATGATTTACAGTGGTTAAATAAGATCTACTAGTCTCTAGTCTACGAGGTATAAAAACGGTATTAAATAACTTGTAGAGTATGTATAAGTATAATTCCATCTGTTTACAACATATGGTGTACGTCCCTGTGTGCTCTTCATGTCTCCAGTTGTATTTCCGCGCGGTCGCTCCGCTGACTTTGTTGAGCGTATGTGTGTATTGTTTATCCCTCCGGCCGTCCGTCCTTCTAGGTTTGGTTTGGCCGTGACTTTGAGCAGCAGCTGAGCTTCTGCGTAGAGGCCAGAGCCACCTTCTGTAACCTGGAGCCCGTCCTGGTGCAGCTCATACATGTGAGTGTGAGTGTGAGTGTGAGTGTGAGTGTGTGTGAGTGTGTGTGTGTGTATGTGTGTGTGTGTGCGCTCTGCGTTTCCAAATCTACACGTTTGAACAGCATGAGTGTGTGTGTGTGTGAGACAGACGGTGAATCAGTTGGCCATGGAGACCAGGAGGATGATGAGAGGTAATCACTCTCGCAAAACAGCCGCCTTCGTCAGGGTGAGTGCACACACACACACACACACCACACACACTGTATGCATTCATGTCCTCACTAGTAATATATATATAGATATATCTATATATATATAGATATATCTATATATCTATATCTACATATATATATATCTATATATATATCTATATCCTTTCAGGCGTGCGCTGCCTACAGCTTCATCACCATTCCGTCTCTGAGCAGCATCTTCTGCCGCCTCAGCCTCTACCTGCTGTCTGGTCAGGTGGCGCTGGCCAACCAGTGCCTTTCCCAGGGTGAGAGGCTCACTGGCAATTAAATTAATTGTTTTTGTTCTTCCACAGTTAGATGACGTAATGTTACTTTAATTTGACGGTTGCAAGACGTTACAAATAAATAAATGAATATATAAAAGGTTTGGCTCATAAATGGAAGACATGTTCCCCCCCCCCCCTCCCCCCCCACCTCGGTCCCTCTTCCTGGCGGTCCAGCGGACGCCTTCTTCAAGGCTGCCGTCAGCCTGCTCCCTGAGGTCCCTCGCTCCATCAGCGTGGAGGGCAAGTCCCGCCCCTCCGAGAGCTTCCTGCTCGACTTCATCAGCAACTTCTTCGCCACGCTGCTGGTTGTCCCGGTAACGCCACCCTCCTCTTCCTGTGTGTGTGTGTGTGTGTGTGTGTGTTGCTATTGTTATTGTAGCTGAATGTGTTTGTTTTCATATTACTGCCGTTGTGTGGGTTGGGGGACCGGACCTAATAGCTCTAGCTCTAGTAAAAATAAAAAACTAATACAAGATACTGTAGAAAGAAAATCTCATGTTAAGTAAAACCGAGTGTGTGTGTGTGTGTGTGTGTGTGTGTGTGTGTGTGTGTGTGTGTTCTCGTATTTATACCCTAATGAGGGTGTGTGTGTGTGTGTGTGTGTGTGTGTGTGTGTGTGTGTGTGTGTGTGTGTGTGTGTGTGTGTGTGTGTGTGTGTGTGTGTGTGTGTGTGTGTGTGTGTGTGTGTGTGTGTGTGTGTGTGTGTGTGTGTGTGTGTGTGTGTGTGCAGGACCACCCCGAGCACGGTGTGCTCTACCTGGTGCGAGGGGTCCTCAACATGGTGCAGGACTACACCTGGGAGGACAACGGTGACGCCAAGGTCAAGGTGTACATCGCCGCGCTGCCCCTGCTGGCCGCCATGAGTCAGGAGACGTACCTGTACTCCATACCCAAAGGTACCTGGCTACAGACACACACACTCAACACCTGTACTCTATACCCAAAGGTACCTGGCTACAGTCAAGCTCACACCTGTACTCTATACCCAAAGGTACCTGGCTACAGACACACACACTCAACACCTGTACTTCATACCCAAAGGTACCTGGCTACAGACACACACTCAACACCTGTACTCCATACCCAAAGGTACCTGGCTACAGACACACACTCAACACCTGTACTCTATACCCAAAGGTACCTGGCTACAGACACACACTCAACACCTGTACTCCATACCCAAAGGTACCTGGCTACAGACACACACACTCAACACCTGTACTCCATACCCAAAGGTACCTGGCTACAGACAAGCTCACACCTCTACTGCCGTCCAAAGGCTTGCCGCCGTGACTACAGTTTGGGTTGGAGCTGAACATGTGCTTCTTGATATCTGCTTTGTCTTGTGATAAAGTTTCATTCAGTTACATTTAGCTTTATTTTAGAGAAAAAACTGAGTTATGGTTGTTTGTCTGTTTGTGAACAAGATAACAAGTTGAAATGTTATGTACAGAATTTGACACAACTTGGTGGTTACATTACTATGAGCCAAGGAACAGTAAGATCACATTTGGTGCAGATCCGGATCTAAATTTGGGATCCAGGGGACTTTTTGGTGTGGCGGAGGTATGCCCTCTAGTTGTATTTTTGATCGGTTGATTGGTTGTCCTAAATGTCTTTTAAAATCAGATTCCTGTCTAATTCCTCTTTCAGTGGATTCCAATGAAACTCTCTACGGGGGCGATCCCAAGTTCCTCATGGAGATCAACAAGCTGTGTGAGACCCTGATCGGCCAGGTGTTGGACTACTTGAAGACTCTGGGTCGAGAGGAGGTGAGGGAGGAGGCTTCTTAGATCCTACTGCCTTCTCCGCTTTCTGATCTGTAGCTCAGGAGGTAGAGCGGTCGCCTCACGCTGGTTCGATTCCCCCCACCCCCCCTGGCTCCTTCTAGCAAAACCCTGTCGAGGTGTCCTTGAGCAAGACACCCTGCTGTTCATGACCTGCTGGCGGTCTCCTTGCATGGCTGACTCCGCCCGTTCGTGGTGGAATGTGTGTATAAATGGGTGAATGTGAGGCATGACTTTGGATAAAAGCGCTATATAAAAGGCAGTCCATTTACCAGTTAGCTGCGGTCGTAAATTAATCTAGGTTTGTTCTCTTTAGCTAAATAGGCACTTGTTGAAAATGTAAATACAAACTTTATATTTGTATAGTTAGAAAATACTATACAAACTAGTTAGTATTTTGTATAGTTAGCATCAACTGTACCAATGTGTTCCTGTGGTAAAATCAATCATTAATAAGGAGGTGGAAAAATCATTCATTAATAACAATTCATTCATTCATTAATTTTAAAGAAAGGACCCACAGCAGCCAACAGCAACAAGCGCCAATCAAACAAGAGAAGATGGCAAAATAAATTTGAGATCATAATTCTTAAAATACTGTGATATAAACTGTAGTGTGTGTCCCATAGACGTCACGTACCCACCCCACTTGTCTCCTGTCCTCTTCCCCCCCCCCCCCCCACAGCAGATGGTCCGCCGGCAGGGCTCTCTGTCCTTCTCCCTGTTCGGCGTCCTGCTGGCCCACGGGGACCTGAGGAACAACAGACTCAACCAGCTGGCCGTCAACCTCTGGAACCTCAACCACAAGCACGGCTGCAGCGACACGCGTACCTCCGTGAGTTCAACACACCACCCCCACCGCCGCCTGCACCACCCCGTTGGGCAGTGGTGACCCCAGATTGAACCCCACCCAGTTTGGGTTTTGAGTGGATGGACAGCAGTTGGAGGAGGGAAGGGAGGTAGGAGGAGGGGGGGGGGGAACACCACCCATCTACCCATCTTCTCTCAGGAAAACTACATGTGGGTTAAAGTCGGAGCAGTCTTCTTGGGTAAAGGATGAAAAGAAGCATACTTTATTTATAGTCCTTCATCACCGTGAAGCTTTGATTCTTTCTCGGCTGTTAATCTGTCCATAAGCAAGGCACCAACATCCCAACAAGGATACAGGATACTTTTGACTTGGAGGAGGAGGGGGGGGGGGGCGGGGAGTGGAATATTCTCAAACACACCTTCAACCAGGTGTCTGGTGGTTTGTCTTCTCTGTGGGTTACCTAGTGATGTTACCCCTCCAAACCCCCCCATCTGCAGGTGCGGACCCTGGAGCACATGAAGCAACAGGCCCAACAGCCCGGCATGGCCCACATGGCGGACATGGTGCAGAGACTCACGCTGCAGTCCAGGACCTGAAGTCCCAGGACCTGAAGTCCCAGGACCCGGTCAGGGGCCGCCCAGCCAGGGGGCCGGTTCTGGACTCGGGTTCTGGACCGGTCACGGAGTACTCTGGACTTTGTACTGAGGAGGAAATAATGAAAAAGTCACCCGTTTCGGATGCTTCTTGGAAGGGTGTGGAGGCTGTCCTTTTTGCGGCGTGGTGATGGGTCCTTGAAACGGTGTCAGTTGATTGTGTCGTTTCCATCGGGTCCCCGTTATCTGCTTGTGTGTGTTTTACAGTCTGGTGTAAAAACCGATTCTTTGTAAAAAATAAATAACAAAAAGAGAAAATGACTTGAACAAGCCTGAGCCAAGCAGGTCCGCCCACACAGACTTTGACCGTGTTATTTGTTTACGATTCCTAACAATATTAAGTAATTCAGTAACAGACATTTAGAAAAGACGAAAGGGGTCGGATGGGAAAAATGCACCCGATTCAAAAATAAATCAAACATCCTTTAACTGGACTCGATGTCATCACTGCCACGAGGGTAGAACTTAGCAGCAGACTCCTACCGCTGACCACATGATGCGGAATCACCCCCACCCCCCCCCCCACTGTTGTCGTAATACGGTTTCACTCTGCTGTATAAAACCCAAAGATCACTGTTCCAACAGAAACACACTCCAGTGGCGTGAGAGTTCAGTTACACAGTTTAATAAGATTATCATTGTGAGGGGAAAAATATAAAACCGAAGGAAAAACCAAACTTAACAAACTAAAGGAGCAGCCTGTGGTCATCCTCTATAGCCTCCCGTTGTAGCGTTGCCTCGGAGAGGACTGCTCTCATATGGAGACTAACTAGGTTAATCGCACGCACACGCACGTACACACACACACAAAGACTAACGTAATATGAAGTAGCCAGAGCAGGCCTTGGCCCAAGACATTCATGGTCTCCTTTTTATTTGAACCCTCCAAACCGACGACCCAAGTCTCGGGGGAATTGACAGCTGGCTGTGCCGTTATTTCACCACAATTCAGAAGAAGACAATCAACCTGGTTGAGACTTGGAGGGGGGTCAGCGGCTGACTCTCTGAATGGGGTTCCTCATGTTTTTCGGTGTAGAACCCATAATGAACAGTGCAGCACAACACGCAGCTTAAAAATAAACCACCACAACAATGAGTGTGTTCTTTGTTAACATTCGTGAGATAAACATCCCTCACCCAACAAAAACAAAACAAAAAAAGTCCACATTGAAGTCAACGATGATGTAGCACCGCCAGCACTTCCCCCGGCCGCGGTGACGTCCGCCCGGTAGGTGACAAGTGCGCACTTTCCTCTTTGAAGCGGGGGGGTCATTGCTTTTCAACTATTTTTAAACGGTGGGGAGGTTAAATCTGTAGGACTGCCCCACAAACACAGAAACAGAAAAAACAAACATTCGGTAACAATTGAAAGATCGGAAAGAGAACATTGTCTTCATCTAAAAAAAACAAAACTAAAAAAAAACCTACAAAACAAAAACAAAGTCCCAAAACCAAAATTCTATATTTAAAACAAACAAAAAATACTTAATTATTATTATTTTTAATTAGGAGTCGTCATGAGGTTTTAAGGAGTTTGTAGTTTTGGTGTCATCGGGTCCAAGTGGTGCTGAAGAGGTGGGTGGGGGGGGGGGGGTCGTGATGGTCTGTTTCTGACATCAGGGCGAGGAGGAGAAGATGGAAGGATAGAGGGGCTTCTGTCAGGAACAGAGTGGGCCTTAGGAAATGGGCGTGTCACGCCTCCACGAGGCGATGTCGACCCCTTTCACGGGGGAAAAAAAAATTGAAAAGGTGTGTTGAGTGGGGCAGGGTGAGGGTTCCGCTTGTCTTTCGCCGCGTTCTGCATTTTCTCCTCGCTTTCCATTGGCTTTGTTTAACTTAAGCTCTGCTCTGCTCTCAGTCCAGCTCTATGGGGCTGCCGTCCTCCGGAGCCTCTTCGCCCTCCTCTTCCTCACCCGAGCCCATCAGGCTGTTCAGGAGGTTCCCTGGACGGAGACAAGACACACAAACCTTGACCTTAAAACACGCAGCTTAGTAGTAAAGTATCAAGGGATAAATGTACAGCAACTTTATTATGATTAATAACCCCTGACAGGGTGATGCAGGGCCCCTGACGTAACTCACTGTTCTCTATCCCGCTTATTACCAGCCAATTTACTAAAGAAATCAATCATTTGGACAAAATATACCAACAAAACAATTTCATTGCTGACAAAGCAGTGTCACAAATACTTTAACATATACTAAGAATCCAAATGAAGTGATGAGGCTGCGGGGCTACTCACCTAGAAGTCCACCGTACGATGAGTTCTGTTTGGGTGGCACTCCGAAGAAGACCTGGCCTATTCTGTCGAGATACTGACCCAGGAAGCAGAGAGAGAGAGAGAGAGAGAGAGAGAGAGAGAGAGAGAGAGAGAGAGAGAGAGAGAGAGAGAGAGAGAGAGAGAGAGAGAGAGAGAGAGAGAGAGAGAGAGAGAGAGAGAGAGAGAGAGAGAGAGAGAGAGAGAGAGAGAGAGAGAGAGAGAGAGAGAGAGAGAGAGAGAGAGAGAGAGAGAGAGAGAGAGAGAGAGAGAGAGAGAGAGAGAGAGAGAGAGAGAGAGAGAGAGAGAGAGAGAGAGAGAGAGAGAGAGAGAGAGAGAGAGAGAGAGAGAGAGAGAGAGAGAGAGAGAGAGAGAGAGAGAGAGAGAGAGAGAGAGAGAGAGAGAGAGAGAGAGAGAGAGAGAGCACCGGGTGAAACCATTTCATCCACCAGCCAACACTTTACTAGAACCTTGCGTGAAATCCTCATGACCATTACAACACGTACAAAATATAAATTATGTAAAAAGAAAACTAAACTGAACAAAATAAACGGGTTCGAAAATTGCTATAACCATCTTTTCAGTTTCTCACTTAAGATCTAATCAGGCCTCCATCCTCCCATCTTCGAACCCCCACGGATCAGTGCTAGCGTGGGTTTCCGTTCATAACGAGGCCGGGTGCTAATTGATTTCTACACATGGGTGCAGCCTTACTCTAGATAGATTAAATAACCAAGTGGCGGTTTGGAAGCCGAAGAGGCTCCTCTGAGAAAAGACTTCAGTGCCAATTGCTGTTCATCTGTTTCACCCTCTCTGTCGCTCTGTCACGGACCCTCGGTCTGTCCTGTCCGCTTTTTAACATTTGTTTTCTAGACCGATCTTCAGCGAGAAGCTGACATGTAAAACTGACGGGAGATGGGGATGGTCTCACCGCCATGGGAAAACAGTGGAAGACAGACTCGTTAAAACTGACCTCATTATACATGGGGTCCCTCTTCAGCGACGGTTGATACTGCTCACACAATACTGTGAAGACTGTCAGTTTACCCCTGGGGACAAGACAAACAAGGCAACAGTCAACAAAACAAACCAAACTGATTGACCCCGTTGTTGTTTGTCTGTAAGCAAGTTAACTCAAAAGTCATGTACGGAATTGGACAAAACTTGGTGGTTAGATTACTTATGGACCAATAATTTTTTTAACCGTATTTTTTAGGATTCTCTAACATTGGGAGATGGGGCAAAACAAAACATTGTGTAATATTTCAAAGTTATTAACATATTTGCATAACAAATAAGGTTTTAGGTGGAACGGCAATTACGATTTAATAACAATAAGGGAAATATCGTGATACAAATCCAGACCAAAGTCGTCAGACTAGCCACAGAGCGCCCTTGAGCAACACGACCAAGACTCACCTAACCCCTACCTGCTCAACGACTGAATGGTATTTATTGTGAAAACACTGGAAAACTAAAAAAGGTAAGGACTCCTCCCGCATTCAACTGACGGAACCACTCTTAAGACCTCCCCATGGAGGTGTGAAGAGCAGTCACCAGGCTGGCCACACACACACACACAGGCCTTTCTCTTACCCGTCCACGGCGAGCAGCAGGAACCAGATGAAGTTGAGCAGCGGCTGGCCGAACGGGGGTCCCTTCTCTATAGACGGGTGCTTCTCTGTGTACGTGCTGAACACCACGGAGGCACCGCTTTTGTTCTTCAGACAGAGGAACCTGGGGGTGGCAGGAGGAGGAGGGAGGAGAAGGAGAGGTCAAGGAAGGGGCTCAGATGAAACAGGGAAGCGCAAGTTGGGCTTCAAAATAAAAGCGTTCTCTATAAAAACGGGTTAGGCGAGACTGCCCTGACTGCTCCTTAACGACATGTGTCCCGAATTGAATTCACTGCAAGTCGCTTGGCATAAAAGTGACACCTAAAATAACTAAATAGTAGAATAGGAGCCTTTAAAACAAGTTAAAAAAATACATGAGATGTTGCTCTTTTAAAAAAAAGGTGAAACTGCAAGTGAAAATATACTCACTACAAACAGTTATTTTAAGCCCCACATAAAAACAGGCGGACAGGTGGAGGACAGGAGGCTTGTGACTGATGAATACGGGCTTGAAATGTTCCTACTAAAGCAGTGACAAAGGAATGAGCAGTCAGTCCATTGTGTGTTGCATTAACATACCAGTGTGAATAAAAGGGCAGAAATCTAGCTCCAGCTACATGTGAGGCTAAGCTCACGCGCGCGTGTGTAGTATATATATATATATATATATATATATATATATATATATATATATATATATATATATATAGTATATATATATATATATTATATATATATATATATATATATATATATATATATATATATATATATATATATATATATATATATAAAATAATTGATTTTATTTTAATAATCTATTTTAAATATATATAAAATGAAAATACAAAATCTATCCATGCTTTTTTATTTTAAATATATATAAAATAAAAATGCAAAATCTATTCATGCTTAGATTCTTTTTTTTTTTATGGAAATAATAATAATAATAATAATAACATAAAACAATACAAATATATATATAGATACATAGATAAATTTTTTTAGATTCGATTTTTTTTCAATTATGTATATAATTACAATTTAATTAAATCAATGGATCCTCAGTGGTCAGTCATCGGATCTGTATCAAATTGCCCACCCAACCACACACACACAAAGTCGGCAGCGTGCCGTATCCGACCAATAAGAGAGACCCATCCCACTCACTGTAGGACGGCCTGCGCCACAAACATGTCCACCTCGCTGCGGAAGCCCCGGGAGGCGGAGTACTCCACCAGCATCTGGGCGCAGCCCTCCCCGTCGGTCGAGTGTAAGAAGTGGTAGCGGGACTCGCTGTAGTTTTGCTCTGGGGGAGGAGGGGAGGGGGGGAGGGGGGGAGGGGAGGGGAGGAATGGAGGAGGAGGAGGAGGAGGCATGACACACGGGAACATAAACATGTGACCCATCCGGTGGATGGTTTCATCCCATTTGAATCAGACCCCTAAGGCGCACTGCACTGCTCTTAATCGATCACACAGGACACGATCCTATTAGAAAAAAAGAGCCGTTCAAAGCGGGTTTTTGTTGTTGCTTTGTCAACTTTCTTGGCTGAAAACATCAGCTTTAAAAAAGTAATAATTGTTTTTATAATATTGTGGTAATGCCCATCAGTGAAATCATACAGCTCCAAGTATCCCGCAACGTAGCAATGACCGACGTCTCTCCTCCATGTTTGTTTGCAGAATCACCACGTAAGTCCCGCCTCTAAAACCATCTGATTGGACAATGAACAAAAGGAGAGGACGTCGGGCGCCTTTCTGCAGTACGTTTTTTACCAACACAAGGCGTTCGGCAAAAAACATGACGCTTACTGCCGATATAAAACCATTGGGAAAAGGCGCCTTCCGCTGCATAATAAACACGTCTTGTGTGATTGGCACCTAACTGTGCTCGTTAGTGTTAAAGTGCCATGTTCTACCAGTTGAGCCAGACGGGACAACACACATAGATCTGGGCGATGTGGACTAAATCAAATAACAATATATTTTTTTACTCGATACCTCGATATTGAGACAATATTGTAGGGGATGTACCCTCATTGTCAAGTGTTAGCAGCGTGTGCTACACGGCTGAATAGTAAATAAAACAGCCCTTACCTTTCCACAAGGTGACAGCCAGCAGCTGGTGGAGCTTGGGGTGGCCCAGCTTGCTGGAGCCTCCCGTAGACCACTTCAGCGCCCTGGACACAAACGCTACTCTCTCCGGGGAGTTGGGGTCCATCAGGCCGAAGATCTTTGCCAGTTGATCTGCAGGCATAACAATTAAATGTATTTTTTTGTTAGTGTCGTGTTAGGGGTGCACTGGTTAAAAAGGAACTGATTTGAGCAGAAGTGAACTCAGCTAGCCCAAACCCCTTGGTTTGTTTGTTTTTTTCATATGGAGAAGAGCACAGCAGGTGACAATCAAAAGTCACTACAAAAATGTAGATGTTTTTTTTTTGTTACACCCCAGACAAACAACAAGAGGAAGGTTTGACTGAAGAAGCCAGGTGTGTTTCAGCATTCTTGCTGAAAGCGTCTAGGCGACTTCACCTCAATGTCAACACATTTTAGTGAACATGCCAAAACCAGGTGACCCAGTTATGGCAGCGGGTAAGTTTATTATCATGCCAATGTGCAAATGTATGGGAACATTTGTGAAAAGGGGTTTTTCTTTGTGCATACATAACAAATAATGATATGGTCAGATCATCATGACTATACACACACACCATGTGACTCGCTGGCCATATGACCAGGTTGGATTTCAGTAACACGTGAACTCTTCAAAATATAAAACCAGCCTACAGCAACAAGCTAAATCCTCTTGACACACAAGCAGGGCTCAACATTAACTTGCCCATGGCCAGTTAATGCCACGACGGGCAAGTAAACCTAACATATCTTTTATACCATTTTTGATTACAATTTGTTATTTACTTAAATAAAGATGAAACATGATGTGGAGTGTGTGGGTGGGTGGTGGCTGGTTTAAGTAGCCTCACCTAGCCTGAGTTGGACTAATTGGCTTGTGAGGCTGCCCAGCTGTGGGTCATAATCAAGGCCCACAGGTTAAAACCACCACCACCAAAAAAAAGAAAGAAAGATCTAGCATGTACCATCTGCTTTGTTACTATTCAAACCATAAACCGGATTCCTCATCAACCTATGCCTGTCTTCGGGAGGAGCCAGCAAGTAGCCATGTTAATGGCTGGTAGCAGCGTTGTCTGCTACACATGACAATTAGCTTTAGCTTTGTTATTTGATAACCACTCATAAATACAACTATTTGTATTCTGGCAAGTAAAAACTGGATGGCAGCTAAATCCAACAACTAAATGTCTCCTGAACTATGTAGCCATTGGTCTTGTTTTGGTTTTCGCCCTCCCAGAATGCATTTTGTTCTCACTAATGCGGGTTACACCGACAACACCATTGGTTCATACTGTGCCACGTGACCCAGACACGACCGATCAATGCACAGCTCACTTTGTAAGATAACCATCCAAACCGGCTTGGCGAGGACGGACGGACGGACGGACGGACGGACGGACGGACGGACGGACGGACGGACGGACGGACGGACGGACGGACGGACGGACGGACGGACAGACACTCACCTAGTATGTCTTCTTCCACTTTTGTCTCAGATTTCTCCAACGATTCTAGTACTAGCATAGCGAGGTCAGCTGCACTGTTTTGCTGTGGGGAAAAAATTAAAAAGAGAAAATTAAATGTTTGATCCCATACAGTCATATGTATCATCCATAACCTTATTGGACTAAAGACCCAAACAATGATGTCTCTGCACTGCTATGCTAATGTTCATCCTGACATCTAGTGCATTGATCTGGGTCTAAACATCGCCAGGGATTGCACATTCATAGTGGGGCTACTATATATTGAGACAATATTTTAGGTTGATTTCACTAGAAATGTTCACAATGAGATTTTTGTTAAATACTCCTCAGTAATGTGGATATAGTGACAAAGTGGATAAAGGCAAACAATAGAACAGATAGAACAGTCTGGTAAGTTCTCTGCCTTTTAAAACCAGGAAAAGACAACAGTGTATGTTGTTTACATGGTATCCAAAATGCAAGATATCTAGTCCGCCGATATCGCGACGTCGATATAATACAGACGCATTGTTGATGTGTATGATAAGATGCTGGTTTTCTTATCGCATCGCAAACGTCAAAGGGGTCAGGGCTACAACCGGGTTACAACGTCACCTGGTTGTAGCTGAAGAAAAGCAGTGCTCCGTTGAACATCAGCTCTCTGGCCTCTGGATGTTTGGCTTGCGACATATACCTGGGGAGAAACACACCTCACATCAGCACCAGAAAGGCCATCCACCCTGAACACGGACTTAATTGCGGTCATACTTCTTCACGGGACCTACTGGACTTACAGTTACTGCACTGCATTCATGACGCTGCTTGCACACAACCGTCACTTTGAAATGCTTTCTGCACGACGTCATTATGTACACCATGACGTCACATTGCAATGACCGCCGCCATTTTGGGACCATAGGAATGTTACTTTTAGTGTTGGTGGCAGTAATGTTGTTATTTTTTTGGGGGGGGGGGGGGTCATTGTTTACTATTTTAAAATCGTACAATTATTTGTCATCTCGAGAAAACAGTTGTGTTTAAAACAGTCACCGCATGTCTCTCAAGTGAGACATGGCAAAACAAACTATTTATTAAGGACTTGACAGTACTACAACGCTCTCCATTCTTGTGACGGGGTATCGCCTACATAAACACCCATGATGCAATGCGATGTTTACGGGGGGCCACACTATAGCAATAGCTATGTTGCAACGTTAGCATCATACAAGCAACTCAACGGCTTGTGTGTAGCTAAGTGGGGCAGGCTGCTAAGTGGGGCTAGCTGACAGCTGTAAGTCACTACTCGTCAGTAAGACATGAAGGTGTAAACACAGATGGCGACAGTAAATAAATATAATACCACCACACACACACCCCCCCCCCCCCAAAAAAACGGGGATACGCAACGTTGTACCCACAAACGGACACACGGTTAGTTATCGCGATGGGTTGAGTAATAGTAGCATCGGACACACGGTTATCGCGATAGGTTGATTAATAAGAGAGGGGGTCAACAGATTGACGCCTATTAAAAAAAATGATAACGTAATATTAAGTTATCGCGATAGGTTGATTGATCAGAGAGAAGAGGGGGAGGACAGACAACGGCAACCGATTGACGCCTATCAACGTATTAGTTAGCTCGTTAGCAAGCATATAGCCCAAGACCCAATGTAAGACTTTAAATACATGGACACCTACATAAATCACACCCCCCTCCCCCACCCCACCGGGCCAGAGAGAGCTTAGGGTTGGTAGTACAACTCTACCACCACCAACAACAAGTACAGCAAGGCAAGGTGGTGGGGAGAAGCAGAATGATCTAGAAGCGTCGGGGCCGCAGCGTCGACTCAGACAGGCGACCAGGAGGAGCCCCGTCGTCGTCGTCCTACCTAAAGAACAAGGTCCTGTACATCTGGTGCGCCTCGTAGTAGTCCCCCTTCTCCACGCTGGCCCGCAGCTTGCCCTCCACCCGCTGCACGCCACCGCGGTTCCTGGCACTGCTGGTGGTGGTGCACCTCAGACCTCCCTCCTCCTCCTGCTGCTCCGCCGCCGACATCTTTGTTTGCTCAGCGGCAGCACTGCCCCGGACCGGGTGTCGCGTTCAACGCAAACGCGCAAATAGGAAAAAAAGGGGGTGGGGGTGGGCTGGATTGGACCCTGCGCGCTCGCCGTAGGACGAATCACCCTCCTGCACGAATGACGTACTTTAGATGTTTTTTGTTGTATTAAATAATACTGAGAATTGTGACATTTACAGCGTTAAACGTGAGGTTGTAGAAAATATATTTTTGTATTTAATACATATTTTTAGGAATTGTAATTTTTAGCTAATCTGTGGAGCTTGCTATAACATCTCCCTGTAAAGTACCTTATACATGCAACTAACTAAATCTGAACGTATATATTTGTCATACATCTCCCTGCTCATTGAGTCAATCCACACAACACTTTATTTAGTTTGTTTTTTTCTTGTCAGAAACCATATACATAAAACATACCTTTCACCCCCCCTGGGCTCGAATCTTACAAAAAACAACTTAAACCACCGACTCAAATTTCAGATCTTTATTAGAACCATTCAGAAAGCGATCATAAAAAAACCCCACACATGTCCAGTACAAAGAGCCTTTACAAAATGTTCGACATTGCAGTCACAAAATAATTTACAAAGCTTCTCGCATGAGAACAAACTTAAACAGAATATTAAAAAATGTCTTATATACACAGTGGGCAGGGTTAAGGTTAATAATATAAAATTAGTTTTAATCAAGTCAACATGTATACATATACATCCATTTAATATGTGCACTGCAACTACAGTTAAAAATAAATAAACATGAATTGCCAAAAAAGCAACACTGACAGATATATTACTTTTGAAAAAAAATATACAGTATAGTATAGACAAGTTCTTTGGCATTTAAGCCATGACTGCAGTTCCTCCTGCATTCGGTGAGGTTTTGGCAAAACCTTCTCCATTTACTTGCTACCCTATGGTCACATTAAAACCACAATAAAGGGGAATCTGTTGGACCACAGTAATTTGTGCAGACAAAAAGAAAAAAAGCTGAATCACATTCAAGCCAAAAAAAAACTAAAACCCAGTTGTCCATCTGGGATGGTCTCATAACACCGTTCAGTCCAGAGTCTGATGGGTTTCTATTTCAACAAAATGCCCAGATGTTGACCAACTCAAAGTTGTGGGCATTCGGACAACAAAAACACAAACAAAAAACAGATGTGCAAGACACAGCAATGCCATAAGACTCCAGCTCCAGTAACCTACAGTACAGACACAGTCATGTTCTTAGAAAAGAGCTCCAACCAGAACGCACGTGGGCTAATATTGCTGACAGATGCCTTCTGCATTACAACGGTTCACATGACTTCCACATGAGGATGGTTCCACACAAGACTTTAATGTAGTGAGGAGAGGGAGGGAGGGAGGGAGGGAGAGGCAGGCTGCTCCTCCTCAGTCGTCGCTGGGTCTACCGTGTACCCTGAGCCGGTACATACACGTGTAATCGGGGTTGCCCCAGTTGGAAAGTATTCGCACTTCGATGATCTGGTAGGCTTGCTCATTCTCCTCCTGATTACAAAAACATAATAATAATAATAAAAACGACCACATAAATCTGATAAACAAAAAGGCTTTGGCACCATAGTGTGTTCAAACTTTTAAAAAGTGATGGGTTCGTACAGTAGAAGCGTGTCAAGCGCTGGAGGTGAACTTACGGTGACGTGGTACGTTTGCAGAGCCTCTCCGTCCTCCTCATAAGAGTAAGTGCCCAACAGCTTACCGTCCTGGTGGCCCTCATTATCCAGACCCTAACACACAAAAACTCAACTCAACTCGAGTTCAATGTATACCGTACTATATAGTCTGCAAAATTAAAACACAATTTGGGACAAGACTGGAGTCTCCGTTAATGACGTCATCGCAGTCTCATAAATAATTAAGTGGGTCAGATCTTCGTCGGTGGACGTTGCTCGTCCGTCTGCCGTTTCTCCGTCAGTGCAATGCATGGTTAGTGACCATCAGTTGCACACTACTTTTCACGGTGCATTTTTTTACATTAAGTGCACTATATAGGGTATAATAATTCTCACTATACAGTCGGACAGGGCTACAAAATGACAAACTCACGATATAGGTGTGAGTTTTGAGTGATTTGGGTCACAGCCAGTGAGAAGTTGAAATTAAATGCATGTGCAAGTAGAATAAAGATGATAGAGTTGTTCCTCTTGAGAGCGAGGGAGGGAGGTGGGAGGTCTTACGTGGACAGTGAAGTCTCGTGGTGCGCTGCGCAGAGCCCCGCTGGGGGCCAGTGCCTTGGGGATGTGCTCCAGGGAAAATGCCACGGGCACCACCTTCATGGACAGACGGACCACCAGGTAGCCCGTAGAGCCCCTGAACGCCCAGCAGTTCCCCGGGTGGACGTCGGGCTGAGAGACAGAGATACAGGGGGGGGGGGGGGGGTGACCATCCATCTCTGTCCATTTACATTACTATCGAGTCACCTAGCAGAGGGATTGCATATTTTTTACACCTCTCTCTCTCTCTCTCTCTCTCTCTCTCTCTTACCTGAATGACAGCTCGAGGCGACTGGGAGAAATACCACAGAGGAAGACCAAACAGACTGAGCACGGCGGTCCTTGTCTCGTAGCTCTCCGAGCAGCGCGTGCTCAAGATGCTGCCACCTGTTGGTGAGAGACAGTCATCACCCCCTCTCCTCTCTCCTTGCACAAACACCATCTAAGTCATCCAACGCATCGTTATTGATAAAGTAAAAGTCGTCTCAGACAGACCCCCGGATTCCAGGGCGTAGTCGGCTAGGCCGGTCCGGTCTTCGGAGTAGAGTCTCAGGGCGTCCCTCACCATCAGCTGCACTTGCTGGTCAGTTAAGAGAGGACAGGTGAGAGAGAGGTACGGAAGGTTAGAGGAGCAGCGGCTTTGTATGGGATGGATGATAATACAAATAAATTACAGACTATTCAAATGAGACAGCAACTTGTGTGAGGGAGTGAAAAATTTATCCAACTTCATGGACCATGGATCACATCCACTTTAGATTTAAAAAAGGTGTATTTTTCCTCCATTGTTGATACAGACAATTACTCCACTGTGTGCTACCCATCACCATGCTGAATATAAATCGGCCATTGATCTATAACAGCACGACCACACTTAAAATCCACCACCTTCCACGCAATATAAAAACGACCATGACATTTGCATGTCATGTAAAACAGGACAAGCAGAGCCCCCAGGTCCCGCCACTGGGGATAGTCTAGCGGTTAGGATCTCCTACGTCGGGCCGCAAGGGTACCGGGTTTGATCCCCGGTGTCTACAGCCCTAAAAACTTAATGACATGAAATCCCCAAATCCCTGCAGCTGAATCGATTACAGGTGGTCACAGTTGAATGTAAAACCGCGTCGGGACCAAGGCCGTTAATGACAAATTGCTTCAAATCAAGCCCGTGAAAATCCCAGCAGTCGGGTCTGTAAAAGGTGGACGTATTTACTAAATACCTCCTCAGTCACGCCAGCCCCGGCAGCGTCGAGGGACTCTGCCACAGCCCGGGTCACCACTGTCTGGTGGTGGTCATCATCATCATCATCGCCGTGGCCATTGTTTGCTGGCTCCTCATGGCGCTGCTGTTGCTGCAGCAGCTGACTGACGTTGTGAAGGATGCTGAGCTCCAGAGAGGCCAGCGAGGCACGCAGGTCCGCCCCGCTGACGTAGCGCTCCGCCAGCCACTGCAGCAGGGAGTCTGTGAAGGCAGCCTGGTCGTCGTCGTCATTATCATCATCGTTGTCGTCTTCAGTCGAGACGGCCTTGGAGAGGGGCACCAGCTGGTTGCCGTACAGCAGGGCTCTGAGCTCCTCCCGCACCTGGGCTCGCACCCGGGAGAAGATCTGACAGGGCGATGACAAGGTCACTAGAGTCAGGAAGTGCTGCCCCAGCGCCATACTTTCAAAGTTACGACTAAACTATTGCGTCATCATACAACCACATCATTAACGCCATCCTTCATTAACCGAGTTCTACAAAACGTCCTCGAGATTAAAACACTTCTTTAACTGCGATACTGGTGATGCATTTGGGACAGCAGACTTCTAGGTGCTCTTCTTGAGAGGATAATAATTCATCAAGTACTCAGATCTGGGGAATATGACCAGAGAGGGAACTGCAATGGTTTTGTTGTGCGTCGAGTCGCTCTTCTCCTACCGTCTCCTGTACGTCGTCCAGATGGTCACAGTGGCCCTGACATCCTCTCAGTCCCTTCAGGTCCTGTCTGACGCCCCCCAGTGCCACCTCCAGCCGGGAAACATCAGACCGCAAAGCATCATGGGACTCGCTGTCCATACTGCTGAGAAAGAGAGAGAACCGTATTTTTTTTTTCACAGCGTTTGAAAATAAAGACTTTGAAATCACGTCGTTGCATCCCTGTCCGTACCCGACTGATGTCGGCGGCCTCGAGACTGAGGACTGCTGATAAGTTGTTGTCGTCGCCTTAGTAACCGCCTCCTGTCTCTGCTGCACCCGCTGGAGGTGAGCAGAACAAGAGATAACCGGTGTGTGTTCAAATATGGGTTCTATAGAGACTCCCTCAGGCTCTCCATTTTCCAAATAGAAATGTACACACGCGTTCTAAACGAGTGTACCACACACAAACACTATAACAAGGATGACGAGAATTAAAATATAAAAAAGGCAAGAGCAGAGTACAAAAGAGATTACATTCCACTGTACCTTAAACACATGACAAATAAACCAAACCTGAATTGAAAATGATTTGAAATATTGAAGGAGAAGGTAAATACACAAGAAAACAAGAAAATATTTGAGTTTAACAGTTGAAAGTACCTCCATCTTAGTGGTGAGGGCTTGCAGAAGTTGTTCCAGCTCAGCCAGACGGATGGCTTGGCTCTTCTGCTGGGCCATGTACTGCTTTCGAGTCTGGAACAAAACCATGAGATACTGAACTTCATGGAGATGGATACAGACCGACACCAAAACAGAACTCCACTTGCACTACCCTAACCTGGGACCCAGCATGTTATAACAGTCTTACTGTGTTCTAGCAGAACTTCTGGTCCAGCAGTCCTACGTTAATGCAGAACTAAAAACACAGCTTGTGCATCCCATAAGAGGCAAATTTATCTCCATTTCACATAAAAGACAAATGTTTGACATTGATTGGTTTACGGTTTATTATTTTTCCATTCCAGAAAGTCGCAAAATATATTTCAGACCCATGCAAATTATATTCAAGACTTTTAAAATGCCTTTTAAGGTGTTAAAATTGAAAGTGTTGAATTCCTTCCATGCTGGTATATGGTCACCTGTAGTAACATACCACTAGCACAGTATCATCATCACATGAGTCATGTGATCAGTCATCCCCAGTCAGCCTACTAGCTCACCTGTTCCCTGTGCAACCGGTCCTCCTCCAGCCGGCCCCTCATCTCGGCCAGCTTGTCCTCCAGCAGCCCATCCAGCCAGGGCTCCAGAACGTCTCCTCTGTCCGGCTCGGCCTGCACATGCAGGGCCAGCTCCTGCCGGAGGCCCTGGTAGAGGCCCAGCACCTCGCCGTGCATCTGCTCCGCCCTGTGGCCGCTGGCCTCCACACGCTCCCACAGCTCGGACATGCTCTGCTCCAGCCGCTGCAGACGCTCGGAGTCCCTGGGGGAGGCCTCGTCACTCTGCAGGGGGGGGGGGGGGGGGGTTACAGTGATGGGTTCCGTTTACATTAGTGTTGGATGAAATATGTATATTCACTTTTTTTTCCAAAACATTGTTTTCCCGAGACTCGTCGTAAGTCTTTCTGCAACAACAGGTTATAATAGTCATTAAAAACATGCCAAATATGAAATATACATAAACAAAAACAGAAATTAGAGTGCAGATGCAATGGAGGTGTGAACGGAGACTCAATCAGAAGAGCTCAGAAACGGAGCAGAATGAACCGGAACAGTTCCCCAACCTCACCCTGCTTACCTCTTCTTCTCCTTCTGCATCTTCTTCTGCTGCTGCTGCTGCTGCTGCTGCTGCTGCTTCTTCTTCTTCTTCTACTTCTACTTTTCCTTCGGCTGCTTCTTCTTCTGTTTGCATGGGAGGAGGAAGACTAGGAGGAGCAGGAGGGGGGGGTTGTTCAGCATAGGCCTGGAGGTCTGTGGACTGTTCCGGGGTGTCGGGGGCAGACTGGCTACTGGTCTCCTGGGGAGGCTTCAGCAGGGCGGCCAGGCCAGGGATGCTGGCCAGGGGCAGGGCGTCTCTCCAATCAGTCCCGTCCACAGGGAGCATGGACGACAGCACCTCTCTGGGGTCCCACCAGCCCAGGAGGACTGAACAACAAGACAATAACAAATCAAAACATATGAAATTAAGACATTTGTCAAATAATCTAGACTGTTGGAATAGGTAGAGTAGAATTTGTTAATAATTTTGACTAATTTACCAGACAGTAGAATTAACAGGAAGAGAAGCAGTGTAATCTTGAATAGGTTTGGAAGGCACCTGCGAAAAACCCGAAACCAGACCCTTGTTGTTTATGCAAAGCTTAGGTCAAGGAAATACATACGTTTATCCGTAAGCAAACATTAGTATCTACAAAAGCATATACAGCATTATGTACATAAATAATAATGTAAAATGAAAATAACAAACAGCAAGTTCCATGAAGCAGAAAGCCCCAGTCTGTGTATCCAAACATCAAGTATCACTCAAGCCATAAACTTGCTATTGGTACCGTCCAACGTGCCAGAACTCACCGGACTAAGAGGAAGTTCTTGAGGACAGACATGAAGGAGACCGTGTGAGACCATCCTCTCTTCAGCCAGCGCAGGACACTGGATCCTACCTGCCCTGGACGCACATGAAGGGCAAGGACAAGATTAGTCTTGCAGGCTCCCCTGTGCTCCATGGATTAGGGACTTAACAGACATCCACCTGGCTGAGGTGATCATGTTAGTCATAGACACACAGGAGGTGATCCAAGCTGCTGGGAGGGAACTACTCGTGACACACCGGCTAGTCGGGCCCTACAGCATATTTCACATGGTCCCATCTACTTTGACAACAACACATGCATTTTACACACGACTAAACAAATCTACGATTGCACAAAAAAAAAAAAAAAGAAAAACTACGCAGGCAGGAAAAAGAATGACTGCACAAAAGATGGTCCTTGTGCCGAAAGACTAAAAACGCAAACGTATAGTCATGCAGAAGAGCAACTTGGAACAGAGTTCATCCAGACGGGTCGGCTAAAGCATCAGGATGCATGCGCTCACCCTCGGGGTGCGAGGCTTAGGGAGAGAAAGAAGGAAAGAGGAGGGAACAAAATAAAGAAAAGACATTTGGTAAACGATAAACGGGAGAGAAAACTAATGAGAAGGCGTCGGGACGAGAGGGATAGAGAGGCCAGGTCAGGAGGCTCTGCAGCCTCCGGCCGGTTTAGGAGGAGGGTTGTGGGGAGAACATGGTAACCTGCGGACGGGCTGGACGACCTGAGCTCAGACACACGCTTCTTGATTACAACCCATCCGGCTGAACCCGCCCTCCGAGCTAGCGGCCAAAGATAGGCTCCTACGGAGGAATAGGGGCATGGTATATAGATCACAAACCCAGAAAGGGTGTCCTGGATTGTAAGTCCTGAAAGTCCTGAATTGTACAATGTCAACACGGATCCTTTATTTGGATAGAACTCAAAATCATGAGTTTGAACGGCGTGTTTACATTTTGAAAGTAGGTTAAATAACCTGCAGTGGTGGCCGCAATCCACAACACGCCCAACAAGAAGTACAGAACTGAAGACAGCAAGGATGACGCCAATGACGTTGATGAAGACGAAGGGGGGGAGGGGGAGGATGGCGATGACGAAGAAGAGGCAACTGCGGGTTGCTCTGAACGCTTGTCCTTGGAGACGCCACCTGTTAGATTTATAGTCTATTCTCTCAGTTTATTTTGACAACCTGGCTCAAAGTGATGTTCCTAGTAGTAGTAGTAAAAACATCACTTCGGACCAGACATGCGAGAGGAAGGGCAACGGTTCCAACAAACAGAGTTTAGTTCGGACATAATAAACTAATCCCGTTCTCAAAACAGCCGATGCTCTCCAAACAATTATTCTTGTATTCCTCTTGGAAAACAACGGTCAAAGATATGGCAATATGTAAAGCGGAGCAAAGAAATACAATTGCATGTGAAAACAATGCACTCAATGTGCCGGAGAGGCTTAAGAAAATTAAAAAAATGTATCTGGGATAAGCGGCCATCATGGCACCAAACGGGATGTTGCATATTGAGAAAGAGGAAAGAAAAGTTTACTAGACACTTCATCCTTGATTAAGTGTTAAGCCTTGACCCTAAAATCGAGAATACTTACTCCGAGAGCCACTCTGGTTCAGGTTCTTGTCCCCCGGGCCATCCGATTCCATGTTTCCACCGGACCTGGAAGAAGCTGGAGAAAGAAACAATAAATACTATAATACGATAATAAAAAAAAAGTTTGTGGTCAAATCAATTTGTGGCAACTTAAGTCTCTCAAAGACTTGTGAGAAAAATCAAACGTGGCCTCATTACTTCACCGCCGTGCTGAGGAGGAATTTGCATGGTGCCATGGCAACAGCCAAAGCAAAAAGAGGTGGAGTCGGTATTTGTTTTGAGGAAGGACCACAACCTGCACCATTAGCATAAACAAAATGAAAAATCGAAACCAATCCAAAAAGTTTCACCACTGAGATCGTTGCAGGGTTCCGGTTTGTGCCGAGAACTGCATTTAGTGTGGGAACCAGAGAAAGAAAGCCAAACACTACAACCAACCCACCCACCTCCCTCATTGGGAAGGGACAACATCACCTAGCCAATCAGAACCGCACCAAAAGTTGCACCAACTTTGTCCCAACATGGGATTGTCCACGTGGCCTTCATCATCAAGACAGACAAACATGTACTACTTACAGACTCTTACCTACTACACCTTATAGATGCCTTTACACCAAAAATAAGTGATGGAGTGAGAGAAAACTTAGCCCCTGGGGAAAAACACCAACCAGTGAAAATGAGATTCGCCCCCCCCCCCCACCCCTCAGTACCTCTGTTGAACCATGTTCCAAAGCCCCAATGAGCAGCGGGTCTCGGGGGCCACTTGTCCCCGGCCCGCGAAGCCAAGCGGCGGACGACCTGCACGCCTAGCGTCAATAGAGACACGGCGGAGGCCGTAGCCTCCTTGCTAACGGCCAGCATCCATTGCAGAGCGCCTGCAGAGGTTCGACGGAGCGACACACTTCCGATTAGGACAGATGTGAACCGGTGAGGGGAAAACTGTCAGTATGTGTGGTTGTGCTGCCGCTACCTTCGTGGTCCAGGGACTTCTTAAACAGCATGTGTTTGTAAATCAGTGTGAGGAGCAGAGTCAGGGAGGCTGCCATCCTCCTGCATACACTTCTCACAGAGTCCCAGACGGACAAAAACACACCTGATAGAAATAGCATTGGTGTATTACAGACGCCCGATGTTGACATGAGATGGCCTCTCTCAGATGGATAGAGTATTTTACAGACTGACACTGTGCTAATGATGCCAATAATCCATATACATATATGCATATACAAAAAATGATATACACGTAAATATGATACACAAGCAGATCAGTCTGTGTAAAATCATCAAGAATAATCCAATAGGACCACAAAAATGTCATTCTTGAGACAAGGAAAAGGCCATAAAATAACCATATTGCATAATAAAAACACAGGACACATGATATACTTAAATTAAGATATTTGCAATAACACAACTGCACAAATCCACATTTTGCATGGATTAGGCAAATACAATCATTGTGCTTTGATTGTGCAATCATTTATCCAGCATCACTTCCCCCATCCTCTGCTGCTGCTGCTGCTGCTGCTGCTGCGCCCTCTGCTGGAAAGACCGAGACATTGCCTTACCCATCTTGCCCTTGCGACTCTTGTCTCGGCAGTAGATGGTAGAGGTGGGGGACGTGGCAGCCGACTGCTCCTGGGTCTGGGCACCGGAGAAGGCAGACGTCAACGCCACAGCCCCGGTGGCTCTGGAGGTGACGTGGGGGAACCTGGAGGAGCTGTGGAGGGCCTCCATCCTGTCGGAGGGCACGGAGCAGTCCCTGCAGGGGTAGCCGTTGACCATGGAGGTCTGCGTCTGGGCCGGGTGGCCGTGGCAGCGGTCGTCCCCGCCGGCGATCAGCGTGCTGTTGGCCAGAGCAGCGCTGTTCTCCGAGACGATGGTGCTCTCTGGGACGGAAGATCATCATAGGATAGGAGGAGAGACCCATGGTTCAACTATCGTGTAGGACTACGATAGCATACTTACCAAGTATTACACTCCAGGATATATAGTGTAATCATATGGTGAACCATAGTCAAACACAAAGTTATGCAAATGTACCGTGTGGTTCACCATCGTCGTCCAAACCTGCGTATCAGAGGATCACGTCACAATAAGCTGTAGGACTCAACAAGCAAGCAGAATGACAACATTGGTCATCGTCACTACCACCATCGTCAATATAAATGTCCAGCTCTTTACCCCACAAACTGTCCACCACGGTCCTCTCCTGGATGGAAGACTCGTCCAGCATGGAGGAGAGGAGGGATGCGTCCGAGGCCACGCTGTGGAGGCTGCTGTGGTGGTGGTGGAGGTCGTGTCTGCGGGGACTACGCAGGAGAGACTGAGAGCAGGAGACCGAGAGCTGCGGGCGCCGCGACGACTTGGACGAGCTGGTGGACGACGGAGAAGGAGATGCATTTGGAAGGTTAAACCGATGTAGGCAACCAAACCAAAAAAAGGAAACTCCTGCCCCGTATCCGGGTCAACAATACGCCGGTTTTGAATGTACAGTCTAGATACTGAGAGTACGAGGTAAACCTTGAACAACCTTTGTTGGTTTCACTGAAAGGTGGCACCTTGATACGATTTCATTGACTGCCATTGTCTTAAAGTACCTAATGACCAAAGTTATGCAGCTTCTAGCACCACCTTCCATTTTAAACATCGCTACCATTTGGTGGAGCTTTTTACAATACTGTGAACCTGCCAGGGTTAGGGGTTCAATTCAAATGCTAAAAAGTTACTGAGTATTACTAAGTATTATTGCCATACTCCAGCTGACGCCACCATTTTGAAATGAAGAACACACACACCTCCCATCCATTAAATTTGATTATACAATAATATATATTATATCACTATATTGTGATGCTAGACTAGACATTGTCTTTACATTTTAGATACCGTGATAAAGTAATAAGGGTTGTCTTTTCCTGGTTTTACAGGTTTCATTACAGTAAAGTGAAGTCACGTTCTCAACTAACCAGACTAGCTTCTAGCTTTGCCTTAGTCGTGATACCAACATTATGAATAATTTATCAAAAAACTAAATCAGTAAATATTTTGGGAAAGCACCAATGGTCTACCTGCAATATCATCACAATATCGACATCAAGGTATTTGGTCAAAAATATAGATATTTGATTGTGTCCATGTCGCACCAGCCCTACTTTGAGAAGATTGAAGTACCATGGTGGTCATATCATGAAATGCTTTTTTAAATGATTACCAATAACCACTGATGATTAAACCAGTCCTTTTAAAAAAATAGGTACAGAGGCTGGTCCTCATTATCCCTTACTTACGTGGGTTCCCTCCGGAGCGGCATGCCCACACTGAAGGAGGCGCTGCCATAGTGAGAGGCGTGCTCAGGGGGGGGCTCGTGGAGCCTCAGGCTGCGTCTGGACATGGTGGCGGGGGACCGCGGGAAGGGGCTGTCCATCTTTGAGGGCTCGGCCCTGTCCTCGTCCAACGCCGCCCACCAACAGCTGGACACACGAGAAACCATGAAGAGATGAGAACTAAAACAAAAAATTAACAAATAACTAGAGGGCCCTCACTCATTAGAGCACATACCTCTGCCACAGTGTTCTTAAATCATAATTGGCATTCACCCAAGTTTTATGCAAATATGATAGTACACTATGGAATTTGTTGTCCCATCCAACACATTATTTTAATTATTTATTTAACCTCCGAGGTAATACAAACATAATGCACTGTGCTCATTGGAAACTGCGGCCGACTCCAAGCTGAAAAATGCTGGGTCCAATCACCAATATCCGCATGTTACCTGCCGGCATCCTTGAGAACCATGTCCAAGTTCTACCTGCTCCTTAAGGACCCGTATCTGAATGTGCTGCAAGTCCCTTTGGATAAATGTGTGACTGCTAAATTACATAAAATGTTCTTTCCGTCTCCAGCCTGTCCTGGGGTCCCCTCTGGTTAAAAACAAGAAACATCACCTTCAGGATGAACCAGTAAGCCTATATTTAAAGCCAGTGACAGTAGTGTCATGTTCCCCAAGGCAGTGTGAAGTTGAACTGGAAACCTTACAAGAAGACCCCAATAGGAAAGAAGAAGGAGAACGGCGTCGCAGCAGGGGGAAAGGGTGCATGCTGAACATGGGACGGTCCAAAACATTGAAAACAGAATGCTTAAGCATGCTTTGGACTTGCATTTAATGCTTGCTCAAGCATATTCTTCCACACATGCCACCCAGAGTTACAGCTTGAACCATATGCTGTAGAGCGATGACAGTCAAAGTGCAGAGTTGCTAAAATGGTAGTATCGCAGCAACTGCAATGGCTGAACTAACCAGACATGCATGTGCAGGTATAGGGGAGTATGAAGAAGAAAAAGGAATAAATTGTAAATCATGTAAGAATATAGATTTGTAAACAATTCAAAAACGTAATTACTATTGGCCTGGGTTTGCCTCTGTGTTTATATTATTGCTCCATTGATACAACTTATAAAAAAAGACACTCTTATTAAACACTTTATTCTGCTTTCATGCCATAATCCGCCACACTGCCGTTCTTTGCACGTAGCAGACTGGAGTAAACCCTGACATTAGTACCCCTCTGTACTGAATCGGGAATGGGTTTTGAATAGAATCATGAGCCCAAGAATCAAAATTGAATAATGAGACACTGAAAGACGGACACCCCAGTTAGCTCAATGACCTTTGAATTCAGCCAGTTCCCAAGCACAGACAGGATAGACACACACTTGATAAGTGTGTAACTGGGTCAGTCAGAAGAGTTAGCTGGCCATCCAATAACAACAACAAGGCCCACTGCTGACAGTTATATTAGACTTACCACATACAGAAAGGAGTAAATATAGCAGCATTGACACACACAAACCCACAGAGAGGAATGAAAGCTGACAGAAACCAAAGGTAATACACACAGGTCCGTCCATCCCCAGCACTCTAGAGTAGTCTCCTGGTCACAGTCGTTCATTCCACGGTAAACTGAAGCCCACCGACGTCACATACACCCGCATGACAGACACACACACTCACACGCATAACATCAAGCCACCTTAGCCCTACTTACTGTACTGCTGCTGCGTTCACTTCCTGTTAGCATGGTGGGCAGAGCAGTAAGAGCAGCTTACTGATTACCTCACTGCCCACCCTCCCTTTCTCCCTCCCCTCCCTCCCTCCCTCTTCTTCTCCCTCCACCTGTTTAAACTGCCTACAGTATTGACAGTACTTGTTTGTGTATCACCAAGTCATAAAACACTCCCATATTACAATAAAATTGTCTTGATATCATTTGATGACATTTGTATTAATAGCATGAACTGCACATGCAAGAAAGTGTGCTCCCTCCAGAGTAGCCTTCTAGTGATTTGGGTGGGTTGTTGACGAAATGTGCAATCTACCTTGAGCAAGAGGCCTAACCCTACCTTCTCAATAATATAAAAAATTAAAGAATGTGCTTCATATTTTCAACACTCCTATAACAGTTAAACAGGATCAGAAAACCTTGACCCAAGCACTTGAATGCACTTATGGAAAGTCTTTGGGAAAAAAAGCATCTGCTAAATGACTAAATGTAAAGTATTGCCGCTGTTACTTTAATTACCTTACAGGGGGCAGTACGTGCTGATTGACTAAGATTGATGCCAGGTGACATCACTAAGCCAATCAGAAACACAGTTTGGTTATTCTCTGACTATTTGAATCAAGTGTTGGTTACCTCTTAATAATCCATGTTTTAAGAAAACAAGTCACTGTAAAAGCCATGACAGAAAACCCATGTCCCATGTTGATCAACACATTCCCATTCAGTGACTATATAAATAAGGACCCACCTGGACCCGGCTTTAGATAGCAGGTCTTCTGAAAACCCCGTCCTCAGAGTCCAGGTTCAGGTACTACTGATATATATATTAGAGAGATAAAGAGATATATATATATATATAAATGGTGGAAAATCCTAAATTGGGTGCGACTTAATGTCTAATTTCCCCACCAGCGTCGTTGGGTTTAAGAAGGGCATTTAAACGGCTCGACCAATCAGCTTGGAATAAAGACGCGATGGCGGAGAAATGCAACCAATGACATTCCACGGTGGGCGGGACCCCGCGAAAAACAAAATGTCAACACGTCGATGGACTAAAGACGACAGACGCAGACTTAACAGCGACTTACTACTATAATAGTGACACCGGAATACACATATACACACACATATACGTACCTTTTATACCAGGCGCCGGGCTCCTCGTCAATCCAGTTAGGTGTCAATGACGCAGGTGTCCTTGCAAACCGACTCACCAACTGCTGGCCAAAACGGCGACAGTTAAATGTCGTTTTCCCCTTCGAAAAGCACCAACGTAAATAAAACAACCGAATAAAAACGGTCCCTCGACAACCGTCCTGTGAAAGCACGTTAACCGGGTACCCGTATTGTTTCTATACACGCGTCAGACTTGCTTCAGACAAGTGCGACATCACCGCCAAGTATGACTGCGTTGGATTTCACCGGTATATATTAACGGTCCATTAGCGCCACCCTGTGGTAGGAATAGGGAAATGTCATCGGTTTTTAGAAAAAATTATAATTGTATTTTATTTTGTTTTGTTTTATTATTAAAGGTTCGACTTTATTCATGAATAGTTAAAAAATAGTCCATAGTAAATGTCAAATGTCTACAAAAAAACAACAACCCCGAGTGGTGAACCGGAAGTAGAACATCCGCGTCACCGCACGCAGCAACATTGTGTGCACGTGTGTAGAGCACATTCACTGAAGACTACCGGTAACGTTCACTTTTTCCATTATTCTTAGAACAATACGTAGTATTTAGAATAACTCTTTTTGTATATCGCACTACACTATGAAACGTGTCACTGGTCTTGATTTAGCTGAAATAGCACACTGGTTGACTATAGACTTTCGGCCATGCCGCAAGTTGAACTTTTCCAACTGATCATCAGCTGGGAGACTGTATTCTATGTGTATTATGATATATATATGATATAAGTATAAATATATTTATTGAAAATACAAAATGCGAGATCACACCATTGCATAAGTTTCTTGTTTTTTTAACCCGAATTGATGTCAAATCGTCTCTGTTTTAGAGCCCTACAGAGGCCACCATGACGTCCCTCGCCCACCAGCTGAAGAGGCTGGCCCTGCCTCAGAACGACCCCGGCCTGTTCACACGCAGGGACGTCTCCTCGCTGCTCTTCGACCCCAAATATGCCGCCACTATGGACAGGAACACGTTCTACGCCCTCGGTAAGTTGTCCTCCCTCCTGGGGTTTCATCAACCAAAGGGTGGGTGGGTGTGTGTGTGTGTGTGTGTCCTTTTCGTGTTGGTCTGATGCAGGTTTGTGTGTGTGTGTGTGTGTGTGCCCTTTTCGTGTTGGTCTGATGCATGTTTGTGTGTGTGTGTGTGTGCCCTTTTTGTGTTGGTCTGATGCATGTTTGTGTGTGTGTGTGCCCTTTTCGTGTTGGTCTGATGCATGTTTGTGTGTGTGTGTGTGCCTGCCCTTTTCGTGTGGGTCTGATGCATGTTTGTGTGTGTGTGTGCCCTTTTCGTGTGGGTCTGATGCATGTTTGTTTACATATGATCAACAGTGTTGGTTCAGTCTTCCGTTAACTGTCTATTTTTTTTATTATTGTTTTTAGGGTGTACAGGACTCGAGGAGCTTCTGGGAATCGAACCCTCGTTCGAAGAGTTCCAGGACACCCTGTTCTGCCAGGCCTCCATGATGTTGGAGAGGAGCGTCCAGTCGAAGGAAATCAACGAGAAGCTGGACGAAGGAATCTCCCTCTTCCTCTCACGGGTCTCTCCTTACTTTCTCCTCAAGCCAGCACAGAAGTGTTTGGAGTGGCTCATACACAGGTATGGTTCTTTTGACTTCATCCTAAGTCCTTATGTCAAATCAAATCGTATCTTTGGCTAAACAATATGGTTAAAATCTGTGGTTATTTTTGACAGATATTGCAATATGATTCACTATTGGTGGGAATGATCATTTTTTGCGTCACAATCAATTATTTTCCTGAAAGAAATGTCATGACATGTCATTTCTCTGGGTCTGTAACAAACAAACAAACAAACATGTTTTCCTACACAAGAGGGGAACCCGTGAAGGCCAGGGCAGCACTACAGTACTTAGATGTATAACCGTGTTATGCATTTAAATCTACACATTTTACCCTTTTTACCGTTGCTGCTCCTGGGATTTTGGATATTGCACTTGGCCATACTACAATTTCGATAATATTTAGATTAATTGCTCAGTCCTATGCCCAGTGCAGTGTCACTAGTGACACTAGTTGTTTCTACTATGACCGTTATGATTTCAGACTTGTGTCTATCTATATGTGAAGCGTAGTTGAATGCTTGCAAACAGGCCATACAAATAAGACAGTGTTATTATTGATTCCTTACTAATGTTATGCTCTCAATTCATCCCCAGGTTCCACATCCAGCTGTACAACATGGACAGCCTGCTGGCGTGCTCACTCCCCTACCACGAAACCAAGACCTTCTCCAGAGTGGTCCAGCTCCTCAAGATCAGCGAGCCCACACACCGCTGGCATTGGCTGCACCCCTTACAGGTGCGCGCGTGTGTGTGGACTGCGACCTTACAACCTAACATTGATGCAATATTTTGCATCTTGTGCACCTGCGTGTGTGCACATGCGTGCGTGTGTGCACATGCGTGCGTGTGTGCACATGCGTGCGTATGTGCACATGCGTGCGTGTGTGCACATGCGTGCGTATGTACACGTGTGTGTGTGTGCACATGCGTGCGTATGTGCACCTGTGTGTGTGTGTGCACATGCGTGCGTATGTGCACCTGTGTGTGTGTGTGCACATGCGTGCGGGGGTGTGTGTGTGTGTGTGTGTGTTTGGACTGCGACCTTACAACCTAACATTGATGCAATTATTTTGGTTCTGTGTTTAGAAAAGCGGAGTACCGCTGGCCAGAGGAACCCTGATCACCCACTGCTACAAAGACCTGAGCTTCATGGACTTTATCTGCACCATGGTCAGCAAGGCAGTCAAGGTAAACATCTCACCATGTGATTACATTGGTGTGTGTGTGTGTACCGACTCATCATTATCATGTCCATTTCACATGTTTGTCTATAACATTTTCCAGTTATTTTTATATTAAGGAGAAGTCTAATATAAAATAAATATTTTTAAGTCTCCCTGCTCCATCAATATGTTATAGCCTGTTAAGTAAGCATGAACGCATGTGTTATTAACAAAAAACGTGTTCAAACGTGTGCGCCGATGTACGTAGTTTGCAGAGTCCCTCGTGAATCCCAATTCAGAAATGCGTTGAAGAGATGTATTTTCCGATATCTTCCAATGCACCAAAATGAGCACATGAATGCACATGTCTCATGCCTTTTACTCCTGTCACATCTTAACGTCTGTGGGGGCGTTTGTTTTGTCCTCAGGCGCATTCGACTGCCAACACCAACAGCTCCCACCTCCGGGTGGTATTCTCCTTCTACGCATCCACCATCGTGTCCGCCCTGGACGCCGTGGAGAACGTGACGGACACCATCATCTCCAAACTGCTGCCCTTTGTTCAGAAGGTACATCACGTGACTTATTTTATGAAGGAATTGTTCATAGAATTGATCATTGATCATAGACTAGTTTGGAAATTAAATGAATAATGTCAACATTTTCAGTTCAACAATCAATACTTTTTTCAACAGTTCTCTAGTACATCAACACTTTCAGATTTGCCCATCTCTCATTATTTTTGTATTCGTCCTGTTTTTTCCTTTGTTCTACCTTCCCTCCCCCCTCGCCCTCCAGGGTCTGAAGTCGTCCCTGATTGACTACAAGGCAGCCACCTACATGATCGTGTGCCAGCTGGCTGTGAAGGTGGTGATGGAGGGCAGCCTGGTGAACACCCTGGCCCTGCACCTCTCCAAGTCCCTGGTCAAGGAGCCCGTGCTCCCCAAAGAGGGCCTGGGCAGCCTCATCGTCCTGCTGCAGAACCAGAAGGAAGGCTCTGTGGGCCCCAAGTACGTATGAGTAGGTCTTCGTTTGGTCGGGCCGGGCCCACGTGTTCCGTGTGACTGATTGCTTCCGGCCCGTCGTCTCCGCAAACCAATGCTATTCGGAAGTAGCTCAGGAGGTAGAGCGGGTCGTCGCGGTTGCTGGTTCGATCCCCCCCCGGATCCGCCTAACCAAGTGCGGAGGTGTCCCTTACTGCTCCTGGCCACCTGGCTGTTTCCTTGCATGACTGGGTGAATGTTAGCCATAACTTAAGTAAATCAGACCATATTAGTTGAAGCTCTAGCCTATGTTACAACACATTATGCCGGTGTCAACAACTAATATTTCTGTTCAGGTATTGTTACGGTCATATTTGTTACTCATTATCCCCTACGTGTTCTGTATCCGTTGATGGTGAAATGCACAGAGTATTGATGAGTTCAGAAAATCCTATTAATATCCAATGAAGGCAATTATCAGGGGGGGGGGGGGGGGGGGGGGGGAGGAAGGAAGGACAACAATTGATTGTAGTGTTTGTCTGTTCCTTTGTGTGTCTGCAGACCCTTCGGCCACCTGTGCTGCGTGGGCTCCCTGGTGGAGAACCTCCAGGCCATGGCTGCCGCCCACGACGTGGGCCCCCTTCTGCGCTACCTGTTGCCCCACCTGGTGCACTCGGTGGTGGCCACGCCCTTCGGTGCGTAGCTACGCGTGTGGTCGTTGTTTGGAGCGTAGTGGCGGGATGTAGGGATGTTTTTGTAGTCGTTTGTTTCCTTCCGTTTGTTGCCAATCAAAGAGGTTTGTTTTGAATTGGACAATTGTTTTTTTTATTAATTAATTTCGGATCCCGGGAGAAGATACAAGATGTTTTATTGGCCATTTTTGCAACGAGTACAATGGAATGCTTACTTGCTTATTTCTTCCCACAGTATGAATTTTTAAAACAATAAATACTATAAATATACTATATCCAATAATAATGAACATAAAAAGAACCCGAACGATAAAGTCCATCCATCCATCCATCTTCTCCCGCTTATCCGAAATCGGGTCGCGGAGGTAGCAGCTCCAGCAGGGGACTCCAAACTTCCCTCGATACGAACGATAAAGTGACGGATGATATTAACATGTTTTGATTTAAAAAGCAAGATTTAAAAGCATTTAAAAGTGCCAGCAGTGCAGCACCATCATTAATACAGTGCAGTAACTGTGAACTGTGAGTCCAGAAAGTCCAGCAAAGTATGATAGTGTATATGATAGTGTGATGTTTTTGGTGTGGGGGAGGTATGCGCTCCACTGAGGTGCCCTCTAGTTTGCTTCTTTTGCGATACTCTGCGAGATAATTGTAAATAATTGTTAATAATAAATAAACAAATGTCTTTCTTTCCAGACGAGATGGAGCAAGACACCGAGGTCCCCCCTCACGTCTCGCTGTTGGAGTCCATTGTCCGGTCTGTCCCTCTGTCCAAGGGCCTGGACCACACTGTCGGCAGGTCAATACGCAACCTCATGCGCGCACACACACACACACACCTCAACGTAACCTGAACTTATCATTGAATTGGATGAAAGTTTTCACCAAATGCTGTATCTATTTGATATACTTTTAGCTTGACTCGAATGGTGTGTATATTTTATATATTTCTTGCTTAAATCTGATGTGGACCTTCTCGTAGCTTTAATTCCTATATTATTACATTCATAACCTAATAGTGGGATCATAATCCTCCTTGAGAAGCTCCTAGATCACTTTACTCACCTGCCCTGGTGCCCACCTCCAGGCTTCTCCTGGTGGAGTACCTGGCTCAGGACCAGCCCTCCGCAGACCACATCGCCGCCCTCAACCGCCACCTGCTGCCCCTGGTGCGGCTGTTTGAGTCCAAGTGAGTTGAATCCCTCATCTCACCATTGTATGTATGGTTTTTAACATTTAACGAATGATAAAGAACGATGCATGGTGAGTTCATGCGCCCGGTGTCGTCCTCAGGTACTGCGGCGCCCTCGACGGCGTGCTGTCGGGTCACGTGTGTGACCTCGCCGTGGCCGAACAGAAACAGCTCTTCCACCACTTCATCTCCCTGTCCATGAGCAGTGGGAAATACAAGGTGCTTTTTCCCCCCGGCTCTCATTCTTTGCTTGTCAAAATAAACAAATGCACTGTTTAAGTGTACATTTTAGAGTGCTCGTAAGTCTATTGAACAAATTAATGGCGAGAATAACGAGTTATCCTGAGTTTAAATTAAATCTCTTTTTAACATGATTTGGGAGCAGGATAATCTAGCCATGGTGTGTTTTTTACCTCTTAACGGTCCTGTGTTTCGATCCTCATGTCCTCCTCAAAGTCTACCTGCTAGGTGTCCTTGAACAAGATGCCTAAATCCTGACTATTGTTAATCAAAAGGGCGAATTAAGTCACTTTGAGCAATCCACGCCCCAACTGACCCACCGGTAAGTAGTGCTTCACGTTAACCCTTGAGTCCTCCTCCTCCACCCGTTCCACAGATCCTGGGGGAGTCGGACACCTCTCTGCTGCTCAGCCTGCAGCACCCGCTGCCCTCCGTCAGGAAGCTGGCGTTGGAGCACCTCACGGGCCTCCTCTCCTCTGGACCGGTGAGAAGCACATCGGTGATTGGTTGTTGTGTCGGGAGGGCTCTTCTTCTTCTTCTTCTTCTTCTTCTTCTTGTCCTGATCGTTCCATAAAGCAGATGTCCTGTCTAGCTCACCCCCGGTAGAGCATTGCGACATTGGCCAGTGTTACTGGTTCGATTCCCGACCATGCTCGGAATGTATTGGCTCACTGTACTTGTAAAATATGTTTGTATAAAAGTGTCCTTAATGGTGTGTGTATATATTTGCAACTTTGGATTAGTATAACTTTATTAAATGCATTTTTTTTATTTGATTCGATACCTCTATTTTGTATTTGATTTGCACGGTACAGCTGCCATATATGCAATGCTTAAAATTGAAAAGTAAAAAAATCGAATCTAAGGAGTTTGGGGTGTGCCGTGTTAAACGGCTGGCCGCTTGTGTGCTCTTGTGTTGAGCAGCCGGAGAATCTAGAGGAGAGCTTCCTGAGGGAGGCCCTCCTGGACCGCATGAAGGACGACGTCCCCGAGGTGGTGGCAGCCGCCCTCAAGGCCCTGGAGGTGGGTCCGCTGACTGAACGAATGTATTCACATTTGAGCTTCGAACAGCCAAATGGTTACTTAACCTGCCTGTTGGCCTTTTTAACTGCTAGTGTTGTTTTTGTCTCACCTGTGTGTGTGTGTGTGTGTGTGTGTGTGTGTGTGTGTGTGTGTGTGTGTGTGTGTGTGTGTGTGTGTGTGTGTGTGTGTGTGTGTGTGTGTGTGTGTGTGTGTGTGTGTGTGTGTGTGTGTGTGTGTGTGTGTGTGTGTGTGTGTGTGTGTGTGTGTGTGTGTGTGTGTGTGTGTGTGTGTGTGTGTGTGTGTGTGTGTGTGTGTGTGTGTGTGTGTGTGTGTGAGAGAGAAATGGCCAGTAGCCAGGATAGCACTGCTTATGCTTTTGTATTTTGTTTGATTTGATTGTGTTTAGGGGTACATGGATCATTTGGACCCAGAAGACACAGTCTCCAGCTTGCTCTCCCTGCTGGAGAGAGCTGACTTGTCATTGGCTGAACAGTGGTAATTACAACTGGATCACATCGGGAAGGGATCGTTTGTTTGGGATGTTTTCTCAGAGAAGCCAACACACAGCCGCATACGTTTTAGTCCAATTTGTACGTTTTAGATTTCAAAGTTATTGTTATATCCTCTGTTGATGTGTTGACATTGGTTTTGACACCTGCCCCTCCCACTAGGCTGCCGGTGCTCCAGGACTGCGTGCGTGTGCTGTCGGACCCCCGGATCGGGCGGGGCAACGCTGAGCTGTCTGAGCGGCTGGGCTGGAGGCTTCTCCCCTTCCTGCCGGTCACCACGGACGTGCCAAACTCACCTCAGCTCCAGCTGGCCACATGCGTTGCCAGCTGCCCCATCCTGGCCCAGCACCCCCTCACCCAGGACTGGGCTCAAGGTAGCTGCAGGCACCTGAGGTTTAAAGTCCCTTTATACACCATGGGAAAACAATGACCGGTTATGTTTTTATAATGGTGTCACATGGCCAATTCTGTACAGTGAGGGTCATCTACGTACTGCAATACCGCACAGTGGTGACGCAAAAGTAGCGTAGTAAGGTTTAAATAGAAAACATTAGGTGTGTTCAGTTAAGATGCGGTACAATAACAGTAGTCATTAACAATCTAGGTATTTTCATACCTAATTTTCATACATAAAATGTTCTATAAATGCAGTCCATTTACCATGATCTATGGTTATGAACATGAATGTCATCAACGTGATAAAATAAGGTGATCTTTATTTGACTCTCAGAGCTGAAAGTCGTGGTCGACCAGTGCTCGGAGACTGCGTTCCTGCAGGAGGTCAACACTGTCCTGGTCTCCACCCTGACCAAGAACCTGGCCCTCATGGAGCCCTTCTCCAAGCGTTCCGCTGTGAGTCCCTCACTCACTCAACCACTCACTCAACCACTCACTCAACCACGCTCTGAACTGATCAGACACAGACCAGGAAGAATTGCTAAATGGGTAGTTACAAAAAGCAGTTTGTTCCAAAGCAGTTTATTTTCTTGTATATTGGATATACAATGGAAAACGTGTTTTTGAAACAGGATGGTGTAGGGGTGAGGGGCAGAGTGGTGAAGTGGTTATTGGTATATTTCAGTCCAAACCCTTTTCCAGCTCCTCTCTATTGGAGTCCACTCTGGGTAAAAGCACACACCATATAGACTAAACTCCCTTGAACTGCTAGGAGTGCTCCCACTATCATAACATTGTCATTAACATTACACTATCATAACATGTCATTAACATTACACTATCATAACATGTCATTAACATTACACTATCATAACATGTCATTAACATTACACTATCATAACATTGTCATTAACATGACACTATCATAACATGTCATTAACATGACACTATCATAACCTGTCATTAACATTACACTATCATAACATGTCATTAACATTACACTATCATAACATGTCATTAACATTACACTATCATAACATTGTCATTAACATGACACTATCATAACATGTCATTAACATGACACTATCATAACCTGTCATTAACATTACACTATCATAACATTGTCATTTCCATTAACATTACACTATCATACTTTTCTGGACTTTCTGGACTCATCACAGTTACTGCACTGTATTCATGATGCTGCTGCACTACTGGCACTTTAAATGCTTTAAAATATTTTTGCACAATTCAAAACATGTAAATATCATCCGTCACTATATTGTTTTTTTTATGTTAAAGTATTTTTATTTATTTAAATTATTATTTTTTAATTATTTTTTTATAGTTTCATAATTCATTCATTGCGGCTGGGAATGGGGAGTAAGCATTCCATTGTACTTGTTACAAATGGCCAATAGAGCATCTTGTATCTTGTAAACAGTGAACCTAACCATGCATGGTCCCTCAATTAAACTCCCTTCCATCTTGATACCGTCCACAGCTGGAGAAGTTGGCGATGCTGGTGGAGCAGCCGCACGGCTCCGGGCTGCGGGAGAGGACCGCCTACCTGGTGCTGACCCAGACGCTGCTGCAGGGCCTGGGTCAGACGAGCGACACCCACCACCTGGTCACCGCACAGAGGATCTACACCTGCCTGGAGCGCCACCTGCTGAAGGCCTCCGGCAGCTCTGAAACGGTGAGTGGCTTCCTTGTTTGTTATTTAGAAAAACAAATCTATATATATATATAGTGTGTGTGTGTGTGTGTGTGTGTGTGTGTGTGTGTGTGTGTGTGTGTGTGTGTGTGTGTGTGTGTGTGTGTGTGTGTGTGTGTGTGTGTGTGTGTGTGTGTGTGTGTGTGTGTGTGTGTGTGTGTGTGTGTGTGTGTGTGTGTGTGTGTGTGTGTGTGTGTGTGTGTGTATCTCATTTGGTGTGTTTCTGGGCTGTGAAATAGTCCTTGGGATTACCCATTTGCTCATTGTATTCCATTTCAAAACATGTATCCTCCGTGTTTCTTCTTGCTCACCCTCTCTTTCGCCCCCCTCTCTCTCTCTCTCTCCCACCCTCTCTCGTCTGTCGGTCTGTCTGTCTCCCCACAGGATGCCGATGGGGCCCCCACCTCCTTCTCGGAGTACCTGGTGGTGTATCTGGAGAAGGGTAAGGAGGGTAAAGGCGGCTCGAGGGCCTACCTGCAGGTCCTGATCTCGCTCCTCCGCGGCTTCATCTCCTCTCTCAAGTGCCCCGACCCCTCCTTCAGAGGTAAGCACCGTGTTCTTCCACTGTATATCGTTATGTCCTTAATGCACTCAACACAGCACGGTTGTAAACCTGGTCTCTGTGTGACTCTGTAAATTGTCTCTGTCTCCCCCTAGGGGATGTATGGTGGAACCCGGAGAAGCTGGACACCAGCACGTGCTGCTACCTCCACCTGCTGTGTCGGCTGTTCTGCGTGACCATCAGCGGGGCCAGCCGGGGGCCCAGGGAGTGGCGCTACCGGGACCTGATGAAGCTGCTCTTCGAGGTAGGCTCTCTACCTGTCTCCCCCCCCCAGGTGGTAAACACCCTCTCCCTGCTCTATACCTGTCCCCCACCCCCCCAAGTGGTAAACACACTCTCCCTGCTCTCTTCCTGCCCCCTCAGAAGCACCTGGCCACGCCCACGGACGTGTTCAAGTTCCTGTGCGTGCTGTGGGGCTACGGGACCAACCAGGGCGACCAGCTGGACGTCCGGGTGGGAGCCGTCCTGCAGACCCAGGCTCTCTACGTGGGCCAGGCGCTGCTCGCCGCACAGCCCGCCGCCACGCTCTCTGCCCTAGCCTCCGTAGAGTCGCCAGGTACCCTGTCCCAACCCCCCTGAATCACACACATATATATATATATATATATATATATATATATATATATATATATATATATATATATATATGTATAAGGAAGATGCTCTCACTGTATGTGACTTCTATTGAGTTGATCTTGATCTAGTCTTTTAACAGAGCCTTCATCATAGGACAGACACCCGTGTCCCTCATCAACCACACGGTCCACGGTTATTATGGGTCTGCTCCTTTTTGGGCCGGCAGTAGCTCAGTCAGTTGGGACCTTGGGAACCGGAAGGTCGCCGGTTCAAACCCCCGAAACACCTGGGCAGTGTCTAGGTGCCCTTAAGCAAGGCACCAGACCCCCTACACTGCTCCCTGGGCGCTGTATGTACAAAAGCTGCCCACTGCTCCTAATACTAGGATGGGTTAAATGGAGAGGACCAAATTTCACTGTGTGTACATGTACATACAATAAAGAGGATTCAATCCTCCAGAATTAGATTTATTTACCTGGGCCTGGGTAGTAAGCTTATCCTCACTAGTTAAGTCTCCTACCCGGGTCCTGGTACATACAAGAAGCAGACCCATAACTAGTGTTATGAACGACAGACCTGGGTTTGTCCTTTTTGTTTTGGTTTTTTTTAAATGGACATTTATATAGTATGCTTGATATGTAAAGCGCTTTTCTAACCATTGGTTACTCAAAGCGCTTTACATATCAAGTCTCACATTCACCCATTCATACACACATTCAACCACCAACGGCAGAGTCAGCCATCAAGGAGTCAGCCGGCACGTCGGGAGCAGTTAGGGTTAAGGTGTCTTGCTCAAGGACACCTCGACAGCTTTTGCTAGGAGGAGGCGGGGATCGAACCAGCAACCTTCCGGTTGTGAGGCGATCGCGCTACCTCCTGAGCTAAAACTGACGCCCCGCGACGAGGCCGCGAAAGCGACGAGGCCTCTGTTGAACGGCTCAATTGGCTCGAAGTCACTACCAGCGCTACTATTGGATGGGTGGCCCGGTCTGAAAACCGCCTCTGTTGCTTCAGTGAGCAGAGGGGAGATTACCGGGCCTAACAGAACTCTGGTGCATTATGCTTATCACACACAGTCATGCCGGTGTGATAAAACCCATGTACCCACATGTACCCCCAAGGGTCCTCTAGTTTGTGTCGTGTCCCCGACCCCCATCCCAGAGCGTCACTGCTGTAGCCCTGCGGGGGGGGGTCACATTAGCGCTATTAAGTATTCTCCATAGTATTGAATCATTTAAAATATGACCTGGGTATCGTGTTTGGTGTGTGTGTGTGAGATCCCCTTTAAAAAGACAAGTGTGTGTTCCCCAGTGGTGCCCTCCCTGCTGTGCTGCCTGTGCTCGCCGCTCCGCGAGGTCCGGAGGGCCGCCATCGCCGTCCTGGACAAACTGTCCCTAGCCGAGGACTCTGCGTTCCAGCCCATCGTCACGAGGCTTCTGGGGAACACGGAGGAGATCATCGCCGACCCCGCCCACTTGAGCCAGGTACGACGGGCAGAGCAACACGCCTGCAACACAAAACGATTGAGTGTTGACTTTCACTTACTTTTTAATTATTATTATTTTTTTTAATGTAAATGCGTCCCTGACTTCACAATGTGGGGGGCGGTAGCTCAGTCTGTTGGGAACCGGAAGGTCGCCGGTACAGGGGGGAGAACTAGTACTTGAAAAAAAGGTGCCACTTCGCCTCCTGGGCACTACCGAGGTGCCCTTGAGCAACAAGGCACCAGACCCTGTATGTACAATAGCTGCCCACTGCTCCTAATACTAGGATGGGTTAAATGCGTGTACATTTATGTGACCAATGAAGATTTTGATTTTGACAATGAAGATTTCCTCTTAACTGTTATTAAACTGCATTAAAATAAGTGAGTAAATATAGTAACGAAAAACCAATGAACAATTCATCAAAATATTATCGCTATATGGCCAAGTGCAATATCCAAATCGCAGGAAATGCAATTTTAGTACTTTTAGTAAAAGTACTGTAGTGCTGCAGAATTGTCCTGGCCTGCACATTCTCCTCTCCAGGTTGTAGGAAAACATGTTTGTTTGGTACAGACCAAACAAATGTCACATCATGACTTTAATCCTTTTTTCAGTGAAGATGAAAATTGTGATGGTAAAAATGATCACTCCCACTAATTGTGAATCATATTGGGATATCGTTCAAAAATACTCCCGATTTCTATATATTTTTGACCATATGGTTCCGCCCCCTGGTGTGTTGACCGTGTTCCTTCGGCAACCCCGCAGGCCCTCGGCGTTCTGAGCGAGGAGGCGAGCGCGGCCCCGGGCCCTCCGTCGGGCCCCACCCTGGGGGCCGCCCTCCAGCAGCTGCTCCAGACCTCCCAGTCCTCGCCCTGCCCCTCCTACACGGCCGTCACCCTGCTCCGCGCCCTGGACCACGTCAACGGAGAGGTGAGTGCTGGTGGAAGGGGGGGGGGGGGTGAAAGGAAGGAACACGCAATATAATACGATACGCTCTGTTGTTTAGCTTCTCGATGGACACCCTGCGGTAGTAGCTCATATTAATGATGATGATGATGCTGTTGTCGTTGTTTGCCGACCGACAGCCATGCTACGTCCTTAGCGGTGTCATTGTTTTTACCTCCCCCATCCAAGATGGGATGATGGGTTTTGCCCCCGTTTGTCTGTTGACAAGACAATGATGTAAAAGGATGTACTGAATTAGATTGCTTATCGGCCACGGAACAGTTGGAACAGTGGACTTTTTGGTATGGGGGAGGTATGCGCTCTACTCAGTGCCCTCTAGTTTTGGTCAGTGTGCTTACTCCTGGCAGGGGGGGGGGGTGTGTGTGTGTGTCAATATATATATAGTTGCACCGAATGCTGATGCGTGTTATCCATAAGCGTCGGCCCATAAAGGCAAGTGGCAGTTTGTTTGTGCGTCTTGCTCAAGGATGTCGTGGCGCTGAACCAGCAACTGTTCAGTCGCTGGACTGCTATTGTGTTATTAATATAAAATTAACCTGTCTTGACCCTATATTGTCCTTGTGTTTGTTTGTTTTTCCCCATCCTCGTTCAGTCTGTGCTGACGGCCCTGATGCCCATGCTGGACTGGCTGGTGGTGCAGAGCGGCCAGGCGCTCACCTTCCTGCGCAGCGAGGCCCAGCTAACGCAGCTGGTGCTGGGCAAGTACAACGAGGAGGCGGCCCCTCTCCTGGCCAAGAACCAGGCCTGTCTGGACCTCTTCGTCCAGGCCCTGAAGTCGCCCGTGCAGCCCTACCCGGACGTCCCCAGCATCCAGGTCATGGCTCTGGAGCAGGTCTGTTTCCCCCCCCCCCTCTCCCCTCTGTCTGTTCTGATCTCGTTTTATGTAGAGAATAGGGCAGTAAAAGAGCCCCTGTTTCACCACCAGGTTGTAATGGTGAGCCATTCATCGATATGGTAAATGGACTGCATTTACATAGCGCTTTTCTAACCAGTGCGGCCACTCAAAGCGCGTTACAACTCAAGCCTCACGCTCACCCATTCATACACCAACGGTGGAGTCAGCCATGCCAGCACGTCGATGTTACATGTGTTCACCCATGGCAATCAATGACACACCTGGTGATAAAAAAAACACAGGCTTTTTCATTTGTTTAGGAAAGCATTCCTAAAATGTATATACAGAATTCATCAAGTATGACGGTTAGGGCTGTTGTACCATAGTGGTGTGTTTAAAAATGATGAACTGGCGAATCGGGAGTCTACTAAGACAATTCTGAAAGCTCTTGTATATTTCCAGACTCTCTTCTCCCCACCTTGACCCCGTGTGACCCCCTCTGATCTCTCCAGATCACAAAGTCGTTCTTCTCGGCGCTGGGGGAGAAGGTGCAGCAGCAGCTGCTGGGCGTGATGTTTGACCTGCTGGTGCAGAGTCAGGTGGCCCTCGTCTCCAACACCATCTCGAGCGTCTTCAAAGGGGTGAGGGGGACATACTCACTCACCCAATCACTGACTCACACAAAAAACTAAATGTATTTCCTTCGACATTCAGTCAAATTCTTCTCGATTTAAGAAAACATGTTTGTTTCGTGCAGACCCCGACAAATGTCACATCAGGAGTTTTTTTTCCATCATTCCCACTAATAGCGAATCGTAGTGCAATCGTAAAATCGCTCTCAATAATCCCAATATATTTTTTACCATATTGTCAAATTCAAGATTTGTACATGCGAATTGGCATTAAACTTGAGATTGCTTTGGCAATATGAATGAAATGGCTTTGGTAGTAACCACTATTGATAATAATTATATTTGTGTATGGATAAGTTATTAGTTATTCTTGTACGGAAGAGTAGTCCGGCCAGGAACGAGAATAATTTTGAATAATTCTCATTTTCAAACTTCGTATTTATTAATTTTTTCAAGCCCACAACCTTTCAGTTAGCCGTCGTAAACACCCTAGCCACTACACCGTGGTTTCAAAACAAACCAGTAGACTTTTGAGTTAATCTTTTTCTTATCATTTATTTGAATCTGCAGCTAGCGATTGATGCAGAGCTGGTGGCCAAAGAGCTGGTTCCCCCCGAGAAACCTAAGGTCACCGTGACGGTCCAGCAGACCCGCAGGAGCACCATGCAACAGAGGTAAAGATACAAGATACAAGAGGTTTTATTGGCCATTTGCAACAAGAACATTGGAATGCTTACTCCCCATTCCCACTTCCGCAGTATGAATTTTTCAAACAATACTATAAAAAATACTTTCTACAATAAAAATGGAACATATAACGTGGATGGATGATATTTACATGTTTTGAATTGTGCAAAAGATTTAAAAGCATTTAATGTGCCAGTAGTGCAGCAGCATCATGAATACAGTGCAGTACAGTGCAGTAACTGTGATGAGTCCAGAAAGTCCAGCAACCTTGCAGTCCTTGTACGGATGCTGCGTCAGTTTTTATCCCAAAAAAGATACAAGATATTGATTTGCCATTTGTAACAAGTACATTGGAATGCTTGCTCCCCATTCCCTCCCGCAGTAAACCTCTAAAAAAACAATACCAGAAAAATAATATATACAATAAAAAAGACAGCAAAAAAGATTGCCGTTCTAATGTCTGTAAAACCACGGCAAAACGTCCGTCTCTAGGGGCCAATGTCGGACCTGGATCTGTTTACGTTGTAGGGTTGTAAACCTACAGAAGGGGGAAGGAGAGTATGAGAAAGGTTTTGTTTATGTTCCCCCCCCCCGACCAGGAAAGCCCAAGAGAGCGGCGAGGGGATGCCCGAGGAGGAGGCCGTCTCCTGGCAGCGGGTCACTCTGATCCTGGAGCTGCTGCAGCACAAGAAGAAGCTGAAGAGAGCCCAGGCACTGGTCCCTCCACTCTTCACCCTGCTGTCCAGGTATGGGACGGACACTCACACACGTAAACCCAGACACCTGTAACCACACGCACGTGTAATCCAGTGACACCTGTAACCGGGGGTCCTGGTTCCTGAGAGCGGTGTTGACCCTCTCTTCCCCCCTCAGGAGCCTGCAGCCGACGGCGGGGGCCCAGGGCAACATGGACTACACCAAGCAGCTCCTCCTCAGCTGCCTCCTCAACGTGTGCCAGAAGCTGTCACCGGACGGGGGCCCCGTCGCCCCGGGTACGTCCACTGATAGTGGTGGTTTTGTGTGTCAGTATGACGGCAGAGACGGTTTTCCCAAAATATTATCCCAAAATATTGTTTCTTAACATGGTTGTATATCGGTTGTAATTTTTTAATATACATCTCACATTTGGCCAAAATAACATCATCATCCTATAGCTGTGTATAACGATAATAAATGCCGACGCAGTGTAAACCGCACAGTTACCGGTCCAGTGTAGGATTTCTACCGCCCCCACTAACCTAGCCTGTCTCGTGTCCTTGTGCAGACATCCTGGAAGAGGACAAGTTCAACCTGGAGCTGGTGGTCCAGTGTGTGAGGGGGTCGGACATGCCCCAGACCCACCACCACGCCCTCCTGCTGCTGGGCACCGTGGCCGGCATCTTCCCCGTAAGCTCCCCCTCCTCCTCCACATTGACACCGTGTGTGTAGACTCGGATCAGGGTTTTTTCAAAGTGTGAGGTGCACCTCCCCTAGGGGGTGCCAGAGGGCAGAGTTTCTCACACCGGCAGTGCCGTGGTACACCAGTGATGTCACAAAAGTGTTTAAGTTGCTGAGCTATTGTGCACTGCAGGTTTATGCAGCTTTTTTGTTCCTCTAAGAAATAGTCATGAATTTAGCATGGTCTGATGGCGATTGATTTGTATTCTCTTGGAATGTGCTACTGTTATTTCTTATTCAAGCGGGAATAATTATTAAAAATATTCCTGCTTGCGTGTATCTCTTTACCGTTTTGATTCCACTCTAAACCCCGCCTCTCTCGGCTCCGCCCCCTCCTTAGGATAAGGTGCTGCACAACATCATGCCCATCTTCACCTTCATGGGGGCCAACATCATGCGCCTGGACGACTCCTACAGCTTCCAGGTCATCAACAAGACTGTGCGCTCCGTCATCCCCGCCCTCATCAAGGTGAGCGCCCGGCTGGAGGGTGGATAGAGCACCCCCTGGTGGTCTGAACTGGAAGTGGTTCTTATTGTTTTATTGTGTGGCCTTTTGTCAATGCATTGAGTGAGGCGGACAATATTTGAAACTGTTTTGTATTGGTTTTGTGTGTGTGTGTGTGTGTGTGTGCGCATGCCTAGGAATCTTTATTCCTAGGCATTGCAGCTTTGGTCCAAAGCGACTTACAATAAGGTCATTCAACATACAGTAGGTAGGCAACAGAACCACTACCAGAGGTCATGAGTGCATCTCCTTCCTAACAACAAGCCTCCAAGAGCACAACCAGAACCATGAGGTTCACTCCCTGGCTCCCTAGATGTCACAAAAGATCACAATACGTAAATCAGACAAATAGTGAAGCTTTGTATTTAAATGTTTTTAACGAACCAGTATTAACAAAATCCCAGGTTCTCCAGGTTCTCAATGTTGTGTCCTGTTGTTTTAAAAAAAATATATATATTAATAATGCTAATCCTTGAAGCCTCGTATGAGAAAGTGGTCGGAGGTGAGACCGGTGCCGCGATACTAAATCAATTCTCTTCCTCCTCCCCTCACTTTCTGTTCTTATTCTTTCTCTCTCTCTTCCTCTCCCCCCCCCCCCCCCCGCCCTCCCGCCCCTCCCGCCAGGCTCACGAGGGCCAGCAGGCAAGCAACATGGACGTGGTGGTGGTCCGTATCGTGCACGTGTTCGTGGACGCCCTGCCCCACGTGCCGGAGCACCGGCGTCTGCCCATCCTCTCCGAGCTGGTGGCCACGCTGGGGGCCCCCCGCTTCCTCTGGGTCCTACTGCTGCTCCTGTTCAAGCAGCACGCCACCACCACCGCCGGCTCTGCCGCCGACAAGGCAAGACCAAAACATGACGATCATACGCGTTTGAGTCGTGTTTTTCGTTTGAATGAATAGCGTAATGACGCTAGTACGTTCATGATGTCACAATGAATGCATTCATAATTGATGTTAATAATCTTTATTGATTAACTTTTATTATACAGTGTTGTATAGGAATGATATATCTTAATATCTCAAATTTTAAAAAGTTGATTATTTGTAAAGGGCGTTTCTCAAACCCAATGCACTCTACAACTACAACAAACGGCAGCAAATAAATATAATTTAAAAAAAAACATAATTTTGGATATAAATATTAAAACCTTATTAGACACAGTACAGATAATGTTGTGGCTGTATTCTTCTTTATCTGGCTTTGTTTACACTTTGGTTCATCCAGTCTTTCACGTGTATATGGGTCCCAGTTTACCATTTGTATTCACCCTGTAGAAGCACCCTCGGGGTCAGCAGGGTGTTCAGTTGAACTGTACTGTTTTCTGTTATGAGCACCAGTCAGGGGACCCAGACGGACCCTAACGGTGGCTGGGTTTGTGTTGTTCTCCAGGACGTGGCTCTGGAGAGAGACCTGGAGTTCTGGATCTCTCTGTGCTGCACGTTTGACGTGGCGCCACAGCTCACCTCCGTGGTCAAAATCCTGCAGTACCTCATGGGCCTGCCCCAGGACAAGGAGGACGGTGAGAACCCCTGTCACGGTGATAAAGCTTTGATGTTGTTGTTGGAACCCTCTGCTGCCCTCTATTGGCTGGGAGTCAAGGAACCGAACCCCCCCCCCCCCCCCCCACACACACACACACACACACACACACACACACACACACACACACACACACACACACACACACACACACACTAAATATACATTAATTATCATAAATATAAAATGGTAAAAATCGGTTTCACTAAACTGCGCTATAAAAAAACCTTTATTTAAACCAAGCTGTCCTCCATCAGAGGTTCCCGTGAAGCACACCCCCGCACCCCGTCGTGGGGCCAGGAGGAAGGCGCAGCAGCAGGAGGTGATGGAGGAGGAGCAGAAGGCAGAGGAGCTCCTCTTCAACGTGGAGGCCCACAGCAGCAAGGAGCTGAGGCACTTCAAGTTCCTCTCCGTCAACTTCACCGCTCAGCTTCTGGCCTCCAGGAGCTTCATCGGGAAGGTCAGTCCCTGCCTTTCAAGTAGTCTCGGCGACCAGTAGATCCTCCTCACGTAGTCGTAGCGACCAGTAGATCCTCCTCAAGTCGTCGTAGCGACCAGTAAATCCTCCTTATTTTATTTGTTTGCCATATCATTGACAATATCATTTATTTTGTTGTTGCAGCTTGCAGATACCCCCGGTGGAGATGGTGGGGATGACGGCCTTCTGAAGCTGCAGCAGAGGTGTGTGTGTGTGTGTGTGTGTGTGTGTGTGTGTGTGTGTGTGTGTGTGTGTGTGTGTGTGTGTGTGTGTGTGTGTGTGTGTGTGTGTGTGTGTGTGTGTGTGTGTGTGTGTGTGTGTGTGTGTGTGTGTGTGTGTGTGTGTGTGTGTGTGTGTGTGTGTGTGTGTGTGTGTGTGTGTGTGTGTGTGTGTGTGTCGTGTCCGTGGTGGTGGTAGTCAAGGTTCTCGGCTAATATTTCAGTGTGTGTGCTTCAGCCTGCTAGAGGAGACCTTGCGCTACATCCACACCGTGGCCCACTGTGTGGAGGACAACTCGGACAAGCCTACCGCCAAGTTCTGGAGAGCTCTGCTCAACAAGGCCTACGATGTCCTGGATAAGGTACGCTAGCGGCGCTCACCCCGGGGTTAACTTCCACCGCCGCTGCTACGGTGATGCTAATAACACAAAACTGTTACTAGAAATCATAATTAATAATGATGGTTTAAAATTATACACCTTATAAAATAAATGTTTAGAAGGTGCTAGGGTTAAGGTCTGAGCCGAGGCAAAATTATGGCATTTTTCTTTAACTACTCGATATATACCTATATCTATATATCCATCTATATACCTCGATTCATCGAGGTATATAGATGGATAGATATGTACTTTATTCCTCCCTAAGGGGAAATTAATGGCACTTTTCAAACTTCAGCCACTTTTAATAATCTCTTCTGTGTAGAAAGTCCACTGGTTGTAACGATCGCATCTATACATGTATTAACGTTGACCCGTCTCCCGTTGCCAAGGTGAACTCCTTGTTGCCCACGGATACCTTCATCACGGTGATGAAGGGGCTGATTGGGAACCGGCTGCCCTCGATCAGGAGGAAGGCCATGGAGCTGCTGAACAACAAGCTGCAGCAAAAGACCAAGTGGGAGGAGCCACAGGTACTCCATCAATCACACACTCTACTATACAAACACACAGTCTCAGAGTCTCACCTCACACACTCCATACAAAACTCACTGTCTACTGCCCTCTATCTTATGGATCCAAAGCGCTTTGGTTACTCATAAGTGTGTGTGTGTGTGTGTGTGTGTGTGTGTGTGTGTGTGTGTGTGTGTGTGTGTGTGTGTGTGTGTGTGTGTGTGTGTGTGTGTGTGTGTGTGTGTGTGTGTGTGTGTGTGTGTGTGTGTGTGTGTGTGTGTGTGTGTGTGTGTGTGTGTGTGTGTGTGTGTGTGTGTGTGTGTGTGTGCACCTCAATAACATAAGATTTGAATGTTTTTTCACCCTACATTTAATGTAAGAACCACCTAAAACAGATCGGTTGTTTGTGTTTTTGTCCACCAGGTGGCGGTGCTTCTGAGTCTCTCAGACGACCTGCTGAGCATCGTGGGTCGGGCTCACGGCCAGGTCGTGGCGGAGGAGCCGGAGGCCGAGAAGGAGGTGATGAAGGAGGCACAGGAGATGGAGGAGGAGGAGGAGCAGGCCATCAACCGGCAGACGGCGCTGTACAGCCTCAAGCTGCTCTGCCGCAACTTTGGCGCCGACCACCGCGAAGCGTTCGTGCCTGTGCTCCGGCGGGCGGTGGAGGTCGCCACGGCGGCGGGAGAGGAGAAGAATGTGGCCGGCAGTGCCCTGCTCTGCATCGCCGAGGTTGCCGCCGAGCTCAAGACGCTGGCCATCCCTCAACTGCCACGGTACGGAGACGGGGAGCGCAAGTGTCGCTTTGCTTCCGCTCTTATCACGCTGACATGTGGGCTGTAGAAGACGCCACTGCCACACGCCATTAAAACGGCTTCTTTAGAGGCTCCTATCGTGACAAGGATACAGGGGGAGGAGGAAACTGGTTTATTGCCTTGATTAACAAGGACCTGCAGGTATGCAGCAGCCAGCAGCCCCAGACTCAGTCTGACTCTGGGCCAGGTGACGCTGCTTCAACCATACTCTAGTCTGTCTGACTGGGGAGGCTGTTTAAACCAGACTCTAATCTGTCTGACTGGGGCCAGGTGAGGCTGTTTAAACCGAACTACCAACGTTTGGTGGCCCGGTCCACTCTTTTTGTTGAAGAGAACCAACACCAACATGTAGATTCATTTGCATTGGAGAACCCTCCTCTCTAGCGACACGCCGGTCCTCCACTTATTGGAGCAGAGTTGAACGCGGGTTTCCAGGGGAGACGGCAGCCCCACAAGGACAAAAACAACCTCAAAGCATTATTCAGCGGGTTTGGTTCTCCTTAGTAACATGGCTGTTCCGTCTAGCGCAATCCGTAAACTAATGCGAGAGTCAGGGGATTGATTCCCACCCGAGGCCAAACCCGTGGTAAGGATGTGTTCACTCGCAGACCACGGCACTGTAAAACACTTTGGATAAACACGCTTCTCACGTGCCACGGGTAATATTCAGTTGTACTTCCATATACATTATTCGATAAAGTTGTGTGGGTGTTATCTTTGGCAGGCTGATGCCGGCGCTGCTCCAGACGATGGCGGAGAGGAAGGACCTGCTGTCCAACGAGATCTACCTGCTGAGCGCCGTTACGGCCCTGCAGCGTGTGACCGAGACCCTCCCCCACTTCATCAGCCCCTACCTGCACGCCACCGTCTCCCAGGTGAGGAGCCACGCCCTTTTATTACCGCACAACTCGGGTTGTACGCCAGGAACGTTTGCGCTGGGGGTTTTCTGGAACCAACAATGTACCAAGGATGATGGGTGGCGGTAACTCTGAAGGTAGAGTGGGTCGGTTGGCACCCGGAAGGGTCGCTGGTTCGATTTCCCCCTGCTCCTCATCCTCCGAGCAAAGTGTCCCTGAACAAGACACCCTAACCCTAGCTATTCCTTACCCAGCTGGCTGTCTCCTTGCACTTGCATTAATATAAGTTGCTGAGTAATAATCATTTCAACATGAGGTTTGTTTCGAAATGTTTCGTTAAATGTGGCGTAACTGTTTTGAAATTGCCCCACAATTGAATATATTACACATTTAAAACAACTGAAGTCTAAGTCTTTGGGTATCTCAACACATTATATAACATCAACGCTCCCATTGGATCCCGTCCTCCAGGTGTGTCGGATAACCCGTCTGGCGGAGACCTCGTCCGCGTCTCCCCAGCTCTCGGCCCGCCTGGCCTCCCTCAGGTCCACCCTCGCCACCAAGGTGGCCCCCAGGGTCCTGCTGCCCACCCTCGCCAAGATCTACAACGACATGGTCCCCGCCAAGCAGGTCTGTGTCGTCAACGCGGGGACATTCAGAATCAATGAATTTGGCAATTAAAAATATTATTATTTGAAAACGAAACAAAATAAACGGGTCTAAAATTGCCAAATATGAGTAAAATTGTATATCTACATATTGCAGTTGCCCTATGTATATACTAGTGCAAATTAGAAAATGTATATACATACAAAGGTGCAGTGGGATGTAAACATGAAACTAAGTATTGTCGTATTGATGCAATGCAGTATTGTAGTGACACAGAACAGTCAGTGTTGGTGTTTGGCAGTGTTCAATTCTCTTGTTTCTAGGGAAGAAGTAGTAGTTCTTAAGTCTGTATTTGACTCAAAGCAGTTTGATCAGTTTGAAATGATATGAGCCACCGATTGTTTTCTTGTGTGTTGTGTGGAAGAAAAAAAAATATTTATTTATTATACTTTCCCACAGAGCCATCTGGGTGCCCTCATGTCCATCCTGAAGGCACACATCACTCACATGGAGAAGGACCAGCTGAACTCCCACCAGTCAGAGCTCACCTCCTTCTTCCTCACTGCCTTGGACTTCCGCGCCCAGCACTGCCAGGTAGCGGTTCCCCCCCCCCTCCTGGTCTTTCTATGTCTCTTCCCCCTCACATCCGTTGGTCCAGATGTCCGTCACTGTTGGTTCAGGGCTATCTCTCTCCTGTTCGCTGTAGGGTGCTCGTATGTAGCCTCTAAGGTCTGTTGCCACAGGGTTAACTGTGCAGTTAATGCTGAACAAAATTACCTCTGTGATTTCTCTCGCTCTCTCTCCATGATACACCTGCTTAGACTCTGTACCATTCCAGGCTGCTGTCACTAAACAACTGTGCTTCCCCCCCCCCCCCCCCCGCTCTGACAGGGTGATCTGGAGAAGACGGCGGAGGTGGAGGGCTTCACCATCGACTGTCTCCTCGCCATGGTGATGAAGCTGTCAGAGGTCACCTTCAGGCCGCTCTTCTTCAAGGTATCCACAAGAAAAACATTATTGTTCCCTTCCCTATTTTTGCCAACACGTCGACATGCAAATGCTACGCAACTCTCGCCACCTTGCCGTCATAAAATGTCGTCGTCGATTTGCACGAGAGAGAGAGAGAGAGAGAGAGAGAGAGAGAGAGAGAGAGAGACCAAGCCAGACAGACTGACCAAGCCAGACAGACTGACCAAGCCAGACAGACTGACCAAGCCAGACCGACAGACAGAGGATTTCGCAATTCTACGCAATTCTACTACTGTAGATTAAAGCCATGAACAGTAAACGGTTAATCCTGTGTAGCTGAATTGGTTCCAAGTAAAGCGTTCCTAAATCACAGATCAATTTGAAGAGCATGTTGTTCTTCTTCTCCGGCTCGTCCTCCAGCTATTCGACTGGTGCAAGACGGCCACAGAGGGAAGGCAGAGGCTGCTGACCTTCTACCGGCTGGCCGACTGCCTCGCAGAGCGGCTCAAGGGCCTCTTCGTGCTGTTCGCCGGGAACCTCGTCAAGCCCTTCTCCGACCTCCTTCAGCAGACCAACGTCGCCAAGACAGGTGGGTCCCGTCCGCAAAGCCGTCTGATCGCTGTTCATTCCCGGGAGAGAAGACTTTGTGGTAGTCATGGGTAATATCGGCCCCAACCGGCGGTGACCAAAGCATCACGTGTACATGCTAATTTTCGTCCCATTTCAACACAATGCTGAAATCCGTGGTAACTTCTGAGACTCTGTCGTCTCACCCACAAATTCCCTCGGCCCTCCGTCAGAGTGGCACTCGAACATCGCTCCAAATGAGTCTGCACTGAGCTTGAAAGCGGGACTAAGTGACCAGGGAACAAATAGAGAAAAGAAGCAACCACCGTAACATTTTCTCTGGCCTCCTTGCTTTCTGCCGTTTACTAGCCCTGTTTTCACCGGCCTCCTTGCTGCTTTCTACTGTTTACTAGCCCTGTTTTCACTGGCCTCTTTGCTGCTTTCTACTGTTTACTAGCCCTGTTTTCACTAGCCTCCTTGCTGCTTTCTACTGTTTACTAGCCCTGTTTTCACTAGCCTCCTTGCTGCTTTCTACTGTTTACTAGCCCTGTTTTCACTGGCCTCCTTGCTGCTTTCTACTGTTTACTAGCCCTGTTTTCACTGGCCTCCTTGCTGCTTTCTACTCTTTACTAGCCCTGTTTTCACTGGCCTCCTTGCTGCTTTCTACTGTTTACTAGCCCTGTTTTCACTGGCCTCCTTGCTGCTTTTCTACTGTTTACTAGCCCTGTTTTCACTGGCCTCCTTGCTGCTTTCTACTGTTTACTAGCCCTGTTTTCACTGGCCTCCTTGCTGCTTTCTACTGTTTACTAGCCCTGTTTTCACTGGCCTCCTTGCTGCTTTCTACTCTTTACCAGCCCTGTTTTCACTGGCCTCCTTGCTGCTTTCTACTGTTTACTAGCCCTGTTTTCACTGGCCTCCTTGCTGCTTTCTACTCTTTACCAGCCCTGTTTTCACTGGCCTCCTTGCTGCTTTCTACTGTTTACTAGCCCTGTTTTCACTGGCCTCCTTGCTGCTTTCTACTCTTTACTAGCCCTGTTTTCACTGGCCTCCTTGCTGCTTTCCACTCTTTACTAGCCCTGTTTTCACTGGCCTCCTTGCTGCTTTCTACTGTTTACTAGCCCTGTTTTCACTGGCCTCCTTGCTGCTTTCTACTGTTTACTAGCCCTGTTTTCACTGGCCTCCTTGCTGCTTTCTACTGTTTACTAGCCCTGTTTTCACTGGCCTCCTTGCTGCTTTCCACTCTTTACTAGCCCTGTTTTCACAGCCTCTTTGCTGCTTTCTACTGTTCTCTGGCACGTTCGTGCCGTTGAACTTAACACTGGAAATGAAAAACAGACGTACAGTACCAGTCTACTGGCAATGGCGAAGGAGTCTGTCATCTATGTACATTTGATTTTATTTTTATTGATTTTAAACTATATTCACTATAACAATTTTTTTTTATATATGATTATCTGATGCTGTAAATTATGTATTTGGGCGCACCCTGCTTGAAACAAACAAATGCTAAGTTCAACTTTTATTGATTGGACATATTTATTTGTGGTGTGTGTGTGTGTGTGAGAGAGAGAAGAGATTTTCATGAGCAACCCCCACTTTGCATGGGTGTTGTGTTAGCAAATAATCCCAAACACAACATTTTTTTTGAAGATGTCAGTCGGGTAAACGTCTCCGGTGAGTGTGTTGGCTTCTAAATGACTAATGTCTGAAATCCATATCAACTAACCACTACTGCTCCGTGTGGTCAGACGAGGCGCTGTTTGACTCGGAGGACGGCGTGGAGAAGAGCGCCATGCTGCTGCGCTATGTGCTGGACTGCATGTTCAAGATCTTCCTGTACGACACCCAGCACTTCCTCAGCAAGGACCGAGCGGAGGCCCTCATGGGGCCCCTGGTGGACCAGGTGAGTCGGAGCGTCGTAAAGCGAAGACGACACTTGATCACTAATAATAATAATAATAATAATACATTCTATTTAATATAGTGCTATTCTGGACACCCAAGGCACTTTACAGATATGGTCGAATTGCATGTAGTCAAATAATTTAGTTATCTAGATTAAAAAATAAATATATATATATATTTATTATATTATAATTATATTAAAGTATAATTAAAATGTAATCATGGGATGGAGGGGGGAGGGTGTTTAGCAGGGTAAAGCCAGTCTGAAGAGGTGGGTCTTGAGAGCCTGTTTGAAGGATGGTCGGGTGGTTGCCTGACGGATGTGGATGGGGAGGCCGTTCCAGAGGCAGGGTGCAGCAACTGATAAGGTCACGTCGCCCCAGGTCCTTGGGTCCTGGTGTCAGAGACAAGTTACACAATTCTACTAAACCTGGGGTGTAGTGGGTGTAGCAAGGATGGAGGTATGGCTAGCTACACTCTTTTACACTTTTTAAAGAAACCAGGTTGGCGTTTGGTCAACACTTTTGGTATGTGCTACCGATTGTATGGTTTTAACGGGTATATGGTAAAATACAATAACATTGATTTTATTTTCCACGTTCCACGGAAATTCTTACTTCCCAGTCACTCATCGAATTTAGCATGAATCGCAGCATGAATTTAAACAACAAAAAAATACTATACTAAACTATGCAAACACTATACGTTACTTTAAACAACACTATATGCTATTTACTATTTTTTTTTTATTAGTGACTGATGCATGCTACGGTATATACATATGACGAATGGTGCAAAAAGCATTTTAAAGTGACCGTAGTGCAGCAGCAGCATCATGAACACAGTGGTGGTAACGAGGAGCGTTCTTGGTCTTGGTCAGTTGGAGAACACACTCGGGGGAGAGGAGGCGTGTCAGCTCAGAGTGACCAAGCACCTGGTGCCGTGTCTGGGCCAGTTCTCCGTCGCCATGGCCGACGACACCAAGTGGAAGGCCCTCAACTACCAGATCCTGCTCAAAACCCGACACGGCTCGTCCAAGGTGAGGTTCCCGGGTTCGATCCCCGATGTCCATGGATTCCCCCCTCCCCCCTCTCCTTCTCCTGACCTGCTCCTTAATGACGTTTCTGAATTCACTGCAAGTCACTTTGGATGTTGGATCTGGGTGGTATATTAACTTTGAGTGACTGTTCTTAACACGTAATTTGGCTGATTTTGCCGACTTTTTTTAATATATGAATTGTCAGCCAACGGTTGATTTTACAATAGTCGGAGTTCCCCAGCGTGGAGGCAATTGGTCAAATATGATATCATAAATATCCTCATCCAAAAGAAAGTTTAGCGTTTTGGCTCCCAGTTGTTCCCTGTCCACCTCCGTTCTCACCGCCCCCGGTCGCAACGCTGCCCCCTACAGGTGCGCTTCTCTGCCCTGCTGATGGTGATGGAGCTGGCCCGCAAGCTGAGGGAGAACTACATGGTCCTGCTGCCGGAAACCATCCCCTTCCTGGCGGAACTCATGGAGGGTAAGCTGTTTAATTCATATTGCATTTTGACTTAACTTGTTACAACAGTAACAAGATAGTCTTATGACTATGGACAGTAACAAGACATAGTCCCATGACTATGAATTGTAACAAGATGATATATATACATATATATATATATTTGAGTCATGATTGATGTGAGACAATCACATCAGAGTTTCTATTGGCCCAGAGCTAACATGACTGGGAGTAAGGAACACAATATGCTTGTTTGATGGCAAATGGTCCCATTGACTATGGGGCGGTTTGAGAACACCTGTTGTAAATAACCTACATTGTGAGCTACAACACTTTTAAACTGTAACACAAAATTAATAATAATTCTAACCAATAAAAATTGTGCCTTGAAGGTGGAACTACATTCCACCTCACCCGTGACACAAGAGTGTGACCCATACACGCAACAGTCTCTGCTTCTCAAACGCATGACGATGTTCCTTCTGTGTGGGTGACAGCGCTACAGCTCCTGTGAGTTTTTGCGTTGATGTTCTCTCCGTCTTCCTCGTGTGTTCAGATGAATCCGAGGAGGTGGAACACCAGGTCCAGAAGGTCATTCAGGAGATGGAGAACATCCTGGGGGAACCTCTGCAGAGCTACTTCTAAATGGGACACGGACACCAACATAATTATTGCCTTTCATACTTGGGAGACACACACACACCAGCATAACTTGCTGGTGTGTGTGTAACGTGCATAACGTGCTGTGGTGTCATTTAGGCCGATGTATGTGACATTTTGGCCAACTTTGCCGAAACTCATTGTGGATTAACAGTTTTGTATTGTGTTTTGTGAGTGAGTGTCTTCAAGAGATAGGTCGATGCTTTTTGCTGGCCTTGAGGGTTACGGTCTGCCTTTTTTTTATAGGCATTGAGTCGGAAATATGTTTTATATCACGCCATTCAAACATGCCATTAAAATGTACACGACTAAGAAACGTATTCTAGTAGCCTGTATGTGTTTTCATTCAAATGATTGGATCCAATCGGTTCTATGAGGGTGACCTTCCTGTCTATTTGTATTAAATTTACATTTAAGTTAATGTATGCAGGATGGTCAGTCCATCTGTTCTGTATTGTCGCATAGTACTACTAATACTACGACATGCGCGTACCCGTCCTGAGTTTATTTCCTGTCGAGGAAAATATTGAACTGTAAAATTACTTTTATTTTTCTAAACGACATGTGTGAGTAGTACGGGTTTTGTTCTGAGACCTTGTGTTTAAGAGCCAATGTGGTTTGTATTGGTGTTATTGGAAAGTTGACAATGGTGTGATAAGGGAGCAGGTAGACTGCTGCCTTTATGCTTCACAATGTTTAATCACTCCAAGAGATACTACCTACCCGTCAGATTGAATGAACAGACACACACACGCATATATTTACAGATACAAATCTCTGCATTTACAGTATGGGAATGGTGAGGCACAGATTTACATACAAATCATTATTTGTGCATTGTGAGGTACAGATTTACAAATACAAATCACTTTTTGTGTATTGTAAAGTACAGAAAGATTTACAGATACAAATCACTTTGTGAATTCTGAGGTTCAGATTTACAGATGCCAAACCCTATTTGTACATTGTGAGGCATAGATACAATTTGTTTATAACATGGTGGTATTTGATCCCTATTTGACAACGCGGATCATGGTGTCTCACTGAGATGCAAACCTCCTGGAGCTGGAAGTGATGGAACTCTGGACAAGGAGGGCGCCAGGGCTGCTCATTTGGTCATCCATTCACACTGAAATCAACATTTGAATCCACAAGTCAAAAGGCAGATCAAGGCAGACAAATGTACTATAACACATAACATTTCTGCATTATTGCCATGAAGGCCATGGAATGAATACTAATTGTTCTCATCTCAGGCTGTTGTATTTTTACATTATCTATGGGTGCAGGTCTGAAAGATTATAATGTTTTCCGTATTTACACTAATGCCAAAGGAGTTCCATTTAGTAATGATTTCAAACAAAAATGTAGAGAACACAATTTACTTATTAGTCAATTATGTACAATTAAAATGTACTATTATGGAAATAAGTAAATACAGAAATAAACAAATCCAGTGCGATCATAGACAGACAGACAGACCCATCCTGGAATGATACCGTGCCAATCTTTCCTGCTACATTTGCATTTCAAATGTAAATCCAATGGAAACAAAGCGGGGAGGAAGGTGTAGAGAGGCTCGTTGCTCATATAATCATTACAGGAAAACCACAGGTAAGTCGCATTATATTAGCGTACCAGTTTTTACGAGTTAACTGTCAAAATATCTGGATATCAAAATATCCAGGTAAATAGTCCTACATATTTTGTGTTCATATTAAGCTGTAGGTATTTTTTCCACACGTATCATAACATTTTCATATTAATTTTTTTCTCACTTCATTATAATGCGTTTTTATTTAATACAATAATGTAGGCCTTTCACAGTTACTGACCCATTACAAAAATCCGAACTGATAAAAAATATTTCGTTTTTTTATTTTTATTTCTTTATCATGGAGAGAATGTAAAGATGTCACGTGATAGTTTACATTTTAAAGTCATTTTTATTATTATTATTTAGGTGTTTCCTAATCGCTATGGAATGGCTACCAATTCTTCTAATCTCAGGTTGGTAAATTGGTTCTGACTGATTATCTTTAGATGTGTGTATCCTAAAAGTAAAATATGTTAGTCTTTTTTCAAAGGATCTTGATTTTTTTAACCCTTATATTTACTCTTTGCGGAGTTAAAGTCAAATTGTATGTGCTTGTGTGCCTGTTTCTGTTCTAGTATACTTTCTACTCCGGTTGAGCGTAAATCATTCGCAGGGGTCCCTAAGTTCAATATCTTTATTGATGCAAAGCATCAAATAATTCATAAACTGCAGCATGTTGGAGCCTGCCGAGCCAATTTGGTCAGCCTGACGGCGTGTTTCTTCACCACACATTATATAGCCACGTTTCTCGTGACGTCACAGCCAAAGTCACGTTGTGTTTTTAATGTGTTCCGGTTGGCAAAAAGCGACGCGTGACCTGAAATTAACATGGGAATGAATGGGACCTGTCAGGAAAAGTAACCATTATTTATGTGCGAATTAAATCAGTTATTGGAATTGAAACCATTCAAAAACTCATGATAAAATGCATTTTGCATGAAATAACGGTTAAATAGCGGTTTAACCTGACCACTAAGGAAACACTGATAAGCTTCCAGTGATTATAAAGCCTTGAGAGACTCCTTTGTGTCTCTCCATAACTGAAATCTAGCCAAAGATTGGGGTTATTTGCATCCGTTCAATGCGTACGGGTCTGGAAGTGAAGCCGAAGCTATCATTCGTTAGTTCAGAAGAATATGTAGAACTAGCAACTTGATTGAGGTTTTTTTACGTATTCATAGACTACAATATCGCGTTAAGCAGTCGAGCACGCCGTACTTTAAATGTAAGAGATGCAAATAACAAGGACTTTTTGCCAACCGTAAAACTGTGCATGCGTGAAAATGACGTCATTATTGGCCAACAAGAAACATCGCTATAGGCAGTAGTAAATCAATGGTCTACTACTACCAATGGTCACGGTGCATTTGGTCAAGTCCCGAGTTGGAAGCCATAAAACACCAGATGGCCACGTTCTAGTGCCGCCTGGTGGTCGCTTGTAGATGTTTATCTAAACACATGGCTCCTACAATGCCGCGTAACAAAAGACAGTGTTTTAGATTTTAAAACATATATATATATATACACACTACATTGTGTCAACGTCGTGCACCGTGTAAAATGTAAAATGTAAATGTGGGCCAAATAGGCCTCCACGTGTATTCACAATCAGGGTTAATCAACAGTATCTGAATGTAAACCGTGTGATTACTCACCCTGTACCAGGACTGTACACCAGCCCGTCCTTTTGCGTCACATACCGCCAACACTGTTTAGTGGAAACGCCAAAATCCTGGTCTGATGCCCAGAGCTTCTGCAGAGAGAGAGGTTTCGACCTGGCCACCGTGGATGACATGGGAGCACTGGCGTCGCTGCTGCCCTTGATCGACCACAAGTTCGATGCCGTGTGGATTGGACTTCGTGGCGGTGGTCCTCTCCGTGCGGGTTGGTCACTGGTAGACGATGACTTCTACAAAGAGGGAGAGCGAGATTACAGAAATTTCAATGGACAGGGCCCTGGCAGAGCAACTGTGACGTACAATGGCGTGTGGATAACGGGTTATGATTCTGTTAAACGCGCTTCGATGTGTTACGATGGTAAGGAGAACATATATACACAAACATTAATAAGAACCACACACACACACAAAAATAATCGTCATTCCAGTATGTTACAATACAATTCAGATTTCAGAGGCGGGATAGGTTTCCAGTGCAAATGACTGAATGAAAATTGAGAAATAACCTACATGAAGAAATCGTTGCTTATCATTTAAAAGAAAATTTGCATTGATATGGTACTTTTTTTTCTCCAGCCAACAGACAGGGTCGAGACAGATACGTTGTTGTCTCGCAAAAGATGACCGCTCTGGCAGCGATGCAACACTGCAGGAAGCATCACACAGACCTAGTCGCCATCAGAAACCAAACAGAGGACCAGATCGTCACCGAATTGTCCACCATTAATATAATCTGGATCGGCCTGTTCAGAGACATGTGGCACTGGTCAGACAGGCGCGACTCCTCGTTCAGAGCCTGGCTCGGAGACACACTGGTTCCCAATGCTGACGACACCCTTTGTGCTACTTTGAACGCCGCGGAGGCCGGAGGATGGAATGTCCTGTCGTGTGCAGAGAAGCGTCCGTTCCTCTGTACCTGTAAGGAATGAGTCTTCTTTATTAGTTGTTCCTTTTGGTCTACAACAAATGGGACAAATCCTGTGATAATCAAGATAACTCAAAATTTGATTACTAGATTACAGATTACTATTATGGGAGTGTATATTGGATTTTGGCGCAGATCCAGACCTGAATCCAGGGGAGAGTCCTGTTATATTCTATTTTTTTTGGACTGTTATATTCCATGCATTGCACGCATATTTGTTCTTAGAATGTGTGTGTGTGTGTGTGTGTGTGTGTGTGTGTGTGTGTGTGTGTGTGTGTGTGTGTGTGTGTGTGTGTGTGTGTGTGTGTGTGTGTGTGTGTGTGTGTGTGTGTGTGTGTGTGTGTGTGTGTGTGTGTGTGTGTCAGGTAACAGAGCAAGGTTGCTGAAAGTGAAGGTGCGCTCACAGGGATCGCAGGACCTGAACGACCCTACAACGAGAGCGGCCATCCTCAAACAAGTGAGCGGTAACACCCCCTGTGGTTCCCGCCGGTGATCCGTCTGCTGAGCGTTCAGTAAAGAAGGCCTGTGAAGAGCAGAGCTTATATCTCTGTGTGCTACATGGTATACAACACTAGCACAGGGCTCTTTGCGCTCACACGCCTGCATGGTGGACTGAGTGACTCTCATGTCATCTTGAGACATCTGAGACTCTAATTGGAGGCTGATTCTCTGGAAACTATTGCCAGTTTTTTTAAAGCAACAATAGAGGGGCTCCCCAAAGAGCGCTCCTGGATATTTACTGGCCATTTGCATCAAGTACTTATACTCCCCATTCCCTCCCGCAGTATGAATCTCCAAAACAATACCATAAAAATACTATACACGATAAAAATGGACACAATAAAAACAACAAAGTGACAAAGTGACTGAAATTGTTTGTATTAATGGCTTTTTGTGAGGCATAAAGCAAAATGGGCATGTTTTTTGATTCGATTTTTTCAGGTACAGCAGTTGCTGGAAGACAGGACTTTGACCAGCGGCCATAAGCTGACCTGGAGGACTCATCCTGGGGGACAGGTCTTCACCAAGGAGACGTGTCAGCAAGGAGACAAGGACACACCATGTGATAGCTAGGAATACTATCAATGTGTACGACAATAGATGAGGATTTGACGATGAATTTGACTGGATTTTAGTAGGATTCAATAATCGTATTTCGTAAAATGCTCTGTCTGCCTTCATAACTCAAATTCAAACATGAGTGTTTCTTTCAATTAGGTCATATTTGAAATGTAATTTGTAGAATCGGTGGAATTGTGTATATCTTTATAAGTTAATGATTCGTTAATTAAGAAAAAAGTGAGGAGGTATAAGGAACGAATCAGGAATGACTTGATAATTGATGAATCGTTACTTTACTAATGAAGGACTTTATAGTATAATGTTGACCTTCTAGAGAACCTATATTCATGAACCGTTAGGTAATGATTAGTTCATATATATATATCTGTGAATCGATTAAAACTTATTAGAAATCATGCCATTGCTCTTTGGCATAAATTTAGGGGAGATTTTTCCAAAGATAGTTATAAAAACTATATTTTGCAAACATTTGGTGGAATGAAATTCCCAGGGATGTCAGGACTGCAGAGTCACTGCCCATAGATCGCTCTCCATTGACTTTGCATTGTGGCAAGGTGCCTCCTTGTAATTTTTCACTCATAACAAAAAACTGAAACATGCCTAAAAGCTGCTTTGTGACAGGATGCCCAACCAACAAGATAAAGAACCCAGAACTACAGAATGTATATTACTGCTCAGTGTACAGAAACAGCGTACAGAAACATAGCTAGCTGAATCGCTAAATGCACAAAATAGATGGAATATGTGTCTAACTTCACACGTCACACGTGACTGTTCAAAAGTGAATTGATTTAAAACAAAACATAATACAGTTAAGATGTTTGGATATCTATATACAATAAATATTTGGATTGGAACTATTTTAGACTATTTCAGACTACATTCAGTAACACATTCCGGGCACTAGGGGGGGGGAATTCCCCCCCTTCCCTCCCGCAAACTCTGCCTTATTGTTCTTTTACCTTATTGTTTTTTTACCTGAATTTATTGTACTTTTACACTTTCACTGGTTCAGTTCTTGGATAATTCACTTTTAACTTCTGGTGACGAGTTGTTCTATTACCTACCTTTGTTAAAACACTCTTTTTTAGATTAGATTAGATTCAAATGTATTGTCATTGCACAGCACAAGTACAGTACAGTACAGAAAATAATAGCATCTAATCAGAGTGAAAATGTTGCAGTAAAGTGCATGGCAATATATCATTTACAGTTTACAGTTGCTAAAAGACAGTCTACTAGGTATAAAAACAGTATAAGATTACTTAGAGAGTATGTGTGGTATATGAGCAAAATAATATATACATATATATATATATACAGGTAAGTAAGTATAAGTATTTAATAGGTAGTGATCAGGGGTATGCAATTATGAAAAGCAGGATAAATATATATAAATGTATAAACAGCAGGTAGTGAGCAGAGATATGCAGTTATGAAAAGCAGGATAAATATAAATGTATATACAGCCAGTAGTGAGGAGGGATACGCAGTTCTATCAACAGTTGAAGATTAAAATATATATGGCAGGTACAGTAAAAATGTACACATTAACAGGTATCTTATCAATAAATATGTCAACTATAGGTAGAGGTATTGTAAGTCTGTTAAATGACTGTAATGTAATGTTATGTAATGTCATTTCTTATTTAGTTTAAAAATAAAGTGTTTTAGTACATTTGCCTGCAGTTGCTAGCCCCATGTCCCAGTCAGCGGGATCAAAACAATCCTGCAGCATAGAGTCCGATTGGTCCAACCAGCATTGGACCTCCCTCATAGCGATTGGTTGCTGCTTCAGTCTCTGCCTATAGGCGGGGAGTAGCTGGATAGAGGTCTGATTTGCCGAACGGTGGAGGGTCTTGTAGCCATCACGGAAGGGAGTGTAGCAGTGGTTGAGGATCCTCTCACCCAGTGTGTTGCTCGTTTTGTGTTGGTAGAACTTCGGGAGAACCTTCTTCAGGTTCGCCTTGTTGAAGTCCCCCGCCACGATGAGAGCAGCCTCAGGGTGTGCCGACTCCTGTTCGCTGATAGCCCCGTACAGTTCCTTCAGCGCTGTGTTGGCTTGTGGGGGAATGTAAACAGCGGTCACGGTTAGCGCTGTAAACTCCTGAGGTAGCCAATATGGACGGCACATAAGCATCAGGTACTCCAGGTCCGGGGAACAGAAAGACTTGAGGGGATGTACATGACTGTTTGGTTGCACCAAGATCTGTTTATCATGAGACATACCCCCCCCCCCCCCTCCATGATTTTACCGGAGAGAGCCTTTGTTCTGTCCGTCTGGTGGATGGAAAATCCCGTCGGCTCGATAGCTGTGTCGGTAACCCCCTCCAACATCCATGTCTCCGTAAGGCAGTAGAATGCCTGTAGAATGGTGGGTAGTGGGAGGCAATCGGATCGACATCTCAGCCTGACTAGCCCGCGGGCTCGCTTCCCTCGCTTTTTCCTGCAACGCTTGCGTGTAATCGTGCCCAAGATGGCCGGAGATAATCCAGCTATGACTTCGGGCGGGACGTCGAAAGAATGAAAAAACTCCGGTAGGCGGCGAGCAACTGTTGATCTGATTTCCAGAAGTGTGCAAAAGTCATAAATTAATGTGCTTGCTAACTTTCTGTACAAAAATAGTCGCAATAATAAATAACCAAAAACTGCGTCGTCGTGCGGGAGCTCGCAAAATGGCAGCCATCTCGTACGGCGCCATACTCTCTCGGAGAAAACACAGAGTGGCACTCGGAACGGAGTCAGGACATCGCGGATCCAGGAAGCCAGCGGAGATCCAGGGCTACGAGCGGGAAGAGCTGGGTTGGATCATGACAGTACCCCTCGGAGATGTGCACGCCACTGAAGATGCTGAACCTCTCTACTGCAACTGCTGGGGCCCTTGTAGCGACAGCGGTTGGCGGTTGAGGTGTACCGGTTGGTCGAAAGGAGGAGCGAGGCCCTGGTTTGGGTCCAGGTCTGACGGCAGCGACAGATGAAGGCCTGGACAGACGGGCAGGAGACCTCCTTCTCCAGGGAAGGGAATAGCGGAGGCTGGAACGGTAGGCACACTGGAAGGGGGATAGTCCAGTGGCCGAGCAGGCCAAGTGCTGTGGGGATATTCCACCCACAGAAGTTGTTTAGACCAGCAGGAGGGGTGCTTGGCCACTGTGCACCGCTGCGCCGTTTCCATCTCCTGGTTCAGGCTGATGGTGGCCCCAATACGCGAGCAAAACTCCCTCCAAAACACATGATGGGAACTGGAGTCCCCAGAGGTTGCAGGAGACCAGCAGGAGCCTGATGAGAGGGCTTGTGCAAACCGAACAGGCGTTGACAAACTCCCGAGTGTCCTCCTCCAGGGTGGTCCACCAAAACCTCTGCTGTAGGACCCCCTTGGTGCGTTGAATCTCGGGGTGGCAGGAGAGCCGGGAGTTGTGGGCCCAAATGAGGACATCAGACCTCAAAGACTGGGGAACGAACAGACGATAAGGAGGGCAGGTGCTCAGACTGACCCAAAAGGGCAGCCTTGACCCTCTCCTCTATCTCCCAGACAAGGGGGCCCATCAACCGCGGAGCAGGGATCATGGTGTCAGGACCCTTGGTGGAATCCCCCCCCTCCACAAACTGGCATGACAGGGTCGACCTTGACGTTATGGGAACCCGAGACGGTAGGATTTGAATCTAATTTGAATCTAATCTAATCTAGGAGAGAGATAAGTTGAATCTCGTAAAGAAGAGGGACCGCCTGGCCTGTCGGGAGGTCAGCCTTTTGGCGGACTGGATGTACTCCAAGTTCTTGTGGTCAGTCCAAACCGAGAAGGGTAGCTTGGTCCCTTCAAGCCAGTGGCGCCACTCCTCCATGGCCAACTTCACCGCTAGAAGCTTGACCGTAAAGTAGTGGATGTTGGATCTGGGTGGTATATTAGCTTTGAGTGACTGTTCTTCTTAACAGGTAATTTGGCTGATTTTGCTGACGTCAGTGGCTTCAGAGTGGGTGCATCCGCATGCCTTTTTAATATATGAATTGTCAGCCAACGGTTGATTTTACAATAGTCGGAGTTCCCCAGCGTGGAGGCAATTGGTCAAATATGATATAAATATCATCATCCAAAAGAAGGTTTAGCGTTTTGGCTCCCAGTTGTTCCCTGTCCACCTCCGTTCTCACCGCCCCCGGTCGCAACGCTGCCCCCTACAGGTGCGCTTCTCTGCCCTGCTGATGGTGATGGAGCTGGCTGAGGGAGAACTACACGGTTTGTTTTGCGAGTCAAGTTAATGAGTCATGATTGACGTGATGTGAGACAATCACATCAAAGTTTTTATTGGCCCAAAGATAACATGACTGGGAGGAAGGAACACAATATGCTTGTTTGATTGGCGCAAATGGTCCATGTCTGTAGATATGCATATTTTTTTTATGAAACCGCAATTTAAAAAAAAATGTATAAATAAAAATGTACTAATTATTTCGCTGACTATGAGGCGGTTTGAGAACACCTGTTGAAAATAACCTACATTGTTAGCTACAACACTTTTAAACTGTAACACAAATGAAATAATAATTCTAACCAATAAAAATTGTGCCTTGAAAGTGGAACTACATTCCCACGTGTGAGTTTTTGCGTTGATGTTCTCTGTCTTCCTCGTGTGTTCAGATGAATCCGAGGAGGTGGAACACCAGGTCCAGATGGTCATTCAGGAGATGGAGAACATCCTGGGAGAACCTCTGCAAAGCTACTTCTAAATGGGACACGGACACCAACATAACTTTGTCTTTCATACCTGGTCACTGTATGACATGTCAGTGCTGTGGTGTCATTTAGGCCGATATTTTGGCCAACTTTGCCGAAACTCATTGTGGATTAAAGGTTTTATGTTGGGTTTTGTGAGTGAGTGTCATTAAGAGATAGGTCTACGCTTTTTGCTTGCTTGGAGGGTTACGGTCTGCCTTTTTTTTTATAGGCACGGAGTAGGAATCATCGTTTTCTTTTCAGACCCAAGTATATTTATCACATCATTCAAACATGCCATTAAAATGTACACGACTAAGAAACGTATTCTAGTAGCCTGTATGTGTTTTCATTCAAATTATTGGATCCCATCTGTTCTGAGGGTGACCTTCCTGTCTATTTGCATTCAATTTACATTTAAGTTAATGAATGCAGGATGGTCAGTCCATCCGTTCTGTATTGTCTCATTGTAGTACTACTAATACTACTACATACTTACCCGTCCTGAGTTTATATTTCCTGTCGAAGAAAATATTTAACTGTAAAATTACTTTTATTTTTCTAAACGACATGTGCGTGAGAAGTACGGGTTTTGTTCTGAGACCTTGTGTTTAAGAGCCAATGTGTTTTGTATTGGTGTTATTGGAAAGTTCACAATGGTGTGATAAGGGAGCAGGTAGACTGCTGCCTTTATGTTTCACAATGTTGGATCACTCCAAGAGATACTACCTACCCGTCAGATTGAATGAACAGACACACACGCATATATTTACAGATACAAATCTCTGCATTTATAGTATGTGAATGGTGTGGCAGATTTACATACAAATCATTTGTGCATTGTGAAGTACAGATTTACAGATACAAATATTTGTGTTTAGTGAAGTACAGATTTACAGATACAAATCACTTTGTGCACTGTGATATACCCAATTTACAGATACAAATCACTTTTTGTGCATTGTAAAGTACAGATAAAGATTTATAGATACAAATCACTATTTGTGAATTGTGAGGTTCAGATAAAGATCTATAGATACAAATCACTATTTCTGCATTGTGAGGTAAAGATTTACAGATGCCAAACCCTGTTTGTACATTGTCAGGCGTAGATACCGATTTGTTTTAGATACAAATCACTATTTGTTTATCACATGGTGGTACTTGATCCTTTTTTGACAACACAGAAGTTTGCGTCTCATGGTGTCTCACTGAGATGCAAACCTGGTAGTTTGCCAGCAAAGTGATGGAACTCTGGACAAGGAGGGAACCAGGGCTGCTCATTTGGTCATCCATTCACACTGAAATCAACATTTGAATCCACAAGTCAAAAGGCAGATCAAGGCAGACAAATGTACTATAACACTGCATTTTTTTCTGCATTATTGGCATGAAGGCCATGGACTGAATACTAATTGTTCTCATCTCAGGTTGTTTTTTTTTCTCTTTATTTTTACATTATCTATGGGTGCAGGTGTGAAAGATTAAACGTTTTCCGTGTTTACACTACTGCCAAAGGAGTTCCATTTAATAACAATTTCAAACAAAAATGAAGAGAACACAATTGACTTATTAGTCAATAGGCCTATATCACGGCACAGTTGAAAGCCGGAAGTACCCGTTAAAAATCGCTGAAGCAGTGTATCCCAAGTTCCGGTTAATGCATTCACCATGGCATTCACCATGGAGGACAGTTATCGCTGGACAACATCGCTGCATAACCTTCCAAAAGTCGGTCAAGATGATGCGGTTCAACTAGTGAATGAACACTACAGTGAAGAAGTCTACATCCGAATCATACAATTCCCCGACATTGTGTCTTGTGGCTCTATCTGGATATATCGCCATATAACGAAATAAACATATTTTTGAAGCCCAATCTGCGATCATAGACAGACAGACAGACCCATCCTGGAATGATACCGAGCCAATCTTTCCTGCGACATTTGCATTTCAAATGTAAATCCAATGGAAAAAAGCGGGGAGGAAGGTGTAGAGAGGCTCGTTGTTGCTCATTATATCATTATCACTACAGGAAAACCACAGGTAAGTAACATTATATTAGCTTACCAGTTTTTTACGAGTCAACAGTGTCAAAATATCCAGGTAAATTGTCCTACATATTTTGTGTATTCATATTAAGCTGTAGGTATTTTTTCCACACGTATCATAACATTTTCATGTTCATTTTCATTTCTCACTTCATTATAATGCGTTTTTATTTAATACAATAATGTAGGCCTTTCACAGTTACTGACCCATTACAAAAATCCGAACTGATAAAATATATATTTGTTTTTTTATTTTTATTTCTTTTATCATGGAGAGAACGTAAAGATATCACGTGATAGTTTACATTTTAAAGTCCTTTTTATTATTATTTAGGTGTTTCCTAATCGCTATGGAATGGCTACCAATTCTTCTAATCTCAGGTTGGTGAATTGGTTGTGAAATTATCTTTAGATGTGTGTATCCTAAAAGTCAAATATGTTAGTCTTTGTTCAAAGGATCTTGATTTTTTTTAACCCTTATATTTACTCTTTGCGGAGTTAAAGTCAAATTGTATTTGCTTGTTGGCGTGTTTCTGTTGTAGTATACTTTCTACTCCGGTTGAGGGAAAATCATTCGCAGGGGTCCCTAAGTTCAATATCTTTATTGATGCAAAGCATCAAATAATTCATCAACTGCAGCATGATGGAGCCTGCCGAGCCAATTTGGTCAGCCTGACGGCGTGTTTCTTCACCACACATTATATAGCCATGTTTCTCGTGACGTCACAGCCAAAGTCACGTAGTGTTTTTGATGTGTTCCGGTTCGCAAAAAGCGACGCGTGACCTGAAATTAACATGGGAATGAATGGGACCTGTCAGGAAAAGTAACCATTATTTATGTACGAATTAACTCAGCTGTTGGAATTGAAACCATTCAAAAACTCATAATAAAATGCATTTTGCATGAAATAACGGTTAAATAGCGGTTTAACCTGACCACTAAGGAAACACTGATAAGCTTCCAGTGATTATAAAGCCTTGAGAGACTCCTTTGTGTCTCTCCATAACTGAAATCTGGCCAAAGATTGGGGTTATTTGCATCCTTTCAATGCGTACGGGTCTGGAAGTGAAGCCGAAGCTATCATTCGTTAGTTCAGAAGAATATGTAGAACTAGCAACTTGATTGAGGTTTTTTTTACGTATTCAGAGACTCCAATATCGCGTTAAGCAGTCGAGCACGCCGTACTTTAAATGTAAGAGATGCAAATAACAAGGACCCTTTGCCAACCGTAAAACTGTGCATGCATGAAAATGACGTCATTATTGGCCAACAAGAAACATCGCTATAGGCAGTAGTAAATCAATGGTCTACTACTACCAATGGTCACGGTGCATTTGGTCAAGTCCCGAGTTGAAAGTCATAAAACACCAGGTGGCCACGTTCTAGTGCCGCCTGGTGGTCGCTTGTAGATGTTTATCTAAAACACATGGCTCCTACAATGCCGTGTAACAAAAGACAGTGTTTTAGATTTAAAAAAAAATATATATATACACTACATTGTGTCAACGTCGTGCACAGTGTAAAATGTAAAATGTAAATGTGGGCCAAATAGGCCTCCACGTGTATTCACAATCAGGGTTAATCAACAGTATCTGAATGTAAACCGTGTGATTACTCACCCTGTACCAGGACTGTACACCAGCCCGTCCTTTTGCGTCACATACCGCCAACACTGTTTAGTGGAAACGCCGAAATCCTGGTCTGATGCCCAGAGCTTCTGCAGAGAGAGAGGTTTCGACCTGGCCACCGTGGATGACATGGGAGCACTGGCGTCGCTGCTGCCCTTGATCGACCACAAGTTCGATGCCGTGTGGATTGGACTTCGTGGCGGTGGTCCTCTCCGTGCGGGTTGGTCACTGGTAGACGATGACTTCTACAAAGAGGGAGAGCGAGATTACAGACATTTCAATGGAGAGGGCATCGGCAGAGCAACTGCGACGTACAATGGCGTGTGGAGAACGTCTTATTATTCTAATAAATACGCTTCGATGTGTTACGATGGTAAGGAGAACATATATACACAAACATTAATAAGAACCACACACACACAAAAATAATCGTCATTCCAGTATGTTACAATACAATTCAGATTTCAGAGGCGGGATAGGTTTCCAGTGCAAATGACTGAATGAAAATTGAGAAATAACCTACATGAAGAAATCGTTGCTTATCATTTAAAAGAAAATTTGCATTGATAATGTACTTTTTTTTCTCCAGCCAACAGACAGGGTCGAGACAGATACGTTGTTGTCTCGCAAAGGATGACCGCTCTGGCAGCGATGCAACACTGCAGGAAGCATCACACAGACCTAGTCGCCATCAGAAACCAAACAGAGGACCAGATCGTCACCGAATTGTCCACCATTAATATAATCTGGATCGGCCTGTTTAGAGACATGTGGCACTGGTCAGACAGGCGCGACTCCTCGTTCAGAGCCTGGCTCGGAGACACACTGGTTCCCAATGCTGACGACACCCTTTGCGCTACTTTGAACGCCGCGGAGGCCGGAGGATGGAATGTCCTGTCGTGTGCAGAGAAGCGCCCGTTCCTCTGTACCTGTAAGGAATGTGTCTTCTTTATTAGTTGTTCCTTTTGGTCTACAACAAATGAGACAAATCCTGTGATAATCAAGATAACTCAAAATTAGATTACTAGATTACAGATTACTATTATGGGAGTGTATATTGGATTTTGGCGCAGATCCAGATCTGAATCCAGGGGAGAGTCCTGTTATATTCAATTTTTTTTGGACTGTTATATTCCATGCATTGCACGCATATGTGTTCTTAGAATGTGTGTGTGTGTGTCAGGTAACAGAGCAAGGTTGCTGAAAGTGAAGGTGCGCTCACAGGGATTCCAGGACCTGAACGACCCTACAACGAGAGCGGCCATCCTCAAACAAGTGAGCGGTAACACCCCCTGTGGTTCCCGCCGGTGATCCGTCTGCTGAGCGTTCAGTAAAGAAGGCCTGTGAAGAGCAGAGCGTATATCTCTGTGTGCTACATGGTATACAACACTAGCACAGGGCTCTTTGCGCTCACACGCCTGCATGGTGGGCCGAGTGACTCATGTCATCTTGAGACATCTGAGACTCTATTTGGAGGCTTATTCTCTGGAAACTATTGACAGTTTTTTTAAAGCAACAATAGAGGGGCTCCCCAAAGAGCGCTCCTGGATCCAATGGGTTTCAAAATAAAAGACCTGAAATACAGTTGGCCTCAATAAAAATAAGGTGAAATACAAGATATTTACTGGCCATTTGCATCAAGTACTTATACTCCCCATTCCCTCCCGCAGTATGAATCTCCAAAACAATACCAGAACAATACTATACGCAATAAAAATGAACAAAAAGAAAACTGAAATAGTTTGTATTAAGGGCTTTTTGTGAGGCATAGAGCAAAATGGGCATGTTTTTTTATTCGTTTTTTTTTCCAGGTACAGCAGTTGCTGGAAGACAGGACTTTGACCAGCGGCCATAAGCTGACCTGGAGGACTCATCCTGGGGGACAGGTCTTCACCAAGGAGACGTGTCAGCAAGGAGACAAGGACACACCATGTGATAGCTAGGAATACTATCAATGTGTACGACAATAGATGAGGATTTGACGATGAATTTAGTAGGATTCAATAATCGTATTACGTAAAATGTTCTGTCTGCCTTCATAGCTCAAATTCAATGTGTATCTTTCAATTAGGTCATATTGGAAATGTAATTTCAGGTATAGAGTCGGTGGAGTTGTGTAAATCCTTATTGGTTAATGATTAGTTAATTAAGAAATGAGTGAGGAGGTATAAGGAACGAATCAGGAATGACTTGATAATTGATGAATTGTTACTTTCCTAATGAAGGACTTTATAGTGTAATGTTGACCTTCTAGAGAACCTATATTCATGAACCGTTAGGTAATGATTATGTTAAGTAGATATTGTTTGCCAACTTATTGTACTTTTACCTGAGCACTGGTTCAGTTCTTGGACACTTGTTACGAATGAAATGCACTTTTGACTTCTGGTGACGAGTTGTTCCATTACCTACCTTTGTTGAAACACACTATTGTAAGTCGCTTTGTATAACAGAGTGCTAAATGACTGTAAAATGACTTTCATTTCTTATTTAGTTAAAAAAGTGTTTTAGTACATTTGCTACCATGCCTTGTAGATACAAATGTATTATGTGGTTTTCAGTGTGACTGGATTGACTCAAGTGCAAGGTGTCTTTCTGTATGTAGTGTTGTCATTTCTGATTACGATATGTCCCGTTGCCATACAATATATGCAATAGAAAAGTGTACACTAAGCTAAACTACGTAAATTAATAAAAAAAATACCCACCTGCATAAACAAATTGTCACAGATTATGTTAGGACCAAAATGCAGCACACGGGACACCTTGTAGCCTTTATTTAACCAGGTGAAAGCCCCTTGAGATCAAAAGATCTCTTTTTCAAGGGTGACCTGCAGCACATTGGTTACACATGTAACATAAAAACAACAGAACAACAATAAGGACAACATACAACATAAATTACAGGGTACAGTTTACAAACTCTATTTACAGTGACAGGTACCATGAGTATCAAACAGCATGTCACCCAGCCGAGTTTTAAAATGATGCAGGGGAACCAAAGTGCTCAGTTTTAAACATTTTTGCAGACTGTTCCAAGTTAGTGGAGCTGCACAACTAAAAGCTTTCTTCCCTAAGACAGTCCTAGCACTTGGCACATTTAATAAAACCACATCATGAGATCTCAGGCAATAAGTACTTTCAATTCGTCGAGAGATCAGAGAGCAGATATAAGAAGGTAGTTTACCCAGCATGGCTTTGTAGATGAACATGTACCAATGACTGAGCCTCCGTACAGTGAGTGAAGGAAGACCTGCCCTGGCATACAGGGTACAGTGATGAGTAAGTGCTTTACAGTTAGTAACAAATCTCAGAGCACTGTGATAGGCAGCATCTAACTTTTCCAGGTAATGGGCAGGTGCATTCATATAAATCAAATCACCATAGTCCAGCACAGGTAAAAAGGTCACAGTGACTAGCCTTTTCCTGGCTTCAAATGAGAAACAGGACTTGTTTCTAAAAAAGAAACCTAGCCTAACCCTCAGCTTTTTAAGCAGATGAATGACCTGAAGTTTAAAAGAGAGACAATCATCAAGCCAGATACCAAGGTATTTATAACAGGTAACCACGTCGAGTACTTGTCCTTGCATAGTAACAATATCAAAAGCAGTCTCTGGAGTCTTCTTAGCTTTTGAAAAGAGCATTACCTTGGTTTTCTCAACATTTAAAAGAAGCTTAAGCTCAGCGAGCTGCATCTGAATAATGTTAAAAGCAGCCTGTAATTTAACAACAGCCTCCTTAATGGAGGGACCTGCACAATACATCACGGTATCATCCGCATAACAATGTAAAGTAGCTTCAGCCACATTTTCACCTAAACTGTTGATATAGATGGAAAATAAAAGTGGACCTAAAACAGAACCTTGGGGAACACCATTAGCAATGTTCAACCACTCAGAAGTGAGCCCATCAAAGTGAACACATTGGGACCTTTCAGAGAGGTAGTTCACAAACCACCCCACTGCATGGCTGGATATGCCAATACTGAGTAGCCTCTGCTTTAAGATGCGATGATCGACGGTATCAAACGCTTTGGAAAGGTCAATAAATAGGGCTGCACAACTCTGCTTATTATCTAAAATACTCGCCATATCATTCACCACTTTCATTGTCGCAGTGACGGTGCTATGTTTCTTTCTGAAACCTGACTGATATTTAGACAGGATATCATTTTTACATAAAAACTCCTTTACTTGTTCACTCACTAGGCGTTCGAGCACCTTCGCCAGAACTGACAATTTAGAGATTGGCCTGTAGTTATTTAAAATAGTTGCCTCCCCTCCTTTTAGTAATGGCAAGACATAAGCTGCCTTCCATACTTTTGGAATTGCATTTGTGCTGAGGGAGAGGTTAAAAAGAGTAGTGAGAGGTGAAGCAATAAAATCTGCAGCTATCTTTAAAAAGAAAGGTTCTACATTGTCCGGGCCAGTCGGTTTCTTAGGATCTAACTTAGATAATGCTTCATGAACAACATTAACAGTAAAAGGAGTAAAACTGAAAGGGTTTCCCAAACCAAATTGTTCAGAGTCACGGATTGAGGTGTTCACAGAAGCAGAGTTAGTCACAGAATCAAACATAGACCCGCAGGACACAAAATGCTTATTAAAGCAATTTAGCATAGTGGCCCTGTCCGATATAGTGCCAGATGCTGTGGTAAGGCACGGAGGTAGCTCATTACGGATTTCACCGGTGGATATCGATTTTATGGCTTTCCAAAACTTCCTAGGATTATTTAGGTTTTCTGTGGTAACTGACAGATAGTACTTAGACTTTGCACTTTTGACATGTGAAGTGAAGCTATTCCTTAGCTGCCTAAAACACAGCCATTCTACCTCTGAGCCTGATTTCCTAGCCTTTGCCCAGGCCTTGTTTCTCTCATACAGGAGACTAGACAGTTCAGCAGAAAACCAAGGATTGTCTCGTCCCTTTACTCTAAATGTACGCAGGGGTGCGTGTCTATCAATGATCTCCATAAAACCAAGATAAAAATAAGACCATGCAGTTTCTACATCAGGACACAGATCGATTCTTCCCCAATCAAACCCAAACAGATCATGAACAAAACCGAGCTCCACAAAATGTTTTGTGTCTCTCTTAATAATAATACGAGGTTTAACCTTTTGGACCTTTGTGTCCCTAATTGTGGCTACAACACAGTGGTCACTCACATCATTCGCAAATACTCCCACAGATGAGTATTTATGGGGAACATTAGTTAGAATGAGATCAATTAGGGAGGATTTATTTGGGGACTTAATGTTAGGGCGAGTAGGACTGTCAACAATCTGAGTAATATTCAATGAGATACAAAGGTTTTTAAAATCCTCTGATACTGCAGTTAACCAGTCCCAGTTAAAATCTCCAAGTAGCACTATTTCCTTGTAGTCTAGTTGAGCTAAAAGATTAGCCAACGAAGACAAGGAGTCCTTGACAGCTGAGGGGGGTCTGTAACAGCCCACCACCATGACCTGTTGACCCTTTGCTACTTCGATATTTAAGGCTAAAAATTCTAGCTGTTTACTGATCGATTTGGAAACCATCTTGGTTACACAAAACTTATTTTTCACATAAATGGCAACGCCACCACCTTTATTAGGTCTGTCGGTACGATATACACTGTAACCATTTAAGGATATGTCAGAGGCCAATATGGATTTATTTAGCCACGTTTCTGACAAGACAATGACATCAGCGTCAGTCGAGCTCGCCCAAATGCGGACAAAATCTAGTTTACCTAACAGACTGCGCACATTTAAGTGGATGAAACCCAGCCCAGACCTAGAATTAAAATCAGCAGGAGTAGCGATCTGACTACTACTACTGGGCGGTCCAGGGTTAGGTTGTACATTTCCTGATAGCAATAATAACAGGAAAACCAGGCATCTTTTCCTCTTAATCGACACACATACATTATCATCTTCTTTAAAATCACCAGCAAAGTCTGTGAAAGTGTGATTAGAGCTCAAGAAGCAGTCCTGAAGAACCATCATAGCAGGCAAGTGAAAAAGACAAACATATTTTGTCGAGCAGATTGTCTGTGACAAGGCAACCGGTAATTGTTTGTGTAACACATCCGAACCTTTGCAGGGGATGCCCACTGCGGGTGGGAGAACAGACCTGAATCCAGTAGACTTCTCAGAATAACTAGACATCTTCTCATAGTCCAAAACAGTTAACAGGCACAGCAGAATCACGATATGGGCCATTTTCCCAGACCAGCACACAGTATCCGCGATGTTCCTGTTCAGCGCGCGGGTGGGAAAGACAACGAGACGGCAGCCTTCCTACCAATCCTTCCTACCCCCTTGTCAGGTACACCAAGGACAGTTTGTATTATTTAATGTCAGTATTCACCAGACAGGGGCAGGCACAGACGTAGTCGAGGAGTGTGAATAATAATTGTGACATAATTTCAGGTCATTCACTTACTCATTGGCGTCAACCATGTAAATGGTCCACTGTTCCCATTTCCTATTGAATGCGTTCTCTTGGATTTTCAGAACATATGTCAACTTTTCCATGACAAAAAGATCTTGAACAATTTCCAGCCACTGCTCCTGTTTCGGAGCATTCACATTAAGCCAATTCCTAGTTATAGCTTTCATACTCGCTGCAAGTAAAACCTTAGTCAAATAGAGATCGCCTCCCATCACAACATCCTTAATGTTCCCAAGATACATCACCGGGCAGGTATTTGGGATTCCATATCCCATAATAATTTTGACAACTGCATTAACCTTCTCCCAATATGGCCTTATCTTTGTACAGTTCCGGAAAATGTGCGAGTGGTCAGCCTCCATGTTCCCACACAACCTCCAACACGGTCGCTGTACACCGAGTTGCTTGCTCTTTATTTTGGGTGTTTTTTTCTTTATAAAATCGAGTCAGGTTCTTCCAACAGAATTCCCTCCATACTAATGAATTTGTGGATGTAAATTGTATCTCGAACATTTCAAACCATTCTTCCTCTGGTATTTAAATTTTTTGTTCCGCTTCCCATTTTGCTTTTATGTTGATAGTCGATTCCCCCCTGTTTTCCCCCAAAGCCTGATAGAAAGCAGATATGACCCGAGACCCCTTCCGCTGGTACGCATCCACAATCACCCCAGTCACAGTATCTAGAGATTCATCTGCATTCAGCCTTATCTCTTTTACAAAATAGTGTCTTAACTGCATGTATCTAAAATAATCCCTCTCTATAATACCATATTTTGCCTGTAAATCCTGAAAACCCATCAATCCGTACACATTGCACCGTACACAATCCGAAACCGTACACATTGCTGTTCTGCCCTTTTGCACCCATTCTTTGAATGTTGGGTGGTACACCCCTGGTTTAAATTTGGAATCGTATGCAAACCACCTCAGCGTGAGGACCTCTTAGCGTTTAATTTGTATTTTGTTACTACATTCCAGACTTCTAGTGTAAACGCAACTATCTGATCCATTTCACCTCTCAGAGCCCTCGCCACATTTCTATCTCCCACCAAGGCCTGGATGTGGTGGTCCTGCACCTCCCTTTCCATATATTTCCATCCAGATTCATAGTCGGGTCTACACCAGTAGGCCAAAGGTCTGAGCTGAGCTGCATAGAAGTATTCCCTAAGATTTGGTAAAGCCATTCCCCCCTTACTTTTAGGCAGCTGAAGTGTCGTAAATCATATTCTTGTTTTTTTACTATTCCAAACAATATCTATAAATCATCTTGTCCCAGGTTATGAATTTGCTTTTGGGGAACAGCAATTGGAAGAGACTGAAACAAATACAGCAGCCTAGGTAGCCTTTCTGCATCCTTTCGGATTTTGTCATCAATTTTGTTGTAATTGGCTTCAAACTGGTTGAAAAATGTTTTAGTTATAGTTACACCAAGGTATGTCATTGTTTTGGAATTCCATTTTAGGTTATATGCATGTCTAATTTGTTGGGATGGGGAATAATTAAATGAGAGAATTTGAGTTTTTGTTACGTTCACTTTATACCCTGAGTAGTAACCATATGTTTCAAGTAGGTTCATCAGGTTTGGGAAACATACATCTGGTTTCTCAAGAAAAACTATAACATCATCCGCAAAAAGCCCAATGATATGGTCCTCCCCCCCCTATATTGACACCCTGCAGATCTTCCCTCTGCATTATTGCTTGCGCCAATGGTTCAACATATAAAGCAAAGAGAGTTGGAGAGAGACAGCAACCCTGTCTCCTAGCTGTAGGTTCATGATAGATAGTCTTAATACACCAAATTGCATTTTCATTTAAACCACATCTCCTTAGTACTTCATATAAACTGACACTGTCAAACGCTTTTTCTGCATCTAGACTAACAAGAACCATACTCGTGCCCTTTTTATGTGCATTGTCTACAATATGGAGAGTCCTTCTGATGTTGTCTTGTGTTTGGCGTCCCCTAATGAATCCAGTTTGATCTTCATGAATAAGATCTGGTATAAAAGTCTCAAATCCTTTACATATGATTGAGGTAAACAGCTTGTAGTCACTTGCCTCCCTCCAAGATGGGGGAGCCCTGCCTACTTTAAGAGTCCAATTAAAACAAGCCAGAAGCAGAGGTGTTGGCTCCTTCATGAAAGTTGTATAGAACTCTGATGGGAACCCATCGCTGCCCGGTGATTTACTGGTCTTTAGCCTACTGATTGCAGCTACCAGCTCTTCAACTGTAAATTGGGATGTAATGGTGTCATTCTGTATCACACCTATAGATGGCAGATCAAGCAAATTAAGAAAGTTTCTTTGCGTTTCCATCAGCTAATGGGCGGACTAGAGTAGAGTGTCTTATAGTACTCAAATATTCTTTGTATCTCATCTGGCTCATACAATAGTTGACTAGTTTGAGGGTCCCTTGTTCTATGAATTGTATTAGAGGCCTGCTGTTTGCGCAGGCGTCTGGCCAGGAGTCTAGCTGCTTTTGGGCCTGATTCATAATAAGACTTTACAAACCTTGCCTTTTTTTCTATTTCTCCTCTGAGGATCTCATTTATCTCCCCCCTTCAAGTCAAGTCAAGTCAAGTTTAAGTATAAAGCAGTGAGTGAAAATCTTATGTGCAATACCCGACAACAGACAGCAGTTATAAAAATAAGATAAAATTAAATAAAAACTGAATAGAATAAAATAAGAATAAGTTAAAAAAACAAACAAACAAAACTGTATAAAGTTAAATATATCAAATAAAATTGCAATTTATAAAATGCAATATATCGGCACAGAAAAAGAGCAATATGTATATATAAATCAATGTAATAAAATATACATTATTGTTATATGCTATATGCCCTTGTTCAGCAGCCTGATGGCCTGACTGTGGAAGCTATCTCGGAGTCTATTTGTTCGGCACTTGATACTGCGGTATCGCCTGCCTGACGGTAAAAGTGAGTACAGTTCGTGGCTGGGGTGGGCAATGTCTTTTATGATGCGTTTGGCCTTGGCCATGCACCGCTGGTTGTATATATCCAGGAGGGAGGGGAACTCACCTCCAACGATATACTGGGCCGTCCGCACCACCCTTTGAAGCGCTCTGCGCTCGAGTGCAGTGCAGTTCCCGGATACACCCTGTAAGAACACTCTCGATGGTGCCGTTATAGAATGTTCTCAGGATGCGGGGCCCATGCTGAATTTCCTCAGACGCTTGAGGAAATACAGGCGTTGTTGGGCCCTTTTCACCACGTGTGTGGTGTGCGTGGACCATGTGAGGTCCTCGGAGATGTGCACGCCGAGGAAGCTGCTGAACCTCTCTACTGCAACAGCTGGGGCCCTTTTGAGGTGGCGGTTGAGGTGTACCGGTTGGTCGAACGGAGGAGCGAGGCCCTGGCTTTGGTCCAGGTCTGACGGCAGCGACGGATGAAGGCCTGGACAGACGGGCAGGAGACCTCCTTCTCCAGGGAAGGGAATAGCGGAGGCTGGAACGGTAGGCACAATGGAAGGGGGATAGTCCAGTGGCCGAGCTGGCCAAGTGCTGTGGGGATATTCCACCCACAGAAGTTGTTTAGACCAGCAGGAGGGGTGCTTGGCCACTGTGCACCGCAGCGCCGTTTCCATCTCCTGGTTCTTCCGCTCTGTCTACCCATTGGACTGGGGGTGGAACCCGGACGACAGGCTGATGGTGGCCCCAATAAGTGAGCAAAACTCCCTCCAAAACACATGATGTCCCCGGTCGGAGACCACATCGGTGGCGAGACCATGCAACCGGAAAACATGACTCAGGACCAGTTCTGCTGTCTCCTTTTGGATGGGGATGAAATTGGCCATCTTGCTGAACCAATCCACCACCGTCAGGATGGTGGTGTGTCCGTTGGACAGTGGCAGACCGGTAATGTCCAAGGATATGTGGGGCCAGGTACGATGGGGCACAGGCAGAGGTTGCAGGAGACCAGCAGGAGCCTGATGAGAGGGCTTGTGCAAACCAAACAGGCGTTGACAAACTCCCGAGTGTCCTCCTCCAGGGTGGTCCACCAAAACCTCTGCTGTAGGTGCGTTGAATCTCGGGGTGGCAGGAGAGCCGGGAGTTGTGGGCCCAAATGAGGACGTCAGACCTCAAAGACTGGGGAACGAACAGACGATAAGGAGGGCAGGTGCTCAGACTGACCCACCAGGGCAGCCTTGACCCTCTCCTCTATCTCCCAGACAAGGGGGGCCATCAACCGCGGTGCAGGGATGATGGTGTCAGGACCCTTGGTGGAATCCCCCCCTCCACAAACTGGCATGACAGGGTGTCGACCTTGACGTTATGGGAACCCGAGACGGTAGGATTTGAATCTAATTTGAATCTAATCTAATCTAGGAGAAACCGGAAACCATCCCCTTCCTGGCGGAACTCATGGAGGGTAAGCTGTTTAATTCATATTGCATTTTGACATATATATATATATATATATGTATATACTGTATATGAACGTATAAACGTGAAAGTATGAACACATCACGCCCATACTCAAATCATTGCACTGGCTCCCGGTCTCACTCATGATTGACTGCAAAATCACCCTCTTCACCTATCAGTGCATTCATGGAAATGCTCCCTCATACATCAAAGAACTTCTCACCCCACAAACCTCCACGAGGAGCCTACGCTCTGAAAAGGCAAACCTCCTCCTTCCCCCCAGGACCAAACTGAAAACCATGGGAGACTGAGCCTTCTGCTCCGCTGCTCCGAGACTGTGGAATGCCCTCTCAAACCAGCTGAGGACACCACAGACTGTGGATGTTTTTAAAAAAGGCCTATAAAACACATCTTTTTAGAAAAGCCTTTCACTAGATAAAAAAAAAAAACCCCACTGGTTGCCATGCCGGCGTAAACGTCGCTGCTTTTATTCTGTTGTTTTATTTAAACCTTTTTTACTCTTAGTTTTGCCCACGCAAATGAAAAGTGGGCTTATAAATATAATTTATTATTATTATTATTATTATATATATTGACATAATATCGTCGGATTTTGACGATGTGGACTGACTGGACTGATTGAAATATTCGGTATAATCCATATTAAGATAGCAAGCTAGCGAATGGCTAATATGCGGAGCTACGCAGTAGCGTAAATGGTTTGTTTTGCGAGTCAAGTTAATGAGTCATGATTGACGTGATGTGAGACAATCACATCAAAGTTTTTATTGGCCCAAAGATAACATGACTGGGAGGAAGGAACACAATATGCTTGTTTGATTGGTGCAAATGGTCCATGTCTGTAGATATGCATATTTTTTTTATGAAACCGCAATGTTATAAAAAATATATAACTAAAAATGTACAAATTATTTCGCTCTGACTATGAGGCGGTCTGAGAACACCTGTTGTAAATAACCTACATTGTTAGCTACAAAACTTTTAAACTGTAACACAAATTAAATAATAATTCTAACCAATACAAATTGTGCCTTGAAAGTGGAACTACATTCCCACCTGTGAGTTTTTGCGTTGATGTTCTCTCTGTCTTACTTGTGTGTTCAGATGAATCCGAGGAGGTGGAACACCAGGTCCAGAAGGTCATTCAGGAGATGGAGAACATCCTGGGGGAACCTCTGCAGAGCTACTTCTAAATAAGACACAGACACCAACATAATTATTGTCTTTCATACTTGGGAGACACAGACACACACCAACATAACTTTGTCTTTCATACCTGTATGACATGTCAGTGCTGTGGTGTCATTTAGGCTGATATTTGGCCAACTTTTGGCGAAACTCATTGTGGATTAAACGTTTTGTGTTGTGTTTTGTGAGTGAGTGTCTTCGATGCGATAGGTCGATGCTTTTTGCTTACTTGGAGGGTTACGGTCTGCCTTTTTTTATAGGCATGGAGTAGGAATCATAATTTTCTTTTCGGACCCAAGTATATTTGTTTTATATCACGTCATTCAAACATGCCATTAAAATGTACACGACTAAGAAACGTATTCTAGTAGCCTGTATGTGTTTTCATTCAAATTATTGGATCCAATCTGTTCTATGAGGGTGACCTTCATGTCCATTTGTATTAATTTAAGTTAATGAATGCAGGATGGTCAGTCCATCCGTTCTGTATTGTCTCATTGTAGTACTACTAATACTACTACATACTTACCCGTCCTGAGTTTATATTTCCTGTCGAAGAAAATAGTTAACTGTAAAATTACTTTTATTTTTCTAAACAACATGTGTGTGAGAAGTACAGGTTTTGTTCTGAGACCTTGTGTTTAAGAGCCAATGTGTTTTGTATTGGTGTTATTAGAAAGTTGACAATGGTGTGATAAGGGAGCAGGTAGACTGCTGCCTTTATGCTTCACAATGTTGAATCACACCAAGAGATACTACCTACCCGTCAGATTGAATGAACAGACACACACACGCATATATTTACAGATACAAATCTCTGCATTTACAGTATGTGAATGGTGAGGCACAGATTTACATACAAATCATTATTTGTACATTGTGAGGTACAGATTTACAGATACAAATCAATATTTGTGAATTGTGAGGTTCAGATAAAGATCTATAGATACAAATCACTATTTCTGCATTGTGAGGTACAGATTTACAGATGCCAAACCCTATTTGTACATTGTGAGGTGTAGATACAGATTTGTTTTAGATACAAATCACTATTTGTTTGTCACATGCGTGGTTTATTATCCCTTTTTGACAACGCGGATCATGGTGTCTCACTGAGATGCAAACCTCCTGGAGCTGGAAGTGATGGAACTCTGGACAAGGAGGGAACCAGGGCTGCTCATTTGGTCATCCATTCACACTGAAATCAACATTTGAATACACAAGTCAAAAGGCAGATCCAGGCAGACAAATGTACTATATCACATATAACATTTCTGCATTATTGGCATGAAGGCCATGGAATGAATACTAGGCTGTTGTATTTTTACATTATCTATGGGTGCAGGTGTGAAAGATTAAAACGTTTTCCGTATTTACACTAATGCCAAAGGAGTTCCATTTGGTAATGATTTCAAACAAAAATGTAGAGAACACAATTGACTTATTAGTTAATTGTGTACAATTAAAATGTACTATTTATTATGGAAATAAGTAAATACAGAAACAAAAACAAATGGAGTTTACAATTAATGAAATATAAACGTATTTTTGAAGCCCAATCTGCGATCATAGACAGACCCATCCTGGAATGATACCGTGCCAATCTTTCCTGCCACATTTGCATTTCAAATGTAAATCCAATGGAAACAAAGCGGGGAGGAAGGTATAGAGAGGCTCGTTGTTGCTCATTATATCATAATCATTGCAGCAAAATCACAGGTAAGTCACATTATATTAGCTTACCAGTTTTTACGAGTTAACTGTCAAAATATCTGGATATCAAAATATCCAGGTAAATTGTCCTACATATTTTGTGTATTCATATTAAGCTGTAGGTATTTTTTCCACACGTATCATAACATTTTCATGTTCATTTTCATTTCTCATGCGTTTTTATTTAATACAATAATGTAGGCCTTTCACAGTTACTGACCCATTACAAAAATCCGAACTGCTAAAAAATATTTATTTTTATTTGTATTTCTTTATCATGGAGAGAATGTAAAGATATCACGTGATAGTTTACGTTTTAAAGTCATTTTTATTATTATTTAGGTGTTTCCTAATCACTATGGAATGGCTACCAATTCTTCTAATCTCAGGTTGGTGAATTGGTTGTGACATTATCTTTAGATGTGTGTATCCTAAAAGTAAAATATGTTAGTCTTTGTTCAAAGGATTGTTTTAACCCTTATATTTACCCTTTGCGTAGTTAAAGTCAAATTGTATGTGCTTGTTTGCGTGTTTCTGTTGTAGTATACTTTCTACTCCGGTTGAGGGAAAATCATTCGCAGGGGTCCCTAAGTTCAATATCTTTATTGATGCAAAGCATCAAATAATTCATCAACTGCAGCATGATGGAGCCTGCCGAGCCAATTTGGTCAGCCTGACGGCGTGTTTCTTCACCACACATTATATAGCCATGTTTCTCGTGACGTCACAGCCAAAGTCACGTAGTGTTTTTGATGTGTTCCGGTTGGCAAAAAGCGACGCGTGACCTGAAATTAACATGGGAATGAATGGGACCTGTCAGGAAAAGTAACCATTATTTAAGGCATAATGCCGGCAAGTTGTTGTGTTATTGGTTGCAGAAATCGGTAAAAAAAAAAGGGTTCTAGCATACGTTTCATGAGGATTCCAGAACGAGAACCAAAGCGAGAGGCCTGGATAAATGCAATTCATAGAAGGAACTGGGAGCCTTTGGGTCAGTCGCGACTCTGCGGTATTCACTCAAGATTCATATTGTCCATATGCAACAAGTACAATGAAATGCTTTCTCCATATTCCCTTCCGCAGTATTATAAGTAATAGTGCTTTTCTAAAACACTAAAGGCCTACTATAAAGATAATGTACACAATAAAAAGTAACAATAAAGTGACTGATGGATATGTACATCTTTCTGTCAGGTCAGTATTTATTGGGTAACGATTATGTTCAGTTTATAAACTTTTGATGACAGTTTGCTTTATTTCAATGTTTTTGTACGAATTAACTCAGTTATTGGAAACATTTTGCATGAAATAACGGTTAAATTGCGGTTTAACCTGACCACTAATGGTGCCCTCACACCATAGCGATCACCAATTGCGTATGGTTGTGAATAAAAAAAATAGCGGTCATAAGTTCCAAACGAAACTCACACGCAACTAATAGGTTTTATAGGTGTGTACGCAACAAGCACGCAGGTGATCGCAGACACACGCAGAGTAAGTTCGGAAATTTTGAACATTGAACAATAATTCTCTGCGAATGCCTGCGATCAATTTATAAGCAACAGGGACGCAACAGGTACGCTACGCACGCAACAAGATCGCAACAGGTATGCTACGCACACAACACGATCGCAACAGGTACGCAACTCATAAGTTATGAAAGCAGGTCCAAATCTGAGGTATCTGGCCAGGTGGGTCACTTTTATCTTAGGAAACACTGAATCGACTTTTTATCACGTGACCGATATTCGCAAATACCACGCAACTAGCACGGAGGTCAAACGCAACTTGTAGGTTTTGAACGCAACTCAAACGCAACTCTTAAGTTCTGCACGCAACCCACACGCAACCCATAGGTCGAATAGGTTACAAATTGACAAATGTGTTGATTTCGTTTGCGTTTGGTGCGTATACAAATATTTTTTAAACGCAACTCATAGGTTTCAGCATACGCTATGGTGTGAGGGCACCATAAGGAAACACTGATTCCAGTGATTGTAAAGCCTTGAGAGACTCCTTCGTGTCTCTCCATAACGTGTCAATCAGGTGGAAATATCACCGAAGCTGAAATCTGGCCAAAGATTGGGGTTATTTGCATCCTTTCAATGCGTACGGGTCTGGAAGTGAAGCCGAAGCTATCATTCGTTAGTTTAGAAGAATATCTAGAACTAGCAACTTGATTGAGTTTTTTTTACGTATTCAGAGACTAGAATCGCGTTAAGCAGTCGAGCACGCCATACTTTCAATGTAAGAGATGCCAATAACAAGGACCTTTTGCCAACCGTAAAACTGCACATGCGTGAAAATGACGTCATTATTGGCCAACAAGAAACATCGCTATAGGCAGTAGTATATCAATGGTCTACAACTACCAAAGGTCTTTTGTCAAGTCCCGAGTTGGATGCCATAAAACACCAGGTGGCCACGTTCTAGTGCCGCCTGGTGGTCGCTTGTAGATGTTTATCTAAACACATGGCTCCTACAATGCCGCGTAACAAAAGACTGTTTTAGATTTTAAAGATTTTTAAAATATATATATACACTACACTGTGTCAACGTTGTGCACCGTGTAAAATGTCAAATGTAAATGTGGGCCAAATAGGCCTCCACGTGTATTCACAAATTTCACAATCAGGGTTAATCAACAGTATCTCTCACCCTGTACCAGGACTGTACACCAGCCCGTCCTTTTGCGTCACATACCGCCAACACTGTTTAGTGGAAACGCCAAAATCCTGGTCTGATGCCCAGAGCTTCTGCAGAGAGAGAGGTTTCGACCTGGCCACCGTGGATGACATGGGAGCTCTGGCGTCGCTGCTGCCTTTGATCGAACACAAGTTCGATGCCGTGTGGATTGGACTTCGTGGTGGTGGTCCTCTCCGTGGGGGTTGGTCACTGGTAGACGATGACTTCTACAAAGAGGGAGAGCGAGATTACAGAAATTTCAATGGAGAGGGCATCGGCAGAGCAACTGCGACGTACAACGGAGTGTGGAGAACAAGATATACTACTGATTATCTCCCTTCGATGTGTTACGATGGTAAGATAACATATATACACAAACATTAATAAGAACCACGCACACAAAAATAATCGTCATTCCAGTATGTTAAAATACAATTCAGATTTCAGAGGCGGGATAGGTTTCCAGTCCAAATGACTGAATGGAAAATGAGAAGTAACCTACATGAAGAAATCGTTGCTTATCATTTAAAAGACAATTTGCATTGATTATGTCCTTTTTTTTCTCCAGCCAACAGACAGGGTCGAGACAGATACGTTGTTGTCTCGCAAACGATGACCGCTCTGGCAGCGATGCAACACTGCAGGAAGCATCACACAGACCTAGTCGCCATCAGAAACCAAACAGAGGACCAGATCGTCACCGAATTGTCCACCATTAATATAATCTGGATCGGCCTGTTCAGAGACATGTGGCACTGGTCAGACAGGCGCGACTCCTCGTTCAGAGCCTGGCTCGGAGACACACTGGTTCCCAATGCTGACGACACCCTTTGCGCTACTTTGAACGCCGCGGAGGCCGGAGGATGGAATGTCCTGTCGTGTGCAGAGAAGCGCCCGTTCCTCTGTACCTGTAAGGAATGTGTCTTCTTTATTAGTTGTTCCTTTTGGTCTACAACAAATGGGACAAATCCTGTGATAATCAAGATAACTCAAAATTTGATTACTAGATTACAGATTACTATTATGGGAGTGTATATTGGATTTTGGCGCAGATCCAGACCTGAATCCAGGGGAGAGTCCTGTTATATTCTATTTTTTTTGGACTGTTATATTCCATGCATTGCACGCATATTTGTTCTTAGAATGTGTGTGTGTGTGTGTGTGTGTGTGTGTGTGTGTGTGTGTGTGTGTGTGTGTGTGTGTGTGTGTGTGTGTGTGTGTGTGTGTGTGTGTGTGTGTGTGTGTGTGTGTGTGTGTGTCAGGTAACAGAGCAAGGTTGCTGAAAGTGAAGGTGCGCTCACAGGGATCGCAGGACCTGAACGACCCTACAACGAGAGCGGCCATCCTCAAACAAGTGAGCGGTAACACCCCCTGTGGTTCCCGCCGGTGATCCGTCTGCTGAGCGTTCAGTAAAGAAGGCCTGTGAAGAGCAGAGCCTATATCTCTGTGTGCTACATGGTATACAACACTAGCACAGGGCTCTTTGCGCTCACACGCCTGCATGGTGGACTGAGTGACTCTCATGTCATCTTGAGACATCTGAGACTCTAATTGGAGGCTGATTCTCTGGAAACTATTGCCAGTTTTTTTAAAGCAACAATAGAGGGGCTCCCCAAAGAGCGCTCCTGGATATTTACTGGCCATTTGCATCAAGTACTTATACTCCCCATTCCCTCCCGCAGTATGAATCTCCAAAACAATACCATAAAAATACTATACACGATAAAAATGGACACAATAAAAACAACAAAGTGACAAAGTGACTGAAATTGTTTGTATTAATGGCTTTTTGTGAGGCATAAAGCAAAATGGGCATGTTTTTTGATTCGATTTTTTCAGGTACAGCAGTTGCTGGAAGACAGGACTTTGACCAGCGGCCATAAGCTGACCTGGAGGACTCATCCTGGGGGACAGGTCTTCACCAAGGAGACGTGTCAGCAAGGAGACAAGGACACACCATGTGATAGCTAGGAATACTATCAATGTGTACGACAATAGATGAGGATTTGACGATGAATTTGACTGGATTTTAGTAGGATTCAATAATCGTATTTCGTAAAATGCTCTGTCTGCCTTCATAGCTCAAATTCAAACATGAGTGTTTCTTTCAATTAGGTCATATTTGAAATGTAATTTGTAGAATCGGTGGAATTGTGTATATCTTTATAAGTTAATGATTCGTTAATTAAGAAAAAAGTGAGGAGGTATAAGGAACGAATCAGGAATGACTTGATAATTGATGAATCGTTACTTTACTAATGAAGGACTTTATAGTATAATGTTGACCTTCTAGAGAACCTATATTCATGAACCGTTAGGTAATGATTAGTTCATATATATATATCTGTGAATCGATTAAAACTTATTAGAAATCATGCCATTGCTCTTTGGCATAAATTTAGGGGAGATTTTTCCAAAGATAGTTATAAAAACTATATTTTGCAAACATTTGGTGGAATGAAATTCCCAGGGATGTCAGGACTGCAGAGTCACTGCCCATAGATCGCTCTCCATTGACTTTGCATTGTGGCAAGGTGCCTCCTTGTAATTTTTCACTCATAACAAAAAACTGAAACATGCCTAAAAGCTGCTTTGTGACAGGATGCCCAACCAACAAGATAAAGAACCCAGAACTACAGAATGTATATTACTGCTCAGTGTACAGAAACAGCGTACAGAAACATAGCTAGCTGAATCGCTAAATGCACAAAATAGATGGAATATGTGTCTAACTTCACACGTCACACGTGACTGTTCAAAAGTGAATTGATTTTTGATGTTTGATAAAACAAAACATAATACAGTTAAGATGTTTGTGTTAAAATATTTGGATATCTATATACAATAAATATTTGGATTGGAACTATTTTAGACTCTAGTTCAGACTACATTCAGTAACACATTCCGGGCACTAGGGGGGGGGGGAATTCCCCCCTTCCCTCCCGCAAACTCTGCCTATGCTTTTACCTTATTGTTCTTTTACCTTATTGTTTTTTTACCTGAATTTATTGTACTTTTACACTTTCACTGGTTCAGTTCTTGGATAATTCACTTTTTACTTCTGGTGACGAGTTGTTCTATTACCTACCTTTGTTAAAACACTATTTTTTAGATTAGATTAGATTAAAATGTATTGTCATTGCACAGCACAAGTACAGTACAGTACAGAAAATAATAGCATCTAATCAAAGTGAAAATGTTGCAGTAAAGTGCATGGCAATATATCATTTACAGTTTACAGTTGCTAAAAGACAGTCTACAAGGTATAAAACAGTATACGATTACTTAGAGTATGTGTGGTATATGAGCAAAATAATATATACATATATATATATATATATACACAGGTAAGTAAGTATAAGTATTTAATAGGTAGTGATCAGGGTATGCAATTATGAAAAGCAGGATAAATATATATAAATGTATAAACAGCAGGTAGTGAGCAGAGATATGCAGTTATGAAAAGCAGGATAAATATAAATGTATATACAGCCAGTAGTGAGGAGGGATACGCAGTTCTATCAACAGTTGAAGATTAAAATATATATGGCAGGTACAGTAAAAATGTACACATTAACAGGTATCTTATCAATAAATATGTCAACTATAGGTAGAAGTATTGTACGTCTGTTAAATGACTGTAATGTTATGTAATGTCATTTCTTATTTAGTTTAAAAATAAAGCGTTTTAGTACATTTGCCTGCAGTTGTCCCAGTCAGCGGGATCAAAACAATCCTGCAGCATAGAGTCCGATTGGTCCAACCAGCATTGGACCTCCCTCATAGTGATTGGTTGCTGCTTCAGTCTCTGCCTATAGGCGGGGAGTAGCTGGATAGAGGTCTGATTTGCCGAACGGTGGACGGAGGAGGGTCTTGTAGCCATCACGGAAGGGAGTGTAGCAGTGGTTGAGGATCCTCTCACCCAGTGTGTTGCTCGTTTTGTGTTGGTAGAACTTCGGGAGAACCTTCTTCAGGTTCGCCTTGTTGAAGTCCCCCGCCACGATGAGAGCAGCCTCGGGGTGGGCCGACTCCTGTTCGCTGATAGCCCCGTACAGTTCCTACAGCACTGTGTTGGCTTGTGGGGGAATGTAAACAGCGGTCACGGTTACCGCTGTAAACTCCTGAGGTAGCCAATATGGACGGCACATAAGCATCAGGTACTCCAGGTCCGGGGAACAGAAAGACTTGAGGGGATGTACATGACTTTGGTTGCACCAAGATCTGTTTATCATGAGACATACCCCCCCCCCCCCTCCATGATTTTACCGGAGAGAGCCTTTGTTCTGTCCGTCTGGTGGACGGAAAATCCCGTCGGCTCGATAGCTGTGTCGGTAACCCCCTCCAACATCCATGTCTCCGTAAGGCAGTAGAATGCCTGTAGAATGGTGGGTAGTGGGAGGCAATCGGATCGACATCTCAGCCTGACTAGCCCGCCGGCTCGCTTCCCTCGCTTTTTCCTGCGACGCTTGCGTGTAATCGTGCCCAAGATGGCCGGAGATAATCCAGCTATGACTTCGGGCGGGACGTCGAAAGAATGAAAAAACTCCGGTAGGCGGTGAGCAACTGTTGATCTGATTTCCAGAAGTGTGCAAAAGTCATAAATTAATGTGCTTGCTAACTTTCTGTACAAAAATAGTCGCAATAAAAATAATAAATAACCAAAAACTGCGTCGTCGTGAGGGAGCTCGCAAAACGGCAGCCATCTCGTACGGCGCCATACTCTCTCGGAGAAAACACAGAGTGGCACTCGGAACGGAGTCAGGACATCGCGGATCCAGGAAGCCAGCGGAGATCCAGGGCTACGAGCGGGAAGAGCTGGGTTGGATCATGACAGTACCCCTCCCTCTACGGACGTCACCAGGCGTCCTAATTATGGCATCAGGATGTCTCCGGTGAAACTCAGAGACGAGGGTTTGGTGAAGAATGTGCCTGGCCGGCACCCAGCTTCTCTCCTCTGGTCCGTAACCTTCCCAGTCGACCAGGTATTGAAGGCCCCGCTCCCAGGGTCACACCTTGAGTAGCTTCTTGACCGTGAACGCCTCTCCAACATCGATGATCCTAGGTGGCTGAGGAGGGAGAGGAGGGGGGGACAAGGGACTAGACAACACAGGTGACACATGAAATGTTGGGTGAATGTGGTGCATAGACAGAGGGAGAGTCAGCCTGATTGTGCATGGGTTAATGATCTTGGATATGGGAAACAGACCTATGAACTTCGGCGCAAGCTTAACCGAGGTTACCTTGAGTGGGATGTGCCTGGTGTATAACATCACCTTCTGACCTGGCTTGTAGCACGGAGCAGCTGTGCAGTAGTCCGTATCCTATTCTGACACATAATGACAAAGGCTCATCTTCGGTGCCTGTGTATGTCAATCCCAGTTCTAAGTATTTCACATTGTATTTTCGCTTAATCTTCACTTTCTTTGTTTTTTTTCGCGGAATCTGGCTCATGATCTTCATTAACGTTAACATATTTTCTCTTCAGACCACCTGATGCTAGCCACCGATCCATGTTTGTGGTTTTCTCACTTGCACTCTGCTCTTCCGCAGCGCAGCCCCCCCTCCCTCCGGCTGAAATGATGAATGTAAGGCCTATATTAATCATAAGTAACACGGCAGGGTCCGTGAGAGTTTGTTTTCATCTGATTTCAAATAAACAAAGTCATGGCTTTCAGAATATTAAACTTGTTTCGGCAAATTCAGATGATAAATACAACTTTGAAGCTTGTAACGGAATAATTACAAGCGGAAAACGGAGCAACTTAACGTCACAGGCAGCAGGCATAACAACAGCCGGTGTTTCTCGTGTGTGTTTTCCCCGGGAAACACACACAATACACACAAACGTAAAAAAATACACAAACGCACACACACAGTCATTATATAATGTGACACTCTCTCTCTCTCTCTCTCTCTCTCTCTCTCTCTCTCTCTCTCTCTCTCTCTCTCTCTCTCTCTCTCTCTCTCTCTCTCTCTCTCTCTCTCTCTCTCTCTCTCTCTCTCTCTCTCTCTCTCTCTCTCCACTTTCAAAATATATTTAAAACTCATAACAAACAAACTAAATTCCCAAAGTTGAAATGTACTTATTAAATAAATGAAACTATTATACTACTACTACTACTAATTATACAAGCATGGCGAATAAACGGATCTTGTATGCACACCGCTTCGGCATTATTCCTGGCGCGCGCGCTCTCACTCTCTCACACACACACACACACACACACACACACACACACACACACACACACACACACACACACACACACACACACACACACACACTTTATTCCGCTTTTTTCCACGGACCACCTGCAGTACCTGACCACAGTTTGATAACCGCTGCGCTAGAAGGTTCACTTGCTCGAGTGGATCTAGCGTAGTGCTACGTTTTTTTCTACGTAGGTTTTTTACGTCAAAATGGCAACAGGTGAAGATGATGTTGTTGCGGAATTGTTGTTAGTACCCTTTTCAAGACGACCATTCAGTGAAAAGATGGACATTATAAAAACGTTTTAACGATCCCCGTCACCACTGCATCTGCGGAAAGGACATTTTTTCCGCCCTCAAACGGATAAAAAGATATGGAGGTACAGAACAGGACAATCCCGACTCACTGCATTAGCTTCCATAGCAATTGAAACACAACTTATTTTGGATCTGAAAAGCAGTGATCAGCTTTATGACCGGGTTATCAATCCATACAGAAGGACAGGAGAATGGATTTGGTCTTTAAGTGAACATCATTGGTGAGACTCATTTGTCGCAGTGTTGCGTCTCGTTGAGCTGGTTGTTTCCACACACTTGTTGAATGATTAGTTAATGTCTTGAGTTTGTTAAGCATTGTTGTGCATTTCAATTGAGAGTTTTGACTTGATCTTTCTTTGCATTGTTTAACGTGAAAATACTTCACCTACCCCACCAAATTTCTCTGGCATACGTCTTCCCATTAGCACTTTCACCTGTCAAAATATCTCAACCTAAATCCTGCCATTATGGACATTATGTGACATTAAGTGTTTTCCTCTCTATTGAGCCAGTAAGGAAAAGTCTTAACGCAGCTTTATGAGAGGAAAACACTTAATGTCACATAACTTCCGTAATAGTAGGATTTAGGTTTTGATATGTTGACAGGTGAAAGTGCTAATGACAAGACATATGCCAGAGACATTTGCTTATTATTGATCGCTGGAACTTTAATTTACGTAAAGCCTTTTCACGTTAAGCGTTTTAGACTGTCCCTTTCATCGATAGCTTGTGTGTGGTGGTGCTGTGTTGGGCTGTTACTTCACCACATGGACAGTGCTTTGACAACTATGGTCAACTTGGAAATTGGCTGCGACAACCTTATCTGCCTAAATGAGATGCGTAAAGTGACTGCCTCCGTGTGACTAGAATAACCAAATCTTTGAATCTGGTTGTGATAGACATTGTTCGCCACTGGTATATACTGTATATTGATCAATATCTTAGTTAAATACATGAGATGTATTTCAGCCGATAGGTGGCGTGGAGAAGGGACCCGACCTGATCCGATCGCCTGGATTGGCGAAGAGGCTGAAAGTCCAAGGTAACGTGCAGGTGTGTGTGTTGTGACGTTCCACATATGGTCCCATAGTGGGCGCTGTTATCCTGTGTGGGGTGTCTTCTTCTGTTTCCAGATAGACCACCAGGTGTACCCAATGTTGTTAATTGTCCTGGAGACAATAAGATCAGCCCAGGGTCATGGATCTCGCTCTCTTTCTCGTCGACCAGCAGCCATTTTAGTTTATCATTTTCTCTAATCATTATTTCAATCCAACCTTTTCTGTAATATACCATCCATTATTTTCTTCATTAAATATACTATTAATGATAACCATGTGTGGTCTCCCTCTTTGTTGCATTGTCAAGAGCCAGGCAAGCGTAACAGTGTGTTCCACAATTCCACAATTCAACTATATTCTGGTTGTCACAGAAACCTGAGGCGGTGCTCTAACGTGAGAAGCCAAAACCCATAGGCTGTAGATTCATCGCTAGAATGTCTATTCAGGCATCGGGGAGTGAGGGTTTACCACTGCACAGCGCCACATGCTGCCGTCCATTACATATATATATATATATATATATATATATATATATATATATATATATATATATATATATATATATTCATTCCTATGTAGGCCTAAAGATGTGCTTTAGGGTGAAATGTTTGGTTCAAGTTAAAACATGTGGTCCTCCTGGTGTTTGCTTTGCATGCACGCTTTGCACACTTTTCACCTGAGAGACGGCCCCTAAGGGTGTGGCGTTACAGACTATATATCTAATAGTTGGAGACGGCCCCTAAGGGTGTGGCGTTACAGACTATATATCTAATAGTTGGAGACGGCCCCTAAGGGTGTGGCGTTACAGACTATATATCTAATAGTTGGAGACGGCCCCTAAGGGTGTGGCGTTACAGACTATATATCTAATAGTTGGAGACGGCCCCTAAGGGTGTGGCGTTACAGACTATATATCTAATAGTTGGAGACGGCCCCTAAGGGTGTGGCGTTACAGACTATATATCTAATAGTTGGAGACGGGCCCTAAGGGTGTGGCGTTACAGACTATATATCTAATAGTTGGAGACGGCCCCTAAGGGTGTGGCGTTACAGACTATATATCTAATAGTTGGAGACGGCCCCTAAGGGTGTGGCGTTACAGACTATATATCTAATAGTTGGAGACGGCCCCTAAGGGTGTGGCGTTACAGACTATATATCTAATAGTTGGAGACGGCCCCTAAGGGTGTGGCGTTACAGACTATCAGTGGTGGGCCGTCAGGGCCAGCAAGGCCTTCTCTGCTGGCCTAAACATCATCAAAATATAAATTTAATTATATGTATTAAATTATTCCCCATATTCTATTAACTTCATTCTATAGCTTTCCTCTTGGTTGCGCTGCTTCCAGCCTCAGATGGAGATTTGGAGGGCTGGCCTTTATGTCAGAGCTTTTATCCAATCATATTTCAGCCATTATGTTGTGGCGAGACGATGGAGTTAGACGACAACGCCACCTTGGGAGTTTCACCCAAGGAAATGTTTTTAGGGTTTTACCTCAATCAAGGTCACACAGATTTGTTGCCTTAATAAAAAGGCCAAGCCAAGCTGTATATTGCACTGGTGAAATGTTCAGTCCACTTGTGAGACCTGTGGTGTTGTTGTTCCTGTGCAGCAACTGACCTAAAGGATGCAGCAGTAGAGCTTGGGAGAACATTTTGAGGTTGGCCCCTTAAGGTGGTTGTGTGAGACCTTTCAGTGATTGGTTGCAACTGTGACCTGCGACTGTTATCCATTCCCATTGAGGTTCCATGCTGTTTGATTTGGTCCTGTGGCTGTGTATGCACATCCATCTTTGGTCGCACATCTTGTGCAGATGAGACAGGTGGCGCTGTTGTGCCTTGCTGCCTTGGTTTTCCCTTTGGCACAAATGAATTTGCATTTGGGTTTTAGTCCAGTCTTTGCTCTTTAAGTCCTTTGCTCACATAGGAATTCATTTGAATGGGACTTTCCTCCAACATCACTGCCTTCCAGCACAGAGAGTCTTGCAGCAGAAGCAACCAGTTGTGCATCAATATTTTCCTCAGTTTGTTATTTTCCTGTCTGAGTTTCTCCTCTTGTGCTCATGTCTCCTTTGCAGAGCAGCAGCTTTCACCATTAAAGCTACTTTCTCAGCCTTTGCCTTTATTTACACTATTTGTTAATCACATGCTGGTGTTATATGATCCCTTTTTTACGATGCAGAAGTTTGCGTCCCAGGGTGTCTCACTGAGATGCAAACCTCCTGGTAGTTTGCCAGCAAAGTGACGGAACTCTGGACAAGGAGGGAGCCAGGGCTGCTCATTTGGTCATCCATTCACACTGAAATCAACATTTGAATCAAAGTTAAATCAAGTCAAAAAGCAGATCAAGGCAGACAAATGTACTAGAACACAGCATTTTTATTTTCTGCATTATTGGCATGAAGGCCATGGAATGAATACTAATTGTTCTCATCTCAGGTTGTTGTATTTTGTATGAAAGATTTAAAAGTTTTCTGTATTTACCCTATTGCCAAAGGAGTTCCATTTACTAACAATTTCCAACAAAAATATAGAGAACAGAATTGACCTATTTAGTCAAAACATTTGTACATTTACAATTTACTAATTGAATCCCAATCTGCAATCACAGGCAGACAGACAGGCAGACAGACAGACAGGCAGGCAGACAGACAGACAGGCAGACCCTTCCTGGAATGAGACCATGTAAATCTTTCCTGCCACATTTGCATTTCAAATGTAAATCCAATGGAAACAAAGCGGGGAGGAAGGTATAGAGAGGCTCGTTGTTGACAGCTCATTACATCATAATCATTACAGGAAAACCACAGGTAAGTCACATTATATTTGCTTACCAGTTTTTACCAGTTAACAGTGGTACTAAATGTGGTATAAAAATATCCAGGTAAATAGTCCTACATATTTTGTGTATTCATATTAAGCTGTAGGTATTTTTTTTCCACATGTATCATAACAGGTCTGTATTCATTTCTCACTTCATTATAATGTACGTTTTTTTAAATAAAATAATGCAGGCCTTTTACAGTAACTGACCCATTACAAAAATCCGACCTGATAAAAAACATATTTCCGTTTTTCATTTAGTTTACATTTATAAAGTCATTTTTATTTTTTATTAAGGTGTTTCCTAATCACTATGGAATGGCTACCAATTCTTCTAATCTCAGGTTGGTGAATTGGTTGTGACATTATCTTTAGATGTGTGTATCCTAAAAGTAAAATATGTTAGTCTTTGTTCAAAGGATCTTTATTTTTTTAACCTTATATTTTGTCTTTGCATAGTCAATGTCAAAGCATCAAATAATTCATCAACTGCAGCATGATGGAGCCTGCCGTGACAATTTGGTCAGACTGACAGCGTGTTTCTTTACCACACATTATATATGCAGTAGTATATCAATGGTCTACTACTACCAATGGTCACTGTACCTTTTGTCAAGTCCTGAGTGGGAAGCCATAAAACACCAGGTGGCCACGTTCTAGTGCCGCCTGGTGGCCACGTTCTAGTGCCGCCTGGTGGTCGCTTGTAGATGTTTAACTAAACACATGGCTCCTACAATGCCGAGTAACAAAAGACAGTGTTTTAGATTTTATACTTAGGGTATCCACATATACACCTGTAAAATGTAAATGTGGGCCAAATAGGCCTCCACGTGTATTCACCATCAGGGTTAATCAACAGTATCTGAATGTAAACCGTGTGATTACTCACCCTGTACCAGGACTGTACACCAGCCCGTCCTTTTGCGTCACATACCGCCAACACTGTTTAGTGGAAACGCCAAAATCCTGGTCTGATGCCCAGAGCTTCTGCAGAGAGAGAGGTTTCGACCTGGCCACCGTGGATGACATGGGAGCACTGGCGTCGCTGCTGCCTTTGATCGACCACAAGTTCGATGCCGTGTGGATTGGACTTCGTGGCGGTGGTCCTCTCCGTGCGGGTTGGTCACTGGTAGACGATGACTTCTACAAAGAGGGAGAGCGAGATTACAGAAATTTCAATGTAGATGGCATCGGCAGAGCAACTTTGACGTACAAAGGAATGTGGCATACAGCTTATTATACTAATAATTTCCGTTCGATGTGTTACGATGGTAAGGAGAACATATATACACAAACATTAATAGCACCACACACACTCAAAAAATAATCGTCATTCCAGAATGTTAAAATACAATTCAGATTTCAGAGTTGGCGGGATAGTGTTCCACTAGTCAAAAAGCTTTTTTTTTTTAAGTAACCTACATGAAGAAATGTTTGTGTATAATTTAAAAGAAAATTTGCATTGATAATGTCCTTTTTTTCTCCAGCCAACAGACAGGGTCGAGACAGATACGTTGTTGTCTCGCAAAAGATGACCGTTCTGGCAGCGATGCAACACTGCAGGAAGCATCACACAGACCTAGTCTCCATCAGAAACCAAACAGAGGACCAGATTGTCACCAAATTGTCCACCACGTATTACACCTGGATCGGCCTGTTTAGAGACATGTGGCACTGGTCAGACAGGCGCGACTCCTCGTTCAGAGCCTGGCTCGGAGACACACTGTTTCCCAATGCTGGCGACACCCTTTGCGCTACTTTGAACGCCGCGGAGGCCGGAGGATGGAATGTCCTGTCGTGTGCAGAGAAGCGTCCGTTCCTCTGTACCTGTAAGGAATGTGTCTTCTTTATGAGTTGTTCCTTTTGGTCTACAACAAATGGGACAAATCCTGTGATAAGCAAGATAACTCAAAAAGTGATGTACGAAACGGGACAAAACTTGGTGGTTAGATTGCTATTATGGGCCAAGGGACAGTTAATTGGATTTTGGAGCAGATCCGGATCCAGGGGACATTTTGGTGAGGCAGATGTATGCGCTCTACCGAGGGCCCTCTATTATAGCCAACCATGCTTTGAGTCCTGTTATATTCCATTATTTTTGGAGTGTTATATTCCATGCATTGCACGTACATGTGTTCATTAGAGTGTGTGTGTGTGTGTGTGTGTGTGTGTGTGTGTGTGTGTGTGTGTGTGTGTGTGTGTGTGTGTGTGTGTGTGTGTGTGTGTGTGTGTGTGTGTGTGTGTGTGTGTGTGTGTGTGTGTGTCAGATAACAGAGCAAGGTTGCTGAACGTGAAGGTGCGCTCACAGGGATCGCAGGACCTGAACGACCCTACAACGAGAGCGGCCATCCTCAAACAAGTGAGCGGTAACACCCCCTGTGGTTCCCGCCGGTGATCGGTTGTGCGTCGGCAACTGTGCTGAATGTTTGTCAAGTTTTCTGTTTTATTCACGTGTTATGTTTAGTTCCAGGGTTTTATTTACGTTCATCGTTATAGTAAGGTAAGATCAGGTTAAGTAGTTAGTAAGTATTTTTCTTGTTTTTGTTAAGCGTCCGTGCTTTTGGGTCCCTACCTTATACTGTGGTGGACGTACAAGGTGTGGACCCAAAAGCACGGATGCAAACACAGTGATAAAATAAAAAGAGTCTTTACTTCAGCCTTGGGGCACAAGAACGCCATACAGCAGATCACAGGATCAACAGATCCTAAAATACATACACTAATTATCTACACTGAAACTTACCTAACAATAACTAGAAAAATACTTACTAACTACTTAACCTGATCTTATAAACAATGTATAAACAGGAAATACGGAAAACGCTGGAGAGCTCGGCATAACACACAAGACAATCTGGCAACGAGACAGTGAATGCCTGGACCTATTTATGCCAAGAGACATCACCAGGTGCAAACAATAATGACATCACAAACAATCACAGGGGGCGGGAGGAAGACAGACTATCAAAATAAAACCCTGGAACTAAACTAAACATGAATAAAACAGAAAACTTTGGCACAGTGGGCGGCGCACAACATGATCCGGCTGCAAAACGCTCTGTAAATAAGGCCAGTGAAGAGCAGAATGTATATTTCTGTATGCTACATGGTATACAAAGCAACGGTCTAACCCAAACAATAGAGGGGCTCCCCAAAGAGCGCTCCTGAATCCAATGTGTTTCAAAATAAAAGACCTGAAATAGAATAATTTGCCTCAATTAAAAGTACAAGATACAATATATTTACTGGCCATTTGCAACGAGTACTTATACTCCCCATTCCTTCCCGCAGTATGAATCTCCAAAACAATACCATAAAAATACTATACACAGTAAAATAGAAAAAAATTGATAAAAGTAACAAAGTGACTGAAATAGTTTGTATTAAGGGCTTTTGTGAGGCATAGAGAAAAATGGGCATGTTTTTTGATTTGATTTGTTTGTTTCAGGCACAGCAGTTGCTGGAAGACAGGACTTTGACCAGCGGCCATAAGCTGACCTGGAGGACTCATCCTGGGGGACAGGTCTTCACCAAGGAGACGTGTCAGCAAGGAGACAAGGACACACCTTGTAATAGCTAGGAATACTATCAATGTGTACGACAATAGATGAGGATTTGACGATGAGACTTGATTTTAGTAGGATTCCATAATCTAAGTAAAACTGTCTGCCTTCATAGCTCAAATTCAAACATGAATGTATCTTTCAATTAGGTCATATTGGAAAGGTCATTTCTATAGGTATAGAATCGGTGGAATTGTGTATATCTTTATTAGTTAATGATTAGTTAATTAAGAAAAGAGTGAGGAGGTATAAGGAACGAATCAGGAATGACTTGATAATTTATGAATCGTTACTTTACTAATGAAGGACTTTATAGTATAATGTTGACCTTCTAGAGAACCTATATTCATGAATCGTTAGGTAATTATTAGTTCATATATATATATCTGTGAATCAATCAAACTTATTAGAAATCATGCCATTGCTCTTTGGCATAAATTTAGGGGAGATTTTTCCAAAGATTTTTTTGTTACTTATAACAAAAAACTGAAACATGCCTAAAAGCTGCTGTGTGACGGGATGCTCAATTAACAAGATAAAGAACCCAGAACTACATTTTTACAAACTGCCGAACCGAAAAATAATGATTTACCTTGTTGGTAGAGCATCATGCGTGCATTTTTTAAGTAAGACATTTTTGAAGCATAACACGTCCCTGAGTACTAAAAGCGTTATATATAATAAATATCTTTATTCTTCTTAATAGGTTAAGCTAAGAGGTTAAGCTTCATGCAGGCGTTGAGGCTTCCATCGGTTAAACATGAGCGTAGGTTGGTCTTAATGTTTCTCAGATGCGAGAAAGTCTGCTCACATGCATATGTAGAGCCAAACATGGTCAATATGGCAATACTCACACGCTGCATTGTGTGGTATGTGACAGGAAGCTCGTTCCAAGTTGTAAGAATTAGCTGTTCTTCAGGTTGAAGTTTTCTCATTTCTGTACTCACCCACATGTCTGACACCTTCAGGTCAGCAACTTCCAGCTCAAAGTCTCTGATGGAGACCCCGGGGATGTATTTCAGGTCGACTTTGTCCACTGAACACTCGTGTGGATGAGTGATGAATTAAAAAAGATCAGTGTGCTCACGAAATTCTTTAAAATGCGCTTTGAATGACTGCAGGAGATCGGACGTGAAGCCAGCTAGCTGCTGGAGAGAAAAATGTTGAGTGGGGTCACTTGCTAAGCACACATCTCTAAATTGTCTAAATTGTTTCAAAATTGTTTCAAAGTGCAGAAGACGACCTGTTTCAATGTCCCTGGTGAAGAGCCACACGTTTGAGCACAAAGCGCCCGAATGCAATGAAAACTTAGGATGGGTCTATTTTCATGTTCACGAAGAAGCGCTACAAATCCTTTGTTCTTCCCCAACATACAGGGTGCACCATCAGTACACACAGAAATCAGCTTATCCATCGCTAGATTTTTTTTCTTTAGCGAACTCCATGAAAGACTTTAATAAATCCTCTCCTCTTGTTGACCCTTTCATTGGCAAAACAGCGACACTTTCCTCGCGCAGCGTGTCACCTGCAGCATTCCTCGCAATTATAATAAACTGAGATAAATGGCTAACGTCTGTCCACTGTGGTGGGAATTCTGCGGTACACGTCCAGTGGTCTAGTTCTGAAAACAGTTTAAGAATAAGGTCATCCAAAACTAAATAAGTCTTACTATCATATTTAATATAAACAAACAATAATAATATATACAATATATACAATATATACAATACAATAATAAAAAAAATGGAAATGCTCAGGGTTGTTACAGTAGGTTTGTAAATATTAATAACCAGTGTCCTACTTTTGGACTTCTGGTGACGAGTTGTTCTTTTACCTTCCTTTGTTAAAACACACTATTGTAAATCGCTTCGGAATAAAAGCGTCTGCTAAATTATTGTAATGTAATGTAATGTAATGTGATGTCATTTCTTATTTCGTTTAAAAATAAAGTGTTTTAGTACATTTGTCTGCAGTTGCAACCATGATCTGTTGTCGGCCTTGTAGATGCAAATGCATTATGTGGTTTTCAGTGTGACTGGATTGACTCTGAAGTGCAAGTTGCCCTGCTGTACTGTGTACTGTAAGTGTACACTCAAAGCGCTGTCACACCTTGACGATTTAGCCAGAGCATGCCCGATGTATCAAAGTGTCTCTAAAACGCGCTGAACTATCAATGTTTTTTTTTATATATATATACATAACGTATACATAACGTATTAGTAACTTATATAGAACGTTCGTTCTTATACCAACGAATGCTGAGCGTGTTGCCGGCGTTCACAACTTCTGCCCAAGCGCATAGCCAAAGATCACGCGTCGTAGCCGATAAAAAGGCTGGCCCTCGATGATTCAAATCATAACCACACTAGACATCGCAGTATCAACATCACCGTCGCATCGTCGCAGTATCTATCATCTATCATCTATCACCGTATCAATATGCCGAAGAAATCTCCGAAGAACGCTGCCAATACGCCATTATACGGTAGCTGAAGTTAGAAATACGTTCAGTAAGTTCTGTGGTCGTCCGGAACACGTTAAATACGTCTACATACTTCAATTTGCGTTAGAGATAAGTTACACACAGGTTCAAAGCATGTTACTCATAGGTTACAAATTAGTTTTGGGACGCTAGACATTATCTCAACGTATTTCGACTTATGAGTAATTTACAAGTAACGTGTGTGAACGTGTGTGAACGATCGCATAACCTACCTCCAACTTATGGCCCACGTATGCCAGCGTATGGCTCATACGTCGAGACATTTTGGGCGTTGTGTGTGTGTGTGTGTGTGTGGTCTTTAAAACCTAAGGATTGGTATTGGTTTTAGCCAAGTTTCTATGAAAACCGGAATATCAGGCTCTGATACATCAGTATATATGTTTAAATGGTCTAATTGACTCATTGTTCTTGCTGACACAAACTTCTGATGTCTCTCTATGATCATTTTACTGTGAGCTATGAATACAAGACTCATTAAAAGTAATTAGTCTTAACTTAATGAGTTAGTAACTAACAGCAGTGAATCCAGCACAATATATTAATTGATTTAATATATCAATAAATCAATAAATATGATTTTTCAACAACAATGGAATGTCACCCAGCCAAGGCTGTACCGAAGCCGCATGCGCCCTTTTAACCCTGTAAGACCCAAATATAGAAAAACCAAAAAAAAAAATTATTTGACCTTTCAGATGTTGTTTTAGGAGGCCTTTGATGCAGAAATTAAAGAGTTTAAAAAAAAAAAATGTTTATGTACGTTTTTAGAGAAATGTTGTAATATTGCAACATTGGGCTTAGTTGGGAGCAGAATTTCTGTATTTGTACTCACGTTGTCTGAACAATTCAGAACAACTAAGGGTTCATTTGCAGGGTTGATTGCTTCCTTAGCCCCATAACAGTATATAACATTAATAGTAATCACACATTAGTCATATTTTTATGAAGTCATTTATTAAAAACAATAAAAATATAAAAAATATTAAACAAGATAAAACTCTTAAAAAACGTTTTTCCCCCCTCTTTTTTTCTTTTCATGACATTGGTCATGAAGACTTTCATTGGTGGTGAAAGTCCCAAAAACAGTCCCTGTCGTCTGTAAAGCAAAGGCGAACATCACACTTTCGGCATTGTGTGTTGGTGTATCCTTTATTGCAGTGTCTGCAGCGTCCTCTCCCTGTCTTCCTTGGGAAATGGGCAACTAGATCGTTGCGTACATCCAATGGGAGGTGTGCACATCTCTTGGATGGCCTCTTCTGAGCATTCAGAGGGCTTCCTGATGTCACTGTCTGTGTTGCTGGGCTCCCTTTGCCTGAAGATGGCCGTCCTCTCTTTGGAGTTTGAAGTGTTGCGTTTACCAGGATGAGAGAGGATGCTAGCTGTGCCTGAAACTGTCTCCTGTTCATTGTCTCTTTGCTAGACATCTTGAGCGCTTTACAGTCCCGCTTGTAGAGCAGCCAGGCATTGACCACAGCGAGGATGATGGTGTGCCAGAAGATGTACATGTACCAGCGACGGGATTTGATGGGGAACTTATATTTGGCTGTAAATGAGTCCAACAAATCCACACCTCCCATGTACTTGTTGTAGGCACCAACAATGTAAGGCCTCTCAACTTCAACGTAGGTTCTGTTGGCTTTGTCCCAGCGTTGAATCTTCTGCACAGGTTCAGGTCCAGCAAAGGATGACACAAGTGTGACGGCCCTGCTGTCATACCATTTGACAGCACAGATGTTGTGATTCCCCTCCACTCTGACGTCATAGCTTCCTCTCCCCTTTTTCTTCAAGCTCTTCTCGTCTTCAAGGTTACAGTTGGGTAGGCGCACCTGCCTGGCTGTTCCCACGTAATGAATTCCCCGATCAAGGAGCTTCACTAATAATGGAACACAGGTGAAGTAGTTGTCTGCATACAGTTTGTAGTTCTGACCTTCTGGAAGTGTGGAAGCAAGTTTCATCACAACCTCACCTGACAATCCAAGTTCAGATTTGGCTCGTATTCCGTTGACACTGCCTTGGTAGACATCAAAGTCACACATCATGCCAGAGATTCCAGTTCTCACCCACACTTTGAATCCCCATGGGTTTGGCTTGCCTCGCATATATTGCTTGATGCTGCTGAATTTCCCCTTGAAAGGAATCATCATCTCATCCACAGAGTTGTGCTCTTCTGGTACCACCTGCAGGCATTTCTCTCTGAATGAATCAAGCCACAGTCTGAGTTTCCATAGTTTGTCTTTCTTTTCCGTCTCAGATACTGTCATGTTGTTTACAAAATGTAATGACGTCAACAGGGATTGGAATCTGTTGCGTGGCATCACATCAGCAACAGGGAGTACCGCGTCTCTGTCTCCCAATACATACGGGTTCCAGCCATTTGTACCAGGCCCATCTTCAGGTACATGCCAAGCATTTTTTCGATTTCCTTTGCAGTGGTGTTTACAGATGTTCCACGCTCCTGAAAGCTGTACTCATTCGTGTTTTGTGCCAGAGCCTCAACCATGTCTTCGGACACAAACTTCTGGAAGTATTCCAATGGTGTGTGGAGGGAAATGTCATCTGCTGTGATATCCAGACCAGAAAAATCAGTGTTGGGACTGATGAAATCTTTTTTCAGCCAGCGATACCTGTCCCGGGACATGGTGTGTTTGTTTGTTTTTGGCTCGATGTCCACGTAATTATCAGCTGGACAGTCCATGGGTGGTTGGTTTTCTTTGTCCACTTCTTTACAGACATCTTCATCAGAGTCTTCATCGCTTTCATCGGTGTCACTGCTTTCCATTTCCACCTCACTCTCTCCATTTTGGACCATTTCAATGACATCCCGCACACTGTATCGTGTCTCTCTCCTTGCTGGTTGCATTCTGAAAATAAAATATGAATTAATTAACATGTATATATATATGTTTTATATATTGTAGTACATAACCTGAAGGAATAGAATAGGGTGGTGGACCAAGTGCTCAGGGTAGAAATGTTTTCGAGGCAGACAATACTGTCTGCCTGGTAAGTCGCTTTGGACAAAAGCGTCTGCTAAATTCCCTAAATGTAAATGTGAATGTAAATGGGTTAATGGCTCTAATTATCATACTAAAAGGAAAACATGCATACCCCCACTTACATCCACACCCCACATTCAGGAACATTCCTTTCCCCAGAACTGAATTGTCTGTTGATATCCTCTTTGTGGACAAAGTCATGGAATTTTAGGTCAGGCTGATCAAATTAACTACATTTTTTTGAGATAAAACTTTTAAATCAGTCAAATTTGACCAGAACACAACACAAGGGTAGAATGTATACTATCCATGTATAAAGAAAATACTCTCTTTCAGGCAGTGGTGTAGTGGAGGGAATACAACCTGTTTGAGCCCACTGCAACAAGCCAGCTATTTTGACTACCACATTCACCCAGTGTTGTATAATTGCAACAATTATATAACAAGCTCTAAATGAAATTTGATGCATCTATTCCACAATAACTACATATGTACATGCTCTAGACATTGTAATAACAACCCAAAAAAATATAAAAGACATATTACTTACTTGAATCTGATGAATCCAGTCCAATGAAACAAATAGTTGTTGTTCGAAGGAAACCTTGAGAGGTTGTGTGAGTTCATGGCCAGAAGGCGTGACTTGTAAACAAATGTAAGATCCAATAGCATTGTGAGACTGAACAATAGGACCCAATGACTATGTAAATGTGGTAAAAAAATAAGATAAAATATAACAGATTGTTTTTTAGTATGGTTAAAGGTAACGTTGTAATTTTACAACAAGGGGTGTTACAGGGTTAAAGGAAGACATCGCCGCCTGCCAAAAGCCGCGCCGCTGGGCACGTGCCACGAAACGCCCATCGTTGACTTGCGCTTGGCTCGTTGGCTCGTGACTGGTGGCGTCACGAGCCAACGTCCAGTCCCGTCCCCCCCCCACCCCTGCCTCGCGCCACCTCCGGTTGCCTCGTGCGGAGCGGAGCATTGAGCCAGAACACTGATGGAGCGCACGGTGCTCTCGTGCTCAGTCTCTTCTGCAGGTGTCGCCGCCGCCACCGGACCACCGGTATGATGATGATGATGATGATGATGAGGAGGAGGAGTGCGAGCAGAATGCGTTCGGCAGTCTGCGCCGTTTTTAAACGCGGTCACCACCACAGCGTCGGGATCATCGGGGCGCCTTTCTCCAAGGGACAGGTGAGCCGAGTGGGACACTAGGCAACATAACATAACAGTCAATAAAGTACATCTCCACAACTGCAAGGGCTATAATATTAAATGTATAATTTTAAAGAAAGGTAATATTGTTACACCTGTGAGATTGTTGTGCAAGTTAATTAATCAATGTGGGTACTACTGGGTCCGAGTGAATGAAGCCAGAACACAGCACACATGGAAGGTTTCATTTACGATGTAATTAAATGTCATATTTTAAAGTGAATACTAACTCGTGCTTCATCAGCTTGTATATAGGGCCATTACATAGAACAACATCTGATGAGTACCTGAGTCAAAATCTGATAGAATAAAGTGAAGTAGCGATAGAGAGAGGCATTCTAACAAATGGCCACCAGATGGCAATAAAGAGCGTATTTTCTGATTGAAATCAATGAACTTCTTAAGTGAAAAATCTCTTAGCTACCATACACGATGAAACACCGTGTTAGGATTCCAAATAGTGCCCGGACACTGGATTATCTGTATGTATATACTGTATATTGATCAATATCTTAGTTAAATACATGAGATGTATTTCAGCCGAGAGGTGGCGTGGAGAAGGGACCCGACCTGATCCGATCGTCTGGATTGGCGAAGAGGCTGAAAGCCCAAGGTAACGTGCAGGTGTGTGTGTGTGTTCCACAATTCCACAATTCATGAGAGGCGATGTTCTAACGTGAGAGCTAAGCCTGTTGCCGACCCATGGCCTATAGGTGGCCATGGGTCGGGAACAGGCGGTCCGCGGGCCATTGGTGGCCCATCAGCAATAATATTTGGGCCGAAATTATTATTTAGGGATTATTATTTTTTTTACAATATCGGACCGACAGTCGCACATATAGGCTATAATGTCCGAATCGAGAATGCAGTGAAATTTTCCGCCAGGGCTGAACTGGCCACCTGGCATACCGTGGGCTGACGGGCCTTTTGGGCCGACACAACTTGTTTGTCTTGTCTGATCGGTCCGGCCCATAAAAAATGTTCTGCGAGGTGATAAGCAGGACCCCCCCCCCCCGTCAACATTCGCCGCTGATCCCCACTGCTACCTAGTTAACTAGAACACTAGTAACCCCCACTGCTACCTAGTTAACTAGAACACTAGTAACCCCCACTGCTACCTAGTTAACTAGAACACTAGTAATCCCCACTGCTACCTAGTTAACTAGAACACTACTTTACATTGTTAGCAGGCTCACAAAAAAACTGTTAGTTGACTAGCGACATTTCCGACGTGCAACGTGGAAATGTATTAAAATGTTTAGAAAGAAAAGTCTAAGCATTACAATGTGTCACATGTTTTAACAATCAATTACTTAAATTAGCCTTTAGTTATGTTCTATAATATATTGTTTTATTTTAATACAGGCCTATCATTTTTTTTTTGCTGTCTTCACACATATACTGTATATATATATAAATATAAATATCTAATAGTTTAAGATAGCCCCTAAGAGTGCGGCGTTACAGACTATATATCTAATAGTTGGAGACGGCCCCTAAGGGTGTGGCGTTACAGACTATATATCTAATAGTTGGAGACGGGCCCTAAGGGTGTGGCGTTACAGACTATATATCTAATAGTTGGAGACGGGCCCTAAGGGTGTGGCGTTACAGACTATATATCTAATAGTTGGAGACGACCCCTAAGGGTGTGCCGTTACAGACTACGGGAACCTGTGTTTCGAGGATGTGCCCGTCGACGACCCTGTGGGCCGTGTCAAGAGGCCGCGGGCCGTGGGCAGTGCCAACCAGAGGCTGGCCCACGCCGTTTACACCGCCAAGATGGACGGACACACCCCCGTGATGTTGGGGGGAGACCACAGGTGAGTGTGTGTGTGTGTGCGAATAGTTTGTGTGTGCGTCACTCCATCAGTTAGCTTGTCGCTCCATTACTTAGCTTGACGATCCATCAATTAGCTTGTCGCTCCATCAATAAGCTTGTCGCTCCATCAATAAGCTTGTCGTTCCATCACTTAGCCTTAGGCTTAGCTTGTGGCTTTCGCTGTTCTTTGCCGCCTGTCCTCTTGCTAGTCTGTCGCTCATGGTGTCGCTGTGTGGTTTAGCTTGGCAATAGGCTCTATCCACGGGCACGCGGCGGCCACCCCAGCGGGCCTGAGTGTGGTGTGGGTGGACGCCCACGCCGACATCAACACGCCCCTGACCACGCCCACTGGCAACATCCACGGGCAGTCCATGTCCTACCTTATCAGGGAGCTGCACTCCAAGGTAGGCCTACACTTCCCTACACCGGAGGTTATGTTTTCAGACCTGTTTGTTTTGATTCATATAGATTACTTACGGGGCGAGGGAACAGATTTAGGTGAAGATCCAGATCTAGGATTTTCTTTGCAAAAATCGCATAATACGGAATATTTCACAACTAAAATTTTTGCATAAAACTTGGTGAGGGTTTAGATGGAATGCCCCCACAGATCAGGATTCAAATGCGGATCCAGGACAATGTACATGCAAAATAAGGCTAAATGGTGAATCACAAGGACCGGATGAAACAGTGAAGAACTTTTCCTTTTGAGGGATTGTTTAGCTTCAGAAATAATTATAATTAGGCAAAGGGGACTTTTGGTGTGGCCCTCTAGTTTGTTTGTTTGTCTCTTCTCATGAGACTTCAGTCCCTCTTCTTACGAACACCACTGGGAATGAAATATTCTATAACACCAGCGTGGGTATAGAGTTTATATAGAAGCACTCTCATTTTTATTTAGTATATTTATTGATTGTATTGATCACCAGATTCCCGCCCTTCCCAACTTTTCGTGGATCAAGCCTTGTGTGTCCGCCAAAGACATCGTCTACATCGGCCTGAGAGAGTTGGACCCCGAGGAACAGTAGGTTTCCGCTTATTTACGGCTATAGGTTCTAGCCTTCTGTTGCCTGCCTACGTCGGGAACCAGTAGGACATGTGCATTTACCCCCCCCCCCCCCCCCCCCTATCCCCCCTTACACGTACAAGATGTGCTTTCGGGTGAAAAAATGTTGGTTCAAGTTCAAACGTGCGGTCCTCCTGGTGTCTGCCTTGCATGACGCTGTGCACAGTTTTCACCTGAATGTCATTGAACCTGAAGCCACGTTGCGACACAAAATACAAAATATGTAGACAGTAGGCCGATAATGACTATAATCCTATTATAGAATACGTTGTTTCTCCAAATAAAGATCACTCAAAAAGACACCAAGAAGACAGACTTATATCAATATATAAAAAAAAAGAATATATATATTTAGATATATACACAAATATATATTTGCTGAAGATGACCCCGAAGGTTTTTCTTTTTCTTTTCCCCAGCTACATCCTGAAGTACCTGGGCATTAAGGTGTTCTCTATGACGGAGGTGGACGGCCTGGGCATCGGCAGGGTGATGGAGGAAACCTGCGACTACCTCTACTCAGAGTAAGACCACATGTCTTAGAGAGTAACACCACCTCATCGAACGGTCCCTTATGTTCTTCTGAATCATTACCTCAGAGTAACACCACCTCATCGAACGGTCCCTTATCTTCTGAATCATTACCTCAGAGTAACACCACCTCACAGACCGGTCCCTTATGTTCTTCTCATTACCTCAGAGTAACACCACCTCACTGACCGGTCCCTTATGTTCTTCTCATTACCTTTAGAGTAACACCACCTCACTGACCGGTCCCTTATGTTCTTCTCATTACCTTTAGAGTAACACCACCTCACTGACCGGTCCCTTATGTTCTTCTCATTACCTCAGAGTAACACCACCTCACTGACCGGTCCCTTATGTTCTTCTGAATCATTACCTCAGAGTAACACCACCTCACTGACCGGTCCCTTATGTTCTTCTCATTACCTTTAGAGTAACACCACCTCACTGACCGGTCCCTTATGTTCTTCTCATTACCTTTAGAGTAACACCACCTCACTGACCGGTCCCTTATGTTCTTCTGATTACCTTTAGAGTAACACCACCTCACTGACCGGTCCCTTATGTTCTTCTCATTACCTCAGAGTAACACCACCTCACGGTCCCTTATGTTCTTCTGAATCATTACAGGAGTTACCCAGCACCCACCTCTTAATAAGTCTAGTCTAGATAGTTTTGAGTGTTGGACTCCCAACCCGAAATAAGCTACAGGGTTTGAACCCCAATGTCCGTATTTTAACAAAAGAAAGTTATACATCTCTGTAAGTCACTTTGGATAAAAGCCAAGGATATGGCTATGCCTAAGGTTCAGATTTGGTTTATTTGTCACATGGGCAAAAATTGAGAATTACAAGAATGGCAAATTTATAAATATGTAATAGTCATACCCTCAGTTTGACTATTGGCCAAGTGAATCTGCAAAATACAAATAAAATCAATCAAAGTGTCCATTTTAATATTGCGCTGGCTGGTCTCGTCCCCCCAACACAGCGCCAAGAAACCCATCCACCTGAGCTACGACATCGACGCCATCGACCCCTCGTTGACCCCGGCGACGGGTACCCCCGTTGCGGGCGGACTAACCTACAGGGAAGGGATTTACATCACAGAGCACCTCTGCCAAACCGGTAGGTTCAAGGTCCAGATTAAAAACAACCACAAACTTGTTTAATATGTATGTGAATCTCATGTATCTTTAGAATGCATAGCTAACTAGACATTGCGTTAGCATTGTCTTGTGACAAGTGACTGTGTTTTAAAGGTGTGGATTTGGTATAAACCCAGACAGGGTTATGGGTTTTGATGATAGGTCAGAAGATTCCATTCTGTGGAGGTCAATCGGTAGAGCATTACCTGCCCAAACCTCGACCATGGTTCAATGTTTACCTCCGCCATCGAAAGACGGGAGGTTATGTTTTTGCCCCCATGTGTTTGTCTGTTAGCAAGATAACTCAAGAGTTACATACGGAATTGGACACAACTCAGTGGTTCGATTTCTTATGGGTGTTCGATTTTCTTGGCGTTGTGTTTGTCTAGTTTTTACATTTTTCTGTTGAGCTTAATCAGTAATGTTGCCCCAACTGACGCGTTTCTGGGTTGATATTTGACTGCTGCACCACAATGCTGCAAAAATGAAACACGCTCTTATTGTTGAAGTTATTTGGCTGTCCATTGACACGTTGTGCCGATTTTGATCCAATTAGAACCGGATAAAAGTGAAATCTCTGTCGTAGAATGATATGTACGCATATACCTCCATAGTCACTCCCTCCCTGTGCAATGGATCCAGTCAGGACTAAACAAGGCCCATGTCAATGTACAAAGAAGATAAGATTAATGTTCTTTTTGTATTGCTTACATAGTAGATGTTTTAAACTCTTGTTTCTTTAAATCTTCATCTATGAGACTCTATAATAGATAGATATAAACCTTTCCAAATATTATTATTATGAGATTAATGCATCTTAAATTCATATTTCATTTGTCCCATAACTGTTAAGCCATTTGTGTAATTGTCTAAAACTGTTGATACAAATCATCGTCGTTGTGTTGATATTTAATTTGAATATTATAGTTAATGATTGCAGAGGCCTCTGTCTTGGCGTTTTAAAGACCATGTTTGTGTGTCCCCAACCCCATCTTAGGGCTTCTGTCGGCGGTGGACTTGGTGGAGGTGAACCCTCAGCAGGGCAGGACCGAGGCCCAGGTCATGTCCACGGTGGAGACCGCCGTGGACGTCCTGCTGGGCTGCTTCGGACGTCTCCGAGGAGGGAACCCTCCGGAAGACTACAGCATCCCCGAGCCCTGACCTGGAACCCGGCAGGCCCAGAGCAGCCACCGCGCCCTCTGAACCACGCCTTCACAAGTTCACACCAGCAGCCAATTATTGGACAGGGATCATGAATATACTGTACACATACACACTCTAAACGTGAACAAAAAAATAACAACACTGTAATATTGTATAGTTAAACGGAAATAAAATTTATTTCATTACAAAATAGCCATTTCGTCCCACGTAACCTACTTGCATACACGTTTCCACACATCTTTGCATTATTAGAAAAGAGCTGCATGGCAGGCAGCCTGCACCCCCCCCCCCCCCCCTCATACCCCCCCTCATTACAGAGGTCCTGTGTTGTGTGGAGTGACTACTACACGGGCAGCTCAACCTAAGTGAGTTCAGTCAATTGCATATTTAGGTCACACCACAGATTTCAGGGCTGTAGACGTGTCCATCCGGAACACAAATGTAACTTAAGATACATCAAGCCTATCTTAAAAGGTCTTAGAGGCTAACCACACAAGCACTGATTAGACATGCATGCGGATGATACAAGATGGACTCCTACTATAGACAACGAACTCATTTTTATCGTGACCACACGCGCCTGGTCACGTCTTACTCCTCGTTCGACCGCCAGGCAAGCAGAAAGGGGGGGGGGGGGGGGGGGATGGGGTGAGAGACGAGAGAGAGAGAAAGAAAGAGATAATATACCATTTTAGTTTGCCCTTTTTTGGTTTCCCCCGGCTGCGTGTCAGCGGCCTCGAGGTCATTCCCCAGGGATGGGGGAATGACTGAACACACTCTACTGAATAACTATTGGTTGACAAGCGGAGGCACGGTGTAGGACATGGGTCGGCTACAGGCGGCCTGCGGGCCATTGGTGCCTCTCCTCAGTCTAAACCGGATTCAATGATTAATTTGAGTTTAAAAACTCAAAAATAGTGTGCGTTAAAGTCTCGAGATTAATCACATGCGTTAACGTGTTAACTTTGACAGCCCTAGTTCTAATGCTTTGGTGTTCTGACTATTCTTTTGAAACAAGGAAATACGTTTGTTGTTGACAATCACAACACAAACTCGCTAGTCAGTGCAATGGATTGGGTGAGTAAACCCCACTGCTACCTAGTTAACTAGAACACTAGTAACCCCCACTGCTACCTAGTTAACTAGAACACTAGTAATCCACACTGCTACCTAGTTAACTAGAACACTAGTAACCCCCACTGCTACCTAGTTAACTAGAACACTAGTAATCCCCACAGAGAGAGAGAGAGAGAGTGAAAGAGAGAGAGAGTGAAAGACAGAGTGAGAGTGAGAGTGATTGCGTGACACAGGCCGAGTGTTGAAAGGCCATGGTGGTCACTGTGCAGAAGGAGAGCACACCCGGTGGTGGAGGAGGAGATTAGCAGCAACCTTGTGGCATTCATAGGACCGCCCGACGATTTAAAAAAACGTGAGAATAAAATCGACAACACACACACACACACAAAAAAAGAATGTTGAATTAGAAGTGGAGTATAAAAATAACAATCATATAATATCCTGAAAAACTCATATAGGCTGCGTGTCGCTTAGTGCATCCATTTTGAATTTGTTCTACAGTAACCTTAAGTCACAATGATATTCCTTGATGGTGGAGTGGGTGGAGGGGTGTGGGCAAAACTCAACACAAAAACAAAAACGGCACTGACGTCAAAAACAAAACACACACACACACACACACACACACACACACACACACACACACACACACACACACACACACACACACACACACACACACACACACACACACACCACACACACACACACACACACACACACACACACACACACACACACACACACACACACACACACACACACACACACACACACACACACACACACACACACACACACACACAATGCGTCAAACCACATGTGCAGCTAAACGGAGTGATGGAGGGAGGGAGTGAGGGGGTCCTGGGACGAGGGAAGGAGATGAGGAACCGGGGGTCACCGGGCAGGAGGAAAGGAGGCGGACGAGGAAAGGTGGTGTCAGGCTGCCTCGTCGAGGGGACAGCGCCTTCTGAACTCCTGTCCACGTTCATGAATCCACTTGTTGGACACTGCAGAGAGAGACACAGACACAGACAGAGACACACATTAACGATTCAACGTATAAAATAATAGTATTAGAGGGGCACTCGTCTGATTGGACAGGGGCAGGATATTGTAGTGGCTAGGGTGTCCGGGAACAGGCAGCTAAAAAAGGTACAGGCCTTAATCCCTAATGGAGAACCAGATGGGCAGGGGGGGGCTACCCAACCCCTACCTGCTCCATAACCGTCATCACAGGAGGTGTATCCCATCACATTAATGATGACCCGGCTTGTGACACACCTACAGACCCATCGGTACCGTTTTCGACCCTTAGTACCACTCCTCTGAGATACAGGTCTGTGATAGGGATGGGACGATCACGTTTTTTGCCACCGATCACCATGAGAAATATCTGCCCCACCGATCACCGATTTTTTGCAGCTATAGCGGTCTACAGTGTATTGCTGCTATAGCTGTCTATTATAGCAGGGGTTCCCAAACGCCGGGCCGCGGACCGGTACCGGGCCGTGGAGGTGTTACTGCCGGGCGGCCAAACAGCTGTGTGTTTATCATCATATTTGACTCAAATCATTTGAGTATAGGTGAACGGCGGGTGGTATAATCTATATATAGAGATGACATATATAGTATAATCTATATATATAGTTTATATAGCGGTATAATCTATATATATAGATTAAATATATATCGGCGGCATAACGAGAGACTTTCAGTTACACGCGCTACTAAAGAGACTACGCGCTAGTGACGTGTCGGTCGCGAACGAGCCGGGGTTTGTGTTACGGGCGCTCCGCGTACATGCGCGTTTATACTGAAATCGAGCCCTGCCGTTTTGTTAGGGGTGTGTGTTGACACACACTTTGACAACCGGTCCGCGAAAATTGACAACTGGTCCGCGAGATATTTTTTCATGTACCTGCCGGTCCGTGGCACAAAAAAGGGTGGGAACCCCTGTATTATAGAACAGTTTCATCCATCATGCATTCCTGGGGTTCTCGTTCTCCACGGTCAGTTTAACAAACTCGCCATGCTGCGCTGGGTGATGGGTTTTCAGGTGTCTTATTAAATTTGTCTTGTTGAAATTCCACGAGATATTTTCTCTTTGCACACATTACAGATGGCAAATGTTACATCTGTATCACACACTTTGAAGAAACTCCACACTGCAGACACCGCTGACATGTTGAGGCAGGGCGAGTATCACTCTGTTTAGAAAAGAGGCGGGGCCCCACGTGTTTTACTCGCTGGTAAAGAGATGAGCTCACGTGTTTCTCACGTGCAGGATCGGCTATGAAATCGGCAACATTAAAGCAAGATCGGCATTCTCCGATTGCGCATTTTTCTTCAAAATCGGCCGATAATGATCGGAAGCCGATCGATCGTCCCACCTCTAGTCTGTGACATTCTAATTCAAATTCACCCATTCAGTCCCTCTGGACAAAGCATCTCCTACATGATGGCTAAACGGTTAACAACAGTTGTAGTAGTTGCAGTAGACTGCATGGTTTGAGGAGCACATGCCGGTGGACTCACCCCACTTGTTGCCCACCAGAACGGGGCAGGCGGCGTGCCGCGTGCGGTAGTCTCCCTCTCCGTTGGGGAAGAGGTTGTACCAGAACACAGCAGAGCCCTGAGGAGCACAGACAGGCCCACGGACGTCAAAACATGTCGCATCATCATCATCATCATTATTATTATTATTATTAACAAACAAACCAAAAATATCCCCTTTGTTCAATCAGTGTTCATGGCAAATCGCACGATGAAGCAACTTCTTGTGATTATGTAATGTTATTATTGTGGAGTGTCTGTGGTTGGTGGCTTGGTTGAAGCAGCCTCATCTGTGGAACTGGGTCCTTGGGAATTTAGGCCCGCAGGTTAAACCAGCCACCACACCCACACCCACGCCCACGTCTCTATTCATCATTAAACTATAACACAATAAACCGTTTCCCCATCCAACTGTGTCCTTGTCATCGGGAGGAGCCCTAAAGAAACCATTTTAATGGATTGGGGCATGTGCTACAGGTATCTAACTCTTCTTGTTCCAAATGATAGTGGGTGGATCAGCAACGACCATGGTATGAACTGGGTGTGTTTACACTGACTGTCTGCCGGAAACAAGGATGGTGCACCGGTTACCTTTTTCGGCCAAACGGCTGCTCCTACGTCTGTGAAGACGGTGGCTCCTCCTGAGGAGACGTCACTCATCTGGGAGCAGGAGGAGGAGAAGTGAGTACTGTTGCACACTAATGACACCAGTAACTACAAAGCATCATCACCTTCACAACTGAAGTAACCCAAAATCAAAAACACTTTTCAACAGGAAGAGCACATCAAAAGTGACTTTTATTTTTGCTTCTAAAAGGTTTTTTAGAAGTTGTATACCAATAGTAGTCAACATTTTGTAATACTCTTTTCCATGTTATATTATCACACACACACACACACACACACACACACACACACACACACACACACACACACACACACACACACACACACACACACACACACACACACACCACACACACACACACACACACACACACACACACACACACACACACACACACACACACACACACACACACACACACACACACACACACACACACACACACACACACACACACTTCAAAGTTCATTTGCATCAAAAGGAGGAAAAGTACCACAGACAAGACTCTAGTGGTTCCCCAAGGGAGAGGCGTGTGACCCGCCGACAGAACCGTATGGTTCTAGAAGGAGTAAGGAACGTACATAAAGCAGCCAGGTGGCGATGCGGTTCCCAGTGCCCAGCTCCTTGAAGGCGTCTGGCTCGTCTTTCTGTCCCACAAAACAACACGAAACAAACATCAGGGGAGCTTCATTCATTCATTCATTCATTCACTTGCCTTTCTTCAGATTAAACTTGGTTCCGGAAACCAAAGAGTAATGATTGATGACATTCAGTATGAGACAAACATCTGAACAATCGACCCATATTTAAAGTGACAATGTGTTGATGAAATACATGTGTGTGTACATATGATAACTTTAAAAACACACTCAGTGTCACTAAAAACAAACAAGAGCCTTGTTTACCCGTCCAAAGTCGAAGTGAGGCTCGTACTGTCCTCCCACGCCATAGTTAGCCACCTGCACACATACAGACACAGACACACACACACACACACACCACAAGAAACAAACACACACATTTAATGATTAAGTAATGAACACATTCTATAACAAACAAGTCTTTGCAAAGAACGTCTTCGTATTGATTTTCGTAAGAAAATGCACTTTTGACTTCTGGTGACGACGTTATCCTCTTACCTACCTTTGTTGAACACACTATTGTAAGTTGTTCTGGACAAAAGTGTCTGCTAAATGACTGTAGGAAAATGACATTACATTACATAACATTACAAACAGGAAGTCTTTACTTTCTTAGAAATAAAGAAAAGCCCTTTCCCGATAAAAAAACAAAACACTTTTAACAACTTAGTTCAAAAGGTCAATAACTGGGACAGAGGTGATCACCTTTAAACACATGGAACAACGGTTTGAATACATGTTGTGTTATGGAACTGTGGATTTCCCGAGGGAAAACGTTGTGTTGATTGGTCATGTGACACGGTTACCTGCAGCTCCTCGGCGGTGGTGACGTCCAGGCCCGTGATGTCTTCGATCCTCTGGTTGATCTTGTCCACCACCTGGTGCTCGTAGGAGGTCAGCCAGGCACTGGAGGTCAAGTCAAAAGACACTATCAGGACATATGCAGGGAACCACACCATCTCCTTCTACCACTACTTACTTACTCTTCTTGTACACACAATATTAACACTATACTATGATATTAATCTATATATAATATCTAATATTAAAATCTAATTTACAGATAGTTCATGGTTGCCCCACACCCCAATCATCCCTTACAGTATAATTTAAGAATCATGTCATATACATATACTGTTTATATATATATATAAAGCTAATGGCCAACTCTATCAAAATAAAAGCCTCTGCTGAGATTTGGTAGGAAGGAAAAATGTGTGAAAACATGTCCAGCAAGTAGATTGAAGTGCTTGAAAAAAGGAATGGCATGTATTAGTTTTAATGAATACATGTATTAGTAGGAGAGGGGTTCAGAAGAGACTTGATCTCAGTGTATTGGTGCAATAATAATCCATGGAAAACTATGATTGACAACCACAACCAATCGAAACTCCCTGATCAATACAACAAAACCAAAAAGCGAAAAAGGGTAGAAAATGTATGGGTTTATCCCTCTCTTCAGATTGAAGGTCTAAACCCACACACCCATATTATTATCATAAACACAATAAATACACTGAGAGAAAACCTTTTCCTGATAAGTGCATTCCAAGCATGCGGCAGGCAAAGCGGGACGCGGTCTGACAGGAATGCAAGCAGTGGAAGACACACACACACACACACACACACACACACACACACACACACACACACACACACACACACACACACACACACACACACACACACACACACACACACACACACACACACACACACACCACACACACACACACACACACACACACACACACACACACACACACACACACACACACACACACACACACACACACACACACACACACACACACACACACACACACACACACACACCTCCAGAGAGGTTTTTAGAATTTCAGAGAGGGGGGGCAAGATTTGAAATTTGCAGCCCAACTGTACTGAGGAGGGTTGTTCTAAACCACAATTTGGTGTCAGAGTGGACAGATTAAACCTCCCAGAACTACCCCAGTGGACCGTACCAAACTGCTTTGCGGATCCAGACCATCATTACATCTGCGTGGACACGCCCCCCCCCCCCAAGTGCGATGTCACTATAAACGTTTTCAAATGGACCAGTGTCTGATCAACAGTGCCACCCGGTGGCACAAGAGGGGGCTGTTTAAGAGGCACGCGATGGTCTGATTGCAGTTCAACAATTAGCTCCTGCTAGTCCCCCAGGTAAGAACAACATGCTTGGTGCAGGAAGCCGTGTGTTCCGACGCCCTACGAGGCACTTCCTGTGGACCTAGCAGGTACAGAGGTCCGTGCAGAGAGAAAGAGAGAGAGACGATTTTGTCCTCTCAGGTTCTGCTGCACTACGGGGAACATCTCTTAGAGATGTTCTCTCTCATAAGAGAACCGGCAGACAGCTTTTCCCAACAAAAAAAAGAAACCCAAAAATTGCTTTAAGACAAACAATTTTGACTTTGGCGGCCCGAAAAAAAAACATTTTTAAGTCAAGTTATTTTAAAACCACACGGGTAATGAGGATGATCAATCCCAGGGAAATGGGATTGAAACAAGTTTCTATCAAACTTGAGTGGGATCTTTTTTTTTTTATCCAAAAAAGGAAAAAAAAAAAGGCGTGAAAAGGGAAAAATGTTGTTTCCGTGAGGTCTCTGGAAACCCCTTACCTCTTGGAGACGCGGTAATGAGCCGTGGTCAGTTTCCCTGTCTGAGGGTCATGGACCGTCGCACGTGCTAGCTAGCCCACCATTCACAACACAGACCACAGAGAGAGAGAGAGAGAGAGGAGGAGAGACATGGTCACTCGTTGACTGAGCCGTCTCATGGCAAAGCTGGGTTTTTTTTCATGTCATCGAGGCAAAGCTGGCGATAAGAGACACACAATGTTAGCGCAAAAGGGGAGAAGGTCACAGAAATGACCTTCGAGCCCTGAACCCTTCGCTTGTTCTAATGATCATTTGAAAACATATATTTCACAAATTCTGAAGCGGAGCTCAAAAGCAAAAAAAAAAAAAAAAGAAAAAGGTATTGTGTCGCAAAAAGGCGGGAACTCTTCCTCCTGGTGTGTTCACAGAAGTAGCTCAGCATGCTGGACAAGAGCAAGGAGTCATAGACCAACCGAAAGAAAATAAACTTTTAACTGTTGGAGTTGGATGTACGGAAAATAAAACAACAACCGTCCCGGAGGGGGGGATGCAGAGAACAGGAGGCGTAACGGTGAGGGGGGGGGGGGGGGGGGAAAGAGGAGATCGGGGGGGGGGGGGGGAGTGGGGAGGAATGGTCAAAACAGACCTCCCACTGTGGCGCTTACCTCTTGCTGATACGATAGTGGGCGGTCTCCAGAATGCCCGTAATAGGGTTGGAGATGGTGGCGCGGCGCAGCTGTGGAGCCAACCGGCCGACAGTTAGGGAGACACACGCAGCGGGACCGCACGGAGTTGATCGCTCAACCCCACACGGGAAGAATTGACGGGTTGTTGTTGTTTTTTTTGGGGGGGGGGGGGGTGGCGTCCGGTGTGTGTCAATAGGCCAATCACCGTATTCATGCCGTAAATCCTTCTATTTGGATTGAATTTAACATGCACCGACTACGTGCATGTGAGCCTGTTTGGAACAGGGCCGACCGCTAAGCCTCTGGTGTCTGTGCTTACAGCTTTTTCTGGAGAACCGCTCATCCAAAAGGCTTCATACAATCCACATTGCACGTCCTCCGGTCCTCAGAGACATACGTCGGCCGAGTGTGGCGTCGATCGGATGAACCGTTGTCGAGAAAATCGGACGGATATACGCTAAACACATCCAGAGACTCCTCTGATTATCTTATTATGGTTTACTTTTAAGAAATGGTCAAGTGGCGCCATCTAGTGTCGAGAAACTTTCATAACGGAACGATGTAATGTTGGCCACCTTTATTTCTATACAATATATACAATTCAATATGGTTTTCGTGAAGAAGTACCTGTAAGCCTAAATGTAACCACCGGAATACGTTGATTGTTAGTGAATCTTTGCTGAATACAGAAACCTTTTGATCATCACATCAAACACAGGAATCAATTGAACAAAAACGGTGTTTAGTTATTGATTCTGTTGATGGTTTACAGAAACCAGAAAACAGATAACACAGTGAGAGGAAATGCACTCACTCGGGGCTTGGCCAGCTGCTTGACCAGCTCGATCTCGGCGTCGGAGACGATGTCGTGGTAGCGCAGGATGTGTGGGCGGTCCCACTCGTCCTCCTCCTTCACCGGACCAATCACGTACTTGGGGTGGCGGTTGTTGTTGAAGTAGCGGCAGAACATGCGGCTCTGCCTGCGAGGGGTCTGAGTGAGTGAGTGAGTGAGTGAGTGAGTGAGTGATAGAGAGATTTAAAAAAATTGGCATCGAACAGAATCAATTAAATAATTTCTAAACACTTAAAAAAAAAAAATAGTTTGAGAGGGTGAGTGCATGTGTATGCAAGTGCACGGCTATTTTTAGTGTGTGCGTGTGTGTATGCCGTGTACGCTGTATGTGTGTGTGTGTGTGTGCGTGTGCGGAGGCTGCCCACCATCTTGATGCCCTCGCCGCGACACAGCTGCTCGTACTTCTTGCGCTCGGGCAGGTAGTCAGAGGCGCCCCGCTCCCCCTTGGTCTCCCCCTTGGTCTCCCCCTTGGTCTCCCCCTCGGCCTGTGCCTCCTTCTTCTCCCCCTCGCTCTCCTGCTCCTCCGCCTTCACCTGCTTGGCCAGCTGGTACTCAAAGTACTTGAGGTTCCCGTTGGCCCGCTGGTGTTCAGAGTCTGCAGAGACAAGAGATGGGGTGTGTCACTTATGGCACCCGTTGCACTCCTAAACGGTCCCTAGACGGAGGGACCCCTCACTCCTAAACGGTCCCTAGATGGAGGGACCCCTCGCTCCTAAACCATCCTTGGATGGTGTAGGAGGGACCCCTCGCTCCTACACCATCCCTGGATGGTAGGAGGGACCCCTCACTCCTAAACCATCCCTGGATGGTAGGCGGGACCCCTCGCTTCTACACCATCCCTGGATGGTGTAGGAGGGACCCCTCACTCCTAAACCATCCAGGGATGGTGTAGGAGCGACCCCTCGGTCCTAAACCATCCTTGGATGGTGTAGGAGGGACCCCTCGCTCCTAAACCATCCCTGGATGGTAGGAGGGACCCCTCGCTCCTAAACCATCCCTGGATGGTAGGAGGGACCCCTCACTCCTAAACCATCCAGGGATGGTGTAGGAGGGACCCCTCACTCCTAAACCATCCAGGGATGGTGTAGGAGCGACCCCTCGCTCCTAAACCATCCTTGGATGGTGTAGGAGGGACCCCTCGCTCCTAAACCATCCCTGGATGGTGTAGGAGGGACCCCTCGCTCCTAAACCATCCCTGGATGGTAGGAGGGACCCCTCACTCCTAAACCATCCCTGGATGGTAGGAGGGACCCCTCACTCCTAAACCATCCCTGGATGGTAGGAGGGACCCCTCGCTTCTACACCATCCCTGGATGGTGTAGGAGCGACCCCTCGCTCCTAAACCATCCTTGGATGGTGTAGGAGGGACCCCTCGCTCCTAAACCATCCCTGGATGGTAGGAGGGACCCCTCACTCCTAAACCATCCCTGGATGGTAGGAGGGACCCCTCGCTTCTACACCATCCCTGGATGGTGTAGGAGGGACCCCTCAATCCTACACCATCCCTGGATGGTGTAGGAGTGAGGGGTCCCTCCTACCATCCCTGGATGGTAGGAGGGACCCCTCACTCCTAAACCATCCCTGGATGGTAGGAGGGACCCCTCGCTCCTAAACCATCCCTGGATGGTGTAGGAGGGACCCCTCGCTCCTAAACCATCCCTGGATGGAAGGAGGGACCCCTCACTCTATGTTCCTTCCCAAGAGTTCTTCTTCTTCATCATTAAGGGAAAAAAATATATATATATATAAAAATACAAAAATAAATACATAACAATAAATACATGGCTCGCTGAACCCACCCAGTTTAAGCAGCTGCTTGGTGAAGTCCAGCGCTCTCTCCAGCTCCCCCTGCTGGTAGATGGAGTAGCTGAGGTAGTCCAGCACGGAGACAGCGTCGATGGTGGTCGACACCTGGCCCTCCTCCAGCTGCCGCAGTGCCTGGCTCATCCACAGCTCCGTGTGGAAGTAGTCAGCCTCAGAGTACGCCACCTTGCCCAGGTCGTAGCAGTCCTCGGCAGTCATCCTGCTCTTCAGGGCCCCCATGGAGGACGTGCCTGGGCGAGAGGGAGACAGGGAGACAGACAGACAGACAGACAGACAGAGAGAGGTGTTTCTGTGCATCCTTTATTCTCACGCTTAGAATGGAATTCAAATGACGGTGGATCAGTGTATTATCTTTTCTCGTGCCGTGGAGGCTAAAGTCCTGGTGGGAAAACATCTGCCCATGTGTTTTCTCTGTTTTGTCAACAATAGTTGGTGGACGACACACATAACAAGCATTTCACACGAGCTTTCTCCGCCTCAAAAGAACGCATGACCTAACTCATAATGCATAACTTCAAATTGAGCTGTGCTGGAGAGGGATTCGGATCCATCTGTTTTCACTACGACTGTATTCTTCCAATTAATGCTTGTTACTTACCATTATAAACTAAACTAGAGGGCACTCATGAGAGCGCATACCTCCGCCACACCAAAAAGTCCCCTGGATTTGGATTGGGATCTGGATCCTTGATCTGCGCCAAAACCTTGGCCCATAAGTAATCTAACCACCAAGTGTTGTCCAATTTCATACATATGTGTTATGATAAGAGTTGTCAGACAGCCAAACAAAGAAACACTTCGGCACTTCGAGCCGTCTGCTTGCCCCCTCGCTTAGGGGCCCTTGTGAGCGATCTACGCGGTCACCGCTCTTCTCTGTCCTGGCCCCAATTTGGTGGAATGAACTCCCCACGGATGTCAGGACTGCAGAGTCCTTGCCAATCTTCCGCCGCAGGCTGAAAACTCATCTCTTCAGGAAACACTACCCGGATCCTTCCTCCTAGCACACCCTCATTTCAGTTTTTACTAGCGTCTTACTAAGTAGATTATTAGGTAGATATTGTATCTTGTAGATATAGGTATTGTTCTATATTGTTTGCCAACTTATTGTACTTTAACCTTACTGTACTTTTACTTGAACTTATTGTACTTTTACCTGAGCACTGGTTCAGTTCTTGGAGACTTGTTAGAAATTAAATGCACTTTTGACTTCTGGTGACGAGTTGTTCTCTTAACTTCCTTTGTTGAAACACACTATTGTAAGTCGCTTTGGATAAAGGTATCTGCTAAATGACAGTAATGTAATGTAATGTAAAGTTGGGCCAAGTGAATCCATGTGAATCTAGACAGGTCGACAACGACTGGATAACAAACCACCGGAAGGTGGTTGTGTGTGTTATCTCACCTGGCAGGTCTCCGCTGGCGATGGTGCTGGTGTCCAGCTTGTAGGTGTCCTGCAGCCTCATCAGAGCTTTGGCTGCGCCCACCTGGTCGTCATCGTTGGGGAAGTACTGTCTCTGGATGGTGAGGTTGGAGACGAAGCCTGCGACACAAACAGTCAAGACCAAATGTATGACATTGACTGGAAAACAAAACAGCAACATCTCTCGGGTCTGATAATATGTGGTATTAGCATCGTTTAGGTGCATGATGGGTGGCTGTTGTAAAGAGTGAAAGAGTGAGCGAGTGAGTGAGTGAGTGAGTGTGACACTGTAGCAGACGGCACTGCTTCCCGCCATCAAAATGAGGGCTCCTCCCGAATACAAGGACACTTATTGCAAGTTTGAATCATGATGAACAGAGCAGATGGTACATGCTAGAGCTCTTTTCCTCGGGTTTGTGTGGTGTTGGCCGTTTTAACCTGTGGGCCTTGATTAACAATGACCCACAGGTGTGCAGCCTCACCAGCCATAGAGTAGTCAGTCTAACTCAGGCCAGGTGAGGCGGTTTAAACCAGCCACTAACCACACACACACTGTCACATATCCATATTTGTTTGAGAGTGTGAATTACAAACGAGAGAGAAAGAAAGCATGAGAGACATGGAGAGCAAGCATAAGAGAAACAGATAGAGTAACATCAGGGGCATGAGAGAGAGAGATCTAAAATAACTAAGACAGAGTGTTTGTGTCTGACAGAGAGAGAGAGAGGCCGAGACAAAGAGAGTGTGTGTGTGTGTGTAACAGAGAGGCCGAGACAAAGAGAGAGTGTGTGTGTGTGTGTGTGTGTGTGTGTGTGTGTGTGTGTGTGTGTGTGTGTGTGTGTGTGTGTGTGTGTGTGTGTGTGTGTGTGTGTGTGTGTGTGTGTGTGTGTGTGTGTGTGTGTGTGTGTGTGTGTGTGTTTTAACCTGTGGGCCTAGATTCCCAAGGACCCAGTCCCACAGATGAGGTGTGTGACAGAGAGAAGGAAAGGGAGATGAAAACAGAGAGGGAGCGACAGAGAAACAATCTGTACCTTCAGACATGTCTGAGAGCACCAGGCTCTCCAGCTCTCCCCACTCGGTGTTCAGTCTCTTCATCAGCTTGAAGGCGTTGACCGGGTGGCCCACAAAGCCCTCTGGATCCTGGGTAGCGGTGACAGACAGAGCGTCCAGCTTCTCCGCCCACCTGGATGGATGGACGGACACACACACACCAAAGTAAGAGTACCATTCCCCGACCATCGACACCACACACCCACACACCCACACACACACACACACACACACACACACACACACACACACACACACACACACACACACACACACACACACACACACACACACACACACACACACACACACACACACACACACACACACACACACACACACACACACACACACACACACACACACACACACACACACACACACACAACTATGCTTATAGTTATAACTAAGCTCACAATAATGATTTGCATTGGACGGTGTAGCCAATAGAACAGATTTAAAGGCTCTTTTTCCGTTTTGTTAAAAGGGTTTAGCACCAAACCACATACGTGACTGACGGCATTCAGGAACTTGTGCCAAACCGAACCCATAGATCCCTCACTGTCAGTGGCAGCGTTTAGCTCCTGTGGCCCGAGGCTCTGGAACGCCCCGCCAGGCAACATCAGAGGCAGACACTCCTAATACCTTCATGAAATGCATTTAAACTTGCCTTCAGGATTAGCCTGCCTTTTCTTCTTCTTACCGTCACGGATACTTGCTGTTATTATTCTATCATTAGGTTTGTAATGTTTTTATTTGCCTGCATTTATATATCACCATTGTCTGGATGATTTGTAACATTGCATTAACTTTCTGACTTAAAGTTCATTCTATTACATTTTTTCCTCTATTGTATTATTATTCTAAATTCATTTATTGTTTGAAAATTTTTATGTGATTTTGATGTACAGCACTTAATTAAAAATGTGCTTTATAAATACAATTCTATTATTATTGGTAGTAGTAGTACTAGTAGAAGTATACAAGTATTATTTATTTATTATTATTATTTTATAAGTATACTCAATAGTTTATTCAATATTTGTGGGACACATTTGAGCATCAAATGTCATCACATTGAGAGTAAAAGCACATCCACCCTTCTTAACAGGAGGGCGAACCAAACAGAGTATCTGGTCCTCACAATACTCAATAGAACTCACACCGTATCAGTAACAGCGTATCGGTTTGGTTCGCATGGGGTTCTCTTACAGTGAATCAGTCCAAGATAATGGTCTACAGAGAGTCTACTACACTCCACTACAATGTTGTTTCAGTTCTAAATTGCAATCTGAGCCCATTCACAGAAGGTTTGGCTCCAGCCCAGAGCTACCCTGTTGGCCTAGGGACCGCCGAATTAGACTTATTGTGAGGATGAATAATGTAGGTGATATTATTCTCAATATTCATGCGGCCTTCAGGAACAGATGGTCAAGTGATGGCAAGAGAGCGTGATACAAGACCATCAGATGTGCCTCATCTTTACTTGATCACTTGGTTTTTCGTGTAAATACTATGCATGTCCCTTATGGCGCCCAAATCCCCCACTCTGCGTTCCTTCTGGAGGACTTCTTCCTCCATAATTAAGGGAGGTTTTTTCTTGCCCTTAGGGCTAGGGGGCTAGGGTTAGGGTGTGTGTCGTAAATAGGTGGCCTGTGAAGCCCTTTGAAAACTGTAACTGTGATTAGGGTCTATACAAACACAATTGACTTGACTGAGTGACTTGATCAAACACACCACAGGAGGATGACAGTAGAAATCTCATCCAGAGGCGTTTTTAAATGTGTCACTTTGAAGGAAAGCCGATCTAAAAAATAAGTATTCCGGAAGGCTCCTCCAGTCAGGAGGAAGCAGCCCCTTACTTCTTGACCTTCTCCAGTTTGTTCGCTTCGGCGGTGATGTAGTCCTGCAGAGATGTGATCAGGTCCTTCTCCGTGAATAGCAGGTCTGTCATCTGGCCTGGAGAGAGAGAGAGAGAGAGACACACACACACACACACGGTGTCAGACGAAGAAAGAGGAAATGTATGGGGGTTGGATCACTCACAATGAGCATTTGTGAATATTTACAGAACCGCATACAAATATTATTAGCTTCGTGTTTTCAGTTCCTAGTATTTTCAGTTTCTAGTATTCCAGGATTACAATTTCTCCACACAAAATGAGGACTGATGCAATTTTGTGTCGATTTGTGTAGGAACAGAGGTATGCCTATGTATTTAATATAGGCTATTTATTTGATGGATTTGGATTATTTCAATGTACCTTTTCATTTACGTGTTAATAGTGTGCAGCTGTATATTTACTAAAAGGGAATGCCTGTTATTCTTGTGAATATGAGTTATCTTAAAATAAAAGTGCCTGTGACATCGAGTTAAAACCAAATTTGTATAAAATACCGATATATATCGTATATCGCGATGCAGCCTAAAAATACCGGGTTTTGGTCCGTATCGCCCAGCCCTACTTATGTGTGCTTTAAATCACACACATACCCGACAATATGTGGCTCTATTCGGATGAGAGATGGTGTGTGTGTGTGGGGGTCAGGACCAGTGCTTTTAATCATACACATACCCGACATTATGTGGCTCTATTCGGATGAGAGATGGAGTGTGTGTGGGGGTCAGGACCAGTGCTTTTAATCACACACATACCCGACATTATGTGGCTCTATTCGGATGAGAGATGGAGTGTGTGTGGGGGTCAGGACCAGTGCTTTTAATCATACACAAACCCGACATTATTAGCCTATTCCGCCCACTTTTCGAGCCGTATATGCTCTCCTTGTCAAAGTGCAAACTGCAGACATACGCACTACCCCTGAGAACATGAGACCAGGGACCTTCATCCTCCTTATCAGCCTCACACAAGACTTGCGGAGGAGTTTGTCTTTGGGTAATGGTGTAAACTGAGGTAGGGCTGTCTTTGTTTAGACGTTGAGCAGCCGGTACACTACAATAACAGAGAGGAGGGGAGGCGGCCACAGTTTGTCACGTATCTGGGGTAACTACCGGAAGAAAGAGTACACTGCTCACGGCTCCGGGAGCAGGAAGTGTGATATAGGCCTATTCCTCGAGGTGTAGAACTCCCGGTAAGAAGGTCCCGGGTTGCTACGTACCTGTTCTTAATTATATATATTTTTAAATGTAAATCATGCACCTTTACAGACAATCAGGAAATCAAAACCACTAAAAAATCAAGTACCAAAGGTTTTTCTGTAGCTATTTTGATGAACGCAATCAAGTCTGTAGCCGAACAAAGACTCATCTATTCACACTCACAACTAAACAGTTATGCTATATCCAGTTTTTACGGGGCCGGTGAACTTCCCGTAAAAAAGGGCACAGGACTCACCGATGGAGGTGAAGAAGTCATTGTGGGCCGAGGTGGGGGACGAGCCGAGGAGAGAGAGGACCACGATCCCCCAGAGGACCACCACTCTCTGCTTCATGGTGTAGATATAGGAGTGTAGATGGTGGGGGGCTGTACAGCTAATGGGACAGACAGGCTAGAGGAGCAAAGAGAAAGAGAGGTAGAGGTAGAGAGAGAGAGAGAGAGATATATATATATAGAAAAAGATAGAGACAAAGAGATAGATAGAGAGTGTATGTAAAGGGAGAGGGTTGAAGAGGGAACACAAGGGGAGAAAGGAGATAAAGCAACGAGGCGACATGTTGGCAGTAAAATAATAGCAAGGAATGTAGAGCAACCAGCATAAACACTGGTGGCTCTAGACGCACATTTATATTGAGAGTGTGCAGAGAAGCGGTTGGGAAGAATCCAAGTTTATTTATACAGCAGGTCTGTAGACGTTCTCCAGTGGACTCCAGACTTGGACAGCTTGGATTCGTACTAAGTTTACTTTATTTAACAAACAATTATACAAGTAACACAACCAAGGGGCCTCCTTGGTAATAAACAGCTTGGCTTTAGACACTAAAGTCAATAAAGCGCACACACACACACACACACACACCTCTGACGCCTCTGGCGACCACCAACAAAAATCAATCTTAGAAACTCATTTCGTGACACAAACTTCCCAAACAGCTCATATCCCGACTGAGGCGGACGACATTCCGATGAGACGGTTTTTGCCGAATCACTCTGACATATGCAAATCATCTTGGGACTCGAACCAACAACTCCGAGGGTTGGGGGGGGTTGGGGGTATGAGGGCGGGGGGGGGGGGGGGGTAACAATCGAGAGCTCTTAAACCGCATGTCTAATTCGAAGGAGATTGAAGGTGTAACCTGTCCTGACATAACCTCCTCGAAGGAGGAATGTGGAGGAGGGTAGGGAGGTGGAGGAGGGTAGGCTCCCGGAGGCGAGATGTGGGTGAGGACGGAGACCAGAAGGAGGGAGACCGACTGACTGACTGCCACGTCCCTGGCTCCAACCCACCCAGAACCCGGGCTGCTTCAGCGGTGGGACGCATGGAGGAGGGAGGAGAACCTCCTCCTCCTCCTCCTCCTCCTAATGTAGTAGTAGTCCATGCAAACGCACCATAATCCTCTTTTAACATGCGAAACTGTGTATAGTAGTCTATATTACTGTATTCTATAGTAGTGTATAGTACTGTATTGTATAGTAGTTTATAGGAGTGTATATTCCTGTGTTGTATAGTAGTGTATGGTAGTATATAGGATAGTAGTATACACCATAGTAGTGTGTAAGATGGTAGAGTAAAGTAGTGTATATGTAGTATATGATGATGATGATGATCAGTATCCACACTCATGATGTGTGTGTATGTATGTATGCAAACAAAATATAAAATAAACAACAATATTCACAGATAAACTCAGGTTATTTGTGATTTAGGTGGAGATATTCACCGGTATTTTTGGTTTGTTTTAGCTAAGAATTCAAACTTTAGGACTTAAATATAAAGTTTAGCTGTTTGCAGAGCAGCGTCGACTTCTATATATTAGGAGGATCCAAGCTTTAGGAAAACAACGACATCCACTATCTAAACCACAGATCGATTGACTCCCCAGTTATTGATGATATGACTGCCGATAATCAACCGTTTAGTTAGTTATTAATATACTTAAGAAACAGCAAAAAAAAAAAAAAGGGAGAAGTCGCCCCCGAATCAAGAAAATCACAGCAGACCCTTCTGGATGTCTCGGTCTAAAAACAAACGGCCAGCATTTACTATCGTCTAAAAGCTTGTCATTCTCGCATTACTACGAGCACACACAATCGCTATATATATATCATGTTAAGATTAAAACATATTTACCGTGTTTATCAAGGCTGCTGCTGCTGCTGCTGCTGCTGAAGAGTCGGATTCCCACGTCGTTAAAAATGCCTACAGGCTATAGAGCCTTGAACCGTGAAAAACCCTGGGAATGAATTCCGGTTACGAGCGGTCCCTGACCCTTTCAAAATAAAAGCCCACTGACGTGACACCGTTGTAACTACTGAAGCTGAGTATAGAGAACGTATAAAAGAGAAGATAATAGAAGATATTATAATAGAAGATAACATACAAATAATAGAATAGAAGATAATAGAAGATATTATAATAGAAGATAACATACAAATAATAGAATAGAAGATAATAGAATAGAATAGAATATAATATAATATAAGATAACATACAAATAATAGAATATAAGATAATAGAATATAAGATAATAGAATAGAAGATAACATACAAATAATAGAATAGAAGATAATAGAATAGAAGATATTATAATAGAAGATAACATACAAATAATAGAAGACTGAAACCATTCTGGCCTACGCCGCACTCCAGTCTCTCCACTTCCTGGCTCTCACCGAGACCTGGATCACCCCCGAGAACACGGCTACCGCAGCTGCTCTCTCCGCGACCTACTCCTTCACCCACACCCCCCGACCCTCTGGGCGTGGTGGAGGAACGGGACTCCTAGTCTCTCCAAACTGGTCATATCAGGTACTCCCTCTGGGTCACCTGACCAGATCGGCACTTGAATTTCATGCTGTTTCTGTTACCATCCCAACTAGGCTCAACATTGCCGTAATCTACCGACCACCGGGCCCTCTTGGTGACTTCTTTGACGAGATGGACGCCCTCCTCAGCTGCTTTCCTGAGGACGGCACCCCACTCGTGGTTCTGGGTGACTTCAACATCCAGTCGGATAAGTTACAATCTCCTGAATTCATTAACTTTTTTGCCATATTCGGTCTAACACTCACTCCTTCTCCCCCTACCCACAGAGCTGGGAACCAACTGGATCTTGTCTTCACAAGATCCTGTACCACCTCGGTGATCTCTGTCACACCCCTCCCTGTCTCTGATCACCATTTTGTTGCTTTCTCTCTCCCTCTCAAATCCCCCACCTCCCTACCCACTACTCCCCACATTGTTACCTTCCGTAGTAACCTGAAAACTCTCTCTCCCTCTTCTTTCTCCGCATCTGTCCTATCCTCACTACCATCCCCCCAACAATTCTCTCTCTTGTCGGTAGAGGAAGCCTCCTCCACTCTGACTTCCTCTCTCTCCTCCGACTCTCTCTGTCCTCTCACCTCCTTGGCTGTCCGAACCTCTGCGGGCTCGTAGAGCAGAGCTACGGGCGGCCGAGAGAAAATGGAGGAAATCTGACTCCTCTGATGACCTCGCTCACTATCTCCGTCTCGTGGCTGGCTTCACCTCCACGGTATCGGCTGCTAAATCTGCCTTCTACCGTACTAAAATAAACTCTTCTGCCTCTAACCCAAGGAAACTTTTCTCCATGTTCTCTTCCCTCCTCAACCCCCCCTCCCCTCCCCCTCCCTCCTCCCTCTCAGCTGATGACTTTGTCACCTTCTTTACGAAGAAGGTGAACGACATTACCTCCTCCTTCACCCCCACCGCTTCCCTCCCTCTTCTCCCACCCCCACTAACCTTACCTGTTTCAACCCCCTCTCCCCTGATGAAGTTAACAAACTGGTGACATCTAACCACCCTACCACCTGCCCCCTCGACCCAATCCCTTCCTCTCTTCTCCAGGACATCTCGGGCGATATCCTTCCCTTCCTTACATCCCAAATCAACATCTCCCTTGAGGCAGGCCTGTTTCCGGCAGCCTTCAAGACTGCCAGAATCAAGCCGCTCCTCAAGAAACCATCCCTAGACACCACTGATGTCCAAAACTACAGACCGGTATCTCTCCTATCATTCCTGTCCAAAACCCTTGAACGGGCTGTCTCCTCACAACTTTCTTCCTATCTCTCCCAGAACAACCTCCTCGACCCTCACCAGTCAGGCTTCAAGGCTGCGCACTCCACGGAGACGGCACTGCTCGCAGTGACAGAGTCTCTTCGTGATGCCAGAAGCTCGTCCCTCTCATCGGTACTGATCCTTCTCGACCTGTCTGCGGCGTTCGACACAGTGAACCACCAGATCCTCCTCTCCACTCTCGCCGAGCTTGGAATCGCTGGAACTGCGTTATCCTGGTTCACCTCCTACCTTGCAGATCGCACTTATCAGGTCACATGGAACGGTTCCCTGTCCAGACCCTGCACCCTGGACACCGGAGTCCCTCAAGGCTCAGTATTGGGACCCCTTCTGTTTTCTCTTTACACTAAATCGCTAGGCTCTGTAATCACATCTCATGGCTTCTCCTATCACTGCTATGCAGATGACACTCAACTGTTTATCTCCTTTCCCCCCTCAGAAACCCAAATAGCAACACGCATCTCTAAATGCCTGGCCGACATCAGCAGATGGACAGCCGCCAACCACCTGAAGCTCAACCTTGACAAGACTGAGCTCCTCTTCATACCGGGGAAAGACTGCCCTCAGATGGACCTACTGGTCACCATCGAGAACACCCAAGTCTCCCCCTCAACCACAACAAGAGACCTGGTGTGGTGGTAGATGACCAGCTGTCCTGCAATGCCAACGTCACCGCGGTGGCCCGATCTTGCAGAATTGCCCTCTACAACATCCGCAGGATCCGGCCCTTCCTCACACGTGAAGCGGCGCAGATCCTGGTCCAAGCGCTCGTCATCACCCGCCTCGACTACTGCAACTCTCTCCTGGCGGGACTCCCCGCCTCTGCAACTAAGCCCCTCCAACGCATCCAGAACGCAGCAGCATGCCTGGTATTCAATCTACCGAAATTCTCCCACGTGACCCCTCTCTTCCGCGATCTCCACTGGCTTCCGGTAAATGCTCGCATCAAATTCAAGACTCTGGTGCTGACCTTTAGGGCAGTCAATGGAACTGCCCCAGCCTACCTCCAGGCGTTGGTCAAACCCTACATCCCAGCCAGAGCGCTCCGCTCAACTTCTGCCAGGCGACTTGTTCGACCTTCACTAATGTCAACCAAACATCGCTCGTCCAAAACCCAGCTCTTCACGGCTCTGGCTCCACAGTGGTGGAATGAACTCCCGTCTCATGTCAGGACGGCAGAGTCCCTCGCCAGCTTCCGCAAGAGACTCAAGACCCACCTGTTCAGAGTCCACCTGGACTCTCCTTGAACCCTCCTTCTCCTTTGTGAAACCCCTAAACTTGCTTAAGTCCTGACATTAATAGCTCTTAGCATGTTGTATATGTTAGCAAGTGTATATCCTTAATGTTGATAACACGCTCTTATCACAGCTACTTAAAACCCTGTAAGACCCAAATATAGAAAAACCAAAAAAATAAATTATTTGACCTTTCAGATGTTGTTTTAGGAGGCCTTTGATGCAGAAATTAAAGAGTTTTAAAAAAAAAAATGTTTATGTACGTTTTTAGAGAAATGTTGTAATATTGCAACATTGGGCTTAGTTGGGAGCAGAATTTCTGTAATATTGCAACATTGGGCTTAGTTGGGAGCAGAATTTCTGTAATATTGCAACATTGGGCTTAGTTGGGAGCAGAATTTCTGCAGCCCACTGCAACAAGCCAGCTATTTTGACTACCACATTCACCCAGTGTTGTATAATTGCAACACTTATATAACAAGCTCTAAATGAAATTTGATGCATCTATTCCACAATAACTACATATGTACATGCTCTAGACATTGTAATAACAACCCAAAAAAATATAAAAGACATATTACTTACTTGAATCTGATGAATCCAGTCCAATGAAACAAATAGTTGTTGTTCGAAGGAAACCTTGAGAGGTTGTGTGAGTTCATGGCCAGAAGGCGTGACTTGTAAACAAATGTAAGATCCAATAGCATTGTGAGACTGAACAATAGGACCCAATGACTATGTAAATGTGGTAAAAAAATAAGATAAAATATAAAATATTGTTTTTTAGGATGGTTAAAGGTAACGTTGTAATTTTACAACAAGGGGTGTTACAGGGTTAAGCAGGTGACCTAGCAGTACGAAATTGTGTTATTCATCTTGTTAAAATGAATACTTGTGAACTGCTGTATTTTTATGTTTGCGTACCCCAGTGTTATGCTATTGTCTGCTTCAACTAATGTACACCTTGTAAGTCGCTTTGGATAAAAGCGTCTGCCAAATGCCCTAAATGTAAATGTAAATGTAAATGTAGAATAGAAGATAATAGAAGATAATATAATATAAAATCACATAGAATAATAGAATAGACGATAATAGAATAGAATATAATAGAATAGAAGATAATAGAAGATAATATAATAGAAGATAACATACAAATATAGAATAGAAGATAATAAAGATAATATAATAGAAGATACATATAATAATAGAATAGGAGATAATATAATAGAAGATAATAGAAGATAATATAATAGAAGATAACATACAAGTAATAGAATAGAAGATAATAAAAGATAATATAATAGAAGATAACATATAATAGAATAGGAGATAATAGAATAGAAGATAATAACAATTGTTGAATAGAATAAAAGAGAGAAAAAGATAGTTGAGAAAAAGATAATTGAAGAAAATAGAATAGAAAACAATAGAATAGAAGAGAATAGAAAATAAGATGATAGAAAAGAATAGAATAGAAGAGAATAGAAAATAATAGAATAGAAGATAACCGAAAATAGTAGAATATATTGAAAGAATAGAAGATAATGGAAGATAATAGAAAATATAGAATAGAACTGAATAGACTAGAATAGGTAAACGTCTATTGAATGTATAGCAACTTCACTTCACATAGGTACAAACGTCTATTGGAATGTATAGCAACTTCACTTCACATATCCATATCATAATTTGCAGAATACAGTCAGAATTTACCTTCTGCTGTTTTGTGTTAAAAAAAAAAGTCTTACTTTGTCACTTATTTTCCCTTAACAATAACCTTTCTAGTAAAATAACGCTTTGTCCCTTTAGATTACAATCTGTGCTGCAATACATCAGTTATATTAATAACCAGTCACACCCAAATGCACCATACATTCAAACAATGGAATGCTCGAATGTGTAGAGAACATTGCACTGAGATCATTTTGTCCCATTGAGAGATGGGACAAAATGATGAGTTTTTTCCTGAAACAAAGTCCACCTCTCAAACGATCACTCACCACATGCTCGTCATAAAGCAACACCACAAGTCCCTTGGTTCAAATTGATTGGAAATGTGAATTTTTATTAAACATTGGGAAACGGTTGGAAATAAAACTGGTTTTCTGTTGAGTGACATCCTCTAAAACCCCCTATGTCTTTGGTGGCTGCGTCCATTTTTGCAATAAACCCCTGTACATCGAAAAACAGATACAAACCAAATCGATTTAAGACAATATTATATCAAACAACAATATATTATAACAATAATAATAATAATAATAATAATAATATATCATACATATCGTACAAATATCATACAGAAATTGAAACTTTTAATCTGAAAATCGAAACAAAATGAAAATCCAGATTTCATCAGAGGGCATCATTTACCCCCATCATTTACCCCCCCCCCCTCCCCTCCAAGGTTGTGTATTTGTGGCAGCAGGTTATTTAGAAAAGTGTCGCCATACAATACGTTTTAATTCCAAAAGACGGACATGGTTCTTAAAGTGTCTTCATGCATCATGGGCTTGTGTGTTTACAATGACATACAATGGACACCTGTGCGTTGTATGCCAGTTATGTGTGCGAGACGTATATATCTATCCATACATATATATACATATACACATATATATATATACATATACACATATATATACATATATATATATACATACATACATACATATATATACATATATATACATATATATTTAAAAAGGCATTAACATACATAATGCCTGTATGTGTTATACATATACAATTGTACAAAACATCCTGAGATAGAGGTTGCTTTTACTGTTTCAAAAAGAAAAAGGTCTCTTTATTGTTGCCAAAAAATACAGCCGATTCAAAAGCAGTTTCTCCTCATTCTGGCCATGGATGGAGGCCACAGGCTTCGATGCATCGAGAGTCTGTGAGAGACACGTGTTATCGCCACAGTATGACATGTTATCACGTGTTATTACAATGTTATTGGGACATGTTCGCTTACGGTTGTGCGCTGCGCTGACCCTGTTTTGTGTGAGCGTGTGTGTGTGTGTGTGTGTGTCTCCTGTGCGACCAAATGAATGACCAGTTCTCGTTCAGACCATAGAACCGCTGTAGAAATGGCTGACATGAACATATCATGTATAGCACAACGACAGGCAGCACATTCACCTCCCTGCTTCACCTCCCTGCTTCACCTCCCTGCTTCACCCCCCTGCTTCACCCCCCCTGCTTCACCCCCCTGCTTCACCTCCCTGCTTCACCTCCCTGCTTCACCCCCCCTGCTTCACCCCCCCTGCTTCACCCCCCTGCTTCACCTCCCTGCTTCACCTCCCTGCTTTCACCTCAGGTTATCTTACAGCTGTTCCTAGCGCAGCTCTGGGCAGAGGGGCTCAGCGGAGGCGGGCGGATGAGTTTGGGCTTCTTGAGCAGCGTGCCTCCCGTCGTCCTCTTGGCGCCTCCGTCGCCGCCAGCAGCATGGTTGTAGTTGCCGGCGGCGTTGGTGTAGGAGGAGGAGGAGGAGGAAGAGGAGGAGGAGGAGGCAGTGACGGAGTAGGAGCGTCCGTGCATCATGCGGGCGTTGAGGCCGTTGGCCATGGAGAAGGACTTGAGGTGTGACTGGAGGGCGCCGGGCAGGGGCAGCTTCTCCACCAGGTGGACGGGCGTGCAGGACACGATGGAGCGGCAGCACAGCTCCTGGAGGCTCAGCACTGGAGGGGCGGGGGGGGGGGGGAGGGGAGGAGCCACCGGGGCAGAGGGGCGGAGCCACCGGGGCAGAGGGGCGGAGTTAAGGTGGGTGCAGCAGAGACGAGGTTCAACTGAGCAATGGGGTTCCAAAGCCGTTAACGCGGTGCACTGATTATGATAATGGGGGATGATAATGACATACAGATAATGATAATGAACGATAATGATCGTGATCCAAATGTTGGATGATTGACTATTAAAAGGGAATGATAAAAACATTTGTGGAACTATTAAGGATAGATAGACTACTGTGTGTATGTATTCTTCTTTCACATCACTAGGGGGCATTCTATCCTAAAATAAAATACTATTTGTCTATAGTCACTCTAAAGACTATGGTTAGAGTAATAGTATATGTGATATTTACACATTCTGCTGTAATGTCTCACATCACCTGTCTATGTAAAAGAAATCATCACAGAGGTGTAATACTAGAAAACCGGTGTAGCTCATGAAGCCAAAGATAATGTTATAGATATATGTAATATACAGCCTTAGTTATATATCCTTGATAATATATATATACATAACGAATGGCCTATGTCGAGGTACTGGTACAAATACTGCTATTTGTGAGAGTCTATCTATAATATAATACTACATCTGAGCTTCAACCCAAAATGGTGACGACAAAAAAAAAGAGAATATTGTGTGCCCTACCTCTCCCACCCTTCCACCCTCCCTGCCTGCCTCCCTGCCTGCCTCCCTCTCCCTCCCTCCCTCCTCCCCTCCCTCTCCCACCCTCCCACCTCCCTCTCCCACCCTCCCACACTCTCTCTCCCACCCTCCCTCCCTCCCTCTCCCTCCCTCTCCCTCTCCCTCCCTCGGTCACCTTTGTTTGGTCTCCACAGGCGGTCCATGCCGTGCCTCATCAGGACGATGCGAGCCAGCTCCGTGAAGGACTCGGTGATGTTGAAGTTGCACAGCGGGCTGACCTCGAAGAAGGTCACGCCCAGCTTCTCGGCGTACACCTGCGCCTCCTCCGTGGCCACCTGGCGCTTGTAGGCCAGGTGGAGGCGGTTGCCCACCAGGATCTTGGGCACCCCCGGTGCATGCTGGGTAGCGGGGAAAAAACAACAAACAAAAAAGGAGTTAGTAGTTTCAACCTATGGGTTATGGGTTTCTGCCCAGGATCAATTTCCATCCAATTGCATTGTGTGCTATGCTACAGGCATACATATGGAAAGGGATATACTTTATACTCATATATAATAATATCATGATATATATTGAATATAAATAATACTCAAATATACAAATGCTCTAAAGTTAGATCAACGTAGTCTATTTGTCTAGGCTACTTTTCTATGTACACACATGGTATAATATCATTTGGATGTTAAATATCTTTTGGTCAGAAGTCATCCGTTACTAAGGGTGATTACGTATGCAAGATGTCTTTATTTGATGAAAATCAATTATTAACGGCTAGCGTCATTATGAAAATATAGCTTTGGTACACTGCCTGATATCCCAATAACGTCTGTTAAATAATAATTGCGGATACAGAATGCAGAGCCCAATTAAAAATCTTCAAATTCAAGTTTCAATAATAATCAATAATCTATACGAAAGTCAATATCTACAGGGGCTGGTGCAATCTGTAAGTCCACTGTGCAGCGGGCTTAGAGCAGAGTGTGCCTGGAGGGGAGAGAGTGTGTGGGCCGGTGCTGCGATGGTGGCTTACTCATTTGGAGAGGTTCTGCAAATGAGCAGAAGGGATTACATCACAGATCTCCTAAACCAAACCAAGAGCCTCCCTAACAGAAGCGCACGGTACCAACGGTGTTGTCAAGGGGACGCTTCAAGTGCCGGCTCTTGCAATGTGTCTGAAGTTCACACGCACACACACATACTATATGTGTGTGTGTGTGTGTGTGTGTGTGTGTGACATGCCGGCATATAGGTTTACTTAGTGCACGTGCACACGCACGCACACATGTGTCAGACTGTGTCTGATCTATAGTCAGACTGACAGAGAGAGAGAGGGACAGACAGAGAGAAAGAGAGAGAGAGAGAGCGAGAGAGAGCGAGAGAGCGAGAGCAGAGCGAGAGCGAGAGCGAGAGCGAGAGAGCAAGAGCGAGAGCGAGAGCGAGAGCGCGAGAGAGAAAGACAGAGAGAGAGCGACAGAGAGAGAAAGATAGAGATAGATGTTACCTCATCGATCTCTTTGATCCATCTGTCGATGCCGTCGAAGGACCAGCGGTTGGTGATGTCATAGACTAGAATGACCCCCTGTTAGAAGGAGGCAGACACGGTGAGACCCCCGTGGGAGCACAGAGAGCAGCACAAGTACACGCTGACTGTCTCATGAATGGTTCTCATGCATTCACACTGTACACAATGCCCACTTTGTTTTGGATCACAACAAAGTGGGCAAAAAATGCTGATTGGGGCATTAGTCAGCAGGCAGGGATTAGACTACAGGTAGACAACATGCCTATAGGTAGACTACAGGTAGATGACATGACTACAGGTAGATGACATGACTACAGGTAGACAACATGCCTACAGGTAGACTACAGGTAGATGACATACCTACAGGTAGACTACAGGTAGATGACATGACTACAGGTAGACTACAGGTAGATGACATGCCTACAGGTAAATTACATGCCTACAGGTAGACTACAGGTAAATTACATGCCTACAGGTAGACTATAGGCAGACTACAGGTAAATGACATGACTACAGGTAGACTTCAGGCCTACAGGTAGACTACAGGTAGACTACAAGTAGACTATAGCATACTACAGGCCTCGTGAGCTTAGGTTACCTTGTGTGCGTGTGTTCACACACACACACACACACACACACACACACACACACACACACACACACACACACACACACACACACACACACACACACACACACACACACACACACACACACACACACACACACACACACACACACACACACACACACACACACACACACACACACACACACACACACACACACACACGCACCGGCCTTGAAGACGAGACAGCACCATTTATCGAAATGTATTCTTGAATTGATGGAAACCTGAGGCAGTACAACCCAGCGGATCAACACATACACCCTGGAGAATCACAGGAGGATGGTCCCTGTTTGTGTGTGTGTGTGTGTGTGTTGTTTTGAATGAAGAGACAAAGAGTGCAGCCTGCAGCACTCCCCTGTACAGTGGATTGGTTCTGCATCATCGTCGTCGAGCACTTGTGTGGAATAACTGGACAATTACAGAAGCATGGGATCATCATGCCTATCACAGGATTTCCTTGTAAGGGTGCGCTCTCTAGGACCTTCGCCGTAAGACTAGTACAGGCTATTGTTCTGGAAGGGGTGGACCGTGGATCATCACAGTACATGGGCACGCACGCACGCACGCACACGCACGCACGCACGCACGCACCACCACACACACACACACACACACACACACACACACACACACACACACACACACACCACACACACACACACACACACACACCACACACACACACACACACACACACACACACACACACACACACACACACACACACACACACACACACACACACACACACACACACACACACACACACACACACACACACACTTATATTAACTAAAGTGCACATGTAGAACAATAGCCCTGTGCATCGCTCCTGTGGCAATGGTGTCACAGTTGCCATGGAAACATCTCTCTCTCTCTCTCTCTCTCTCTCCATCCATCCCTCCCTCCCTCCCTCTCCTCTCCTCTCTCCATCCCTCTCTCTCCATCTCTTTCTCTCTCTCCCCATCCCTCTCTCTCTCTCCATCCCTCCTCTCTCCTCGCCTCTCTCTCTCTCTCCCATCTCTCTCTCTCTCTCCCATCCCTCTCTCCCTCTCCCTCTCCATCCTCTCTCCCTCTCTCTCTCTCTCTCTCTCTCTCTCTCTCTCTCTCTCTCTCTCTCTCTCTCTCTCTCTCTCTCTCTCTCTCTCTCCTCTCTCTCTCTCTCTCTCTCTCTCTCTCTCTCTCTCTCTCTCTCTCTCTCTCTCTCTCTCTCTCTCTCTCTCTCTCTCTCTCTCTCTCTCTCTCCCTCCCTCTCTCTCTCTCCCTCCCTCTCTCTCCCTCTCCATCTCCATCTCCCCCAGTGCTGGTCCCCTGAGTGAAGGCCGCAGCAACATATCACTAATTAAAGTTTTTTAACAACCCCAACGTTGGCCATCAAATGGGCACACTCAGCCCCTTTCATGGCTCTCCTCCGTGTCAACAAAAAACATGTGGACGGAACATTCTGGAACGGTACTGAGATGGAGAGAACGCTGTGTCCTGTACTGAATAGAATAGACCCTTTCTCTTCACAACCCAGTCCCTTTAAAAGGGTTCATGTTTTGATACGTGTGTGTGTGTGTGCACGTGTGTGTGTGTGTGTGTGTGTGTGCACGTGTGTGTGTGTATGTGTATGTGTATGTGCGTGTGTGTGTGCGCGTCTGTGTGTGTGTGTGTGTTTGTGTGTGTGTTTGTGCATGGGTGTGTGTGTGTGTGTGGGTGGGTGCTTGCTTGCTCAGCTGAGCTCACCTTTGGGTGCCTCCCTGTGCTTTCCACAGAAAATGGTCATAGTGGTGGTGGTGGTGTTTACATTGAAACTGTTGACAGTTTAAAAAAACTCCAGTTCAAGCGGCCACTTTGACTCCCTAGACTTCTGCACATTTGACAGTATTTGAATAATTGGTGGTACAACTACATGTAATAGTAGTATAGTACATAGTAGTATAGTAACATGTAATAGGTATTAGTGGCAAGGTATAACAACTGTACTTTGATATTTATACAACCTGATTAGGAGATAGTCAAATGGAATGTTGTACAATACACAACAACCTACAACACACAGAAGACACAAACACACACAGCATTTACCTGGGCCCCCCTGGAATAGGACCTGAAGATGGTACAGAATCTCCCCTGACCAGAAGTGTCCCTGGAGAGAGAGAAAACACAACAACAACACACCGTTCAGACAGCTTAGGATAAGGAAAAGACATAGGGCACTGAAATATAAGGACGAGCTCCTCAACACAAACACACAGCCACTCAGGAACTACCTCTCTACTACTAGCGATAACTATACGGGTCAACATCGCTGAACGCCAGTGAACGGACATGGAGGAAAAAGGGGGGGAAAAAAGGGGGAAAACACATGCCTCTGACGGGACACTGTCCAGAGCTGAATACCAACACAGTGTTTGGCTTGGAACGGCCCGAGCAGACCTCTCTGGCCGCTGGCCCACCGACTACCTCTCACTCGCTGGCCTGCAGTGAACCCAGCTACCGCTGCACTGGACCTCAGATGGTCCACTTTCCACCAAGTAAACAAAAAATAAATAGTCGATGTTAAGTTGTTACCTCCGCAATCGAACACGGACCGGAGGTTATGTTTTCCCCCGGTTGTTCTTGTTTGTTTGTTTGTTAGTTAGTTAGCGAGATAACTCCAAAAGTTAGGTACAGAATTGGATAATCTTGGCAATTGGATTAATTTTGGGCCAAGGAACAGTTCATTCGATTTTGGCCCAGATCCGAATACGGATCCAGGAGACTTTTCAGTGTGCGGGAGCAATGTGCTCTGCTGAGGGCCCTCTTTTAAGATGATGTCTTTGGTATTGAGATAAAAAAAGTTAAAATAAAAAAGTATATATTCATATACATTTTGTTTACTGGTTCTAGCTACAGCTAACCGTGTCCAAAGTACCATGCGTTTCTAAAGTGGCTAAGAATAGTCCGGAAGAATCGTCGTGCTGTTTAGCCCCTGAGGCTGTAATGAATAAATGTAAATCCTAGAAGAAGGTCTTTACGTTAGCCAAGAGACACACACGTCGTTCCCTCTGCCAGGAACAACGCAGGACGTAGGCCTACTTATGCTAAGGCTTACGTCGCTTGACTTTGTTTTTCGGTCAGCGGCACCAAAGGTTTTAGATGATTCATTTAACACTCCTGACGTGTGCGAGAGAGCAAGAAAACGTGCGCTAAAAATACCACCACGGCACGGGAGTCTGGAGTCCCGTCGGTTCAGCAGAGGAGCTCGCTCTTTAATTACACAACACGCCTTTCCTCATCTTCACTCCACTAAAACGTAGTTCGCAAATGTTTGCGCTGTGAGTGTGTGTATGTGCACGTGTGTGTGTGTGTGTGTGCGTGCGTGCATACATGTGTCTGTGTGTGTGCGCATTTGCTATTATACATCCATGGTGTGTGTGTGTGTGTGTGTGTGTGTGTGTGTGTGTGTGTGTGTGTGTGTGTGTGTGTGTGTGTGTGTGTGTGTGTGTGTGTGTGTGCCTCACAAAGGCAAAAAACGTCCAACTTTGATTGCAAAAATGACGTCTGCTTGAAGACGTCGGTGAAGATATGCGGTCAAAACACCACACTTCCTACTATACATCCATGGACCCCACTTGGTTCCTTAGGTATAAGACATATACTGAATGTGTGTGTCTGGGGGGGAAGGTGGACTTCACGTGCACACATTTTCACGTGCGCACTTCCCCTTGCATTCCTCGACTCGTCGGTTTCCCTCCGCTGTGAGGGCAAAGCGGTGTCTGAACGGAATCCGCCTCCCGTGACCCCATAAGTTCAAAGTGAGAAAGAGTCTGTGCTGTTTAGCATGACATCTCTGCTCTCTCTCTCTCTCTCTCTCTCTCTCTCTCTCTCTCTCTCTCTCTCTCTCTCTCTCTCTCTCTCTCTCTCTCTCTCTCTCTCTCTCTCTCTCTCTCTCTCTCTCTCTCTCTCTCTCTCTCTCTCTCCTCTCTCTCTCTCTCTCTCTCTCTCTCTCTCTCTCTCTCTCTCTCTCTCTCTCTCTCTCTCTCTCTCTCTCTCTCTCTCTCTCTCTCTCTCTCTCTCTCTCCTGTGTGTGTGTGTCTCTCTCTCTCTTTCATTCTATCTCTATGTCTGTCTGTCTGTTTTTCTCTCTGGCTTTCTCTCTCTGGCTTTCTCTCTCTGGCTTTCTCTCTCTGGCTTCCTCTCTCTCTTTCACACAACATGCGATTCCGCCTCTAATTGCATCATCACAAGACCTTAGAGGTGTGGGCCTGCTTTGTATTTCTTTGTTGAAGGACATTACATTTTTCTTTTGATTGCCTTTTAAAAGTGTGTGTGTGTGTGTGTGTGTGGTGTGTGTGTGTGTGTGTGTGTGTGGGTGTGTGTGTGTGTGTGTGTGTGTGTGGTGTGTACCAGAGCTGCAGCTTGACTCTTCTTCCATCCAGGAGGATGGTCGTTGTTTTGTAGTCGATTCCTGAAAAATAAAAGTTTATTTTTAAGAACATGAAACATTATAAAGAAGTCCTAATGTCTATTTACTATGTATCTACATTCACATTTACCTTGATGTGTGTGTGTGTGTGTGTGTGTGTGTGTGTGTGTGTGTGTGTGTGTGTACATATAGGCTACATGTTGAGTGTAAACACGGTAGCCTACTAGTCATATGCAATTGGAGAACTGTTGAATATAGAGAATCATGCTCATGTGTATGAGTGTATCTATTTTATTCTGACATGGGTATGTGCGTGTGGCTGTGTGGCTATGTGTGTGTGTGTGTGCATGTTGTGTAAGACCAGAGCAGCCGTACATGATCAGGAAGGGGCAGAGAGATGAGGATGATGAAATCTCATCCAGATAACATGACTCATCCAGAACACACACACACACACACACACACACACACACACACACACACACACACACACACACACACACACACACACACACACACACACACACACACACACACACACACACACACACACACACACACACACACACACACACACACACACACACACACACACACACACACACACACACACACACACACACAGCAATAGTGTGTGTAGCAGAGGTGAAAGCGCTGAAGCAACTCTTGCGGTGAACATCTCGACATCTCACAATTTCACTTTTACAATTCTGAGGTTGTCAGTTAAAATCCCTGGGTAGGAAGTGAGGGTGTGAGGACTGTCAAGGGGCTAGTGAGGATGAAAGGGTGGAGGTGAAATAGTTGGGAAGGTCACATAACAGTACCAGAATGTAAAGGTTAAAGGTCAAAAAGTAGTAGAACGCTTCATGCTGCATACATAACAGTAAAATTAGACAACTTCATGCGGTCAACTTTATCGACCGGAACACACCCAACATCACTGCAAAAGGGTAGCGGTCTTTTCCGACAGCGTTTTTTTTTTTTTGTCGTTGTAGCCCACCGGTGAACTGTGGACTACAAACCAGGCTCCATTCTGCTCTGCCTTTTGGACGTGTCCTGTAACCAGAGCCTCCAACGATGACTCGACCCCAGTGACCGCGAGGAATAGCTCAGCGCTATGGCAACTCGCTGACCTTGCCTCATAGGCCTCTCGGCCATGTCTAAGGCAAGTCAGGGAGTCCCCAAGTCAGCACATGGCATTAGAACTGACACAAATACACCCGCCTCCATTCCTTCGTATGTCGTGGTTTTTTTCTATGGCCGTGGTTTAGTTATGATGACACACACACACACACACAACGTACATGCGACGGTTGAATTGGAGAATTGGAGAGTATTTCTTCATTGGAAGAAGAGGCACTGAAGGCGTTTCTCGATGGAAACATCATATGGTTTGTTGAACCTGATTGGTTGCAGTAAGCCTGTGATAGATGTGGATAAACAGACAGTTCATCCAATCACCTGCCAAGTTTTAAGGTTTTCAGTTTTAAGGACTTCACCGATGATTCTGTGTAACGTACCATGTGGCGGGTCAGGTTACTACATTACCACCAGAACCCCCCCCCCCCCCTGTATATCAAGTAGGAACAAGGAGCCAGGATCGAAGACTAAAGAGAGACGGTTAGAAAGGGGATCTCTTGCTTCCGGAGCAAGATAGCGTTGGTTGAATTTCTGCTTAAGTGCTCCAGTTTCCCTGACCTAACCCGGCCAACCCCGCCCCCACCCTCACCCCAACTCTCTCTAAGATGGACAGACATCCGGGCCGTAAGTTCATCCACGACCGCCCAGTTATTCAAAACATCCGCCGCTGTCGGAATGTGGGTCCTTCCTATCGCAGTGGGCGTCGACACACAGTCACTGCAAGCCGAAAACACACACACACACACACACTTCTGCTAATCACTGCAAACTGCCCTTGCCGAAAACAGTCTCACACACACACACACACACACACACACACACACACACACACACACACACACACACACACACACACACACACACACACACACACACACACACACACACACACACACACACACACACACACACACACACACACACACACACACACACACACACACACACACACACACACACACACACACACACACAGGGTGGCTGTCACCCGTCTCCTCCATGGGAACAGAGAAGAGAGCAAACGGTAGATCTTTTATTACAGTAATTAAAAGGTCTGCTCCTGCTGGATGTACGTATACCATCTATTGTTAGTGCTTCAACTACAGCTAGGCACACACAGCTTAGATTGACGTGCACACACAAAAACACACATATGCATGCACTCGCACACACTTACACAAACATATGCGTGCATATGCACACACTTACACACACATAACAGACAAACCACCCACTCATAACACACACACACACACACACACAGTATTAAGGCCTACACATCTTAAACATGCCCACACACTTAAACGCATACTGCACACATGTCCATAGAAAGAACTACAGGCACTTACACTACAAACACAGCTTCCTTCCCAGGGAGCACACACACACACACACACACACACACACACACACACACACACACACACACACACACACACACACACACACACACACACACACACACACACACACACACACACACACACACACACACACACACACACACACACACACACACACACACACACACACACACACACACACACACACACACACACACACACACACACACACGTATCAGTCTGGGTAGATTAATCTCACCGTGAAAGAAAAACAGTTTCTTTTCCTGTTATTTTTAGCTCAGCTAAAAAAAAAAAGCAGGCAGAGTAGTAGGACTTCTTCCCTTCAGGTGACCTCTGACCCTTTCCCCTCTCACCCTTCCCTCCCCCCCCCACCGGCTAATCCTCAGGTCACTGGCGAACACACAGCAGTGACCATGAGCATGTATCTGTTGTTCACTTGGAACTTCTTAAAAGTTCTACTCTACTGCTGGAAGAATCCATCTCGCCAGGCTCCAAGTTATTCGCTTGAGCTTCAGACCAATCGCGTCCTATAAGGAAGTACTGGCAGTTGGGGGGGGGGGGGGGGGGGGGGGGAGGAGGGCAAGAACCGAACAGTTAGAACAGTTAGAAAACAACAATGGCGGCTCCTAAAGAGGGAAAGGGTAGACACTGCTTTAGCATCTGAACTGAACAGTATTTCTTCATTTGAAGAAGAGCAAAGAATGGCACAGAAGACTTTTCACGATGGAAAATATGTTTTCCGCTCTTCTGCGTCAAATTTGTCAGTTATCGTCGATCTGATTGGTTTGAAGTTAGCCTTTGATAGACAGACGGTTCATCCAATTATCTGCCAAGTATGTTAGGAAAGTGCCTGCCCTTTTCACAAACTGTTTCCAAGGACGACTTCCCAGGTGAGTCTGTGTAACAAACAATGTGGTGGGTAAGGTTACTACTTTCTAAATCTAAATCTACACCTGGGGGCGGCCATGCCCACCCTTTATGTCACTACAGGGTCGATTTTAAACCTGCTGGTTGGCTGGTTCAACTTTCACACCTGGTGGTGTAATAGGAGCCCTTTACTGGGTCAGTGGGTCTATGGAACTTTTTCCAGATCAGCTTTGTGTGTGTGCGTGTGCGTGTGCATGTGCGTGTGTGTGTGGTTCCACAGTATGAAGCGATTGTGGGTCTCCCTTTTCCCTCTGGTTTCAACTAGGTTATTTTTGTTTCCCTTTGGTGGTTCCAAGTCACCGCCATTTTTGCGAATGTATGCTGGTTTGACAAATTTGGCCGGTGGATATGAATGTAAAGTATGTATGCATGTACATATGTGTGCATAGCATAATAGAGTAATAGATAATAATAGAGTTTACGTGTGAAGGGGCGGATTTATTTTTAGGAGGAAGTCGCAGGCCAACGCAACCTACATATTGACTTGCACAGCCAGCTTGTGTGTGTGTGTGTGTGTGTGTGTGTGTGTGTGTGTGTGTGTGTGTGTGTGTGTGTGTGTGTGTGTGTGTGTGTGTGTGTGTGTGTGTAAAGTGCGTGAGAGAGGAGCGGAGGGGTTGGATAAAAATAAACAGAAGTCGTTGAGTGCGCACACACACACACACACACACACACACACACACACACACACACACACACACACACACACACACACACACACACACACACACACACACACACACACACACACACACACACACACACACACACACACACACACACACACACACACACACACACACACACACACACACACACACACACACACACGTGCGCATGAATGATAGATGGAACATCTTGGGAAAGAGCCGTTGCATAAGAGGTCGAGGCCGTAAAGGCTGCTCTCTGAGGGCTGAGGATGGGGAAGCTGCTGGAGACGTGGTCCTTATGGTATTGATGCTGTGGGGATGTCACTGGGCAGAAGAAGAACGTCCTCACTTTCACATCCAGATCAGGTTCCCCAATGGTTCAATCACCGTTCGGGTTGTCTAGATCCGGGGTCTTAAACCTTTTTCGGGTTTAAAGCGGCCTTGGGTCCCTTGATAGGCGCTACATAAATTCAAGTTATAATTATTATCATTATTATCCACCGAGGGACTCCTTGGTGGATTGAGAAACAGCGCAGGGACCCCTATCTATTTTTAAATAAAATGCTGTTGCATTTTATCCCAGGCCTATAGGCCTAATTGCATATTTATAATGCCTTTTTAACTTCTTCATATATATCCCAGCTTTGATGCTAAGTTCTAAGCCATGTCGACATCATTCAAAGCAATGCATCAGGCCTTGTACATTGTACGATGAGTGACCCCCTGGTGTGAGGCAGGATAAAGATTATTCTGAGGTCGGGTCTATCTATGTGTCGATGACCTGGACACCTCACTGTGGAGCAAACACTGACTTGAAGGTGGACTTAAGGTGAAATGTGGGGGGGGGGGGGGGGAAAGGTGACGGTAAGAATTGGTCTCTGCATTAATCATGTTTGCAGACCCCCTGCAGTACCTCCGTGGACCCCCCTGGGGTCGCGGACCGTTCGGCGAGTATGGCGGCGTACGAGATGGCTGCCGTGTTGCGAGCTCCCGCACGACGACGCATTTTTTTGTTATTTATTCTTTTTATCATGACTATCTTTGTTCAGGAAGTTAGCAGCACGTTCATTTATAACTTTTGCACACTTCTGGAGATCAGATCGACAGTCGCTCGCCGCCTACCGGAGTTTTTTCATTTTTTCGACTCGGAAGTCCCGCCCGAAGTCACAGCTGGATTATCTCCGACCATCTTGGGCACGATTACACGCAAGCGTCGCAGGAGGAAGCGAGGGAAGCGAGCCGGCGTGCTAGTCAGGCTTAGACGTCGATCCGATCGCCCCCCACTACCCACCATTCTACTGGCTAATGTACAGTCTCTGGACAATAAATTAAGCGAGCTACAGGCTCGTATTCAATTCCACCGAGAAACTAAGGACAATTGTATCATCTGCCTTACGGAGACATGGATGTCGGAGGGGGTTACCGACACAGCTATCGAGCCGGTAAAAATCGCGGAGGGGGGGGGGGTATGTCTCATGATAAACAGATCTTGGTGCAACCAAAGTCATGTACATCCCCTCAAGTCTTTCTGTTCCCCGGACCTGGAGTACCTGATGCTTATGTGCCGTCCATAAACTACCTCGGGAGTTTACAGCGGTAACCGTGACCGCTGTTTACATTCCCCCACAAGCCAACACGGACACAGCGCTGAAGGAACTGTATGGGGCTAACAGCGAACAGGAGTCGGCACACCCTGAGGCTGCTCTCATCGTGGCGGGGGACTTCAACAAGGCGAACCTGAAGAAGGTTCTCCCGAAGTTCTACCGTTCGGCAAATCAGACCACCGCTCTATCCAGCTACTCCCCGCATATAGGCAGAGACTGAAGCGGCAACCGATCGCTGTGAGGGAGGTCCAATGCTGTTCGGACCAATCGGACTCTATGCTGCAGGATTGTTTCAATCGTGCTGACGTTCTGCGTTGCCTCGGACAATAACATCAAGAAGTGCATAGATGACGTTGTTCCGACCAAGTCGGTTCGGATATTCCCCAAACCGTGGATTAACGGCGATGTTCGCGCTGCCCTACACGCGCGTAACGCCGCCTTTGGCTCCGAGAATATGGAGGAATATACGAGAGCCCGCTACGACCTCCGTAAGACCATCGTCACTGCCAAGCGGGAGTATAAGGACAGAGTGGAGGAGAAATTCAAGAGCCACGACGCGAGGGGTACGTGGCAGGGGCTACAGACGATAATGAACTTCAGAGGGAGAACCAGTTGTGTAGAGAACTCCTCTACCTCCCTCCCACGAGAGCTAAATACTTTTTTTGCTCTGTTCGACGTGAATGTTCGACGTGCCTGTCCCTAAACAACCCAAGGTAACATGCCTGAATGACTATAGACCTGTAGCCCTCACCTCGATTGTCAGCAAATGCTTCGAGAGGTTGGTCAAGGACTTTATTTGCTCCGTGTTAGCTGCCACGCTGATCCCATTTGCATATCGTCAAAACAGATCCACGGACGACGCAATTGCCATGGCCCTCCACACTGCCCTTTCCCACCTGGAAGGAAAGAACAGTTATGTGCGAATGCTGTTTGTGGACTACAGCTCAGCGTTCAACACGATAGTTCCTGCCAAGCTCGACACCAAGCTTAGAGGTCTAGGCGTGCCCCCATCCACGTGCAGCTGGATACTGGACCTCCTGTCGGACCGCCGCCAGGTGGTGAGGATGGGCAGCACCACATCAGAGCCACTGACCCTCAACACGGGAGCCCCCCAGGGATGCGTGCTGAGCCCTCTCCTCTACTCCCTCTACACCCACGACTGCATGGCTATGTACAGCTCCAACGTCATCATCAAGTTTGCTGACGACACGACAGTGATGGGCCTGATCGCCGGCGACGACGAGACAGCCTACAGGGAGGAGGTTGGATCGCTGGAGCAGTGGTGCCAGGAGAACAGCCTCGCCCTCAACGTCAAAAAGACCAAGGAGCTGATCGTGGACTTCAGGAAGCAGAGAGGAGAGCACGACCCTATCTCCATCGACAGTGTTGCAGTAGAGAGGGTCAGCAGCTTCAAGTTCCTCGGCGTGCACATCTCCGAGGACCTCACATGGTCCACGCACACCACACACGTGGTGAAAAAGGTCCAACAACGCCTGTATTTCCTCAGGTGTCTGAGGAAATTCAGCATGGGCCCCCGCATCCTGAGAACATTCTACACCGGCACCATGGAGAGTGTTCTTACAGGGTGTATCACCGCCTGGTCCGGGAACTGCACCGCACTCGAGCGCAGAGCGCTTCAAAGGGTGGTGCGGATGGCCCAGTATATCGTTGGAGGTGAGGTCTAGGTAAGTGTGCCGATAGAGTTCCACTTTCTTCAGTGTAAAACGGTGTGTGGTCGACTTGAAGCAGCCGTGTTTGGCCCCATCACACCCCGTGTATGGCCCCATCACACCCGTGTATGGCCCCATCACACCCCGTGTATGGCCCCATCACACCCCGTGTATAGCCACTTCCTGGTCAGTCACACTTTAGATATCTGAAAGCAACCACTACCACCACTGTCAGCGTACATACAGTATGGACCCGAATTCTATTCAATCGTCCCATTGAATAAATCACTACAAGTCCATGAAATCAGGGAAAATAAACAGAGGGCTGGTTTGTCTGCGGATGCATTCCTGCACACTTGAGTCCATGTTGGCCCAGTGCGGCTGTTTCTGTCTGCGTGCGTCTGTCCTCCAAGACTATAATCAAGGCCCTTTTCCGTGAGGGGTTTGGGCCCCCGTCCTCGTTCCCTCGCTACCGCAGCCTGAAATAACAGCCCCTCGCATGGCCGTATTGGGTCGGCGGAGAGGGCCTGCATCCCCCCCTCCACCCTCCCCATCCTCCTCCACCACCACCACCAGGGGAGCCTGTGGAAGGCATGCTGGTCTCTGACACTGTTCCAGTAGCTGAGATCATTGTAGCGAAGGAGCCTGTGGTCGACTCGGTGGAAGAAGAGAACACACACACACACACACACTTGCAATGGATTTTTGGTATAATTGTGAGAACCCTTCGCACAAGTATATTATAGACCAGCCGTCAAAGAGTTACATTTACACAATTAGGAAATCCAACACACACCGAACACACACACACACACGATTGTGATTGGTTTTACTTTTCTTTGGAGGACCCTTTGCATAGTAAAGTCAAAATACACACCCACACACACACACACCCCCCCCCCCCCCACACACACACACACACACACAGGCACACACACACACACCCACACCCACTGGCCCTGGATCAGTCACTTGACGTTCATAAGGAGGATTTTCCTTGGCACACGTTGGAAGTGGGGAAGTGACCGCAGCTATTTGCCGTATCGCCGGCGAAGCCAAAGCGATTAGCCAAGATGAGCCAGAACCAGCAGCTAGACAACAAGGCAGCTCCGGTGCTGCTTCACTCTTTCCATCTATCTATGTTCTGGTGGTGGTGGTGGTAGTGGTGGTGGTGGTGGTGACGGTCGGGAGGAAAGGCCGTGTCCACGGCGTGCCAGATCGTTAGTGTAAACATTTATCTTGTGTTCTTCGTCTTTCGTCCTTCCGTCCGCCCTAAGCCTGAGAGAGTTTTCCAGTTTTCCACCACCACCGGAAAACTGGTGGAGAAGTGCGCGCATCTTAACACGGCAGTCTTGTTGTTGCCGTGTGAACACGTGACACGTCGTTTTACGTCTTTATGAACGTGACAACGTATAGTTACTAACTTGGTGGTCCGTCAGTAGTTTCAAACACACTGGTGAAAACGCTAGTATGGATGAGGAAAAAAAACAAACATGCATTGACACCCTCTCCCTTAAACCCATCCATCTTAAACTAATCAATACTATCTATTATCTTAATGTAATCCAGTTGGCAAGTTGGAGTTCCTAATCCTCTCCCCTCCTTTGACTTTAGTGACCTTGAACGCCTCGGTCCCTGACAGCAAACACCACAACATAACTCAGATAGCATTGGTCACAGGGCGACCCTCTGGCCAAGTCTGAGTCATGTTGTCAGTTTGTGTGTGTGTGTGAGGGGTGAGATGATGAGTGTATTTGTGGGTTATTCTGCAGATCTATAGGCTATGTAACCCTGGAGACGGGGATTAGCAGGGATTAAAAGCCAGAAAGGTAAGGACAAATGTGGATCTCTCTCTCTCTCTCTGTGTCCTCTTATATTGCTCAATGCTTGATGGGAATCAGTTTATCCTGGTGTGAGGAGATGACGTGTGTGTGACACTTCAAGTTAACACAGACGGAGGCAGACACACCACTCTTTCTAGCTCATTGGGGGATAGAGAATGGGCAAAATGAACAAAATTGCTCTCTCACTCTCACACACCCTGCTGCGCTATCACGTCAACCCTCAGGTTTGAAATCCAAACCCAGACAGCGGCTGGGATTATTTTTAGGAGTGTGTGTGTGTATGTATGTATGTATGTATGTATGTATGTGTGTGTGTGTGTGTGCATTTGAGCATTTTCCCGCGCAAGCCCAGACGGAGATGAGGACTTTCAGCAGATCACTGGAAGCGCCAAACAACCCGTTTTGGGCCCCCGCCCCCAGCTTTTAAGCTTTCGACGTGCCGGGAACCTTCTATGATATTCCGGGTTTTTATTTGACGGGAGGAACCGGCTTTGCCCCCCCCCCCCTCCAGGTGCTGAGACACAAACTTTTAGCTTCATTAATTTTCATGCTTGTTTGTAGAGCGTGTTAACTGTATTGTCCCCTGGCGGTTTTGAAAGGTTTCTTGTACCAACAGTACCAATGCTGGACAGTACAGTACCTTTTCCATTCTCTAATGGCTGAACCATGTGACCATGGTGTGCGTGTGCGTGCGTGCGTGCGCGTGTGTGTATTCATTTAATATTTAACAGCTTACTTTCGGCAGTTCAATTGCACGCCAAGTATACCCACATCTTCCGAGCTTGGATCTGGATTTAAAGCCACTAGACGAGACAAGTTTGGAGTGAGAACAGTGGTGTGTGTTCTTCTCCGAACTGCGTACACCCCGACAAAGACCTCCATTGATTCTCTATTCAGGGCCCGTGTTGGTTTACAGACGAGAAGTCACAGTGGTTTGGAGAATGAAAAACAAACATAATTTCACATAATTCGTGGCTTGTTTTGGGTGTGTATGTTAAGTAATGGATTGATTTGATGATGAGTCGTAAACATTTTTGGGAAATGGAATAAGGAGTAACATGAGAATTGCCAGATATACGGAAAAAGAGACATCATTTATGGACGTTTGCCTGACTCCTGCCTGGTTGGTAAATATGGGCAAGCTTTTCTTTTATTTACACGACTATGAACTATTTTTGGATCTGCTAGTCTGGTAGTTTGTGTGTGAGAGAGAAGAGAGCAGTTTGTGTGTTGGGGAGGGGCCGTGGAGAGATTGCCTTGATATGGACTTTCAACTTTTCTACAGACGCATGGCATTAATGAACAGGTTAGAGGGGCGTGTCACACCAGGACCAGGATGACCACAGGTAGACACCAGACATCAGGGTTTAAACCCAGGACATTTCACCTGGGAGTCAACCCCCTCAGCCCCTCTCCCGGTAACCACTCAGTCATCAATCTGTTGTTACACGCTTCCCCAGCAGGTGAAAACACGCAATCACACATGGTGAGAGACTAGTAACTTCAGTGCACACCCACCCAACACACTGTGTGTGTGTGTGTGTGTGTGATGATAGGTATGTTTGGCCCTCTGCAGGGCTGTGATTTGAGGTCCCAGGTGAGTAATTAAGACTTTCCAAAACAAGAAAAGGAAAAAGGGAAAACGATGGGTGAAGACGCCTGGCTTTGTATAAACATCCGTGTAACACAGAACTCTTAAAAGGGACTTGTGTGCTTTTCACGGCCAGGTGAGAACTGTTGATTAGCCCTTACACGCCATTACAAAATGTGTGACATCACCAGTGGACGTGTCCACCCCAGATATACACAATAAAGGCCCTCTGACTCTCCTGACTTCTGGCAACAACAACAACAACTGGAACTGGAACCGTAAAGACATGAGCCAACGCTACCGTGTTTTGAATCCCTTTGCTACAGTCAAACACATTGTAGTTAAGCACGAACGTCCGTGACCGTTTATGAATAAATCAACCTGCCATCTGCTAGAGCTAGTAATAATGCAACATCTGACCTCAATTTGGAAGGCAGTGCGCCAAGGTCTTAGAGAGAGTATGTTTCTGTGTGTGTGTGTGTGTGTGTTAGCTGCACATTACTATATGAGGTCTCCTGAGTAATTTAAGTGTTGGATTAATGAAGAAACAGTCCATTTGGACCACAAGCCTCAACACAATTCCACCCAAACACCAGTTCCAACCTCAGGAACCTAAAGTACAAGGGTTGGCGAGCAAACCAGCGGGAGGGCGTAATAAACCATGTCAGAGATGGTTTACAATCCCGACGGGACGCTATATATCCATGTTAGTAATCGAGTCGTCAAGACTTTGATAAGCAGAAGCTGTTCCACAAGTTTTTTTTCCCATGGCAGCGCCTGTCCCGGAGACATGCACAGACATGTCTATGAAATCAACATCTATTATCCTTATAATTCACTCTCCACACCCACGCGGGGTGGATCATTAAAAGAAACACCTGTCAATGAACCCAGAGAACTTTGACTATGACTGAGCATGTTTTCATGCATATACTATTGCATTGGCACCCTCATGTTTAACATATATTAACTTCTCACGTCTCACATGGGTGAACTGCTACTACTGCTGCTACGGGTGCATATGAAGTGATGATTATCAGTGACGAATGACGTATTATTATACGTTATTTTTGCAGCGCATGTGAAGAAGTGGCCACACAACGCTGGACCATGTCGTCACCAGCCTTGTGTTGACAACATGCGCAACAAAAGAAACCAACAGTTATCTAGCAGCAACTCAAGCTATCTTAATTACTCTTACTTTCTCCCGGTGAGACACTGATACGGTTTAACCCTTGATTATTATTATTTTTTATATAAAGACTTTTGTATGCGTAATCTGATCTTAAAATCATAAATGTTTGATGTTGAGGAATGCACTCATGATGACGACGTGCTCTGAAATGACGTCCAATCTGCCTTCTCTAGCTGGGAGAGAGAAGTGTGTGTGTGCGCATCTGGGACCAAGCGACGCGTCAAACTAATGGGGCTTTGTGTTCCAGAAAGAAAAAATACAACAGACACAACTCCTAGTATGAGTCCCCCCATATGTATCATACATGGGCCTACGTCGTTTTGAATGCCAGTGCAACTAGGCGTATTGCGGGGGTGTTCTCACCCATGGTGTTCTCACCCATGTTGATGCCGTACGGCGACTCGGTGGACCCATCCTGCAGGCTGGCCAGGATCTCCCCCTTCCCCACGTCGCTGTCTCCCACCAGGAGGAACTTGAGCAGAAAATCGTATGCCTTGACGGGGCTGGTCCTGTGGGACATCCTCAACGCCGGTTGTCGCCGTGCTCCATCGTGGAACACCGTTGGCAAAAAAATTATAATAGCGCAGTTTCAGCTACATGAGTGAACTCTGATGCGGATGCCAAAAAGAAAATCGGTGCACCGAAATGGGCACCGATTGTGCGATGGGGGCAAAGTGATCACCCGAATAGATGTAAAACCCCTTACGGGATGTTTAAAAACTCAATAATGTGATGTCTTCGTGGATCTCATCTATGTCATAGACACGAGGCGTCTTGAAAGGATGACCACAATGACGATGCGCGATCCTCAGTCAGAGCCACAAGTGTCCGGAGTGCCTCCCCCCGCTGAGCGATGACATAATGCACCGTTTAACACGACGGGGTGACGGGAACGTTGTGTCGGACCTCGGCGCGTCCCGGTAGACGCGGTGCGTAAACGTAGCCTGCCCCTCACACCACGTTAAACCACCGCGATGTCAGCAAAAAAAAACACTTCAACTGACAAATCAATTCTCTCCTCTTCGTAAATCCTCCTCGTCGGCTCAAACGTTCAGATGCACAGGCACTTACTCACTCTCTCTCTCTCTCTCTCTCTCTCTTTCTTTCTCTCTCTCTCTTTCTCGTTCTCTCTCTCACACACACACACATAACACACACAGCTTCCTTCCTTCCCTCCGTCTCTGCTTATTAAACTACGCCTCAAATAAGCGGCGTCGAATCAAAGGGTCCGAGTGTACAACAGGGGCGGTGCGTCTCTCCGTTGCCGACCAATCAGTGACCGCCCCGCTGCACGTTGGGCTCACCGATTGGTTGGTTAAAGGGGGCGAGGTTCCGCCCACTGTACCCTCGGACCCTTGGATCGTGAAGCAACTCCTCGAGAGATGGTGGCGGTGGGCGGTGTCTGTGCTCTGATTGGTCGTGAGCTGGGTTGCTAGGGAACGGCCTTTCGCTGGCAGTCGACGCCGAGGCTGTCCGTCAAACAAGATACAAGATACAAGATATTTATTATTGTTATATATTATTTATTGGCCATTTGTAACAAGCACATTGGAACGCTTGCTCCCCATTCCCTCCCGCAGTATACATCTCCAAAACAATACCATACAAATACTACATATATATACAATAAAAATAATCAAAAAAGAGAGCAGCAAAGTGACTGTTAAATGATATGTACATGTGTTATATATATATATATTTTTTTTTACAAACATCTTTGTCCGAGACATCACCGAGACAGTCTATTTAGCTCCTCTTCCAAAGTCGAACCACACATCTCTGATGTTGGAGTGGTCTGGTCTGCACCTTGTCATGTTCTCTCACCCTTGCTGTACACTGACAATACATTTGAATCTAATCTAATCTAATCTAATCTAATCTAAAATGAACACGGGGTGGTGTGACGTATAGCCCCAACAGCAGCACCAAACACACTGAAGACCGCATTGATTCACGAAGTGGAGGATAAACAACAAATTATCTAATAGAAAGAAAAAACAAGTCAACCCTTTTCTTAGGTTCAAATTCTCTAGTCACTCACTTTAAACACGGAATAGATCATTATAGGAACACTAGGGCGCCATAGACCGTGGGTGGGGCGTCTTATATTACGCAGTTATGTTATATTGCGCGGTGTTTACGCATGCTCACGTTTCTTTGTAAACAGCGGTAGTGATGTTTATGAGGATGGATGGGGGCTAATAATCGTTATGGCTTCACTACTGCGGGAGTCCACTCGAATTACTATTATTAGGGTTACATAACCGCGAGCATTTTGGGATGGCTTCCAAATCCCCATGCACTTAACTAGGTATCCATCAAGCATACTAGAATATATATGAGGTTGATTCGGATTGAGCCCTCCACAATTAACGGACAGTATTTCAATATTTCTGGCCTGGATAACACAATAAGTGAAAATGGGAAACAGATGCTTTTTTTATTCCCCTCGGGTTAAACTGTCATTATAGAGGCTAGTAAATTTCAACAACAACCGCCTGATTCAAATTGATTTGCCTGTCGTCTTTGTGATTTTAGACATGTGTTGCTATGCGTCATATCAACTTTTAGAATATGTAATTGTCCTATATAACTGGTGTGTAGCCTTTAAAGAGAGCCGTGCTTCATGTACGACTTTCAATTGTACGCCATCTGCTGGTTAAACCGGGTAGTACACATTTAAAAACAACGGCATCTTAAAACATACTGGAATCATGTCAAAACAGCTGTCAACATACAAATATTTTATCATCGAGGCACAACACAAGTTTTCATTAAAACAATTTCCTCTCTGGATACAGCATACAACCAAGTATTCTGGCCTACAACTCCCACAGTGTTGATATAAATACATTAAATCTGTCAGTGATTTAATTTCTATTGGATGATTGAAGAATGAGCAAGCTTGTAATCCCATATATATATATATATATATATATATATATTTCTATAATTGTATATTTCACAATACGATTGCAAATAGAAAATGTGACGACAGTTTGTCTGAACACAAGACAAACGAAAGTTTCAGTCTTTCAACGGACACAGACCTAGGGGTCAAGTTGGATCCCATGAGGGTCAGTTGGATCTATGAGGGTCGGTGGATGGCCCTACGAGGGCCGGTGGATGGCCCTACGAGGGTCGGTGGTAGCTGTACCCTGGCAGGGGCAGTGGCTGGCCCTCCTTGGCCTCGAAGAAGGTGTAGGAGAGTGTGATGGTGTCTACACGAGCCATCCTCGGGTCCTCGTCAAACTCTGGGTCGATGTAGAAGAACACAGGCATGTCCACCTCCTCCTTGGGGTTCAGCCGCTGCTCCTCGAAGCAGAAACACTGGGGGAGGAAGGAGGAGGCGTTGGAGGAGGTGTTGGAGAAGGAGGAGGGAAGTGGTGTACAACATGGGAAGGTTTTTAACGATAATTCACAGGGATTTTAATTTTCTACACAATATTTTCATAACTTCTTTTGAATTCAATGTGAAACTAAGTCTTAAGTGAGGTTTGGTACACAGTGATTGAATATATTATTAACAATTATAAGTAAAGCTTGAATATCGTGCTTTAAATGGACACAATTAAGTCTCTGCTTGGAAGATAACCCTGATCCGAAGACGTGTGATGTATTTCAATAAACACAGTGGGGTCATTATGCAGTAGATGTGTTTGATGGATCCAGACCTGGATTTTGTTGAAGTACTGTCCGGCGTCGAAGGGCACTACGTTGTAGGTGGAGATGCCGATGACAGGCTTGTCGGTGGGGTTCTTGGCCCTGTAGAAGGCCAGAGCCGTCTCCCCTGGTACCACCTGGGGAACCCGTGCACACAACACAGATGTTTAATGTTTTGTGTTTCAGGGTCGACAGCAGTGACGGTCGTTGTTAGTGTCATCCCCCGAATAGCATGTTTGGAACAACATGCATGTTTACAACAGCCAAGGGCATCACTTTGTGTTGAAAAGTGGTGGGGACATAACAGCTCAGATGAAAAAACATTTCTTTAAATCTTATTATTGGTCACATACATGTACACACAGTGAAATGGGTTTCTCTGCATTTAACCCCTCCTAGTATTAGGAGCAGTGGGCAGCTATTGTACATACAATAGTGCCCGGGGAGCAGTGTAGGGGTCTGGTGCCTTGCGCAAGGGCACCATCGGCAGTACCCAGGTAAACTGTACTCAAAATATGAGCTTTTAGGCAATGTAAGGGGGGCATCGGTATGAGGTCAGAGTAGATCATTACAGCAACAAAAAAAATTGCTTAACGGCCTATCATGAGGGCGGCAGTAGCTCAGTCTGTTGGGACTTTGCTTGGGAACCGGAAGGTCGCCGGTTCAGGTCCCAAGTACGGAGTGCTGTGCCGGATCGCCTCCTGGGCACTGCCAAGGTGCCCTTGAGCAAGGCACCAGACCCCTACACTGCTCCCCAGGCAGCTGTATATAAAATAGCTGCCCACTGCTCCTAATACAAGGATGGGTAAAATGCAGAGAAACAAATGTCACTGTGTGTGTATACAATGTATGTGACCAATACAGATTTAGATTAAAAAGGCACGTTTCTGGGTCATTTTAGAACCTTTACATTAAGTTTGATTCTTCTATATTTAGAGTGCATTGCTTTTTTTGTTATTGCGCAAATACACCTTTCTCAAAGCCTACTCATTAAGTTAGTTAACATTTCTGGGTCCAAGCTATTTTTCAGAACATTTCTAACTAATTAGGCTTCTAAGAAGTGACTGGGACAAAAAATCATCCTTTTCAAAAAGTGGTAGGGACATGTACAGGACACCATTGACAACAGATTCCGTTAAAAAGTGACAACCCGAGAATTAAGAACCTACAAAGTATTTTAAACAAAAAGTAAACAACATCAGGGACACCGTAGTGACAAGCGGGAGGAAAGATCACGAAAACTAACTCCATGGAGAGGACGCACGGATCAAACCCAACAGCTCGGCCAACGGAAGAACATTTAAACAGCGACGGAAACTCACGTAGATCTCCGTCTGCTGCGGGCGGAAGTTCCACTGCATGCTGGCGTGCGTGTCGGCGTTGAAGGTGATCTTGATGACCCGGTCCTTCACCGGCGCCATCGTCTCCACCTGCTCGGTATCGTGGCCCGCCACCGCCGCTCCGCCCAGCCCCGACGCCTGACGGCCATAAATCACATTTCACATTTTACATTCTCACCATCTGTAGCACATCCACGGCTGGGGAACGAAGATGGGCTTGTTACAACGTGTTCATTAAGTCAATTGCTGTAGCGTGTATTAATGTAGCGCTTTAATATTCTCATATGGCAGTCCAACGATGAAATCATTATTTTACGATGGGGTGTGTTCTTAGGAACCAAAATCATCAGCTGTGCACTGATCAGCGCTGACAGACGGCAGTGTGACTTGGGGAATGAGCAGTGAAGTGTTCAGAGCTGTCGCTTTTACTAACGGTTCAACTGGGCGGCAGGATAGTGAGTGAGCGGTTGGTGGACTCCCAGCCAAAAACTCTGGGTTCAAAGTCTATCAGTAGACGTCACTGACAACACGCCTATAATTCATAAAAAGCTCCCAAGGTAAAAACCCCTTAGGTAAACCTCCTAGGATGAATAATCTGCTTGATTGTATTTCTACCTGAGCACTGGTTCAGTTATTGGAGACTTGTTAGAAATGAAATGCACTTTTTTTGACTTCTGGTGACGAGTTGTTCTCTTACCTTCCTTTGTTGAAACACACTATTGTAAGTCGCTTTGGATAAAAGCGTCTGCTAAATGACTGTAATGGAATGGAATGGAATGGAATAAGTTAATTGGGGTGGCAGTAGCTCAGGAGGTAGAGCCAGGAGCCTGAAGGTTATGTGTTTGATCATCCGGCTCCTCCTGGCCAAGCAAAGAGGCGTCCCTGAGCAAGAAGACACCTCAACGAGCTGACAACGAGCCCTCCTCGCATGGCAGTGACACCGCATTCGGTGTATGAATGGGCGCGCTTCGGGTGAAAGCGCTATATAAATGCGGTCCATTTACCATTTATAGTCCACAATTGCAGTCCACTACGACTCGTTACGCAACACTTTGTACAGCAGCGCTGCGATGGGCTGGGCGAGCGCATCCTCACCTGGCAGTACAGCCTGTAGAGCGGCACCGAGGCGTACGACAGTCCGATCATCCCCACGCCGGCCGCCGTGATGTACGTCAGCACCGTCTTGTTGTTGGTGGTCCACTTGTCCTCCTGGCTCTGCGTGTGTTTGTTACTCCTGCTCTTGACGCCCCGGGTCTGGGGCTTCCACCGTAGGCAGCCACTGCGCCGTGCTAAGAACTGTTGGGCCTGCGTGTAAAGACCCCTCTCGCTCGGCGGCTGCTGTTGTTGTTGTTGTAGTCGTCGTAGTTGAGTGCGGCCGTAGCCCATCAGCAGCGTGGAGCCTCGAAAGGACTCTCTGAGAACGCAGGGCAGCGGCATGCTGATGTCAAGACGTCACCCCAAGGCTGGTTCACCTGAGAGACAGAAACATTAGAACGAGCTCAGGCTATACAGAGTATACAATTAGTTTAATCTTAGTATAAAACAACAAGGCAAAGTTAAAATGAAATGTGTTTGGCGGTTAACATATTAGGGGGTAGGGTACTATTGAGAAGGTAGAGCGTTTATTTTGTATATAGGTCGTTTAGCACACGCTTTTCTCCACAGGGGACTTGCAGTGAGTTTAGATACAGGTTCCATTTAGGAGCTGGTATGGGGTTACAGCCCTAGAACGCCTACAGGTGTGTGTGTGTGTGTGTGTGTATAGCCGAATACACCTCTCTCTCTCTCTCTCTCTCTCTCTGGCTCAGTGGTGTCTCCCTATAACTAATTGCCTTGGAATCGAACACCCATAGATACAGGAACCTGATGTAAGGTCTCAAGTCGAACTATACTTACTATACTGTACTGACAATATCAACTCAACTTCACGTTGACCTTCCTCTTTGTTACTTATATACGCCTTACCTTACCTTATATAATAATGAAGAAACTTTTACTCTAGTGCCATGCCAAACGATTTAAGGGACTGCAGGGTCAAGCTTCACGTAGCATTAGCATGTCACATGATTGAAGGGCAAGCAAGTTGCAAATAACGTGGCTGTGTTGACAACCTCAATGCGTGGATTAACACTTTTTAATAAATGAAAAAGCACGGTACCCACTTCAAGACGATTCGGATACGAGGGACGTTAGGACGACATGACATAACCAAAACATGAACTAATGACTGCAGACACTGTGTTCACGTTGCACCCCTATTATATGTCCCCCTTGAGCAGAGACTTCACTGCAAAGGTTCCGTCATATTTCGTTCCCATAAAAGTGTTTAAAAGTGTTTATGGGCAATTATTTAGATTTTTATATATATAATAAATAATAAGGAAATATTTAAATAGATTTTATAATATAACATATATATAAGCATATATGCGTATATAAATATATAAACATAAGTAATGTTAAATAAAACATTGCAGAATGAGAGTATGATTGAGCCCTGTATTCTTATCAATGATCTATTTATTGATTCTGATCAATAATTACAGAAAGTAATTGCATCTGTTTAATTTAATTGCAGTCCCAGTGGAGGGCGAAGTGTGCAGGCAGCCCACCCGCTCGCTGGTGGAGGGGAAGGTGCTGAAGCTGCAGAAGCAAGAGGAGGCAGTGCTGGTCCTCCACCAGTGCTGGTCCTCCACCAGTGCTGGTCCTCCACCAGTGCTGGTCCTCCACCAGTGCTGGTCCTCCACCAGTGCTGGTCCTCCACCAGTGCTGGTCCTCCACCAGCGCTGGTCCTCCACCAGTGCTGGTCCTCCACCAGTGCTGGTCCTCCACCAGCGCTGGTCCTCCACCAGTGCTGGGACTGCAGAAGCCTCTGCTCCAGTAAGGGCTCCATCGATAGACTTACCTGATAGAGTTAGTGTACCTCTTAACCAGTAGACATTGGACAGCACGGACATGGAACAGATGGCAACACAATTTGATCCACTTGGTGGCCCCAGAGAGCGCCTCGGAATAGACTTCATAAGTGATGTAGTGTCTTTCCTGGGGGTCCCTGGCTCGGCAGTGGTGAGGGGAAATAGTGTGTGTTGACGTGCCTTTTCTGATGGCACGGCCCATGTTATTTACCATGCTCCATATTATTTACCATGTTATTTGTCATGTTGTAGCCTATGACTTGGGCAGTTTTCATGACATCATATTTCATTTTTATTTGGAACATAACTCATATTACGGAGGTAGACAGAAATTAATTGCAATGCCATTTTCGATTAAATTTCAGTAATATGTCCCACTGTTGATCAGTACCTCCGTTTTAACAGGTTCTCCAATGGTTTTTGTTTGACCTATTCAGGGTAGGTAAGGACCTAACAGAAATCCAGGAGATGAAAACAGTCGTGAAAGAAACCAGTAATCACTGTTGATTTATCTCAAATACTAAAATGTGATTAACTAGTGGACGGATCATAATTGCCATACTTTGTGTTCTTTGAAATTTAGCCTAGCTTCAACAGCTATCTGAACTATTTGCAAACTATTGCAATAGAATGCTATATTATTAGCCTTCACTGTGAATAATCTTTTAGATACTTATAGAGAACAGGAGCACGGAGGACGCCATTCCCTCAGCTCTTCACTCCGCTCTCTCCCACCTGGATGAGAGCAACACCCACGTGAGAATGCTGTTCATCCCCTCCAAACTCATCTTCAAACTTGGTGACCTCATGAAAACCAAGAACCTTGACATCAACCCCTCAGTTTGTAACTGGTTATTAGACTTCCTAACTAACAGACCCCAGTCAGTCAGGTTAGACCATCTCACCTCCTCCACCCTCACCCTAAACACTGGCGTTCCACAAGGCTGTGTGCTGAGCCCTCTCCTCTACTCCCTCTTCACCCACGACTGCACTCCTGTACATGGTACAAACACCATCATAAAGTTTGCCGACGACACAACGGTGGTGGACCTCATCAAAAACAACAATGAGGCAGCCTACAGGGAGGAGGTCCAGCACCTGGTGGCATGGTGCGCTGACAACAACCTGGCCCTCAACACCAAGAAGACCAAGGAGCTCATCGTCGACTTCAGGAAGACCAGAGGTGGTGCACACGCCCCCATCCTCATCAACGGAGCGCAGGGGCGGACTTGGACACAAATTCAGCCCGGGACGTTCAGACGCACTGGCCCACACACCGGCCCACGCGTGCGGACCACCCTTGTAGCCTACAGATAAATTATACCTCTATGCTCATACACTGTTATGGCTAGATTCCCCTTTCCTCAGGGTCAACTGTACTGGACCCTGCAGCTGTCTCACTTTCCTCAGGGTCAACTGCATAAGAAGAACATCAGCAATCAATTAGATTACCAATATTATATCAATTCAGAAAGGAACTGCTTGTCTAATTCAGGCCTATAAAATAAATGCAATAGTGAATTGTGAACAGTGAACATTTTCCAGCATCTTCCTGTAGCAACTTTCGTTTTTTTATTCTAGCTTTTTCAGCCCCATCCTTTCTTTTTTTACTGTTCTCCATCTTGTCTTTCTCAATTTCGCCAGCTAACTCACTGATCAATCATCAAACGAAGCCAGGGAGCTTGTCTGATGAGTGGACCTCTGACGCGGGCCTCGCCCTCTTTCCAATGGGAAGAGACGACTCATCTCTCCCGGCCCCTTCAGTTCATCTATTAGCCTACTTTCAAAAACATAAGATTGACAACCTATCGATAGCCCCCGTTTACATGGAATGTTTTTCCGATCGTATCCGATCACTAAATAAAGCGATGCACGTTCACTCGTATACATGGGCCAAGCATTAAGCTGATTGCAATTTCGCCGGTATCAAAGTAGGCCGATCGGAGCGGGCCGAGTGGCCCGACCGGCCCACTTCGGTACCGGCCCATCGGGATTCGTCCCGAACGTCCCGATGGCCAGTCCGCCACTGGTCGAGCGTGTCTCCAGCTTCAAATTCCTGGGGGTCCACATTTAACTTTTAACTTTATACAGTTTTGTTTTTATTCTATACTGTTTTTATCTTATCTTATTTTTATAATTGCTGTCTGTCGTCGGGTACTGCACATAAGATTTTCACTCCCTGCTTTATACTTGTGTAAACTGTGAAGTGACAATAAACTTGACTTGACTTGACTGGATCTCCGAGGACCTCTCCTGGTCCCGCAACACTGCCTCACTGGTAAAGAAGGCTCACCAGTGTCTCTTCTTCCTGAGGAGACTGAGGAAAGCCCACCTCTCACGGTGAGAGGTGGTAAAAGTTCACCAGAATCTGAGGTGAGAGTCTCACCCCAGATTCTGGTGAACTTTTACCGGTGAGCTATTGAAAGCATCCTCACCAACTGCATCACATTGTGGTACGACCACTGCACGGTTTCCAACCGGAAAGCGCTGCAGAGGGTGGTGAAAACCCCCTCCCTGCAATAAACACTACCCACCACAAACGGTGTCTGAGGAAGGCTCGCTGTCATCTCCCTGAACTCTGCACCACGAAGACAGCTGTCCCCCCCCCCCCTGCTGCACCTCTGCTGCCCCCCCCCCTGCTCACACCTCTGCCCCACACCTCTGCTCAACACCTATAACAATCACCACCAATGTCTCTGACTAACTGTAGAAAAGAAAAAGAAAAAAGAAACGGTAAAAACAAACTCCCTACCTCTCTATACTTACATATTTATTACTAAGATATCTGTTTACTGTACCTGCAATATATATTTAAATCTGTTGATAGAACTGCTCCTACTCCTGTATATACATATACATTTATATATGCTCACTTGTATATACATTTACATCTATATATTTTTATCCCGCTTTCAATAATTGCATACCCCTGATCACTACCTGTTAAATACTCACTTACCTGTATATATACACATACCTATTATTATGCTGCTCATATCCCATTTAATACCTAGACTGTCTTTTAACCTGTACATTTAAACTGTAAATTATATTATATTACCATGCACTTTACTGCAACATTTGCACTCTGGTTAGATGCTAAATTATTTTCACTGTACTGTACTTGTGCTGAACTCTGACAATAAATGTTAATCTAATCTAATATATAAACATGTGTTCAATTCATACCATACCAATGCATACCATACCATTAGTGTTCACTTCGGTAGGCGAGTTGACGTGTGGGCGCCCTCTAGAGTCCACAACTTGCCTTGGCTACACTGTGGATGTGAAAAAAAGTGCAGAAAATGTTTTTGGCTGAACGAGGCTTTGAGATAAACCAAACATCCTGTCGTACCAAACCAGGATTCAATATTAAAAGTTGGTTCATTTAAAATGAGCTACCTGAGGAAAACACTACTCAAATAATAGTGACTTAGGTGGAACGTGGACCCGCGACGCACAAAAGCAATTTTGGATTATCAGCCTTGTGCTCTTACCATTAAACCAGTTACTCTGACTACAGAACATGGCTCAAATCTAAAATTGACTGGATACCAAAGTGCCTTTGTTGGTTTCCATGACATTTTCTTACCAGAAAGTTTGTCAGGGTAATAATATAACACCCAAACTGGCATATTTGGGGTTTTCTTTAGGATACCCAAACAAGCAGCAAGACAAACGTGGCAGAATGGATAGATCCGAAGAAGATCAGCGATTAACAAGTGTGGTCTGTTCCCGTCCCGTTCTTGATTGGGTGAAAACAGTTCAACTTTAGTGGCTGTGAAAACCACAGGGTGGAGCTCATTACCATATAAGAGAAAGCTGAACGGCGTACGGCGACCCTTTGGGCGGCGTTAAAAAACGGCGTTCTGGACGGCGTTTTTTTGGCAGTTGGAACGGCGTTCTGGACGGTTGTCACTTTTTACGCGTCAAATGCGCGTCGCTTTCTGCGCCATATGGCTCGCTCCGTAGAGATGAGGGTGGTGGCGCGCCGGAGAAGCTGGGAGAGTGTTTGGTGCTTCTGACGCGCGCGCGTGTCTGTGTGTGTGTGTGGTGAGTGTGTGTGGTGTGTATGTGTGTGTGTGTGTGTGTGTGTGTGTGTGTGGGGGGGGGGGGGGGGTGAGTGTGTGTGCGATGCAATTTGCGATGCCCTTTCTGTCGCAGGAAGCCGAGCGATTCGGTGTACTTTCTCTACTTTACTGGTAAGTTAAAACGTATTCACCGACTCCTGTGTTAACCCCCCCCCCCCTCTCTCTCTCTCTCTCTCTCTCTCTCTCTCTCTCTCTCTCTCTCTCTCTCTCTCTCTCTCTCTCTCTCTCTCTCTCTCTCTCTCTCTCTCTCTCTCTCTCTCTCTCTATGGCTCATTGGTGTCTCCCTTTCACTTATGCTTCGATATTTGACATATATTATATTTGACTGATTTTTTACATATATTATATTTGACTAACGCTTTGGGGAGGTAACGACAGGTTGCATATGTTGTGCTCCGGGTTCCTCCTCCGGGTTGAGTTACCCGCCTCAACGCCGCCACGTGCAACTTATTACACCTCTCACCTATGATAACGCCAACGACACAGACAAAAACATATGGACATGTACTGTATATATTATATTGAGGTTTTAATTATACAGCGCAGGACAATACACCGCCATCTTCACATGGCCGGAGTTTCCAGAAAATACAACGAACTAAAGGGCTAATAATGTCAGATTTACTTCTGAAAGCCCCGCTGCTCTAACCGTTGGTCTCGTAACCGTTGGTCCTTAGTCTCGTCACCTCGGGCCGCCGTGGTGATGCGTGTTAGGGCGCCTAGCATAGCGGCTAATACAGATTAGCAGGTATTAAGTGATGAGTTTAACTGCTTCCTTGTGTCCCAGCCTATGTCGACGGCTATTGTGTCTATTTAGGAGATACCTGTTGTCAAGGGAAGAAGAAAGAACCAAAAAGAGTGAACTTTTGCTTACTTACATAACAGTAACATCTGTTCAATATTAATGCAAGATAATGCATTTTATGAATAAAGAGTGCAGAGTGAGACCAAAGTGATTTCTAGTGAATTCAGAGCAGAGCAGGTAGGAGTTGGGCATCTTGCTCAAGCCGTAGACATCAGGAATCGAACCCAGAACCTAACGGCTGGTAGTCTTAACACCTACAACACTACTAGATCACCCTTTATTGTAATGTCTCCCAATGAAGAACTCATTCATAATTCAGAGATGCAGACATGAATCTAAATTCAAAAAGTGATATGCGTTACAGCAATATTTTAGTTGAATCTGTGCAAATCTTACTTACACTAAAAGCCTGTAATTGTTAGCAGGCTGTAAACTGATCCTTCCAATAAATGCACTGCACACACACACACACACACACACACACACACACACACACACACACACACACACACACACACACACACACACACACACACACACACACACACACACACACACACACACACACACACACACACACACACACACACACACACACACACGATCACACACCGGCTTTTGTGGACCACAGCATAATTATCCTCACCCACATGTCAGCTGAGTCACCCTGGGACACCCTGATATGATGGACCTGACAACATGGCACGCAGCATCAGCATCAGCTCATCTCATCTCTAACCACACAGCGACCCAGACACTCCCCACCTGGCCTGGGCGTGTTGTTCAAGCAGGGCTTCACTTCGTTCACTTTGAGTTATACCAATTCTGTTGATCAGGGCTGGGGACAACTGACGTCTGCGTACAATGGTACAATTTCTGTCTATGTGGTATCACGAATAATTACGGAGAATTTTACACAATATCGATACATATAAGCATATTGGCGATATGCTTATTATTCAATTAAAAAATGCCATTCTAACTGAGGGTCACTACATTGAAGTATATGGGAATGTAAAGTGTGGTATCCGACTTAAATCTTTCTTTGCTCATCGCAATGTTTCAAACCCTCATATTCGATAATTTTAAGATATTCTCATTGCAATTAATTTATACTATAAAACTGGGTACCACAATATGTTAGTTTAATCTCATGGCGATACCATGCCATTCAGGTGTAGGTGATAAACAATCATATGGAATTATTGCTGAGCTCCTGGTTGAATTCAACGTGTGTGTGTGTGTGTGTGTGTGTGTGTGTGTGTGTGTGTGTGTGTGACTGCTAACAAACTGCAATCACACCTGCTGTTGATTGCTGCTGTAAGCATTCCTTTTCCCAGCGAGAGCGGATCAAACAGAGGAGGATGCTGTTGTTGTTGTTGTTGTTTGTTCAGTCAAAGTGTTTGTTGTCATTGTCGTGTTTCCAGGACGATGATGGGACCACACGGCATCAACAGAGCTATCCAGAGACTAGAGTTCTGCGACTGCAAGACGGGACTCGGTCAGTGTCTTCATCCTGTTCTCTGGGCTTGTGTACGGCTCGTCTCTATATAGACGCTAGCTCTATTTGTTTTTATTTTATGAAACAATTATTTTTTAATCTATTTTATTTAATCTATTTGTTACTCTATCTATTTACGGTTAGCCAACGTATTGCGCTTTTATACTTGAGCACTGGTTCTGCTGTTGGAGGCTTGTTAGGAAGGAAATGCACTTGGTGACTAGTAGTTATCTTGCCTACCTGTGGAATGACCTTATTGTAATGTAATGTATTATATATTATGTTATTATATGTGTGTGTTTGTATGTATATATATATTATATTGTTATGGCTTGTGAGGAAGGAAATGCACTTATGACTTCTGGTGACTAGTTGCTCTCTTGCCTACCTGTTGTTGAATGACCTTATTGTAATGTAATGTATTATATATAATGTTGTTATATATGTGTATATGTATGTATATATTATATTATTATGGCTTGCTAGGAAGGAAATGCACTTATAACGTCTGGTGACTAGTAGTTCTCTTGCCTACCTGTTGCACTTAATGTAAGTCGCTTTGGACAAAAGGGTCTGCTTCTAAATGATTGTAATGTAATGTCATGTTATGTAATAACACGTAATGTCATGTAATGTAATGTCTCTTTTTATGTCGTCTCCCCAACACCAGGGGTGAAGATAACCGGAGGGTACCGTGAGATCACGGGAGAGGAGTTTGGGGTCTTTGTTAAGCGGGTGGTGGCCGGTGGCTTGGCCGACTATGACGGTACGGGCTACACTCCACACTCTACACTCCACACTCTACACTCCACACTCTACACTCTACACTCTACACTCTACACTCTACACTCTACATTCCACACTCCACACTCTACACCAGGGGTATTCAACTAGATTAGGAAGGGGGCCACAATTGTAAAATGTCTTGAAGGCGAGGGCCACAAGACTGTGACAACGAAAATGAACAAATGCCATTGTTATTGTACAACCAACCATGCAATAATAATAATGATTATTATTATTGTTATTATTATTATTGTAGTAGTAGTAGTAGTAGTCGGTGCTGCAGACCTGACGTCGAGCGAATATGATTCACAATTTTTATGACAGTCTCCATTGCTTCTTTCAACTCCCCTGACAATTTCGCACACAGAACTGATTGATGTATGATGCAATGCAGTGTGTTCACTGTGGGATGCTCTGCACATAAGCGAGATGCAAAGCCCCTTTCTTTCCCAATCATGGACGGGCAGCCATCGGTAACGAGAAGGTTGATCTTACCTAGATCCAAACCCTTCTCTTCAAAAAAACTCCAAACTGCAGCGAAAATCACTTCACCTGTAGTGCTGGTTATCAGTGGTAAAAGGCATAACAACTCCTCTTTAAAAACGTCACCATCGAAGTACCTCACAAACAGCGAGAGCTGTGCCGTATCTGTTGCATCAGTCGATTCATCGACAGCGATGTACTCTGTAGATTTGAGATCGGCAATTAATGCTGAAAAACAGTCCTCAAACAGTACCTCTACTCTTCGACTTCCCGATGTGTCAGAGTACACTCCTTCACAACTTCAGCGTCAGTGAATGTCTTTCTCTTTTTGGCTAAAGCGATCACTCATAGAGAAGCAGCAGTGGCCTTTTCCTGGGCTGTATAAGCAGTTGTAAGAATAGTGGTTGATGCAGTGTAAGAAGATTTAAGTATTTCTATTTTACCACGTCAAGCTGTGCTACCAGGCGGGTAAGCAGCATTGAAGTTAGCAGCATGCTTGGTCTCATAGTGGCGCCTCACATTAGCAACCTTGCAGACTGAAACAGTTATTTGACATATTAAACATAAAGGTCTAGGATTGGCGTGCGATGGTAAAATAAATACAAAATCATCAGTCCATTTGGGGTTGAAGTGTCGGTTTTCACCGTAAATTTTCCGCCGTTTCTCTCCGCTCATTTTGGATCAGTAATGAGAGTAACGAGATTGACACGATGTCGCGATAATTACACGCTGATCAGTCCAATGCAAGATTGCCTTTTAAGAACTATTGAGGGAGAAATAATTTGGACTCATTTAATTCGGATAACATAATAGCGAACATATATTGACATTTATTTAAATGATTAAAAAAATAAATAAAAATTAAATATATATATATTTTTTTTTTTTTTTTTTTTTTTACATTTACACAATATGGAGTGTGTTCCAGGGGCCACGAGAAAGCTCCCCGCGGGCCGGATTTGGCCCGCGGGCCGCCAGTTGAATATCCCTGCTCTACACTCTACACTCTACACTCTACACTCTACACTCTACACTCTACACTCTACACTCTACACTCTACACTCTACACTCTACACTCCACACTCTACACTCTACACTCCACACTCTACACTCCACACTCTACACTCTACACTCCACACTCCACACTCCACACTCTACACTCTACACTCTACACTCTACACTCCACACTCTACACTCTACACTCTACACTCCACACGCTACGCACTACTGCCACCTGCCACCTTTTGCTGAACTTGAGGTCGTCTGAGGGCTTACAGGCACAGCAAAGCTCCAAGCGTAGAGCACGCCATATGTGCATCTGCTGTTGTTCTACTCCCATGTTGATCAATGAGCTGTTCCTTAGCCGATCCTTAAAAAGTCTTAAAAAAAAGACTTAAGAAAAATGCTAAGATATAATGGGAAGTAGAATAGATTAAAAAAATGAACCCAATGCCTCTCTTATTTACATCCCGCCAGATGAGGATAGCAATGCTAACAGTACTCATTGTTATTGTTGAAACATTTAAAGTAGATAATCTAACCTTTCAACTGGACAACATTTTTTACATTTAAACATTTTGGATAAAAAAAGTCTTCACCTTCAACCTGACACTGCAGACGGAGCTGAAGTGTCTATCAAAATATCACTTGCGCTCTTGTTGGAGCTTTGGTGTGTGGATCAGAATCAGAAGAACAAACCTCCCAACACAAGTCAAGTTTATTGTCACATCACAGTTTACACAAGTATACGCAATGAGTGAAAGTCTTATGTGCAATACCCGACGACAGACAGCAGTTAAAAAAAACTGAATAGGATAAAAAGAAGTAAAAAAGTACAAAACTGTATAAGTTAAATATATAAAAATGCAAGATATTAAATGCAATATGTCAGAAAAAGAGCAATATATATATAGAAATCAATGTAATAAAATGTACATTGTTATATGCTATACACCCTTGTTCAGCAGCCTGATGGCTTGACTGTGGAAGCTATCTCTAAGTCTATTTGTGCGGCACTTGATACTGCAGTATCGCCTGCCTGATTGTAAAAGTGAATACAGTTCGTGGCTGGGGTGGGCATTGTCTTTTATGATTTGTTTGGCCTTGGCCACGCACCGCTTGTTGTATATATCCAGGAGGGAGGGTAGCTCACCTCCAACTATATACTGGGCCGTCCGCACCACCCTTTGAAGCGCTCTGCGCTCGAGTGCGGTGCAGTTCCCGTACCAGGCGGTGATACACCCTGTAAGAACACTCTCGATGGTGCCGTTATAGAATGTTCTCAGGATGCGGGGGACATTGTTGGGCCCTTTTCACCACGTGTGTGGTGTGCGTGGACCATGTGCGATCCTCAGAGATGTGCACGCCGAGGAACTTGAAGCTGCTGACCCTCTCTACTGCAACACCGTCGATGGAGATAGGGCCGTGCTCTCCTCTCTGCTTCCTGAAGTTCACGATCAGCTCCTTGGTCTTCTTGACGTTGAGGGCGAGGCTGTTCTCCTGGCACCACTGTTCCAGTGATCCAACCTCCTCCCTGTAGGCTGTCTCGTCGTCGGCAGCCTGGGACAGGGAGAGGTTGAAGATGTCTGCAAAGACTCCTGCCAACTGGTCTGCGCATGCTCTGAGGACGCGGCCCGGGATGTCGTCGGGGCCTGCCGCCTTACGGATGTTCAACCGCTTGAAGGTGTGGCGCACATCCGCCTCCGAGATGTTCAGCAGGCTGGTCTCTGGCTTCGGCAGGCTGCCGTTCACGTGGAACCGAGCAAAAAAGTATTTAGCTCTCCTGGGAGGGAGGTAGAGGAGTTCTCTACACAACTGGTTCTCCCTCTGAGTTCGTTATCGTCTGTAGCCCCTGCCACATACCCCTCGCATCGTGGCTCTTGAATTTCTCCTCCACTCTGACCTTGTACTCCCGCTTGGCAGTGAAGATGGTCTTACGGAGGTCGTAGCGGGCTCTCGTATATACCTCCATATTCCCGGAGCCAAAGGCGCCGTTATGCGCGTGGAGGACAGCACGAACATCGCCGTTAATCCATGGTTTCTGGTTGGGATATATCCGAACACGTCATCTATGCACATCTTGATGAACCCGATGACCGAGGACGCGTACTCGTTGATGTTATTGTCCGAGGCAACTCGGAACATGTCCCAGTCAGCGTGATCAAAACAATCCTGCAGCATAGTGTCCGATTGGTCCGACCAGCATTGGACCTCCCTCACAGCGATTGGTTGCTGCTTCAGTCTCTGCCTATTGGCGGGGAGTAGCTGGATAGAGCGGTGGTCTGATTTGCCGAACAGTGGGCGGAGGAGGGCCTTGTAGCCATCACGGAAGGGTGTGTAGCAGTGGTCGAGGATCCGCTCACCCCGTGTGTTGCTCGTTATGTGTTGGTAGAACTTCGGGAGAACCTTCTTCAGGTTCGCCTTGTTGAAGTCCCCTGCCATGATGAAAGCAGCCTCAGGGTGTGCCGACTCCTGTTCGCTAATAGCCCCATACAGTTCCTTCAGCGCTGTGTCCGTGTTGGCTTGCGGGGGAATGTAAACAGCGGTCACGGTTACCGCTGTAAACTCCCGAGGTAGCCAGAATGGACGGTATGGACATAAGCATCAGGTACTCCAGGTCCGGGGAACACAAAGACTTGAGGGGATGTACATGACTTTGGTTGCACCAAGATCTGTTTATCATGAGCCATACCCCCCCTCCGCGATCTTTACCGGAGAGAGCCTTTGTTCTGTCCGCCCAGTGGACGGAAAATCCGTCGGCTCGATAGCTGCGTCGGTAACCCCCTCCAACATCCATGTCTCTGTAAGGCAGATGATACAATTGTCCTTAGTTTCTCGGTGGAATTGAATACGAGCTTGTAGCTCGCTTAATTTATTGTCCAGAGACTGTACATTAGCCAGTAGAATGGTGGGTAGTGGGGGGCGATCGGATCGACATCTCAACCTGACGAGCACGCCGGCTCGCTTCCTCGCTTCTTCCGGTGACGCTTGCGTGTAATTGTGCCCAAGATGGTCGCAGATAATCCAGCTGTGACTTCGGGCGGGACTTCCGAGTCGAAAGAATGAAAAAACTCTGGTAGGCGGCGAGCGACTGTCGATCTAATCCCAGAAGTGTGCAAAAGTCATAAGTGAACGTGCTGCTAACTTTCTGTACAAAGATAGTCGCGATAAAAAGAATAAATAAAATTGCGTCGTCGTGCGGGAGCTCGCAACACGGCAGCCATCTCCCTCCCTCCCCACCACCACCTGGTGGAGAGTGTTCGTCACTTGCTTCGTTGCTTCGGGATAAATACTGAATGGACAACAGTTATTTTGAACATATGCCCTCATATCATGTACTGTCAGACCATATCGGACATATCTTGTCATATATTATATGTTGTATCGTATGCTTCTCTCACACTCTCTCACTCTCTGTCTCTCATTCTCTGCCTCTTAAACTCTCTCTGCCTCTTACACTCTTTCTGTCTCTCTCACTCCTCTCTGTCTCTCTCTCTGTTACTCTATCTCTCTCACACACTCGTATATATTGTATGCTGTCCTCTATTTCTCTTACACTCTCTCATTCTCTCTTGCTCTCTCTCTCTCTCTCTCACGCTCTCTCTCTCTCTCTGTTATTGCAGGTCGGCTTAGGTCAGGTGACCTCATTTTGAATGTCAACAATAACAGCCTGATTGGAGTGACCAATGAAAGGTGTGTTGACTCAAGAAAACACGACCATTTTGATTAATCCAATGCGCTCACTGCTGTGGAAAAAGATGAGCTCAATATGCCATCGTCTCTTTCCTGTTTCCTGATAGGGCGGTGGAGATTTTGCGGACGGCCTCCTACTCCAATCACATGTCTCTGTTGGTGGCCAGAGACAATGCATCCAGGTAACGTAGCGATTGTTGTCATGGCAACTCCTTGTCATGTCCATGGCAACTTTCTTTTTTACTAATCTCTGAGAGAGGTGACTTAACCCAAGCGCTGTTTGACTTTCGTGGGCCAACGCTTGTCTGACCACTTCGCTCTGTCAGACGAGGCTAGTTGTGGGGAATTGGAATAAGGTAGAGGGTACCTTCATGTGTCCTAAGGCATGGTTAAGGTGCTTGGGAGAGCACCCTGCTGGGAGAGCTCCTGGTGGCCTGCTGTGAGTTCTGGACGGGGGTGGTGTCGCGTTAAGAATGAATGTTCACTTGTTAGCAGATGTGTGTTTTCAGCTCCAGTCACGTGATGGACCCTTTTCAGAGGCGTCATCCGTACATCCGCACTTAACACTACACCGTCCTGACCCCCAATTCCGAGTCATGCGTACCCAGGATATAGCCTGGCTCCTCAAGCGTCCTCAAGGTTTCTAATCTGAATATATTCTCTGAATATCTTTTAATGGGAACAGTTCAATGTCAGCATTTCAGATATTCAGATTACCTTTTATAAACAAACTGTTCGTACTTCACATCAGACATACTTATGTGATACAGACAGGCAGCCTTCTCTGCAACCCATCGACTAACTGCAAATTACTAATTTGCCCCATGTGTGTGTTGTTGGGAGAGAGAGAGAGAGAGAGAGAGAGAGAGAGAGAGAGAGAGAGAGAGAGAGAGAGAGAGAGAGAGAGAGAGAGAGAGAGAGAGAGAGAGAGAGACTTTATCCTGATTTTGAGCTTCATCTGTTTTCATTGTTGCTGTTAATCTGACA
>CM051014.1:6945796-6988296 GCA_027704905.1 Muraenolepis orangiensis | reverse complement strand
AGACCATTTCAATTAAAGTAACAATTGTTTTTTGTATTTCTTTATACACTGAGAGGTAATGTCTCTGTCTATCTGTCTGTCTGTCTGTCTGTCTGTTTGTCTGTCTGTCTGTCTGTCTGTCTCTCTCTCTCTCTTCCCCTTCTCTCTCTGTGTCCCTAAACTCTCGAACACCTCTCTCTCTCTCGCTCTCTCTCTCTCTCTCTCTTTATCTGTCTCTGTCTCTCAATCTCTGTCTCCGTCCTTCGCCTCTTCCTCGTGACAGTGTCATTCAGTTGATATGCGTCTCCAAGGGAACAGGGTTAGGGCTGGTCGTTAAGGGCGGGGCAAACCGCGCTGAAGGACCAATGGTGTTCATTCAGGAAATGGTGCCAGGAGGAGACTGTCAGAAGGTGAACACATTCTGTACCTTCTCTGTTGATCTTTAGATGTCTTGGTGTGCTTCAAATTGAGGCAACGGATCAATTAAAATCCAGAAACAAACACATCAATAGATTATATTCTTATAATTGTGTAAAATAAATATAAACAAATATTTATGCCATTTAATGTAATGATTTAAGTAAAAATTGTTTTGCTATTTTATAAATGTTTTCAAACGAATGATACAATGTATTTCAATACAAAATGTAACTACAAATCACTTATTACAACATCTCAGATTGATGCCTTTACACTTGATATTAATGATCTAATTGTGTACACAGTCGTACATATATGTATGTTTATATATAGTTTATACATATACATATAGTGTATATACACAGTCGAGGTATACTCTACATCTACGTGTACCGTGTTTCACCGATATATAGATATAGTTAGAGATGTAGATATAGATTTCCTTTATCGTTGATGGACACTCCAGTTCAATATGGATTTGAATGGTGTGGGCTCCAGGATGGCAGGCTGCGGCTGGGGGACCAGCTGGTAGCCATCAACAAGGAGTCTCTGATCGGAGTGACCAATGAGGAGGCTCGGAGCATCCTGACACGCACGAAACTCAGGTCAGGAAGAACTTATGTTATGTTATGTTATGTTCTTCGTGATTGGACGCATTTCCAAGTGCGGGACTAAACACAATATACAGGAGGAATGTAGGAGTGTATTGATTTGATGGGGATACTTGAGAATACAATATTTTTTTTAATTTAAAAAATATATATATATATAATAATAATAATAAAATAATAAAAATTTTAAATAAAATGTTCATATTTTTGTGACTTCACGACACAGCCTCCAAAACCAACCGGGTTTAAAAGTACATTTCCGTTTCACGTTGTTACCTTAAGATACCCTCCCGCCCACTCCCCTTCCACCCCCAGACTGGACCCCACCGTGGAGATAGCCTTCATCCGGCGGAGGTCTTCCTCCGGCTCTAGTGGTGACACCCGGAGACCCGCCGTCTCCCTGCAGGGGCCCGCTGGGGGCTCCACATCCCAGGGCTGGACCCCAGGGCCGCCCTCCCAGGCCAGCCTCCTGACCAATCTCGCCAGCACCGTCGCCGGACGCCATCTGCCCACGGTTAAGGTCAGCCAGGTGCAGGGCCTGCGCCCTAAAAAGTAGGGACTTTTCCTACCAGCATTCAGATGTTGTTTTGGATGTTGGTTTTGGAATTTTTGGAATTCAAACTGTGGTTGGATTTTGTCGCTTTGTGTAGTGATTTGAATTTCACTTTCGTTTGAATTGAACTCCTAATTGGAATTTTGATTTATCATTTCAATAATGATTGGCATTTTCATGGCATGATTCCAATGGTAATTATAACAATCACTGTAACTTGTTATTAAAAATTGTGTTTAAAGTGATAGTGAAAGTGACAATCCACTTTCTTCATTTTGATATTGAATATGAAAATGCCTTTTGCCTGCATTTACATTAAATCAGAGAGAAAACACAGTGTGGGTGACACATCATTACATACATACATACATACATACATACATGCATGCATGCATGCATGCATACATACATACATACATGCATGCATGCATGCATGCATACATACATACATACATACGTGCGTGCGTACGTATGTACGTATGTATGTATGTACGTACGTACATACATACATACATACATACATACATACATACATACATGCATGCATGCATGCATGCATGCATTCAGATTCAGATTCAGATTCAGAAAACTTTATTAATCCCGAGGGAAATTAAGGTGCAACAGTTGACACAGGGGGAATAAATGCACACACAAGAATACTAATACCTAAGCTAAAAAACAAAACAACAACTAACTAAAATAAAACTATTATAAACAAAAATAGTTCAAATAATTCTAAATGAAGTCTAAATGTATTGATAAATGAAGATAATTTACAGTATTATAACAGTAATACGTAGGTATATACAATACACAACAATACGTATAGTGCAAATTGGCAGTAATAATATATTAATAAATAACTCAACTGAAAAGTGACATGTGAAAAGTGAAAAGGTGAAAAGTGAATTCGGATTTGAAATAGAATTTACAGTGCAAAGTACAATGAGATGATTACAGTGCGTTGACCAAAAATAAAAAATAAAAATAAGTACGTTGGCCTCAGGTCACAGAGTCTCCACTGTCCCTCTCACGACCCGAGGTAGAGGAATTATAGCATGCATGCATGCGTGCGTGCGTACGTACGTACGTACGTACGTACATACATACATACATACATACATACATACATACATACATATGTACTTGTTCTACTCTTAACAACTGTAGGTACACAAGGTTCCCGTCAGAACAGAACAAAAGTGTGCTTCCTCTCCTCCAGAGACTGACAGAGCAGTCGACACCTGGCCAGGTACCGCGTCAACCTGTCTGTCTGTTTCCCCAACTCTCTCTCTCTCTCTCTCTCTCTCTCTCTCTCTCTCTCTCTCTCTCTCTCTCTCTCTCTCTCTCTCTCTCTCTCTCTCTCTCTCTCTCTCTCTCTCGCTCTCTCTCATCTCAGTTTGTCATCGTTCTGTCTATTTCAGTTGTCATATTAGCTATTTGCATTTTTCAATGTATTTTGTAATTGTAACACAGAGAAAGAGAGATCAAGAGATAGAATAGAGGGAGTGATAGAAAAAGACAAACAGAGAGATGGAGAGAGAGAGACAGAGACAGACATATAGAGAGAGAGACGGAGAGAAAGACAGACGGACAGAGACAGACAGAGAGCAGGGAGGGACAGATGCCACATGGCATGCCATTTGAAGGAGGAGGAAGTGAGGAGAGCAGGAGGTCTGCCCTGTGATTGGCTGAAGAGGGGTAACAGCGGAACAGAACCGGACCCTGCTGTGTCAACTGGGGGAACCCGCCCATTCATGTCAGTTGGCCTCTCTGATGTCACTTCCTGCCACAGTGATCCGTGTTGTAGTCCTTGATGAAAACCTCTATGCAAGAGAAGGAAATTTACTTGAAAGGAATGCATGGCAGATGTAAATATGAATACGTTGATATCAGTGACCTGGTCAGAACATGACCATTAGTCCTTCTAAACGGTTTAACCACCAAGCATTTTAAGGTCTACCCTTTCGTAACATCACGTGTGGGCGTGTCCACTCAGATGATTGACAGATGGATAGATCAGCCTACAGGTTGGTACAGTCCACTGCGGTCGATCTATCCAGCATACGTCTGGACGGACACTTCCATGTGTGATGTCACAATTGGGTCTATTTTTTTTTTTTTGAAGGGTGGTAGAGTAGGGGACCTTTAATTCCGACCACAGCATTCCCCTGTGTTTGACGCTCTCCCGGTTGTTCCAGACCCACCCTCCAGGGGGCAGTCTCCAGGCATGCTGACCCCACCCAGGACCCCACCCAAGAGCGCCCTCAGCCCCGGCCATTGCCTCAAACTGGAGAGGCTGGAGCAGGTCTGTGTGTGTGTGTGTGTGTGTGTGGGTTGGTGTGTACAGTATGTATGTGTGTGGGGGGGGGGTTAGTTTGTGTGTGGGCGGGAGAGAGAGAGCGAGAGAGAGTGTGTGTGTGTGTGTTAGAGTGAGGGCGAGAGAGTGTGTGCATGTGTGTGTGTGTGTGTGAGAGCGAGAGAGTGAGTGGCCTATGAAACAAAAGGCTGATGATTGTCCAATTATTTAAGTCTCAAGTGCCCTAATCAGACAATAAAATTCAGCCGTCTGTGTGTGTGAGGTGCTGTGTGTGTGTGTGTGTGTGTGTGTGTGTGGTGCAGTGTGTGTGTATGTTTGTGTGTCTGAGGTGCCATTAAGGCATGCAGCATGGCACAATCAATGGATTGTATCAATCTATTACACTCAGTCACGCCATGGCTGTGTGTCATGGCTGTGTGTGTGTGTGTGTGTGTGTGTGTGTGTGTGTGTGTGTGTGCACCATATACGGTGTATTGGTTAACTCCTTTGTACGGTGGACAGTTTGGGTGTTGCATGTTGTGGGTGGTTCTGTGTCAAATATATTCTCTGCATCTACTGTATGTGTGTGTGTGTGTGTGTGTGTGTGTGTGTGTGTGTGTGTGTGTGTGTACGCCCAGGCTCTGGATGTGCTTGGCTTGAAGCCCACAGAAGCACTGAGGTCTCGACTCCGGGCGGACCCAGACGGGACTGTGGCCTACGCAGGTAAGACCCTGCAGCCCCTCACCTTAACAACATTCACCTCAACCTCAACCTCACTGTTATCCGCCCTACTTATTGTCTCAAATGTTATTATATATGTGTATATGTATGTATATATTACATTTGTATCATTAAGAAGGAAATGCACTTATGACCTCTGGTGACTAGTAGTTATCTTACCTACCTGTTGTTGAATGACCTTATTGTGTCACTGGGGGACATTACATTACATTACATTATAGTCATTTAGCAGACTCTTTTATCCAAAGCGAGGAAGGTAAGAGAACAACTCGTTACCAGAAGTCAAAAGTGCATTTCATTTCTAACAAGTCTCCAATAACTGAACCAGTGCTCAGGTAGAAGTACAATAATTCAGGAAAAACTGTAAGGGAAAAAGTACAATAAGTTGGCAAACAATATGCAACAATATCTAGAACAATATATACCTATCTATAATATGTAATCTACTGTTGACTGACTTATTGACTTAGCGCTACGAGAAAGGATCCGGGAAGTGTGTCCTGACATAAGCGTCTGCTACTTGACTGCAATGTGTAATGTAATGTACATCCAAAGCCTAACGGCCTAGCCCAGTGCGCTACTCCGCTGTGTGGGTTCTGTGTTTAGCTTGAGACTTCACCGGCAAGGTGAGGATTGGGGTCACTGTGACACATCTTTTCTCCTATTTGCTCAATATCTGTGTGTGTGTGTGTGTGTGTGTGTGTGTGTGTGTGTGTGTGTGTGTGTGTGTTTGTGTGTGTGTGTGTGTGTGTGTGTGTGTGTGTGTGTGTGTGTGTGTGTGTGTGTGTGTGTGTGTGTGTGTGTGTGTGTGTGTGTGTGTGTGTGTGTGTGTGTGTGTGTGTGTGTGTGTGTGTGTATAGAGTTTGAGAGCCTAACCAAGGAGCTGTTGGAGCTTCAGCTAGATGGTCTGCCAGTGTCCCAGGTCAGGTCAAAGTTCACCTCTGTAGACCTAGCCAGTCTTCTGGGGTCTCCCACAAACCCACTGGTACAAAAAAAATCTCCTTTCTTATTTTCTTATTTATTTTTGTACATCCATCCATACAGCCTACATCTTCAATTACTACCGAGACACAACAACTGGACTGTCCGCACTACACGTTACACTTTTTAACTTTCTACATATATTTATACTACTGTTTATAGAGACATATCCATATATTCTGCATTTAGGTAAATATGTACATTTGTGTATTCTCATACTTTAGTATTTTTTTGCATTTCTGTAAATGTTATATTTTTATGGGTCATTTTTGATTTTGCACATCTTGGGAGCTGGTGATAACATCTCACTGTACATTGTACACTGCACCTTATACATGTGACAAATCAACCAAATCTAAACCAAATCTGAAATCTGAAGAAAGCAATGTCAGAGCATGTCTCAGGTCTACGTTGTGAATCGTCAGCCAAAAAAATGCCCTTTTTGAACGAAGCATTGTTCACCGTTTCTCTTGCATTGGAGCCTGTTCAGCAATGAATCCCCGACTCAATATGTGGCTTCGACATATGTCTGCCGTGTTCGGTCGACCGCAGCACATGTTGTTTCCTTTGTTATTGTTAGCCACTCCACAACAAGTATTGATCAGGGTATCGGTCGACCTTTATTGACAGTGCCAGCGGATCACAAGTATCTACTATCTAGTATCTATGTTGTATTTTCCATTGTGCCCGTGTATGCTGCCCTGCTTTGGGAGACAATTCAGATTTCAGATTTGGTTAATTTGTCACATGTATAACGGTACAATGTACAATGTACAGTGAAATGTTATGACATCGATAGGGACAGGAGCATAAGGATAGTAAGCTAAGCTTGTAGCGACGCACATGCTACACATAGTACTCCACAGTAATAACATTTGATACAGACAAAACGCTTCAGTACGAATAATGTCATCATGATATTGGTACCTTTTTTTCGCTGTCGGCGTCGTCTTCTTAAAATAAAATGGTATCACGTTCATTACAGTAGTGCTACACTTGTCTGGCTCTCTCTTCTGATATCTTATTCTGTGTGTGTATGTTTGCATGTGCATGTGTGTGTGTGTGTGTGTGTGTGTGTGTGTGTGTGTGTGTGTGTGTGTGTGTGTGTGTGTGTGTGTGTGTGTGTGTGTGTGTGTGTGTGTGTGTGTGTGTGTGTGTGTGTGTGTGCATGCATGTGTGTGTCTGTGTGTGCATGCATGTGTGTGTCTGTGTGTGCATGCATGTGTGTGTTTGCGTGTGTGTGTGTGTGTGTGTTTGTTTGCATGTGCGTGTGGTGTGTGCATGTGTGTGTGTGGCTGTGCAGCCATCACTGTCAGACTCTGAGGATCTGGAGGAGATGGAGAGGCTGAGGAAGGACCACGTGGAGGCACTGAGAGAGATCCAGAAGCTGCAGGTACGCCCTCCGTTCTCTGTTCCCAGCTCACAACAGCCGACGGATGGCTTTGACATTTCTATAACAATTACACTCAAATTTAAGTTGTTAAGTCTTGACCGCAGCACCTTTTACTGTCCAAAGTGCTTTTCCATTTACTTTCCTAACTCAAATGCATCAGTTGATGTTGAATGTTAACATCATTGCCAAACCCCCCCTAGTGATAATAGGGGACATTACAGCATCCAGTGTGGTCCTATCTGTCTTCTTCCCTTCAGGAAGCACTTCCTGGACCCGTACTCTTAGCACTTTAGCACTCTAGGGAGCCAACGTATTGAGCACTTTTACCTGAGCCTTGGTTCTGATCCTGATCCTGGAGGCTTGGTAGGAAGCACTTATGACTTCTGGTGACGAGGAGTTATTTTGCCTACCTTATCGTAATCGCTTTGGACAGAAGTGTCTGCTAAATGACTGTAATGTAATGTTATGTACAGTAGACATAACTCAATCTATGGCTATGCCCACTTACAGACTGAGGTGGTCCAGAACTGGATTGACATATAACACACATCCGATCTGAGACCAGATCTGGATCCGGACTCATGTCTGATCTCTGGCCATGTGACCAGTAATGTAAACAGGCGGGCAGGCAACATGTATTGAGTGTTGATCTGAAGCCTTCATTCAGAACCTGATTGTCCTCTGCAGGGTCAACTGGCTGAGTCTCAGAGGCTGCATCTCCAGGCGGAGGAGGAGCTTAACAAGGTCAAGCAGGTCAGAGGCATCCTATTGGCCGGCTATTTTACTCTGTGTTCGGGTTGGTCATTTGAAGAGTCAAGTATAATAATAATAACAACAACCACAACAATGACAACTTATTGGATTAATATTGCCCTTCTAGATGCACTTTTTGCAGTTTACAAGCTTAGTGCTCAAAGGCACTACAAACTACATTAATAATAATAATAATAATACTAATAATAACAATAATAATTATAACAATAATATAATAATAAGAATTATTATTAAAATAATAATAATAATTAGAATAATTCAATTAATTAAATAATAAATTGTATTTGTAAGGCTGCACATTTGACGAATGTAAGGCAAGCCCATCGGATCAAAGCAGAGTTCAACAGACACCCATGTCGCTCCAAGCCGGTATGGATGTGTTCCTTTCCAATATCCAGGGAACCTGAGTCGATACAACGAGTGAAGCCTAGGCCGCATGCCGCCCATGTCGGTCCTCAGGCACGTCTAAACGGAACAGGGCAGGCAATAATAACCTATGGAGAAAAATAATGGGTACACAGATAAACAACACACACACACACACACACACACACACACACACACACACAGACAACTTATGAAACACAATTTGCGTCCCAAGTTTCATACATAGATACATAGACAAGACGCCCAGACACACACACACACACACACACACCCGCGCACACACACACACATGCACACACATACACACACACACACACACACTCTCATACACACGCACACACACACACACACACACACACACCACACACACACACACACACACAACTTATGAAACACAATTTGCGTCCCAAGTTTCATACATAGATACATAGACAAGACGCCCAGACACACACACACACACACACACACACACACACCCGCGCACACACACACACACACACACACACACACACACACACACACACACACACACACACACACACACACACACACACACACACACACACACACACACACACACACACACACACACACACACACACACACACACACACACTCCCCATGGTGATGAACCATTAGCAAACTCTGCATGAAACCTCCAGAGGCCCATCCTATAGCTTGCTCCAGCTCATCCTCCGCTTCTCTGTGCTCTCTGACGAGGCGTGTGTTGGAGGGAGAGAGAGAGAGGGAGAGAGATAGAGAGACATAGAGAGACATAGGGAGAAAGACAGAAAACAAGGGAGGGAGATAGACAGAGGGGGGGCGAGAGGGACAGAGAGGGAGGGAGGGAGGGAGAGAGGAAGATGGAGTTGAGAGGGAGGAAGAGATAGAGAGAGAGGGATAGAGAGCGATAAGGAGAGAGGAAGATAGAGAGAGAGGGAGATAGGAAGAGAGCGGGAGAGAGTGAGGGAGAGGGAGGGAGAGGGGGGGTAGAGAGAGAAAAAGAAAGAGAGAGAGGATTGAAATAGTGGTGAATCAGAGTCCCCGCTCTTCACCCTCTTCCCTTTTATTCTCCCTCTCCTTTTGTTGCGGTTCAGCGCAGTCGTTACGTAACACAATCAATATCCAGATATAGAGACAGCGCTCAGGGCTGTGGTGCATTATGTCCATATCTCTTATGAACGGTATGTGTGTGTGTGTGGTGTGTATATACAGTAACAGTATATATATATATATATGTATATGCTGTGTATTTATATCTATATATATATATATATATAACCTAGTGACCTCTCATGACATATGTATATATTTATATAGTTATGTCATGAGAGGTCACTAGGCTAGGGTGGGGCACCACTGCAATAGAACTGATCAAACTGACACAAATAGAAGATTGTTTAATTCTCCAGTAAACTCTACAGGTAACTCAGGTATTAATTGTCCAGGGTCCGATTTGAATACATCCCGGAGGAGGAAAAAAAGAAGGTTCTTTAAAAGCTTTAAACAGAGTTGGCTGCCGGCTGTGGATATAGTGTTGGAAGGAAGGTCGCGGAACGATGGGCCCCGGCCTTGAAACGTGGAGGGACCCAGCTGAAGACAAAGAGGGACCAGACACACACAGAGAGAGAGAGAGAGATCCATACTACATACATAGTACTACTATACCACATTCATACTGTGGGAGGGAATGGGGAGTAAGAATTCCATTGAACTTGTTGCATATGGCAAATAAAAATATTTTCAATCCTGAATGTTGAATCTAGAGGCACAGGTAGGCGGCATCCCAAGTTATTATATATTCTGTAAACTCAGAATTGACATAATTATTCTAATCATTATTACATAATGGGCTTGTGGCTATGTGTGTTTATTCATCCTCGTCTGTTTCCAGGACCCGGATGCAGGAACAGAACTTCCACAGATGAGAAACAAAAAGTGTCTTTTGTGTAAAGCACTACCCTGATCCTCCTCTTAGGCACACTGTGTCTTGTCTGGCTCTATCGTTCGCTTTATTGCTCTATTGTTAGCTCTATTGTTAGCCAACTTATTGTGGTTTTTTTTTTTTTTTTACTTAGTTCTGCGCACTTCTGCACTTAGTTCTCTTGCCTCACTATTGTTGAATGCTTTTATTGTAAGTCGCCTTGGACAGAAGCGTCTGCTAAATGACTGTCATCTAATGTAATGTTTTGCTCCACCACCCCCCTTTCCCCTGTGGTTGAAATAAATAAAGAATGAGAGTGGATGAAGTCATCCTCATGTGGTCGGCTCTTGTCGGGCGCTACAGTTGCCACAACACATTTTTTCCTGTGAAAACTCCTCCATAACTCACAGGAACACGGCGCTCACACACTGCCACTGAACAGCTTTCTAATGTAGGAAGAGATGTGGCAGCAGACACCTCACGGTCCTGTCATACTACCACAGCGCTCCTCTGAACCCGTGTGTGTGTGTGTGTGTGTGTGTGTGTGTGTGTGTGTGTGTGTGTGTGTGTGTGTGTGTGTGTGTGTGTGTGTGTGTGTGTGTGTGTGTGTGTGTGTGTGTGTGTGTGTGTGTGTGGTGGAGTGGGGTGCTATTTCTCATCGCTGTCGGTTCTGCACATGTGGATGTGCTTCTCTGTGTGTGTGTGTGTGTGTGTGTGTGTGTGTGGGGGGGGGGGGGGGGGTGGGTGATGTGCACAGGTGTGAGCACGCTTGGATATGGAAAAAGCAGCGGCGGATGTGGGCATGTTTGCAGCTGTAGAGGGATGGACACCCCCCCACAGCTGCACACCACACACACACACACACACACACACCGGCACACACACCACACACACACACACACACCGGACACACACACACACACACACACCACACACACACACACACACCACACACACACACACACACACACACACACACACACACCACACACAGCACATGTGCAGAACCAACAGCGTTTACAGCGATGAGAAAGAGCAAAGCCCCATGGGAGGTCAGGAGACCTGCCATGTCCTGTGTGTTAGGATCCCAGAGAGAAGCGCAGGTCACACAGTGGGCAATAACAATCATGGACCACGCTCAGCATCACTGCTTGGCATTTGACACGCATGTGCGCACACACACACTCGCACGCGCACACACACACATGCACACCCACACACACACTTACGCACACACACACATACGCACACACACAAACACAGTGGGATTAGATTAGAGGAGAGTCATGAGCACACACACACACCAAACAGATATAAGAACAACACACAATGACAAATGTAAGTCAACTCAAAAGCACAATAACGTGTAACAAACACAGACACACATACACTCGTGCACGCACACACTCACACACACACACACACACACACACACACACACACACACACACAGTCAGTACTCCATCTGTTGCCATTGCTATTCTCAGCAGGAGGAACAGGGATTTGATTTCTGGGAACCAGTGTTCCAAGAAAAAAGAGAGAGAGGGACAGAGAGACAGAGACATACAGACAGACAGACAGACAGACAGACAGACAGACAGGGACAGAGTGAGTTCAACAGAAGGGATAGAGAGAGAGAGAGAGAGAGAGCAAGGAAGAGAGAGAGAGCGTGCATGACTCGGGATGAGAGAACAGGGCAGAGTGAGAAAAGAGCGCAGAGATGACGAGAGATCCAAGGAAGCGATATACTTAACTACCGACACCCAAATGAGTAATAACTAAATGTTATGAGGTTGGTTGATGTTAATGTGATATTGATAGCATACTGTACACATGTACAGCGCATACAATGGAGTGAGACTTGCTTTTTGGGGGATTTGGTCATCATCAGACAATCGGAGTATAAACAAACCATGACAAAAGGATAATTATGATCCTTACTTAATTCTGCAATCATCCAAATGTTGTGTGATGCCCGTTTTGATTATATAAAAAATAAACACACACACACACATTTGTACCCATGAATCATTCATCAATATACTGCACACTGTGTTTCATTATGCAGATCCTCAGTCAGTCAAGACTCCCTTCTTCCTCTGAGGTCATTTAATGAGGACAATGGTTTACACTTAAGACTTGTCAACAGAGCTTTCCCAATCATGGGAAAACTCAAGGACCCTCTGAGACAATTTGACTGATTAAGGCAATTTGGCAGCTTGTCCGACACCACTGGGACCTTCCCTTTTCGGCCATATGTCTTCGCTAACCATGTGACTAACAATACCACTGTGTGAGCGATGGTACATAAGATACGTTAGCGCTATCTCGTTTCAATCCCGCGGTCTAGATTTGCGGGTATCGCCTACACCGCCAGCCGCACTGTTTACTACAATGTGAGGCGTCGTATAATTGAGTGTGGAATTAAACGCGCAGAGAATCTCACGTTCCGTACAGTAGCATGATTGATACGCTACGTGGTTTTAAAAGCAAACTTGATTATCTTCCGGCCGGGCGTCTCGGTGTCTGTTTACCCGTAGACTATCCATTAGCCGTCGCTCACAATGCTGGGGAACTACACTACCCCGGTTTTTCCCCCGAAGCACCTTGGGAGCTATAACCCAGCAGGGGTTGAGTTACCTGCAGCAGTGGGCCATGGAGCTGGTTGTTATCTCATGATCAAGTTGTTTATCTCATGATCCATGAATCCAAAGGTTGTTCTTGTTTTCGATTGAGCCAGTAGTAGACCATTATTGGCATTACTTATGCTAACCAAGAGCAAAGAAACTCGTATATTTGTGTGTTGAGTTCGGTGGTTCTAATTGTGTCTGAATGAACACTGGTCTGTCTGTCTGCGTGAGTGGTTGTATAATTTAATGGATTCTGAATTGTAAGTAATTTTTGGAAGCAGCTCTCTCTGCTCAATGAATTAAATTCATACTAAAATGATTTCATTGGCGCTAATGGGTCTGGCGTCATATTTTTTCTGTTTTTGTCTCAGATTCCCTGTCAATGTTCCTCAGAATACACTCCATCTCTTTCTCTCTTTCTCTTTCTCTTTTTCTGTCCCTGTTTCTCTCTCTCTCTCTCTCTCTCTCTCTCTCTCTCTCTCTCTCTCTCTCTCTCTCTCTCTCTCTCTCTCTCTCTCTCTCTCTCTCTCTCTCTCTCTCTCTCTCTCTTTTTTGTTCCCCCCCCCCCACCGTGCCCTTCCTTCTGACCTAGTCTGAAGGTGTTAGACGCAGACATGCTCTCGCCCTGGGTGAGAGCAATCACCGTCTAATGCCCACAAACAGCAGCCCTGCTCTGCTCTGCTCTGCTCTGCTCTGCTCTGCTCTGCTCTGCTCTGCTCTGCTCTGCTCTGCTCTGCTCTGCTCTGCTCTGCTCTGCTCTGCTCTGTTCTGCTCTTCTCTGCTCTTCTCTGCTCTGCTACGACGGGGGGTCTCTGAGAGAGTGACGTTTCCCGCTGACAGACAGTGGAGGATAATTATCTGTACAATAATACAGCGTTTGCAACACGGTGTTCAAACACACAAGGATGACCTCGCCCTCTGCGGTCTCTCTCTCTCTCGCTCACTCTCTCTCTCTCTCTCTCTCTCTCTCTCTCTCTCTCTCTCTCTCTCTCTCTCTCTCTCTCTCTCTCTCTCTCTCTCTCTCTCTCTCTCTCTCTCTCTGGTGATGGAAATGCTAATTGTGTCCAGCGGGGCCACAAAGAAAGGAAGGCGGAAGGAAACATTGTGAACACGTTGTGTACGTGAACGTAGACATTGAAGAGGAAACCCAAATCAGGGTGATTGTTGTTTTGATGACAAAACATGCGATGTAAGAATCTGGGTCTCCTTCAACATAGGTCATATGTTGTAATGACATGTGTAAGTCACATGCAATGATTTATTTCCTGATATCTTGGAGCAGTGAAAGAAAGTAAGGAGATGCAAAATACCCCAAATACAAAAAAAATAATAATGACATCACTTGGCGTGACGGTAACATCTTAATTTCAGCTATTAAGTGAGATATTATGAATCAGTCTTATTTGCCATCCAATCATTGTCTATCCATCAATCATCCATCAATCCTTCCCTTCCTCCATCCGTCTACCCGTTTATCAGTTGGCTCACATGTCCTAGAGTGTATTCCTTTCCCAGAGAGTGGGTGGTGGGTAGTGGGGAGGGGGGGGGGGAATTGGTGCACAATTCTCTAAAACCTTTTAGTAAAGCCTAGCAGATGTAAACCCTCCGTCCATATCTCTCTCTCTCTCTCTCTCTCTCTCTCTCTCTCTCTCTCTCTCTCTCTCTCTCTCTCTCTCTCTCTCTCTCTCTCTCTCTCTCTCTCTCTCTCTCTCTCTCTCTCTCTCTCTATCTCATACCTCCTCCTGTAACACACAGATGGCCAAGTGACCAGGTGGCCCTCAGAGTAAAAGGCTTAGCGGAGGGGCTTTGAGGCCCACATGCCCGGTATCTGGTTCGGTACAGGAGCCCCCAAGACACAGGAGTCACGTGGTCCTCCGTGGATGAGAAGATATACATTTTTGTGTTGCTTTGAAGTGGTTGGGTGGGGGTGTGAGGGTGGGTGTATGTGGAGTGTGTGTGGTTGATGGCTGTTTTTATCAGCCATCAACCACAGCAGCCTCACCTGGCCTCTTATTCTTCTTCTTTTTTGTGTCCATATACAAAGAGGCAATTCCACAACGTCCAGCCAGTGTTAGACATATTGTTGTGCAGTGGTGTTATGATGTGCAAGGTCTTCTTCTACTGTGCAGGGTCCACCTAGCACGGTACATTGTAACAGGTGCTCCATTGAATGTGGTTCTGGGCCACAGTGGCACTTCCACTCTGCCCAGTTGTTTTGCCCTGGTGGTAGGCTTTGGGCGGCAGGGTTCTGCCTTCATGGGGCTGTGTGGATAGTGGGTGGGCAGGTATTTTCATTCTATAATTGCAAGATGGGCATTAGACAGGTGTTGTGTTCAGTGGGGTTGTGCTGGTCATGAAGCGTCTCCAGGATCAAATTGTGCTGGGGGCGGGTACCGCTCCGTCTTGCTGGCGACCTCTGGCCTAATGTCTGCCACGAGTCAGGCTGATTAGACCCTCAGGGCTGCGTGCATCAGGTGATCAAGGCGCACGGGATAAACCGGCCATCGCCACACACTCGGGGGGGGGGGGGATTTCTCTTTTATATGATAATGCCGTGAACGTCACAAACTAATTAAGAATTGATGTGCACACATTATAATATAATAATATTATATATATATATATATATATACTGTGTATATATACTGTGTGTATATATATATATATATATGTACTGTATATATATATATATATATCATACCAGTATAATAATATCATTCTTAAACATTACTGTGTACACATACAGTATACTTTGTTGCCCCATATACATGATTATATTTTTCAGTCAGTTGGTAAGTAGGCGCTATTTATAGATAAAATAGCATCATTAGATCTCATGCTCCCCGAATTCGCACCATATGTGGACTCCCATCGTGCATAATCAGGAATGTCATCTTTTGACGCTGATGCGTCCCGGCGTGCAAGAAATGGAAATCCTGACATGAGCGCCACATCTCAGGGAGACGGAAAAAGTACAAAATGCACCATTATCCCCAATCACCGTGCCACAGTATGTCACTGCTATTCAAGTCATTCTTCTCCCTAAAGAGGCTCTATTATAGTTTTTGTTGTATTGGCGCAGGTGACTGTGACTGTGTGCCGCTGTGTGACTCCTATGGCATCAATGTCCTCTCTATTCTCTCCTCCCATATTTTTCTGTACCCTGACACACCTGTGTGTGTGTTTGTGTGTGTGTGTGTGTGTGTGTGTGTGTGTGTGTTTGCTTTGAACAATACGCCATGATTCCAGTTCTTGTTTATGTTGCATGGAGTGTAACCAAGGCCTCTTTGCGCGTGTGTGTGCGTGAGTGTGTGTGTGTGTGTGTGTGTGTGTGTGCATCTGTGTGTGTGTGTGTGTGTGTGTGTGCGTGTGTGTGTGTGCGGCAGGAGGTGAAATCCATAGTGGAGGAGAGCAGGGCCCTGCGGAGCCGGGTGGAGATGGCGGAGGTGGCCCAGAAGCAGGCACGGGGCATGGAGATGGACTACGAGGAGGTTGTCCACCTGCTGGAGACGGAGATCGCCGAGCTGAAGGCCCAGAGGAAGGCAGGGCAGCCCTCCCACGCCAAGGTAAGGACGACTCCCCTGGCCTCCCCCGTCCTCCAGCTGTGCTCTCCTCAGGGGATCAGTGAATTGTCAGTGTCAGTGGTTGACCTGGTGGACCCCTTCATATGGTCACATTAACCGTACTATACGTAGTAAACTTCCGGGTCAAAGTGACTCAGTGAATTTGTATGGAACTGAATTGGGGGTGGAAGATGGCTTTGATCTGAATTCAAGATTCAAGATTCTTTATTGTCCATGTGGAACAAACACACTCCCCATTCACTCCCGCAGTATGAACACTATACTATACAACACTATACTATACAATACAATACCGTACTATAAACAACACTATATACTATATCATATATATATATACTTTACTGTAAACTATAAACATCACTAAATACATTATCCTATCAACTATACTCTATACTATAAACAACACTATCCTATTACAATACAATACACCACACATAGCAGTGATATTGTAGTTTTCTTTTTGCAGTGTTTCCCCACACTGGGGTCGGAGAAACACTGTTATGCAGTTGCGTAATGCAATGTTGCTTTACATTTAGGGCATTTGGCAGACTTTCTGTAAAGAGTCTGTATATACAGACCGCCGCGCGTTGATGATCCATGGACCACGGTGGTGATTGTCACGCAATCAAGTTAACTCACATTTGCATGAGTAAAGCTTGAGTGCCCAGTGAAAAGTTACAGCCTAGAGCCTGTCTAATGCAACTGCTGCCATGTCACTGCCACAGCCCGGATAGCTCAGTCGGTAGAGCGTCAGACTTTTAATCTGAGGCGATGAGCTCCTTAGTCTTGCAGACGTTCAGTGCAAGGCTGTTGTCCTTGCACCATCACGTCAGCCAGACTACCTCATCTCTGTACTCAGTTTTGTTCTTCTCACTTATTAGGCCAATGACTGTGGTGTTGTCTGCAAATGTGATAATGCTGTGTGTGGTAGGAAGTCCATAATACTGCTGCCAGGCTACTGCCAGAGCCCGGATAGTCGGTAGAGCATCAGACTTTTAATTGGAGGGTCCGCGATGAACGTTAACGAGGGGAGGGGGTGCGCGACACAAACGCACTTTTGTGTGTCACCATAGCAACGGGCAGGCAACAGCCTTGGGGTGCTCCTGTGTTGAGGACAAGAGTGAATGAGATGGTGTTCCCAATGTTTACCACTTGAGGCCTGCCCATCAGGAAGTCCATAAAACTGCTTCCAATACAATGCCAGAGCCTGGATAGCTCAGTCGGTAGAGCATCAGACATTTAATCTGAGGGTACAGGGTTCAAGTTCCCGGGCTGTAGCATTGTATTGGAAGCAGTCTTATGGACTTCCGGTGCTATATTTTTCCAGCGGTGTCCTATCCAGGCTGATGATGGAGTGGGTTCCCTGGTGGCTCCTCAAGTCGACGTTGAGCACCGTACTCTTGCAGACATTCAGTGCAAGGCGTTTGTCCTTGCACCATCGCGTGAGCTAGACTACCTCATCTCGGTACTTAGTTTTGTTGTCCTTCTTTATTAGAACAATGACTGTGATGTTGTCTGCAAACTTGATAATCGGATTATTGCTGTGTGGCAGTACAGTCGGGGACTGAGGCAGCAGCCTTGGGGTGCTCCTGTGTTGACGACCAGAGTGGATGAGATGTTGTTCTCAATCTTCACCACTTGAGGCCTGCCAGTCAGGAAGTCCATAAGACTGCTTCCAATACAATGCTACAGCCCGGATAGCTCAGTCGGTAGAGCATCAGACTTTTAATCTGAGGGTCCAGGGTTCAAGTCCCTGTTCGGGCGATACTCCTTTTCAAAATTACCACCGTGCTGTCCAGCCTGATAATGGAGGGTGTGCCACGATGGCCCCTGAAGTCCACGATGAGCTCCCTTGTCTTGCAGTGCCAATGCTGTTCAGTGCCAATGCTGTTGTCCTTGCACCATCGCATGAGTGCAAGGACACTATTACATTGTCACATCTCGGTACTCTATTAAATTGTCCTCCCTTATCAGGCCAAAGACTGTGGTGTTGTCTGCAAACTTGATAATCTGATTATTGCTGTGGCAGTACAGTCATCCAGCAAGTACAGCTGGGGACTGAGGCAGCAGCCTTGGGGTGCTCCTGTGTTGACGACCAGAGTGGATGAGATGTTGTTCTCAATCTTCGCCACTTGAGGCCTGGCCGTCAGGAAGTCCATAAGACTGCTTCCAGTACAATGCCAGAGCCCGGATAGCTCAGTCGGTAGAGCATCAGACTTTTAATCTGAGGGTCCAGGGTTCAAGTCCCTGTTCGGGCGGTGCAATATTTCACAATTTCCAGCGGTGTCCTATCCAAGCTGATGATGGAGTGGGTTCCCCGGTGGCTCCTCAAGTCGACGATGAGCACTGTACTCTTGCAGACATTCAGTGCAAGGCGTTTGTCCTTGCACCATCGCGTGAGCTAGACTACCTCATCTCGGTACTAAGTTTTGTTGTCCTTCTTTATTAGAACAATGACTGTGGTGTTGTCTGCAAACTTGATAATCTGATTATTGCTGTGTGGCAGTACAGTCGGGGACTGAGGCAGCAGCCTTGGGGTGCTCCTGTGTTGACGACCAGAGTGGATGAGATGTTGTTCTCAATCTTCGCCACTTGAGGCCTGGCCGTCAGGAAGTCCATAAGACTGCTTCCAATACAATGCCAGAGCCCGGATAGCTCAGTCGGTAGAGCATCAGACTTTTAATCTGAGGGTCCAGGGTTCAAGTCCCTGTTCGTGCGATACTGCTTTTCAAAATTACCACCGTGCCGTCCAGCCTGATAATGGAGGGCGTGCCACGATGGCCCCTGAAGTCCACGATGAGCTCCCTTGTCTTGCAGTGCCAATGCTGTTCAGTGCCAATGCTGTTGTCCTTGCACCATCGCATGAGTGCAAGGACTCTATTACATTGTCACATCTCGGTACTCTATTCAATTGTCCTCCCTTATCAGGCCAAAGACTGTGGTGTTGTCTGCAAACTTGATAATCTGATTATTGCTGTGGCAGTACAGTCGTACAGCTGGGGACTGAGGCAGCAGCCTTGGGGTGCTCCTGTGTTGACGACCAGAGTGGATGAGATGTTGTTCTCAATCTTCGCCACTTGAGGCCTGGCCGTCAGGAAGTCCATAAGACTGCTTCCAATACAATGCCAGAGCCCGGATAGCTCAGTCGGTAGAGCATCAGACTTTTAATCTGAGGGTCCAGGGTTCAAGTCCCTGTTCGGGCGATACTGCTTTTCAAAATTACCACCGTGCTGTCCAGCCTGATAATGGAGGGTGTGCCACGATGGCCCCTGAAGTCCACGATGAGCTCCCTTGTCTTGCAGTGCCAATGCTGTTCAGTGCCAATGCTGTTGTCCTTGCACCATCGCATGAGTCCAAGGACTCTATTACATTGTCACATCTCGGTACTCTATTAAATTGTCCTCCCTTATCAGGCCAAAGACTGTGGTGTTGTCTGCAAACTTGATAATCTGATTATTGCTGTGGCAGTACAGTCATACAGCAAGTACAGCTGGGGACTGAGGCAGCAGCCTTGGGGTGCTCCTGTGTTGACGACCAGAGTGGAAAGATGTTGTTCTCAATCTTCACCACTTGAGGCCTGCCCGTCAGGAAGTCCATCAGACTGCTTCCAGTACAATGCCAGAGCCCGGATAGCTCAGTCGGTAGAGCATCAGACTTTTAATCTGAGGGTCCAGGGTTCAAGTCCCTGTTCAGGCGATACTGCTTTTCAAAATTACCACGTGCCGTCCAGCCTGATAATGGAGGGCTTGCCACGATGGCCCCTGAAGTCCACGATGAGCTCCCTTGTCTTGCAGTGCCAATGCTGTTGTCCTTGCACCATCGCATGAGTGCAAGGACTCTATTACATTGTCACATCTCGGTACTCTATTAAATTGTCCTCCCTTATCAGGCCAAAGACTGTGGTGTTGTCTGCAAACTTGATAATCGGATTATTGCTGTGGCAGTACAGTCATACAGCAAGTACAGCTGGGGACTGAGGCAGCAGCCTTGGGGTGCTCCTGTGTTGACGACCAGAGTGGATGAGATGTTGTTCTCAATCTTCGCCACTTGAGGCCTGGCCGTCAGGAAGTCCATAAGACTGCTTCCAATACAATGCCAGAGCCCGGATAGCTCAGTCGGTAGAGCATCAGACTTTTAATCTGAGGGTCCAGGGTTCAAGTCCCTGTTCGGGCGGTGCTATATTTCAGAATTTCCAGCGGTGTCCTATCCAAGCTGATGATGGAGTGGGTTCCCCGGTGGCTCCTCAAGTCGATGATGAGCACTGTACTCTTGCAGACATTCAGTGCAAGGCGTTTGTCCTTGCACCATCGCGTGAGCTAGACTACCTCATCTCGGTACTAAGTTTTGTTGTCCTTCTTTATTAGAACAATGACTGTGGTGTTGTCTGCAAACTTGATAATCTGATTATTGCTGTGTGGCAGTACAGTCGGGGACTGAGGCAGCAGCCTTGGGGTGCTCCTGTGTTGACGACCAGAGTGGATGAGATGTTGTTCTCAATCTTCACCACTTGAGGCCTGCCCGTCAGGAAGTCCATAAGACTGCTTCCAGTACAATGCCAGAGCCCGGATAGCTCAGTCGGTAGAGCATCAGACTTTTAATCCGAGGGTCCAGGGTTCAAGTCCCTGTTCGGCGATACTGCTTTTCAAAATTACCACCGTGCTGTCCAGCCTGATAATGGAGGGTGTGCCACGATGGCCCCTGAAGTCCACGATGAGCTCCCTTGTCTTGCAGTGCCAATGCTGTTGTCCTTGCACCATCGCATGAGTGCAAGGACTCTATTACATTGTCACATCTCGGGACTCTATTAAATTGTCCTCCCTTATCAGGCCAAAGACTGTGGTGTTGTCTGCAAACTTGATAATCTGATTATTGCTGTGGCAGTACAGTCATACAGCAAGTACAGCTGGGGACTGAGGCAGCAGCCTTGGGGTGCTCCTGTGTTGACGACCAGAGTGGATGAGATGTTGTTCTCAATCTTCGCCACTTGAGGCCTGGCCGTCAGGAAGTCCATAAGACTGCTTCCAATACAATGCCAGAGCCCGGATAGCTCAGTCGGTAGAGCATCAGACTTTTAATCTGAGGGTCCAGGGTTCAAGTCCCTGTTCGGGCGATACTGCTTTTCAAAATTACCACCGTGCCGTCCAGCCTGATAATGGAGGGCTTGCCACGATGGCCCCTGAATTCCACGATGAGCTCCCTTGTCTTGCAGTGCCAATGCTGTTCAGTGCCAATGCTGTTGTCCTTGCACCATCGCATGAGTGCAAGGACTCTATTACATTGTCACATCTCGGTACTCTATTAAATTGTCCTCCCTTATCAGGCCAAAGACTGTGGTGTTGTCTGCAAACTTGATAATCGGATTATTGCTGTGGCAGTACAGTCATACAGCAAGTACAGCTGGGGACTGAGGCAGCAGCCTTGGGGTGCTCCTGTGTTGACGACCAGAGTGGATGAGATGTTGTTCTCAATCTTCGCCACTTGAGGCCTGGCCGTCAGGAAGTCCATAAGACTGCTTCCAATACAATGCCAGAGCCCGGATAGCTCAGTCGGTAGAGCATCAGACTTTTAATCTGAGGGTCCAGGGTTCAAGTCCCTGTTCGGGCGGTGCTATATTTCAGAATTTCCAGCGGTGTCCTATCCAAGCTGATGATGGAGTGGGCTCCTCAAGTCGACGATGAGCACTGTACTCTTGTAGACATTCAGTGCAAGGCGTTTGTCCTTGCACCATCGCGTGAGCTAGACTACCTCATCTCGGTACTAAGTTTTGTTGTCCTTCTTTATTAGAACAATGACTGTGGTGTTGTCTGCAAACTTGATAATCTGATTATTGCTGTGTGGCAGTACAGTCGGGGACTGAGGCAGCAGCCTTGGGGTGCTCCTGTGTTGACGACCAGAGTGGATGAGATGTTGTTCTCAATCTTCACCACTTGAGGCCTGCCCGTCAGGAAGTCCATAAGACTGCTTCCAGTACAATGCCAGAGCCTGGATAGCTCAGTCGGTAGAGCATCAGACTTTTAATCTGAGGGTCCAGGGTTCAAGTCCCTGCTCGGGCGATACTGCTTTTCAAAATTACCACCGTGCTGTCCAGCCTGATAATGGAGGGCGTGCCACGATGGCCCCTGAAGTCCACGATGAGCTCCCTTGTCTTGCAGTGCCAATGCTGTTGTCCTTGCACCATCGCATGAGTGCAAGGACTCTATTACATTATCACATCTCGGTACTCTATTAAATTGTCCTCCCTTATCAGGCCAAAGACTGTGGTGTTGTCTGCAAACTTGATAATCTGATTATTGCTGTGGCAGTACAGTCATACAGCAAGTACAGCTGGGGACTGAGGCAGCAGCCTTGGGGTGCTCCTGTGTTGACGACCAGAGTGGATGAGATGTTGTTCTCAATCTTCGCCACTTGAGGCCTGGCCGTCAGGAAGTCCATAAGACTGCTTCCAATACAATGCCAGAGCCCGGATAGCTCAGTCGGTAGACCATCAGACATTTAATCTGAGGGTACAGGGTTCAAGTTCCCGGCTGTAGCATTGTATTGGAAGCAGTCTTATGGACTTCCGGTGCTATATTTTTCCAGCGGTGTCCTATCCAGGCTGATGATGGAGTGGGTTCCCTGGTGGCTCCTCAAGTCGACGTTGAGCACCGTACTCTTGCAGACATTCAGTGCAAGGCGTTTGTCCTTGCACCATCGCGTGAGCTAGACTACCTCATCTCGGTACTTAGTTTTGTTGTCCTTCTTTATTAGAACAATGACTGTGATGTTGTCTGCAAACTTGATAATCGGATTATTGCTGTGTGGCAGTACAGTCGGGGACTGAGGCAGCAGCCTTGGGGTGCTCCTGTGTTGACGACCAGAGTGGATGAGATGTTGTTCTCAATCTTCACCACTTGAGGCCTGCCAGTCAGGAAGTCCATAAGACTGCTTCCAATACAATGCTACAGCCCGGATAGCTCAGTCGGTAGAGCATCAGACTTTTAATCTGAGGGTCCAGGGTTCAAGTCCCTGTTCGGGCGATACTGCTTTTCAAAATTACCACCGTGCTGTCCAGCCTGATAATGGAGGGTGTGCCACGATGGCCCCTGAAGTCCACGATGAGCTCCCTTGTCTTGCAGTGCCAATGCTGTTCAGTGCCAATGCTGTTGTCCTTGCACCATCGCATGAGTGCAAGGACACTATTACATTGTCACATCTCGGTACTCTATTAAATTGTCCTCCCTTATCAGGCCAAAGACTGTGGTGTTGTCTGCAAACTTGATAATCTGATTATTGCTGTGGCAGTACAGTCATCCAGCAAGTACAGCTGGGGACTGAGGCAGCAGCCTTGGGGTGCTCCTGTGTTGACGACCAGAGTGGATGAGATGTTGTTCTCAATCTTCGCCACTTGAGGCCTGGCCGTCAGGAAGTCCATAAGACTGCTTCCAGTACAATGCCAGAGCCCGGATAGCTCAGTCGGTAGAGCATCAGACTTTTAATCTGAGGGTCCAGGGTTCAAGTCCCTGTTCGGGCGGTGCTATATTTCACAATTTCCAGCGGTGTCCTATCCAAGCTGATGATGGAGTGGGTTCCCCGGTGGCTCCTCAAGTCGACGATGAGCACTGTACTCTTGCAGACATTCAGTGCAAGGCGTTTGTCCTTGCACCATCGCGTGAGCTAGACTACCTCATCTCGGTACTAAGTTTTGTTGTCCTTCTTTATTAGAACAATGACTGTGGTGTTGTCTGCAAACTTGATAATCTGATTATTGCTGTGTGGCAGTACAGTCGGGGACTGAGGCAGCAGCCTTGGGGTGCTCCTGTGTTGACGACCAGAGTGGATGAGATGTTGTTCTCAATCTTCGCCACTTGAGGCCTGGCCGTCAGGAAGTCCATAAGACTGCTTCCAATGCAATGCCAGAGCCCGGATAGCTCAGTCTTTCAGACTCTTTCAGACTTTTAATCTGAGGGTCCAGGGTTCAAGTCCCTGTTCGTGCGATACTGCTTTTCAAAATTACCACCGTGCCGTCCAGCCTGATAATGGAGGGCGTGCCACGATGGCCCCTGAAGTCCACGATGAGCTCCCTTGTCTTGCAGTGCCAATGCTGTTCAGTGCCAATGCTGTTGTCCTTGCACCATCGCATGAGTGCAAGGACTCTATTACATTGTCACATCTCGGTACTCTATTCAATTGTCCTCCCTTATCAGGCCAAAGACTGTGGTGTTGTCTGCAAACTTGATAATCTGATTATTGCTGTGGCAGTACAGTCGTACAGCTGGGGACTGAGGCAGCAGCCTTGGGGTGCTCCTGTGTTGACGACCAGAGTGGATGAGATGTTGTTCTCAATCTTCGCCACTTGAGGCTTGGCCGTCAGGAAGTCCATAAGACTGCTTCCAATACAATGCCAGAGCCCGGATAGCTCAGTCGGTAGAGCATCAGACTTTTAATCTGAGGGTCCAGGGTTCAAGTCCCTGTTCGGGCGATACTGCTTTTCAAAATTACCACCGTGCTGTCCAGCCTGATAATGGAGGGTGTGCCACGATGGCCCCTGAAGTCCACGATGAGCTCCCTTGTCTTGCAGTGCCAATGCTGTTCAGTGCCAATGCTGTTGTCCTTGCACCATCGCATGAGTCCAAGGACTCTATTACATTGTCACATCTCGGTACTCTATTAAATTGTCCTCCCTTATCAGGCCAAAGACTGTGGTGTTGTCTGCAAACTTGATAATCTGATTATTGCTGTGGCAGTACAGTCATACAGCAAGTACAGCTGGGGACTGAGGCAGCAGCCTTGGGGTGCTCCTGTGTTGACGACCAGAGTGGAAAGATGTTGTTCTCAATCTTCACCACTTGAGGCCTGCCCGTCAGGAAGTCCATCAGACTGCTTCCAGTACAATGCCAGAGCCCGGATAGCTCAGTCGGTAGAGCATCAGACTTTTAATCTGAGGGTCCAGGGTTCAAGTCCCTGTTCAGGCGATACTGCTTTTCAAAATTACCACGTGCCGTCCAGCCTGATAATGGAGGGCTTGCCACGATGGCCCCTGAAGTCCACGATGAGCTCCCTTGTCTTGCAGTGCCAATGCTGTTGTCCTTGCACCATCGCATGAGTGCAAGGACTCTATTACATTGTCACATCTCGGTACTCTATTAAATTGTCCTCCCTTATCAGGCCAAAGACTGTGGTGTTGTCTGCAAACTTGATAATCGGATTATTGCTGTGGCAGTACAGTCATACAGCAAGTACAGCTGGGGACTGAGGCAGCAGCCTTGGGGTGCTCCTGTGTTGACGACCAGAGTGGATGAGATGTTGTTCTCAATCTTCGCCACTTGAGGCCTGGCCGTCAGGAAGTCCATAAGACTGCTTCCAATACAATGCCAGAGCCCGGATAGCTCAGTCGGTAGAGCATCAGACTTTTAATCTGAGGGTCCAGGGTTCAAGTCCCTGTTCGGGCGGTGCTATATTTCAGAATTTCCAGCGGTGTCCTATCCAAGCTGATGATGGAGTGGGTTCCCCGGTGGCTCCTCAAGTCGATGATGAGCACTGTACTCTTGCAGACATTCAGTGCAAGGCGTTTGTCCTTGCACCATCGCGTGAGCTAGACTACCTCATCTCGGTACTAAGTTTTGTTGTCCTTCTTTATTAGAACAATGACTGTGGTGTTGTCTGCAAACTTGATAATCTGATTATTGCTGTGTGGCAGTACAGTCGGGGACTGAGGCAGCAGCCTTGGGGTGCTCCTGTGTTGACGACCAGAGTGGATGAGATGTTGTTCTCAATCTTCACCACTTGAGGCCTGCCCGTCAGGAAGTCCATAAGACTGCTTCCAGTACAATGCCAGAGCCCGGATAGCTCAGTCGGTAGAGCATCAGACTTTTAATCCGAGGGTCCAGGGTTCAAGTCCCTGTTCGGCGATACTGCTTTTCAAAATTACCACCGTGCTGTCCAGCCTGATAATGGAGGGTGTGCCACGATGGCCCCTGAAGTCCACGATGAGCTCCCTTGTCTTGCAGTGCCAATGCTGTTGTCCTTGCACCATCGCATGAGTGCAAGGACTCTATTACATTGTCACATCTCGGTACTCTATTAAATTGTCCTCCCTTATCAGGCCAAAGACTGTGGTGTTGTCTGCAAACTTGATAATCTGATTATTGCTGTGGCAGTACAGTCATACAGCAAGTACAGCTGGGGACTGAGGCAGCAGCCTTGGGGTGCTCCTGTGTTGACGACCAGAGTGGATGAGATGTTGTTCTCAATCTTCGCCACTTGAGGCCTGGCCGTCAGGAAGTCCATAAGACTGCTTCCAATACAATGCCAGAGCCCGGATAGCTCAGTCGGTAGAGCATCAGACTTTTAATCTGAGGGTCCAGGGTTCAAGTCCCTGTTCGGGCGATACTGCTTTTCAAAATTACCACCGTGCCGTCCAGCCTGATAATGGAGGGCTTGCCACGATGGCCCCTGAATTCCACGATGAGCTCCCTTGTCTTGCAGTGCCAATGCTGTTCAGTGCCAATGCTGTTGTCCTTGCACCATCGCATGAGTGCAAGGACTCTATTACATTGTCACATCTCGGTACTCTATTAAATTGTCCTCCCTTATCAGGCCAAAGACTGTGGTGTTGTCTGCAAACTTGATAATCGGATTATTGCTGTGGCAGTACAGTCATACAGCAAGTACAGCTGGGGACTGAGGCAGCAGCCTTGGGGTGCTCCTGTGTTGACGACCAGAGTGGATGAGATGTTGTTCTCAATCTTCGCCACTTGAGGCCTGGCCGTCAGGAAGTCCATAAGACTGCTTCCAATACAATGCCAGAGCCCGGATAGCTCAGTCGGTAGAGCATCAGACTTTTAATCTGAGGGTCCAGGGTTCAAGTCCCTGTTCGGGCGGTGCTATATTTCAGAATTTCCAGCGGTGTCCTATCCAAGCTGATGATGGAGTGGGCTCCTCAAGTCGACGATGAGCACTGTACTCTTGTAGACATTCAGTGCAAGGCGTTTGTCCTTGCACCATCGCGTGAGCTAGACTACCTCATCTCGGTACTAAGTTTTGTTGTCCTTCTTTATTAGAACAATGACTGTGGTGTTGTCTGCAAACTTGATAATCTGATTATTGCTGTGTGGCAGTACAGTCGGGGACTGAGGCAGCAGCCTTGGGGTGCTCCTGTGTTGACGACCAGAGTGGATGAGATGTTGTTCTCAATCTTCACCACTTGAGGCCTGCCCGTCAGGAAGTCCATAAGACTGCTTCCAGTACAATGCCAGAGCCCGGATAGCTCAGTCGGTAGAGCATCAGACTTTTAATCTGAGGGTCCAGGGTTCAAGTCCCTGCTCGGGCGATACTGCTTTTCAAAATTACCACCGTGCTGTCCAGCCTGATAATGGAGGGCGTGCCACGATGGCCCCTGAAGTCCACGATGAGCTCCCTTGTCTTGCAGTGCCAATGCTGTTGTCCTTGCACCATCGCATGAGTGCAAGGACTCTATTACATTGTCACATCTCGGTACTCTATTAAATTGTCCTCCCTTATCAGGCCAAAGACTGTGGTGTTGTCTGCAAACTTGATAATCGGATTATTGCTGTGGCAGTACAGTCATACAGCAAGTACAGCTGGGGACTGAGGCAGCAGCCTTGGGGTGCTCCTGTGTTGACGACCAGAGTGGATGAGATGTTGTTCTCAATCTTCGCCACTTGAGGCCTGGCCGTCAGGAAGTCCATAAGACTGCTTCCAATACAATGCCAGAGCCCGGATAGCTCAGTCGGTAGAGCATCAGACTTTTAATCTGAGGGTCCAGGGTTCAAGTCCCTGTTCGGGCGGTGCTATATTTCAGAATTTCCAGCGGTGTCCTATCCAAGCTGATGATGGAGTGGGTTCCCCGGTTGCTCCTCAAGTCGACGATGAGCACTGTACTCTTGCAGACATTCAGTGCAAGGCGTTTGTCCTTGCACCATCGCGTGAGCTAGACTACCTCATCTCGGTACTAAGTTTTGTTGTCCTTCTTTATTAGAACAATGACTGTGGTGTTGTCTGCAAACTTGATAATCTGATTATTGCTGTGTGGCAGTACAGTCAGGGACTGAGGCAGCAGCCTTGGGTGCTCCTGTGTTGACGACCAGAGTGGATGAGATGTTGTTCTCAATCTTCACCACTTGAGGCCTGCCCGTCAGGAAGTCCATAAGACTGCTTCCAGTACAATGCCAGAGCCCGGATAGCTCAGTCGGTAGAGCATCAGACTTTTAATCTGAGGGTCCAGGGTTCAAGTCCCTGTTCGGGCGATACTGCTTTTCAAAATTACCACCGTGCTGTCCAGCCTGATAATGGAGGGCGTGCCACGATGGCCCCTGAAGTCCACGATGAGCTCCCTTGTCTTGCAGTGCCAATGCTGTTCAGTGCCAATGCTGTTGTCCTTGCACCATCGCATGAGTGCAAGGACTCTATTACATTGTCACATCTCGGTACTCTATTAAATTGTCCTCCCTTATCAGGCCAAAGACTGTGGTGTTGTCTGCAAACTTGATAATCTGATTATTGCTGTGGCAGTACAGTCATACAGCAAGTACAGCTGGGGACTGAGGCAGCAGCCTTGGGGTGCTCCTGTGTTGACGACCAGAGTGGATGAGATGTTGTTCTCAATCTTCGCCACTTGAGGCCTGGCCGTCAGGAAGTCCATAAGACTGCTTCCAATACAATGCCAGAGCCCGGATAGCTCAGTCGGTAGAGCATCAGACTTTTAATCTGAGGGTCCAGGGTTCAAGTCCCTGTTCGGGCGGTGCTATATTTCAGAATTTCCAGCGGTGTCCTATCCAAGCTGATGATGGAGTGGGTTCCCCGGTTGCTCCTCAAGTCGACGATGAGCACTGTACTCTTGCAGACATTCAGTGCAAGGCGTTTGTCCTTGCACCATCGCGTGAGCTAGACTACCTCATCTCGGTACTAAGTTTTGTTGTCCTTCTTTATTAGAACAATGACTGTGGTGTTGTCTGCAAACTTGATAATCTGATTATTGCTGTGTGGCAGTACAGTCAGGGACTGAGGCAGCAGCCTTGGGTGCTCCTGTGTTGACGACCAGAGTGGATGAGATTTTGTTCTCAATCTTCACCACTTGAGGCCTGCCCGTCAGGAAGTCCATAAGACTGCTTCCAGTACAAAGCCAGAGCCCGGATAGCTCAGTCGGTAGAGCATCAGACTTTTAATCTGAGGGTCCAGGGTTCAAGTCCCTGTTCGGGCGATACTGCTTTTCAAAATTACCACCGTGCTGTCCAGCCTGATAATGGAGGGTGTGCCACGATGGCCCCTGAAGTCCACGATGAGCTCCCTTGTCTTGCAGTGCCAATGCTGTTCAGTGCCAATGCTGTTGTCCTTGCACCATCGCATGAGTGCAAGGACTCTATTACATTGTCACATCTCGGTACTCTATTAAATTGTCCTCCCTTATCAGGCCAAAGACTGTGGTGTTGTCTGCAAACTTGATAATCTGATTATTGCTGTGGCAGTACAGTCATACAGCAAGTACAGCTGGGGACTGAGGCAGCAGCCTTGGGGTGCTCCTGTGTTGACGACCAGAGTGGATGAGATGTTGTTCTCAATCTTCGCCACTTGAGGCCTGGCCGTCAGGAAGTCCATAAGACTGCTTCCAATACAATGCCAGAGCCCGGATAGCTCAGTCGGTAGAGCATCAGACTTTTAATCTGAGGGTCCAGGGTTCAAGTCCCTGTTCGGGCGGTGCTATATTTCAGAATTTCCAGCGGTGTCCTATCCAAGCTGATGATGGAGTGGGTTCCCCGGTTGCTCCTCAAGTCGACGATGAGCACTGTACTCTTGCAGACATTCAGTGCAAGGCGTTTGTCCTTGCACCATCGCGTGAGCTAGACTACCTCATCTCGGTACTAAGTTTTGTTGTCCTTCTTTATTAGAACAATGACTGTGGTGTTGTCTGCAAACTTGATAATCTGATTATTGCTGTGTGGCAGTACAGTCAGGGACTGAGGCAGCAGCCTTGGGTGCTCCTGTGTTGACGACCAGAGTGGATGAGATTTTGTTCTCAATCTTCACCACTTGAGGCCTGCCCGTCAGGAAGTCCATAAGACTGCTTCCAGTACAAAGCCAGAGCCCGGATAGCTCAGTCGGTAGAGCATCAGACTTTTAATCTGAGGGTCCAGGGTTCAAGTCCCTGTTCGGGCGATACTGCTTTTCAAAATTACCACCGTGCTGTCCAGCCTGATAATGGAGGGTGTGCCACGATGGCCCCTGAAGTCCACGATGAGCTCCCTTGTCTTGCAGTGCCAATGCTGTTCAGTGCCAATGCTGTTGTCCTTGCACCATCGCATGAGTGCAAGGACTCTATTACATTGTCACATCTCGGTACTCTATTAAATTGTCCTCCCTTATCAGGCCAAAGACTGTGGTGTTGTCTGCAAACTTGATAATCTGATTATTGCTGTGGCAGTACAGTCATACAGCAAGTACAGCTGGGGACTGAGGCAGCAGCCTTGGGGTGCTCCTGTGTTGACGACCAGAGTGGATGAGATGTTGTTCTCAATCTTCGCCACTTGAGGCCTGGCCGTCAGGAAGTCCATAAGACTGCTTCCAATACAATGCCAGAGCCCGGATAGCTCAGTCGGTAGAGCATCAGACTTTTAATCTGAGGGTCCAGGGTTCAAGTCCCTGTTCGGGCGGTGCTATATTTCAGAATTTCCAGCAGTGTCCTATCCAAGCTGATGATGGAGTGGGTTCCCCGGTTGCTCCTCAAGTCGACGATGAGCACTGTACTCTTGCAGACATTCAGTGCAAGGCGTTTGTCCTTGCACCATCGCGTGAGCTAGACTACCTCATCTCGGTACTAAGTTTTGTTGTCCTTCTTTATTAGAACAATGACTGTGGTGTTGTCTGCAAACTTGATAATCTGATTATTGCTGTGTGGCAGTACAGTCAGGGACTGAGGCAGCAGCCTTGGGTGCTCCTGTGTTGACGACCAGAGTGGATGAGATTTTGTTCTCAATCTTCACCACTTGAGGCCTGCCCGTCAGGAAGTCCATAAGACTGCTTCCAGTACAAAGCCAGAGCCCGGATAGCTCAGTCGGTAGAGCATCAGACTTTTAATCTGAGGGTCCAGGGTTCAAGTCCCTGTTCGGGCGATACTGCTTTTCAAAATTACCACCGTGCTGTCCAGCCTGATAATGGAGGGTGTGCCACGATGGCCCCTGAAGTCCACGATGAGCTCCCTTGTCTTGCAGTGCCAATGCTGTTGTCCTTGCACCATCGCATGAGTGCAAGGACTCTATTACATTGTCACATCTCGGTACTCTATTAAATTGTCCTCCCTTATCAGGCCAAAGACTGTGGTGTTGTCTGCAAACTTGATAATCGGATTATTGCTGTGGCAGTACAGTCATACAGCAAGTACAGCTGGGGACTGAGGCAGCAGCCTTGGGGTGCTCCTGTGTTGACGACCAGAGTGGATGAGATGTTGTTCTCAATCTTCGCCACTTGAGGCCTGGCCGTCAGGAAGTCCATAAGACTGCTTCCAATACAATGCCAGAGCCCGGATAGCTCAGTCGGTAGAGCATCAGACTTTTAATCTGAGGGTCCAGGGTTCAAGTCCCTGTTCGGGCGGTGCTATATTTCAGAATTTCCAGCGGTGTCCTATCCAAGCTGATGATGGAGTGGGTTCCCCGGTGGCTCCTCAAGTCGATGATGAGCACTGTACTCTTGCAGACATTCAGTGCAAGGCGTTTGTCCTTGCACCATCGCGTGAGCTAGACTACCTCATCTCGGTACTAAGTTTTGTTGTCCTTCTTTATTAGAACAATGACTGTGGTGTTGTCTGCAAACTTGATAATCTGATTATTGCTGTGTGGCAGTACAGTCGGGGACTGAGGCAGCAGCCTTGGGTGCTCCTGTGTTGACGACCAGAGTGGATGAGATGTTGTTCTCAATCTTCACCACTTGAGGCCTGCCCGTCAGGAAGTCCATAAGACTGCTTCCAGTACAATGCCAGAGCCCGGATAGCTCAGTCGGTAGAGCATCAGACTTTTAATCCGAGGGTCCAGGGTTCAAGTCCCTGTTCGGCGATACTGCTTTTCAAAATTACCACCGTGCTGTCCAGCCTGATAATGGAGGGTGTGCCACGATGGCCCCTGAAGTCCACGATGAGCTCCCTTGTCTTGCAGTGCCAATGCTGTTGTCCTTGCACCATCGCATGAGTGCAAGGACTCTATTACATTGTCACATCTCGGTACTCTATTAAATTGTCCTCCCTTATCAGGCCAAAGACTGTGGTGTTGTCTGCAAACTTGATAATCTGATTATTGCTGTGGCAGTACAGTCATACAGCAAGTACAGCTGGGGACTGAGGCAGCAGCCTTGGGGTGCTCCTGTGTTGACGACCAGAGTGGATGAGATGTTGTTCTCAATCTTCGCCACTTGAGGCCTGGCCGTCAGGAAGTCCATAAGACTGCTTCCAATACAATGCCAGAGCCCGGATAGCTCAGTCGGTAGAGCATCAGACTTTTAATCTGAGGGTCCAGGGTTCAAGTCCCTGTTCGGGCGGTGCTATATTTCAGAATTTCCAGCGGTGTCCTATCCAAGCTGATGATGGAGTGGGTTCCCCGGTGGCTCCTCAAGTCGATGATGAGCACTGTACTCTTGCAGACATTCAGTGCAAGGCGTTTGTCCTTGCACCATCGCGTGAGCTAGACTACCTCATCTCGGTACTAAGTTTTGTTGTCCTTCTTTATTAGAACAATGACTGTGGTGTTGTCTGCAAACTTGATAATCTGATTATTGCTGTGTGGCAGTACAGTCGGGGACTGAGGCAGCAGCCTTGGGTGCTCCTGTGTTGACGACCAGAGTGGATGAGATGTTGTTCTCAATCTTCACCACTTGAGGCCTGCCCGTCAGGAAGTCCATAAGACTGCTTCCAGTACAATGCCAGAGCCCGGATAGCTCAGTCGGTAGAGCATCAGACTTTTAATCTGAGGGTCCAGGGTTCAAGTCCCTGTTCGGCGATACTGCTTTTCAAAATTACCACCGTGCTGTCCAGCCTGATAATGGAGGGTGTGCCACGATGGCCCCTGAAGTCCACGATGAGCTCCCTTGTCTTGCAGTGCCAATGCTGTTGTCCTTGCACCATCGCATGAGTGCAAGGACTCTATTACATTGTCACATCTCGGTACTCTATTAAATTGTCCTCCCTTATCAGGCCAAAGACTGTGGTGTTGTCTGCAAACTTGATAATCTGATTATTGCTGTGGCAGTACAGTCATACAGCAAGTACAGCTGGGGACTGAGGCAGCAGCCTTGGGGTGCTCCTGTGTTGACGACCAGAGTGGATGAGATGTTGTTCTCAATCTTCGCCACTTGAGGCCTGGCCGTCAGGAAGTCCATAAGACTGCTTCCAATACAATGCCAGAGCCCGGATAGCTCAGTCGGTAGAGCATCAGACTTTTAATCTGAGGGTCCAGGGTTCAAGTCCCTGTTCGGGCGGTGCTATATTTCAGAATTTCCAGCGGTGTCCTATCCAAGCTGATGATGGAGTGGGTTCCCCGGTGGCTCCTCAAGTCGATGATGAGCACTGTACTCTTGCAGACATTCAGTGCAAGGCGTTTGTCCTTGCACCATCGCGTGAGCTAGACTACCTCATCTCGGTACTAAGTTTTGTTGTCCTTCTTTATTAGAACAATGACTGTGGTGTTGTCTGCAAACTTGATAATCTGATTATTGCTGTGTGGCAGTACAGTCGGGGACTGAGGCAGCAGCCTTGGGGTGCTCCTGTGTTGACGACCAGAGTGGATGAGATGTTGTTCTCAATCTTCACCACTTGAGGCCTGCCCGTCAGGAAGTCCATAAGACTGCTTCCAGTACAATGCCAGAGCCCGGATAGCTCAGTCGGTAGAGCATCAGACTTTTAATCTGAGGGTCCAGGGTTCAAGTCCCTGTTCGGGCGATACTGCTTTTCAAAATTACCACCGTGCTGTCCAGCCTGATAATGGAGGGCGTGCCACGATGGCCCCTGAAGTCCACGATGAGCTCCCTTGTCTTGCAGTGCCAATGCTGTTGTCCTTGCACCATCGCATGAGTGCAAGGACTCTATTACATTGTCACATCTCGGTACTCTATTAAATTGTCCTCCCTTATCAGGCCAAAGACTGTGGTGTTGTCTGCAAACTTGATAATCTGATTATTGCTGTGGCAGTACAGTCATACAGCAAGTACAGCTGGGGACTGAGGCAGCAGCCTTGGGGTGCTCCTGTGTTGACGACCAGAGTGGATGAGATGTTGTTCTCAATCTTCGCCACTTGAGGCCTGGCCGTCAGGAAGTCCATAAGACTGCTTCCAATACAATGCCAGAGCCCGGATAGCTCAGTCGGTAGAGCATCAGACTTTTAATCTGAGGGTCCAGGGTTCAAGTCCCTGTTCGGGCGGTGCTATATTTCAGAATTTCCAGCGGTGTCCTATCCAAGCTGATGATGGAGTGGGTTCCCCGGTTGCTCCTCAAGTCGACGATGAGCACTGTACTCTTGCAGACATTCAGTGCAAGGCGTTTGTCCTTGCACCATCGCGTGAGCTAGACTACCTCATCTCGGTACTAAGTTTTGTTGTCCTTCTTTATTAGAACAATGACTGTGGTGTTGTCTGCAAACTTGATAATCTGATTATTGCTGTGTGGCAGTACAGTCAGGGACTGAGGCAGCAGCCTTGGGTGCTCCTGTGTTGACGACCAGAGTGGATGAGATTTTGTTCTCAATCTTCACCACTTGAGGCCTGCCCGTCAGGAAGTCCATAAGACTGCTTCCAGTACAAAGCCAGAGCCCGGATAGCTCAGTCGGTAGAGCATCAGACTTTTAATCTGAGGGTCCAGGGTTCAAGTCCCTGTTCGGGCGATACTGCTTTTCAAAATTACCACCGTGCTGTCCAGCCTGATAATGGAGGGCGTGCCACGATGGCCCCTGAAGTCCACGATGAGCTCCCTTGTCTTGCAGTGCCAATGCTGTTCAGTGCCAATGCTGTTGTCCTTGCACCATCGCATGAGTGCAAGGACTCTATTACATTGTCACATCTCGGTACTCTATTAAATTGTCCTCCCTTATCAGGCCAAAGACTGTGGTGTTGTCTGCAAACTTGATAATCTGATTATTGCTGTGGCAGTACAGTCATACAGCAAGTACAGCTGGGGACTGAGGCAGCAGCCTTGGGGTGCTCCTGTGTTGACGACCAGAGTGGATGAGATGTTGTTCTCAATCTTCGCCACTTGAGGCCTGGCCGTCAGGAAGTCCATAAGACTGCTTCCAATACAATGCCAGAGCCCGGATAGCTCAGTCGGTAGAGCATCAGACTTTTAATCTGAGGGTCCAGGGTTCAAGTCCCTGTTCGGGCGGTGCTATATTTCAGAATTTCCAGCGGTGTCCTATCCAAGCTGATGATGGAGTGGGTTCCCCGGTTGCTCCTCAAGTCGACGATGAGCACTGTACTCTTGCAGACATTCAGTGCAAGGCGTTTGTCCTTGCACCATCGCGTGAGCTAGACTACCTCATCTCGGTACTAAGTTTTGTTGTCCTTCTTTATTAGAACAATGACTGTGGTGTTGTCTGCAAACTTGATAATCTGATTATTGCTGTGTGGCAGTACAGTCAGGGACTGAGGCAGCAGCCTTGGGTGCTCCTGTGTTGACGACCAGAGTGGATGAGATTTTGTTCTCAATCTTCACCACTTGAGGCCTGCCCGTCAGGAAGTCCATAAGACTGCTTCCAGTACAAAGCCAGAGCCCGGATAGCTCAGTCGGTAGAGCATCAGACTTTTAATCTGAGGGTCCAGGGTTCAAGTCCCTGTTCGGGCGATACTGCTTTTCAAAATTACCACCGTGCTGTCCAGCCTGATAATGGAGGGTGTGCCACGATGGCCCCTGAAGTCCACGATGAGCTCCCTTGTCTTGCAGTGCCAATGCTGTTCAGTGCCAATGCTGTTGTCCTTGCACCATCGCATGAGTGCAAGGACTCTATTACATTGTCACATCTCGGTACTCTATTAAATTGTCCTCCCTTATCAGGCCAAAGACTGTGGTGTTGTCTGCAAACTTGATAATCTGATTATTGCTGTGGCAGTACAGTCATACAGCAAGTACAGCTGGGGACTGAGGCAGCAGCCTTGGGGTGCTCCTGTGTTGACGACCAGAGTGGATGAGATGTTGTTCTCAATCTTCGCCACTTGAGGCCTGGCCGTCAGGAAGTCCATAAGACTGCTTCCAATACAATGCCAGAGCCCGGATAGCTCAGTCGGTAGAGCATCAGACTTTTAATCTGAGGGTCCAGGGTTCAAGTCCCTGTTCGGGCGGTGCTATATTTCAGAATTTCCAGCGGTGTCCTATCCAAGCTGATGATGGAGTGGGTTCCCCGGTTGCTCCTCAAGTCGACGATGAGCACTGTACTCTTGCAGACATTCAGTGCAAGGCGTTTGTCCTTGCACCATCGCGTGAGCTAGACTACCTCATCTCGGTACTAAGTTTTGTTGTCCTTCTTTATTAGAACAATGACTGTGGTGTTGTCTGCAAACTTGATAATCTGATTATTGCTGTGTGGCAGTACAGTCAGGGACTGAGGCAGCAGCCTTGGGTGCTCCTGTGTTGACGACCAGAGTGGATGAGATTTTGTTCTCAATCTTCACCACTTGAGGCCTGCCCGTCAGGAAGTCCATAAGACTGCTTCCAGTACAAAGCCAGAGCCCGGATAGCTCAGTCGGTAGAGCATCAGACTTTTAATCTGAGGGTCCAGGGTTCAAGTCCCTGTTCGGGCGATACTGCTTTTCAAAATTACCACCGTGCTGTCCAGCCTGATAATGGAGGGTGTGCCACGATGGCCCCTGAAGTCCACGATGAGCTCCCTTGTCTTGCAGTGCCAATGCTGTTGTCCTTGCACCATCGCATGAGTGCAAGGACTCTATTACATTGTCACATCTCGGTACTCTATTAAATTGTCCTCCCTTATCAGGCCAAAGACTGTGGTGTTGTCTGCAAACTTGATAATCTGATTATTGCTGTGGCAGTACAGTCATACAGCAAGTACAGCTGGGGACTGAGGCAGCAGCCTTGGGGTGCTCCTGTGTTGACGACCAGAGTGGATGAGATGTTGTTCTCAATCTTCGCCACTTGAGGCCTGGCCGTCAGGAAGTCCATAAGACTGCTTCCAATACAATGCCAGAGCCCGGATAGCTCAGTCGGTAGAGCATCAGACTTTTAATCTGAGGGTCCAGGGTTCAAGTCCCTGTTCGGGCGGTGCTATATTTCAGAATTTCCAGCGGTGTCCTATCCAAGCTGATGATGGAGTGGGTTCCCCGGTGGCTCCTCAAGTCGATGATGAGCACTGTACTCTTGCAGACATTCAGTGCAAGGCGTTTGTCCTTGCACCATCGCGTGAGCTAGACTACCTCATCTCGGTACTAAGTTTTGTTGTCCTTCTTTATTAGAACAATGACTGTGGTGTTGTCTGCAAACTTGATAATCTGATTATTGCTGTGTGGCAGTACAGTCGGGGACTGAGGCAGCAGCCTTGGGTGCTCCTGTGTTGACGACCAGAGTGGATGAGATTTTGTTCTCAATCTTCACCACTTGAGGCCTGCCCGTCAGGAAGTCCATAAGACTGCTTCCAGTACAATGCCAGAGCCCGGATAGCTCAGTCGGTAGAGCATCAGACTTTTAATCTGAGGGTCCAGGGTTCAAGTCCCTGTTCGGGCGATACTGCTTTTCAAAATTACCACCGTGCTGTCCAGCCTGATAATGGAGGGTGTGCCACGATGGCCCCTGAAGTCCACGATGAGCTCCCTTGTCTTGCAGTGCCAATGCTGTTGTCCTTGCACCATCGCATGAGTGCAAGGACTCTATTACATTGTCACATCTCGGTACTCTATTAAATTGTCCTCCCTTATCAGGCCAAAGACTGTGGTGTTGTCTGCAAACTTGATAATCTGATTATTGCTGTGGCAGTACAGTCATACAGCAAGTACAGCTGGGGACTGAGGCAGCAGCCTTGGGGTGCTCCTGTGTTGACGACCAGAGTGGATGAGATGTTGTTCTCAATCTTCGCCACTTGAGGCCTGGCCGTCAGGAAGTCCATAAGACTGCTTCCAATACAATGCCAGAGCCCGGATAGCTCAGTCGGTAGAGCATCAGACTTTTAATCTGAGGGTCCAGGGTTCAAGTCCCTGTTCGGGCGGTGCTATATTTCAGAATTTCCAGCGGTGTCCTATCCAAGCTGATGATGGAGTGGGTTCCCCGGTGGCTCCTCAAGTCGATGATGAGCACTGTACTCTTGCAGACATTCAGTGCAAGGCGTTTGTCCTTGCACCATCGCGTGAGCTAGACTACCTCATCTCGGTACTAAGTTTTGTTGTCCTTCTTTATTAGAACAATGACTGTGGTGTTGTCTGCAAACTTGATAATCTGATTATTGCTGTGTGGCAGTACAGTCGGGGACTGAGGCAGCAGCCTTGGGGTGCTCCTGTGTTGACGACCAGAGTGGATGAGATGTTGTTCTCAATCTTCACCACTTGAGGCCTGCCCGTCAGGAAGTCCATAAGACTGCTTCCAGTACAATGCCAGAGCCCGGATAGCTCAGTCGGTAGAGCATCAGACTTTTAATCTGAGGGTCCAGGGTTCAAGTCCCTGTTCGGGCGATACTGCTTTTCAAAATTACCACCGTGCTGTCCAGCCTGATAATGGAGGGTGTGCCACGATGGCCCCTGAAGTCCACGATGAGCTCCCTTGTCTTGCAGTGCCAATGCTGTTGTCCTTGCACCATCGCATGAGTGCAAGGACTCTATTACATTGTCACATCTCGGTACTCTATTAAATTGTCCTCCCTTATCAGGCCAAAGACTGTGGTGTTGTCTGCAAACTTGATAATCTGATTATTGCTGTGGCAGTACAGTCATACAGCAAGTACAGCTGGGGACTGAGGCAGCAGCCTTGGGGTGCTCCTGTGTTGACGACCAGAGTGGATGAGATGTTGTTCTCAATCTTCGCCACTTGAGGCCTGGCCGTCAGGAAGTCCATAAGACTGCTTCCAATACAATGCCAGAGCCCGGATAGCTCAGTCGGTAGAGCATCAGACTTTTAATCTGAGGGTCCAGGGTTCAAGTCCCTGTTCGGGCGGTGCTATATTTCAGAATTTCCAGCGGTGTCCTATCCAAGCTGATGATGGAGTGGGTTCCCCGGTGGCTCCTCAAGTCGATGATGAGCACTGTACTCTTGCAGACATTCAGTGCAAGGCGTTTGTCCTTGCACCATCGCGTGAGCTAGACTACCTCATCTCGGTACTAAGTTTTGTTGTCCTTCTTTATTAGAACAATGACTGTGGTGTTGTCTGCAAACTTGATAATCTGATTATTGCTGTGTGGCAGTACAGTCGGGGACTGAGGCAGCAGCCTTGGGTGCTCCTGTGTTGACGACCAGAGTGGATGAGATTTTGTTCTCAATCTTCACCACTTGAGGCCTGCCCGTCAGGAAGTCCATAAGACTGCTTCCAGTACAATGCCAGAGCCCGGATAGCTCAGTCGGTAGAGCATCAGACTTTTAATCTGAGGGTCCAGGGTTCAAGTCCCTGTTCGGGCGATACTGCTTTTCAAAATTACCACCGTGCTGTCCAGCCTGATAATGGAGGGTGTGCCACGATGGCCCCTGAAGTCCACGATGAGCTCCCTTGTCTTGCAGTGCCAATGCTGTTGTCCTTGCACCATCGCATGAGTGCAAGGACTCTATTACATTGTCACATCTCGGTACTCTATTAAATTGTCCTCCCTTATCAGGCCAAAGACTGTGGTGTTGTCTGCAAACTTGATAATCTGATTATTGCTGTGGCAGTACAGTCATACAGCAAGTACAGCTGGGGACTGAGGCAGCAGCCTTGGGGTGCTCCTGTGTTGACGACCAGAGTGGATGAGATGTTGTTCTCAATCTTCGCCACTTGAGGCCTGGCCGTCAGGAAGTCCATAAGACTGCTTCCAATACAATGCCAGAGCCCGGATAGCTCAGTCGGTAGAGCATCAGACTTTTAATCTGAGGGTCCAGGGTTCAAGTCCCTGTTCGGGCGGTGCTATATTTCAGAATTTCCAGCGGTGTCCTATCCAAGCTGATGATGGAGTGGGTTCCCCGGTTGCTCCTCAAGTCGATGATGAGCACTGTACTCTTGCAGACATTCAGTGCAAGGCGTTTGTCCTTGCACCATCGCGTGAGCTAGACTACCTCATCTCGGTACTAAGTTTTGTTGTCCTTCTTTATTAGAACAATGACTGTGGTGTTGTCTGCAAACTTGATAATCTGATTATTGCTGTGTGGCAGTACAGTCGGGGACTGAGGCAGCAGCCTTGGGTGCTCCTGTGTTGACGACCAGAGTGGATGAGATTTTGTTCTCAATCTTCACCACTTGAGGCCTGCCCGTCAGGAAGTCCATAAGACTGCTTCCAGTACAATGCCAGAGCCCGGATAGCTCAGTCGGTAGAGCATCAGACTTTTAATCTGAGGGTCCAGGGTTCAAGTCCCTGTTCGGGCGATACTGCTTTTCAAAATTACCACCGTGCTGTCCAGCCTGATAATGGAGGGCGTGCCACGATGGCCCCTGAAGTCCACGATGAGCTCCCTTGTCTTGCAGTGCCAATGCTGTTGTCCTTGCACCATCGCATGAGTGCAAGGACTCTATTACATTGTCACATCTCGGTACTCTATTAAATTGTCCTCCCTTATCAGGCCAAAGACTGTGGTGTTGTCTGCAAACTTGATAATCTGATTATTGCTGTGGCAGTACAGTCATACAGCAAGTACAGCTGGGGACTGAGGCAGCAGCCTTGGGGTGCTCCTGTGTTGACGACCAGAGTGGATGAGATGTTGTTCTCAATCTTCGCCACTTGAGGCCTGGCCGTCAGGAAGTCCATAAGACTGCTTCCAATACAATGCCAGAGCCCGGATAGCTCAGTCGGTAGAGCATCAGACTTTTAATCTGAGGGTCCAGGGTTCAAGTCCCTGTTCGGGCGGTGCTATATTTCAGAATTTCCAGCGGTGTCCTATCCAAGCTGATGATGGAGTGGGTTCCCCGGTGGCTCCTCAAGTCGATGATGAGCACTGTACTCTTGCAGACATTCAGTGCAAGGCGTTTGTCCTTGCACCATCGCGTGAGCTAGACTACCTCATCTCGGTACTAAGTTTTGTTGTCCTTCTTTATTAGAACAATGACTGTGGTGTTGTCTGCAAACTTGATAATCTGATTATTGCTGTGTGGCAGTACAGTCGGGGACTGAGGCAGCAGCCTTGGGGTGCTCCTGTGTTGACGACCAGAGTGGATGAGATGTTGTTCTCAATCTTCACCACTTGAGGCCTGCCCGTCAGGAAGTCCATAAGACTGCTTCCAGTACAATGCCAGAGCCCGGATAGCTCAGTCGGTAGAGCATCAGACTTTTAATCTGAGGGTCCAGGGTTCAAGTCCCTGTTCGGGCGATACTGCTTTTCAAAATTACCACCGTGCTGTCCAGCCTGATAATGGAGGGCGTGCCACGATGGCCCCTGAAGTCCACGATGAGCTCCCTTGTCTTGCAGTGCCAATGCTGTTCAGTGCCATGCTGTTGTCCTTGCACCATCGCATGAGTGCAAGGACTCTATTACATTGTCACATCTCGGTACTCTATTAAATTGTCCTCCCTTATCAGGCCAAAGACTGTGGTGTTGTCTGCAAACTTGATAATCTGATTATTGCTGTGGCAGTACAGTCATACAGCAAGTACAGCTGGGGACTGAGGCAGCAGCCTTGGGGTGCTCCTGTGTTGACGACCAGAGTGGATGAGATGTTGTTCTCAATCTTCGCCACTTGAGGCCTGGCCGTCAGGAAGTCCATAAGACTGCTTCCAATACAATGCCAGAGCCCGGATAGCTCAGTCGGTAGAGCATCAGACTTTTAATCTGAGGGTCCAGGGTTCAAGTCCCTGTTCGGGCGGTGCTATATTTCAGAATTTCCAGCGGTGTCCTATCCAAGCTGATGATGGAGTGGGTTCCCCGGTTGCTCCTCAAGTCGACGATGAGCACTGTACTCTTGCAGACATTCAGTGCAAGGCGTTTGTCCTTGCACCATCGCGTGAGCTAGACTACCTCATCTCGGTACTAAGTTTTGTTGTCCTTCTTTATTAGAACAATGACTGTGGTGTTGTCTGCAAACTTGATAATCTGATTATTGCTGTGTGGCAGTACAGTCAGGGACTGAGGCAGCAGCCTTGGGTGCTCCTG
>CM051014.1:6938021-6945786 GCA_027704905.1 Muraenolepis orangiensis | reverse complement strand
ACCATCGCATGAGTGCAAGGACTCTATTACATTGTCACATCTCGGTACTCTATTAAATTGTCCTCCCTTATCAGGCCAAAGACTGTGGTGTTGTCTGCAAACTTGATAATCTGATTATTGCTGTGGCAGTACAGTCATACAGCAAGTACAGCTGGGGACTGAGGCAGCAGCCTTGGGGTGCTCCTGTGTTGACGACCAGAGTGGATGAGATGTTGTTCTCAATCTTCGCCACTTGAGGCCTGGCCGTCAGGAAGTCCATAAGACTGCTTCCAATACAATGCCAGAGCCCGGATAGCTCAGTCGGTAGAGCATCAGACTTTTAATCTGAGGGTCCAGGGTTCAAGTCCCTGTTCGGGCGATACTGCTTTTGGGTTCATTCGGATAATTAAAGTGGTGCCTGAAGATCTTAACTACTATACTACTACTCATAATATATGTCTGGTGCCTGCCTTACTTATGGACTGAATGAAAAAAAAAAGTATAAGTAATTATCCTCTCAGTCCTCCTGTTCAGCTTTCCCCCCCCCCCCCTCCCTCTGTAGCTAATAGTTCCTACAGTGTTGTCTCTTGCCTCTCGCTGCTCTCTGCTGCCAGCGGGAACTGGGTCAGCATTAGCCTTGTTTTATTCAGCGGTGGAGGCTGGCCTCACCCTTTCCATCCCCGCCGTTATTCCTCCATTGAAATAGAAGTCTGCCTCGCAACCCAAGAGGTCAGCTAGGGTAATTGGACGACTGATGAATTTATTATTTAATTTTTTCTGAATCGCTGTTCTTCTATTGCTATTATACTATGTTGTCTGAAGCTTGACCGTTATTCGTACTGTAAGACTTGTGTGTGTGTTATTTCAACAAAATCACTGTATTTAGGAGTTATGAATATATACTCATTATGTATAAATTATCTGTTTATACTTCCTTTATTAGGCAATTATTATATGTCATTGTCTAAAAAATATAATCTAAATCTGGAGGATTTGAATCCTCTTTATTGGTCGCACACACAGTGAAATTAGTTTCTCTGCATTTAACCCATGCTAGTATTAGGAGCAGTGGGCAGCTATGTTATATACAGGGAGCAGTGTAGGAGTCTGGTGCCTTGCTCAAGGGCCCCTCGGCAGTGCCCAGGTGTTTCGGGCACCATCCGGTTCCCAAGCCAAGTCCCCACAGACTGAGCTGCTGCCACCCCAAATAAATATATTATCGTAATTATATAATTTATACGTAACTTTATTAGTTTTATTAGTCTTTATTAACTTTATTATTGCGGCAGTAAATCAAAGTTTTGGTTTATTTACTTGCTATTCGGTGCGCCTTATCTCCTATGGCCTTATCTCTGTTAATGAATATTTAAATTAATCAGGTCAGAATATTTTTGGTGACTCAGTGGATTGTGTCCCGTCTCGGTCATTGAGACATGTCACAGTCATGACACGACCAGGCCACGCTCTCTCTCTCTCTCTCTCTCTCTCTCTCTCTTCTCCTCCTTCACCTCCTCCTCCTCTTCTCACCCAGGAGGAAGCGGAGGAGCTCAAGAAGCAGGTGGCTGTTCTGGAGTGCCAGCTACGGAAGAGCGAAGGGGCCAAAAAGGGCTTTGAGTCGTCCACGGGCAAACTCCTTAACTTTGTGGAGGTATGAGTTCAAGAGAGGCTAACATGTCTCATCATTACAGTCATTACAGCACATTGCATTATACTTCCTAAAGGCTTTTGCCAATTGAATGTACATTTGCAATGCCAGTAAACTCATTTGAATTGTATTAAATTGAGAGAAAGAGAGAGAGAGACAGAGAGAAAGAGCTTGGTCTTAGGGTAATTTTCATTATTATATGCACATACAAATATATATATACATTTGAGTCCAGTGACAAATTTAGGTAGTGTACTTTTATTAAGATTTGCAATTGTAAATGTAATTATTTTTCAGGTCAATGTAATAGTTAAATGCAAATCACAGTCATTTATTTATAAGTCGGTGAGTCATTTGATTATCTAATAATAAAATGAATCAGCCTAAAATGTGAAAAGTGAAAATTAATACAGAACGCAACAAAGGAATAATGAGCACAGTGAGCACAAATGTCCTCCACACATTTAATGGTACGTATTTTTTTGCCAGATAATTGACCAAATCCACTCAGAAGTCATTCATCATTAAGAAGCAGAAAAACATCCTTTCACACATTTTGCAATGGCTTCGTCAATGCCTGCCATCAAACCTCATTATCGTCAAATCTGGGGGGGGGGGGTTTTGCCAGTAGCGTGTGATGGACAGGGCGACGCTGTTCTAATCGTTAGCTTACATCTAAATCTGTACACGCACATAGTGACATTAGATTCTCTGAATTTAACCCATCCTAGTATTAGGAGCAGTGGGCAGCTATTGTATAAACAGCTGCCTGTAGTAGGGGGTCTGGTGCCTTGCTCAAGGGGCAGCTCGGCAGTGCCCAGGTGTTTCGGGGACTTCAACTGGCGACCTTCCGGTTTCCAAGCCTCAAGTCCCAACAGACTGAGCTATCCTGTCGCCCACATTGAGACGTCGAGGCGAGCAAGGGGCAGTATCACAGCTCTGGCCAGACATCAACAATCAACCTTAGATGAAGAAAGGATGGTGGAAGATTTGGTGCTCCACCAAAAGTTTGACGGAAAACACATCACTGATCTATTAATTGCATTGGGTTGTAATGTAAAATCCCTATGTAGCTCTGTTTGATTATTTAGTCGTAAAGTCTACCAAATCCCTACGAAAGGGTCAGCCCACGCCTCTGTGGAAATGCTAAGTAGCGCACTTGTAACGTATATATGGCGTGTTTTTTTCAGAGTTATCACGGCCACAGTGAGGTATTGAGAAGCAGCCTTTGTATGGGCCGCATTCACACGTTCATCCATTCAACCAATCACCCCCCCCCCACACACACACACATGTACACCCATGCAGACCTGTATTACATCAACAACCTGCTGAAATATACCGCAGTATCAAGTGCCGTACAAATAGACTCAGAGATAGCTTCCACAGTCAGGCCATCAGGCTGCTGAACAAGGGCGTATAGCATATAACAATGTATATTTTATTACATTGATTTATATATACATATTGCTCTTTTTCTGTGCCGATATATTGCATTTTATAAATTGCATTTTTATTTTATATATTTAACTTTATACAGTTTTGTACTTTTTTTCTATTCTGTTTTTATTTTATTTTATCTTATTTTTATAACTGCTGTCTGTCGTCAGGTATTGCACATACGATTTTCACTCACTGCTTTATACTTGTGTAAACTGTGAAGTGACAATAAACTTGACTTTACTTGACTTGAAACCCTTCACAAACATGGGTGTTTGTGAAAAGTCCACACCAACAACCGTCGAAAAACATGTTTTGAAAAGCAACAAAATCCATTCATATTTTGATTGTATATATCTTGTGGTTAGGTATGGAATTATCATGATCATGACATCATTATTTACTACACATGGCAATTGTTTGTTTCACATGTTTAGCCCACGTCTCCTGGGTCTTGTTCTGGATCTCAGCAGGAGTTCAAAAACGCGACGTCAATCGATTCGTTTTCATTCATTTGTTCTTATTTTCACAGACGGTTCAAGACTTCCTCCAGGAAGCCCAAGGCATCAGTAAGAACAACAGGTAAACACTGGGCTCAGACCACAAAACCAGACGGACACTAAAGAACCAGAATCAGAATCAGAATGCCTTTGATTGTCATTGTACACGTACAACAAAATTGTCTTGCAATCCACAAGACACTCAGAAAAAGCTAAAAAGCTAAACAGGATAAAGAATATCCATATATCTAATTATATATATCTATATATAGATATAGATATATATCTATATCTATATATAGATATAGATATCTATATATATATACAGTATATATATATATGTAAAAAAATATCCATGTTTATTCACACGTATTGCGTTGGCCCTATAGTGGGCCTATACTTCTAGTCATTAGGACCACAGATTTTCTGTCCTTCAGTGAAAATTAAAAAAACAACACACGTCTGAATTTGCAGCCGGAGGGATGGAGAGAGATGCGGGGAGCGTGAGAGGTGGTGGTGAACACAACACTGTATTTATTAGAGAGAGATTGCTGGCCAGGTAATGGGTTTGGATTGACGTCCAAATTGACAGGCGTTGAGCCCTGTTGCTATGGGTCGACTGACTGTCGACTGTTGCTAAGAGTGCTTCTGGTGACAAGACTCTCAAAAAGTTTAATTATACCCTGCTGCTGCTCGCTTGGTAGTCGGGTCACAGAAAGTGGTCTCTCTCTCTCTCTCTCTCTCTCTCTCCTCTCTCTCCTCTCTCTCTCTCTCTCTCTCTCTCTCTCTCTCTCCTTATCACCTTTTCTCCCTGTCTAACTCTCACTTTCTGTCTCTCTCTCTCTACCTCTCTGTCTCTCTCTTTCCTAAGCTCCATTTCTCCCTGTAAACTCTCTCTCTCTCTCTCTGTCTGCCTCTCGCTCTGTCTGTCTCTCTCACTCTCTCTCTGCCTCTCCCTGTGTGTGTGTGTCTCTCAGTCTCTCTGTCCCTCACTCTCTGTTGGCCTCTCACTCTGTCTGTCTCTCTTGTTCTCTATATCTCTCTCTGTCTGTCTGCCTCTCTCTCTCTCTCTCTCTCTCTCTCTCTCTCTCTCTCTCTCTCTCTCTCTCTCTCTCTCTCTCTCTCTCACTGTGTGTGTCTCTCTCCCTGTCTGCCTCTCTCGCTTTCTCTGTCTGTCTGTCTCTCTCTCTCTCTCCCTCTGTCTGTCTCATTAGGCATTAAGCACAATCATGCCAGCATCTGTAATTGTTAAAACAGGCTGTCCGGCATCCTTGAGCAAGCCTCTTTAATGAAACTAAATAATTCACTGGAAGTCGCTAAATGATAGATATATAGATATATGTGTATAAGTGTATATATACTGTATATTCCTAACACGTGTGTGTGTATATATATATATAACGAGTATGCATGTACATTCTATTATTATTACTTCCACATTTGAGCGGGTCGCAGAGCATACGCCAAACCTTGTGGTGGTGGGGGTGGTGGTGTTGGGGGTAGTGGTGGTGAGGGTGTTGGGGGTGGTGGTGGTGGTGGTGGTGGTGTTGGGGTGGTGGTGGGGTGGTGGTGTTGGGGGTGGTGGTGGTGGTGGGGCGGTGGTGGTGTTGGGGGTGGTGGTGGGGTGGTGGTGTTGTTTATAAAACCGACAGCGGTGGTCCTTTATTACCGACACACACAGGACTTGTGTGTTTGTTTTGATGAAACGCGATGGGTTCCAGATCAGAGCAGAAGGATCTTTATCTATCAGCCTCTTAGCTGATCAACCACCTGGGCTTTCATAATGTCCATATACTGTGTCATCCATCAGTCACTATATTGTTCTTCTTATGGTGTATAGTATGTTATAGTACAGTGTTGTTTATAGTATATAGTATATTATATAGTGTTTTTTATAGTAAAAAGTATAGCATATCGTAGGTAGTATATAGTGTTGTTTATAGTATGGTAATGTTTAGTCTAGTATTCTAGTATTGTATTGTTTAGTATAAAGCCTTGTTGTTTAAATGCATACTGCGTGAGGAATGGGGAGTAAGCATTCCATTGTACTTGTTGCAAAAGGCAAATCAAAACATCTTGAATCTTGAATGCTTTACCCAATAGAATAAGACACCAGCAGCAAGTAGCAAAAATGTGTTTCCAACAGTATTATGAACTATAGTAAAAGGAGGGGGGGAGGGTTTGTGCTACGTCGTTGCACAAACCCCGTTTCTAACCGCCGCTTCCAGGAAAACCGCCAAATTGTCATTCCAGCGGCACGTCGGCGCTGAAATTAAATCCCGCTCTGCCGACAATATGGCCTCACGCTAATTATCAGGTCACCTGTGTTGAATAACCACCCCCCCCCTACTCCCCCCCCTACTCCCCCCCACTGACCCTATGGGTCAGTAGAACATCTGAGTGGTTTGTTCATGTAACAGCGGCAGCAGAGTGGTCCCTTCCAGATACTTTCTAGGGCACTTGGGAGGGAGGGGGAGGAGGGAGGGAGGGTTGGGAGGGAGGAAGGGAGGGTGGGAGGGAGGAAGGGAGGGAGGAGGAGACCCACAGACACCCACAGACATTTAGGATGACCCCATGGCAGCGTAGGCACAAAGGTGTCGTCGCTGTGTCTTTTGTCAACAGATAAATAGCTTTCTTCGGCCCCATTCACCTGCTTGTAATGATTGCATGTGTGTGTGTGTGTGTGTGTGTGTGTGTGTGTGTGTGTGTGTGTGTGTGTGTGTGTGTGTGTGTGTGTGTGCCTGTGTGTGTGTGACGTCTTCACAGGAAAAGAGGCCAGAGGTTTGTCTTCATCAAATAATTAGAATAAAAAAGGATCTTTTAATGAGCCAGCTACTGTTGGTCTCATGGTGGTGACAATGGAGCAGCATGTCGTTTTGGAAAGTGGTTGGTGAAAAAGACCAGAGATCATTGATGGTGTTGAGACATCCACGGTCCATGTGGATCATGGATCATCATGGACCGTGGATCATGACACATGACAGGAAGGCTATTTGGAAGTATGATCTCAGTACACACCAGTAATCAGCACTAGCACCGCCGTAGACTTATGCTTTACCCAACAGAATAAAATACCAGCAGCAAGCCGCAAAAATGGTTTTACAACCGTGAACTATACTATAAACCGTCACATGCTGTCCTTTCTCAACTCACCAACGGAATCGAAAAAGTTTCATATTTTCATTTTCTTCTGTGGTTCGAAGGGTATTGTTAATGGGTTTACTACCCAGTTTCACAATCAAATCCCGGCCTGGCGGTATGCCACTTTACTGCCAGGAGGCCAATCTAGTGCTGCGTTGGTTTTTATTCATCCCCCTCCACCCCTCGGAGGAATCAAATGTATCCCCTTAGCAATCGTTCCAATAACAACTTGCAGGAGACACAGCAGAAGTCTGTACTGCAGCCATAATGACTTTTGTGGAAATTGTCGACAGTTTCTGTAGCAGAAATGAGGCTTGTGCCAACTCATTCTCTACCGGTGGTGGAGGAAGTACGTTGTACTTTGTTTGTACTTTGGTTGAAGCAAAATCCACTTAGACAGTCCGCTCAAGTCATTTAGTGGTGAAAGTAAAAGTTTTTGTTCATTCAGTTTGTCCACAAACTGAATTAATTCAAGTATATTTGCCGGAAACCTGAGACACTTCACCCACCTCCCCCTCTCTCGTTCCCCAGCTCTGGAGAGGCGAAGGCGGGCTCAAGCGCTCCCCAAGGCCTCGGCCCTCGCCACGAGAAGGCCGTCCGGACGGCGGCCGTGCTCTCCTACGAAGCCCAGGACCTCACTGGTTCCGTCAGAGCCATCCTGGAGGTGGACTGTAAGTGATCCCTCCTCCCGGCCTCCATCGGCGAGCTCCACGCCCACGCCTGCATGTGTGTGCACGACCACCCCCCCCTCCACCCCCCAACACGACCGCCCCCGGGCCAATGTCTCCCCAAACTCCACCTCGTCCTCTTCCTCCTGGCCAGCATGTAGTGGGACTAGAGGGAGAGAGAGTCCAACGTGAGAATCCGAGGTTCCCCTGGTTCTCCTGCTCTCCTCGTGTCCGGCGCTCACCTTCTTGAGGAGCCGATGGCCGATGACAGCCACGAGAATCTATAGTGGGGAACTGTGCGAAACCGGCGGAAGAAAATCCAATCAGTTAGCCCTATTTTTCCCCCGGGATGGAAAAATGAGAATGAACCCCCTTTTCCTCATGTGTTTTGC
>CM051014.1:6923021-6933021 GCA_027704905.1 Muraenolepis orangiensis | reverse complement strand
TTGAGAAGGAGTGTTGAGACAGGCGAGATGGATTCGGAAAGGGAAGAGATGCTCCGATTGGTCAGAAATAAACAGTTGCCGACGGCTATGGCATTTGGCACAAATTACACTCAAATAAGAGCTCTTAAATCTTATCTACAGCACCGTTTAAAGCAGAGAATCTAAGCAATAGATGTCCATTGTGGCTTCCAACCTCTTCGAATGTGACGCTGGCATGTTGTGTACTTCCACATCCACAGGCCTACCGTACGGCTGGGACGAGGCCTACACCACCGAGGGGGCCAAGTACTACATCAGGTAACGTTATACAAAAAGACTACACAGAGGCGAACGCCTTCTCTGATGACAGGAGGTTACGAAAGTAAGCTTGGTGTTGCGTACGATGGTGGTTATGTGACACGAACAGGAGACGACCTATAGGCAAAGAGAAAATGGCGCAGCTTCAGTGCTTGCAGATCACCGGTGGGTTGAGTAAGGAATTAATACACCAGACGAGAGGCTGTTAATCACGCAGAAAATGTGTTTTATTGGTCATAACATTTGCCTGCGTGTTTCGTTACTTTGTGTTTCGATAATTTCCTTTTCGAGAAGGAATTCCTGTTAATGTTGGCAAGCCTCAACAGAACATATTTTCTGTTTTCTGTTCGTTAGCTGGTCATTTACTTAATTATTTGGTTTGTTTGTTAGTTGGTTTGTGAGTTGGTTCATTTGTTACACCATTGGTACAAACCATAAAACAGTCACAACAGCGGTAACCACACGTGAGACACACAGAAACACAAGCTTGAATGACTTGCTTATGATTTAAAAAAGGACTCTAGTGTAGTGGCAGTTGTGAGCAACTCTAGATGACGTTGCTGTTGTCAGGAGGAACTTCCTGGGTGGGTCTTGGTTGATCATTGTGGTCAGATGACCATAAGGACAGTGGAACCAGTCATGTCATGCTAGTCAGTCATGGGTTTAACCAGCCATGGGAGTGTGTCTGTTAGACTGGGGGAAACCAACTGAGCCGTATTACTGGTAGCCTATCCTCTGAGGGGAAAGTCCTGTCGCAGAAAGCATATTAAGTATCCATATTGTGAAGCATTATTTTCTAATTCATTTTCTTCGCTCTTTATCTGTTAGTCATGTGACCCAGACGACATCATGGACTCACCCCGTGGCGGCCACTCCCCTGGGCCCCGCCCCAGCTCCGGAGCGGGTGACACAGGGAGAGAGGGGAGAAGAGGAGAAGGAGGAGGAGGGCGAGGAGGGAGAGGAGGAGGAGGAGAAGAAGGAGGAAGAGAGAAAGGAGAAGACCAACACCTCAGTGTAGCCAGAAACGGTGCTAGCAGCGAGCGATTGGTCTGACTCAGTGTTTCAGGTGTAGGCAAAAAAATATGTCCATTTGTCACAAATGGACATCACACTTGGGATGAATGGACTGGCCCAACATTGTTTTAGTATACAGGAAATTTCAGAATCATTGTCTTGAAGATGTTTAAGTGGTAAAAGGACAATACAACGCAATACAATACACACATATTCACATATACATGTGAATATGCGAAGGTCGTAAAAAAGTACCTGAGAAAATTGACTTTCAGAGATTAAATCAATTAAGATCAAAACCGTTCCAACTGTTTCCTGAGGCAATGGCGTCCTTTGAGGATAGCATATTGTTAACGTAGCGTTAGCATAGTGTTAGCATAGCGTTAGCAGCGAGTATGAACTCCATGACATGAAAGGAAAGACTGATTTCCGAAACCACTTTGATGGGGGTGATGTATTTAAAAAATGTCCTTTAATAACACTCTCTCTCTCTATCTATCTATCTATCTATCTATCTATCTATCTATCGATCGATCTATCTATCTATCTATCTATCTATCTATCTATCTATCTATCTATCTATCTATCTATCTATCTATCTATCTATCTATCTATCTATCTATCTATCTATCTATCTATCTATCTATCTATCTATCTATCTATATATGTATATTTATATATATCTCTGAAGCAGTGTTGTATCATCGTATTTTATGTAACCATGTGGTTTCTTTGTTCATCATATATTCCTGTACTTTTCCCCCTACCACTTGCAACGCTCAAACACATCCGAAAAATGTTCGATTCGCTGCCTGTTAATAAAGATTCCGCCAAAGGTCTCAAAAAAACAAAAACATCCCTTCTCTCTCTTTTGTTTCATCTCCCCCTCTGCTCAATGTCTCCCTGTGTTTATCCTCCATCGTAGCAGCTGACAAAAGAGGAGTCATTTGCATCTCTTGTGGGATACTGACTCTTTGTCCTCCAACTCGTCTAAATAAATCTAAATTGCGAAGGATTTTGACTCCTCTTTGACTCACACATGTACACACACAGTGAAATGTGTTTCTCTGCATTTAACCCATCGTAGTATTAGGAGCAGTGGGGGCAGCTATTGTATATTTTGTATATCTTGGCACCGTCTCTTCTCGCTCCTACGGTCCGGTACATATCATCCATCAGTCACTTTACTGTTCGTTTTTTTTATTTTTTATTTTTTAGTTCGTTTTTTTGAAAATGTATACTGCGGGGGGGGGGGGGGGGAGTAAGCATCCGTACTTGGTCTGTTTCAGGGACTTGAACCGGCGTCCCTGGCCGGCATTTCATAACACTTGTAGTAGCAAACTATGGTCTCTATTAAGGCCACATAAGAGAACATAGTATGCTGCTACAAGCTTAAGCAAACAAGGCTTATTTCTTCCTCCCTCTCTCTCTCTCTCTCTCTCTCTCTCTCTCTCCTCTCTCTCCTCTCTCTCTCTCTCTCTCTCTCTCTCTCTCTCTCTCTCTTTCTCTCTCTTTCTCTCGTTCTCTGTCTCTCTCACAGGATGGAAGCCAGCAAAACAGATGAACTAGGACTCAACATTGAACTCTGTGTGTATCCGGTGTGCATGCGTGTGTATATGGTGTGTGTGTGTGTGTGTGTGTGTGTGTGTGTGTGTGTGTGTGTGTGTGTGTGTGTGTGTGTGTGTGGTGTGCGTCAGGGAGAGGGGTGGTATTGATTAGGGCTCCACACCAGCAGGTGTGGTTATAAATATCACCATTGTCTGGAAACTCTGATCACATGACTTATGAACATATAAACACACACACATGCACGTATACACACACACTCACATACAAACTCACATACATAGTACGTAGATTACACACACACACATGTAGATTACACACACACACACACACTATACTGTACACACATACACGTGCCACACTCACCCACACACCATACTGTACACACAAACCTGTGTACACACACTCACACACATGTGAACTACACATACACCCACACACACACATATACAACCAGACATGTCAACTGCATACATCCGCCTGTAAAAACACACATCCACAGATGTCAGGCCATCAGGCTGCTGAACAAGGGCATATAGCATATAACAATGTATATTTTATTACATTGATTTATATATACATATTACTCTTTTTCTGTGCCGATATATTGCATTTTATGAATTGCATTTTTATTTTTATTTTTTAACTTTAATCTATTTTTTTTATTCTATTTTTTTTCTTTTTTTTTGTTATTCTATTTTATTTATTTGTATCTTATTGTTATAACTGCTGTCAGTCGTCGGGTATTACACATAAGATTTTCACACCACTGCTTTATACTTGTGTAAACTGTGAAGTGACAATAAACTTGACTTGACTTGACTTGATGTATCAGCCACACAGACATAGTCATGAGCGCTTGCCAGCAACAGGTACATTGGAATGCTTACTCCCTCATTCCCTCCTGCAGTATACACCTCCAAAACAATACCATAAAAATAATATAAATAATACATACAATAAACATAAACAAAAAAAGAGCAGCAATGTGACTGTTAAATGATGTGTTAATGTGTTTTTTTTACGCGGGCCTTTATACATTTGGTTATGCCTTATGTTTTTATTTTTCTAATAACACACGAGGTTCAACCATGGATGTATTGGGCTCAACGTGACCAGGCGGGAGGCGGGAGGCAGGGAGGGACGGGACGGGACGGAGGCTGAACCGTACGCGCCTCGCTATTGGACGAAAATAGGTCAGCCTCGCCCCCTCACGTGACCCTCCACCCCACTGGGCAAGCCGGGGGAGCGTCTGTGGGAAAGCGTGACAAGCGAAAAAAGAATGCTGAGGCCCCCACGCCTCTCTCTCTCTCTCTCTCTCTCTCTCTCTCTCTCTCTCTCTCTCTCTCTCTCTCTCTCTCTCTCTCTCTCTCTCTCTCTCTCTCTCTCTCTCTCTCTCTCTCTCTCATATCTAGGGCCCGTTTGAAGAAAAAAAAAAGGGCCACTGACATTTAGCGGCTACGTCACTCCCATCGCCCCGCCCACCTACTCCGGCACATGACACGCGCGCGTGTCATGTGCGCCACTTAGGCTTTATTATTGTTTTCCGTTAAAAAGGCAAGTCATGTGTTAGCGTGCGCATAGTGGTTTTATGGAGCAAAAGCTCATTATTTAATACATAAATGGTATGTGTAGGCCTATTGTTTTTAGTTTTTCTTTTGTATTTCTTTCAAGTTGTTCATTCATGTTTTGTATCGATGTTTGCCGTTTTATAGAGTGACCTGGTTTAATTTGCGCCTTGTTTTTAAGGAAAAAAAGGAGGATATGTATATGTGTGAGAATGAAGCGCAATAAATGTATGGATGTATTGGGGCGGATAAAAAGTTCCTAGATCCAACGGTCCGAACGTAAAGTGGGCGGGGCCTCGCTGCGTTTGCCATTGGGTTTGCTCGGTTGATCGTTACCGCCCACCCACACGTTCGGACCCTTGGATCCTCTGACGCTCACGGTGTTGAGCCGCGCTCCCGGACTGACGTCACGCACCTCCGTTCTTCTCACACATGGAATCGGTGAAAGTCTTGTGAAGCCCTGTGTGTGTGTGTGTGTGTGTGTGTGTGTGTGTGTGTGTGTGTGTGTGTGTGTGTCTGTGTCTGTGTCTGTGTCTGTGTCTCTGTGTGTGGATCTGCCGGCTTGCGGAGTCGACAGCTTCGCAGGCAAACCAAAACACTTGTTCATATTCGGTCGGACCGTCGCCTACGCGCTTCTCTGTGTGTGTCTGTTTGTGTGTTTGTGTGTGTGTGTATGTTTGAACTCTTTTATTTAATGCATTTTTTTGTGTTTCAAGCCCCATAATATCATTTTTTCTTGTGACTATGCTTTTCTGCATGTAAGATTTCAATTTAGTCTTTGTTTTTTTGGACGTGCGGGGACAAGGAGGATACGGACTATCGCAGGGGCTTTTTATTGATATTTCCACACCAGTTTAAGACCAGACCACGATGGAGAAAATGTCCGGACGTCTACCTGTGAACCCAAGTTTCTTACCTTCGGCGACGCACGGCGTCCTCAAATCTCTGTTGGAGAACCCGCTGAAGCTGCCCGTCCACCATGAAGGTATTAAACATACTGTACCATACACTAACTTACTAACTGTTATTTATATCTGAAGCTGTCTCTCCACCATGAAGGTAGAACCATACTGTACCATACACTAACTTACTAACTGTTATTTATATCTGAAGCTGTCTCTCCACCATGAAGGTATTAAACATACTGTACCATACACTAACTTACTAACTGTTATTTATATCTGAAGCTGTCTCTCCACCATGAAGGTAGAACCATACTGTACCATACACTACTTACTAACTATTATTTATATCTGAATCTGTCTCTCCACCATGAAGGTAGAACCATACTGTACCATACACTTACTAACTGTTATCAATATCTGAAGCTGCCTCTCCACCATGAAGGTGGAAGAAACAGACCATACACTGACTAAATAACTGTTATTAATATCTTTAGCAGCCTCTCCACCATGAAGGTGGAAGAAACAGACCATACACTGACTACCTGTGTTGGTTAACCAGCGTCCGGATATAGGACTATTCTAGTTTGCGTTGTTATTTTCGTGTTATTATTGCGGTTATCATCGTCATTGTCATACATTTTATGATTTTTATTTTATTGTATGTTTTCTGCTTGTTCTTCTTGTTCTTATTTTGATTATTATTATTATTTATATTTGTATTTATATTATTATAAGGTATTCACAGAGTATCTGTGGAGGCCTAATGCTATTGTGCTGGATATTATTTTAATAATAATAATAATAATAATTATTATTATTATTACTATTATTATTTTTTATTATTACTACACCATCATCCTGGTGGTTTTTTTCTCAAGTGTTATTATCACGAGACACCTAATCGGTTGAGGTTGCCTGAACGGATCAGGCAGTTGAATGGCATGTAATCAGGTTTGTGTGTTGAGAAGAATTCCAGACATGCTGCCAGACCACCCTACCCTAACTGTTCTCTCTTTTAATCACATCTGGCGCCCTTTTTTTTTAACTTGCCCAACTACTCTTAGCCCTTTTAGTATTAATGTATCTTTGTATAAAGTACACTCAACAACCAGCGTTGAAACATCATTCAAAGAGCGGGAAGAGGGCTGTGTTTACGACAACACGTTCCCCAACCCCCTGCTGGGTTTGTCCCGGTGGTGGTTAATAGGATGGTTGCTCCACGATAATACAGGTTCTTACTTTTACTCCTGCCGTCCACTCTCTGTTTGTAGCAGCCTACACACTCAGTCGCACACACACACGCACACACACGCACGCACACACGCGCACGCACACACACACACACACACACACACCACACACACACACACACACACACACACACACACACACACACCACACACACACACACACACTACACTCAGTCGCACACACACACACGCGCACACACGCACACACACACACACACCACACACACACACACACACACACACACCACACACACACACACACACACACACACACTCAGACACTCAGACACTCAGTCGCACACACACGCGCACGCACACACGCACACACACACACACACACACACTCAGTCGCACACACACGCACACACACACACACGCACACACACACACACACACACACACACACTCAGACACTCAGTCGCACACACACGCGCACGCACACACGCACACACACACACACACACACACTCAGTCGCACACACACGCGCACGTACATATGCACACACACACACACACACACACACACACACACGCACACACGCACACACACACACACACACACACACACACACACACACACACACACACACACACACACACACACACACACACACACACTCAGACACTCAGACACTCAATCGCACACACACGCGCACGCACACACGCACACACACACACACACACACACACACACACACTCAGTGCACACACACGCACACACACACACACACACACACACTCAGACACTCAGTCGCACACACACGCGCACGCACACACGCACACACACACACACACACACACACACTCAGTCGCACACACACGCGCACGTACATATGCACACACACACACACACACACACACACACACACACTCAGTCGCACACACACGCACACACGCACACACACACACACACACACACACACTCAGTTGCACACACGCGCACGCACGCACGCACACACACACTCAGTCGCACACACACACGCGCACGTACATACGCACACACACACACACACACACACACACACACACACTCAGTCGCACACACACGCACGCACACACACACACACACACACACTCAGTTGCACGCACGCACACACGCACACACGCGCACACACACACACACACACACACGTGCGCGCGCACATGCATGCACACACAGGCACGCACGTACGCATACACACACACAGCCACACACACACTTAGCCCTGCTAAAAATGGATATCTCCTCCTATAGGTTTCCACTCAACTTGCCCTACTTTCCCTCGCTTTTGTGAAGGCTCAAAGTGTTTTGTTTTTTGTTTATTTTCCAAACTCTGAAAGTCGGCACATCACCTTTAATCACACACTGGGGCCATGCCGAAGAGCGGTATGAACAAACCTCCGACCAGAAAGGCTCTAATCAAATCATAGCTGTTAAATGGTACCTACAAGAGCCGTACTTTATGGATGCCAGCCATCTATCCCTAAGTTAGTGAGTGAAATTCTCTGTGAGAATATCTCTGTGTGAGACTATTTAGATTTAAGACCGCTCCCGGCTCATTTCTGACCAATCAGGATCTCTCTTACCTGATTGGTTAGGGGAGTCCCTCTTGCCTGTCAATCACGTTCGCACACACGCCGCCATGTAATTGCACAGGTGCATGAACGCAACACACTTCTCAATGGTGGGAGGGAGCTTCTCTCTCTCTCTCTCTCTCTCTTTACGACAGCTTTAACAACGTGAATATTTCCTCACTGTCAAACCCCTACCTGTTGCTTAACCACGTTGAATGTGTATTTACTGTCTAACCCCGACCTGTTCCTTAATGAAGTGAATGTGTATTCACTGTCTATTAATAGCGGTTGTCTCCAAAATTGTAGTTTCTAATGATTGAATTATCTCTCAATATTGCTTATATGCTCTATTTGTATTGTTTTATTTTGTTTCTGTCCTGTGTGGAATGTATGGTAATGTTGAATAACACTCTGTCCAAAAGGATTCTCTTTAGTCTTATCTTAACCATATCCTGCCCTTACCTTAACACTATCCTACCCTTATCTTAACCATAGCCTACCCTTATCTTAACACTATCCTACCCTCATCTTAACTATATCCTACCGTTATCTTAACACTATCCTACCCTCATCTTAACTCTATCCTACCCTCATCTTAACTCTATCCTACCCTCATCTTAACCATATCCTACCCTTATCGTAACCATATCTCTCCTTATCTTAACCCTACCCTTATCTTATCCTAACTATATCCCACCCATATCTTGACCCTATCTTCCCTGTATCTCCCCCTAGTGTTCAGCAAGGAGCAGAAGAAGGAGAAGACCCTGGAGCATGAGAGGAACGTCCCCCAGTCGGCCTTCCTGGGGCCCACCCTGTGGGACAAGACCCTCCCGTACGACGGGGACAACTTCCAGCTGGAGTACATGGACCTGGAGGAGTTCCTGTCTGAGAACGGCATCCCGACCAGCCCCTCCCACCACCACCACCACCACCACCACCAACACCAACACCAACACCAGCATCAACCCCACCACCACGACCAGGACCACGATCACGACCAGGACCAGCACCCACCGAAAGCCCCGCAGCACCATCAGCACCATCAGCACCAGCTGCCCATCCAGATGTCCCCGGCAACGCCGGGCGCCGTGCCGTCGCCCCCGGTGATGGACCTTAGCAACCACGCCACCGTTGCCACCACACACACGTCCGCCATGCCGTTGCCCAACTGCATGCACAGTAGTCCCATAGGAGCAGGTAAACACACGCGCACACGTACACACACACGTGCACACGTACACACACACGTGCACACACACACACCACACACACCACACACACACACACACACACACACACACACACACACACACACACACACACACACACACACACACACACACACACACTCACTTATGTGCCCTTACAAGAAGAAGAGAGACACAGAGTCTGAGAAAGTATTTGAGGTGGTGGCGTGTTGTAGGCACTACAGGGGGGGGGGGGGCAAGACGTTCTCGCTATCACAGATGTCAGTCCTAAATGAAGAAGAGCAGGAGAGACTTGACAGGACACGCCTTTACTTTGGCCCATTCCTTACTGTGCACAAGCCGTTCTTCTACTTACACGCTACGCACGCATGCACATACACACACACGTGGAACACCGTACCAAGATTATAAATAGTTTTCTTTGGCTAATCTCCCCCCCACCCCACCCCCCTTCCCTTCTCTGCAAGATGTCAAGTATTATTACACAACACGCTTCCACGCCTTCCACAACAGAGCAGGCAGTAGCAGGCTATGAGGAGGACGATGAAGACGGTACGCAACCCACATTGCTGTGGTGCACCCTGCAGCATTCTGGGCACTCTGTACTAATATGTCACAGGAGATGTGTCTGACAC
>CM051014.1:6898021-6918021 GCA_027704905.1 Muraenolepis orangiensis | reverse complement strand
TTTCCACTGGGAGTGGATGCTTCTTCCACTGGGAGTGGATGCTTCTTCTACTGGGAGTTGATGTTTCCACTGGGAGGTGATGTTTCCACTGGGAGTCGGTTTTGATGTCTCCACTGGGAGTCAGTTTTGAGGTTTCCACTGGGAATTGGTTACAAATGTTCGATGTCTTTTTGAAATGGGTTAGTGTTGAAAAGCAGAAATGATAACCAATATTGAACACACACAAACTGGCAACTGGATGAATTTTTTCCTGAAACACAAGGGCCAACTAATCCTTTCGATAACGTCTTCAACATCAAATTCACTCATTCACATGGCCCCCGACGTCTGACCCCCCCCCCCCTTCCCTTTCTGAGGGTGTGTGTCTTGAAGACACGAGGGGAGATTGCCACAGCCCCAAGTGGCCCCTGTAATCCCCCAGATTACAGGTATCCTCCTGTGGATTATGTCACAAGCAGACGACCCCAGATTAGATTAGTCCCTGTAATGTTGAGGCAGAGGGCGGCCGTGACCTCTCACAGCGCTTACTCTTTACAAGACTTTTCAAATGTGTTTGTATTTCAAATTCATTCATTCATTTATTCAACAGATAGTTTCGACTATGAAACAAATTAAATCATTAAATCGTGGACATATGATTGGCCGAAACCAAGTCGTAGTGTAGTACAGTTAGCGCCTGCCTGCGCTATGATTGGCCATTGCGTGCAGACGGTAGGGTGTGTGTGTGTGTGTGTGTGTGTGTGTGTGTGCATGAGTGTCTGTCTGTGGGTGTGTGTGGAGGGGGGGGGGGGGGGGTGGTCATTAGTGGTGATTAGAGTTCTCTGCCGGCCATGGCGGGGCTTAAGGGCAGCGACCGCAACCTGACACACGATGGCGGCTTGGTGGGAGCACACTGCTGGGATGGATGAGAGGGTCTCTCTCTCTCTCTCTCTCTCTCTCTCTCTCTCTCTTCTCTCTCTCTCTCTCTCTCTCTCTCATCTCTCTCTCTCTCTCTCTCTCTCTCTCTCTCTCTCTCCTTCTCTCTCTGTCCATCACTCTCTGTCTCCTGCCCTGTCCACCTGACCCTGTGATACTGTGGACTGTGTCCGTGCATTCCCATTGGTCTGAAGCCTCAGTGGCTGCAGTAGGCATCATCTGATCAGGACCCTGTCCTACTTAAGGAGATTAGCACCGGCTCCTCATTCGCTCTGAGTGTCCAGTGTCCGTGAGTTAGGATCACTCCAATCTCTCTATCTCTCGCTATCTATTTATCTTTCTTTCTCTCTCTCTCTCTCTCTCTCTCTCGCTCCCTCAACCTCTTCCTCTTTCCTTACCCCTCTTTCTCTCTCTCTCTCTCTCTCTCTCTCTCTCTCTCTCTCTCTCTCTCTCTCTCTCTCTCTCTCTCTCTCTCTCTCTCTCTCTCTCCTCTCTCTCTCTCTCTCTCTCTCTCTCTCTCTCTCTCTCTCTCTCCCTCAACCTCTTCCTCTTTCCTTACCCCTCTTTCTCTCTCTCCTTACCCCTCTTTTCTCTCTCTCTCTCTCTCTCTCTCTCTCTCCCTCCCTCTCCCTCTCTCTCTCTCTCTCTCTCTCTCTCTCTCTCTCTCTCTCTCTCTCTCTCTCTCTCTCTCTCTCTCTCTCTCTCTCTCTCTCTCTCTCTCTCTCTCTCTCTCTCTCTCTCTCTCCCTCTCTCTCTCTCTCTCTCTTGTTTCACCCCTGGATCAGGGGCTTAGGAGGATTTGGCTTTTCATTTAGTCCCAACAGAGGGCCCCGTGTGGTCGGGTCACGCTCTGGTAATTAAATGCTTCAGGCTTCAGGTCGGTTAAAAGCTCCGCTAGATCCCTCCTCGGATTTATCATTACATTTCCTACAGTACAGAGAGAGAGGCGGGAGTAAGAATCGAACGCATGAGCAATAGAGTATCTATACCAAAAGAAGTGTTGCATTTGTGTTGCGGTTGATTGACAGGCATCGATAGATTCCCTAATCAGAGAGGAGATGCTTTGATTGGTCAGAAATGAACAAATGAATGAACGAACGAACGAAAGTAGTCTTTCATATAGAGGCTATGAACAGATACTCTCACAACGCATTTCACTCACTAATAAATTAAGGTTGGCTATATGACAAATTCAACACTCACTCCTAAATCGTACCTATACACTTCTTACACTTTTACACGTTACACTTCTTCTGGACCCATTTGATCCTAATCATTTCTGGTGTTTTTCGGTATCATTTATTTTACACTTTCTTCCGATCATGTGACATGTTGTTGAGCATCTGTTTATGAAATGTGTTGTGTTGGATGTTGAATGTTGGCTGTATAATGCCTGGTTTTTAAGGAGATCAAATGGCTGTGTGTGTGTGTGTGTGTGTGTTTGTCCTCGGTCCTCGGGGCAAACACAGACTTCATTGTATCGTGTTCTATTGAAGGTTGTGTAGTGATTTACCATCTTTTCTTTGCTTTGTCTGTCTGGGAAAAAAAAAATCGACTGAATTTGAGACTTTGAGGACACGTGGTGATAAATCGTGACGAGCGGCTCAGAGTGATCAATATCTCTCACCGTTACCTTAGTTCACTCTGTTAGATTGATTTGTGTACGTCGCTGTACAGAAACAAGCGCAGGGTACCTGGAATAGCCTACTTTATTACTCCCGGAGGGAAAATGCGCAAAACAATTTCCTTTCGGGGGATCCAGAATCGGAATAGGCCACGGGTGTTCAAGTCTATCTGATTTGTATCGCCCTCCATCACAGTTACAGTCTCAAAGGGCTCCACAGGCCACATATTACAATTGTTGTGTCCTATCTTATCTTAAGAATTTAAAAAAACCTGATAAAAACTTTTTGGAATTATTATATATTTTTAATACATATTTTTTTGATGTGGTATTGTTTGTGCCTGCGATGCAGTATGTGTGTTTGAACCCCACTGTGACTGTGATGGACAATTCCATTGTATTATGAACACAGTGACACTAAGGGCACCTTATCTTATCTTAGCTCATGTCTGTTAATTTGATCAGCCGTTCTAAACGTCATCTCACCTTACCGTTCACTCACCTGTCTCCCTCCCCTCTCCTCCCCTCCCCTCCTCTCCTCTCCTCTCCTCTCCTCTCCTCCTCTCCTCTCCTCTCCTCTCCTCTCCTCTCCTCTCCTCTCCTCTCCCCTCCTCTCCTCTCCTCTCCTCTCCTCTCCTCTCCTCTCCTCTCCTCTCCTCTCCTCTCCTCTCCTCTCCTCTCCTCTCCCCTCCCTCTCCCTCCCCTCTCCTCCCCTCCTCTCCTCTCCTCTCCTCTCCTCTCCTCTCCTCTCCTCTCCTCTCCCTCTCCTCTCCTCCTCTCCTCTCCTCTCCTCTCCTCTCCTCTCCTCTCCTCTCCTCTCCTCTCCTCTCCTCTCCTCCTCCTCTCCTCTCCTCTCCTCTCCTCCTCCTCCCCTCCCCTCCCCTCTCCTCTCCTCTCCCCTCCCCTCCCCTCCCCTCCCCTCCTCTCCCCTCCCCTCCTCTCCTCTCCTCTCCTCTCCTCTCCTCTCCTCTCCTCTCCTCTCCTCTCCCCTCCCCTCCCCTCCTCTCCTCTCCTCTCCTCTCCTCTCCTCTCCTCTCCTCTCCTCTCCTCTCCTCTCCTCTCCTCTCCCCTCCCCTCCTCTCCCTCTCCTCTCCTCTCCTCCTCCTCTCCTCTCCTCCTCCTCTCCTCCCCATGTGCCATCGAGCAGGACGACAAATACTGGGCCAGGCGTCGGAAGAACAACGTGGCAGCCAAGCGGTCCCGGGACGCGCGGAGGCTGAAGGAGAACCAGATCGCCATCCGGGCGTGCTTCCTGGAGAAGGAGAACCAGGCCCTGAAGCAGGAGGTGGCCGAGCTCAGGAAGGAGCTGGGCCGCGCCAAGAACGTCCTCGTCAAGTACGAGGCGCGGCACGGGGCCCTGTGAGCAGAGGGGGCGGGCCCGAGACGGGCACGACCGCACACACACATACACACACACACACACACACACACACACACGTGGGTACACACACACACACACACAAGAACCCAAAACATGCACCCAGAGATAGCCATCAGTTAACCCCCCCGTTCACCCTCCCCCCACACAAATACACACACACACACACACACACACACACACACACACACACACACACACACACACACACAATAACCCAAAACATGCACCCAGAGACAGCCATCAGTTAACCCTCCCTCTCGGTCGCCCTCCCCCCCACACACACACACACACATGTGGATACACATACATACACACACACATACACACACACACACATACACACACACACACACACACACACACACACACACAAGCAGCCCATCATCACCTACCAGCCAATTCAAACAATTGTTTTATACCCTATTGTAGCGTGTGTTTGTGTGTGTCCTTTCTTCGTGTACTTTGTGTATTTCGGTGACTTTCCTCGATCGGTTGGAGCTGAATCTTATTTTCGTCCGTCGGACCTGGCCGGGTTGCTTGTGGTGCTTATTGCCATGGTAACGTGCATCGTAAACAGGGTATTGGGAGGACAAAAAAAAACATTTAGATGCAGTCGATTTTAAAGTATTGTTATTTTGGATTCAAGCTAATATTTGATACACTTTGATACACACACACACACACACATGCTTTCCGTGGGCATCACGATGACCCGGGTGAAAAGTATTTCCGATACGATATAACGTGGGTTTATAACACGTTTTTAATATGGGTGTTGTGTTTGTGTCCAAAAACAATACCCTTTATTTCGTTTGTTTCTTTTCCTATCTTTTCAAAGCTATAGCAATAAACTGTATATGTAACACGGACGACATTCCTTTGCCAAATAACCGAGGCTGATGCTCCTTGAGGACTGTCCCCACGATCGCATGGGTCTTTTTTGGTCAATAGATATCACGGTTTTATTGCATGGATAAAAAAAACAACAACACAGCAAGTTTATATTCGGGTGTGGTGTGTTTCGTCAAAAAAGAAAAAAATCATCTGTGTCATCAACAAACTACAAGTGCTGGCTATTTGACTCCTGCGCATTCCAAATATGGGTGTATTTATCCCCGGCGTTAACAGATTACATTAGCAACCTGTATAGAAGCTGGCATGGTTTTGTTTCCTACTTTTGTTTCGATGTTAAGTTTACTCTCTCTCACTTTACTTTGGTGCAATGGACGCTTCTCTTTTACCCAGCGATGAGGTCGCCCCCTGGTGGCGAGAGATGAATGTATTTCCGATGTAAAACCGTTCGGTTGGCTGACTGTTGTTGTCTTACGATGTGGATTATCACTTGATTGCTCTTTATTACGGACCAAAAAATAAATAAATAAATAAATAGAATATAGAGGATATATTGATATATTAAAGGTTATACTGTTTATACAGAGATGCGCCTAATGTTTTTTTCTTTATGTTTTGTCTGTTTTTCCTACATAGATATTTCCTTGTGTATTTTGGCAATGTACAGATATAGCTATATCTATATCTATATATATTTCTGTATCGATATATATATTCTTCAGAGATCTTTACTACTACCAATATGCCATGCCTAATAAGGAAGGAGCCTGGGCTTTGACAGAAAGTAGAAGGTTATGTTTGATCCAAATTCTTTAAAAAAACTAAAACGTTTTCCTATACTTAGTTAAAATGATTGATGATTATTGAATGATTATTATTATTACCTTATATTCTCTTTGTTTGGCTGCTTTTGGTCTGGACCTGGAACCCGAGGAATATCGAGGTTCGATTTGTGATTGTTTATCGGAAAAAAAATAAAAAAAAACATCCTCTCCGTGAAGTATTTTAAAGAAAACATTGTATTGACGGAAGGATGGAAGTGCTTTAGTGTGGACGCTTACTATAGTGGTATAGTTTAGCGGCTATAGTCCGTGGCCTATAGAGGAATGTAGGCTAGGTATAGTCGGCTTCAAACGTCAAGCACGTATATTTCTTCATTTCTTTCCTTCTCGGGGGAGTTCTGTGATTTGTGAGCAGATAGGTTAGGTTTGTTTCGTTTTTCTCAGGCATTCCCCCCCTTTCGGTATCTGACTCTCAAGAGGTTTGAGAAGACCTGCCGTCCCGTTTTTGAATTCTGTGTCTTCTTCAGAGATGTTTTTTTTGTCGTCGTCGATTGTTGTTTTATCATGATCCAAAATCTGAGAAAAAAAATATTAAAAATGTGTTTAAATTCACTCTGTAGTGGCTTCATTCTTGGGCACCTTTTGTATAATAAACAAATATATATTAAGAAAAAACAGCAAGGCGACAAAGCAGTCCTTTATTTCCAATGACACATATTACAACCATATCACTCTTTCGCATTTATATAGTACTTTATCCCAAAGCGCTTCACAATTATGGCCTCAACTCCACGCAATCATACACAGACCGCGGTCCAAGGCTATGAGGAGCCAGGGGATCGAACCAGCAACCTTCCGGTTGCCGGAGAACCCGCTCTACCGCCTGCTGTGCCTTTCCTGTCAGTGAGTCTCTCTTTGTGCATGTACGTGTGCATTTGTTTATTTATATACATATAAACTACTTTCAACATACAACATATGACATAGGCTAGCCTACATGTGTGGGTTGCATTTTGTGTGTTGAAAGGTAAACTGTAAATGTAATACAAAAATAGCCTTCGTGATTCTCCTTTTGTCCACTAGATGGCAGTGTTGTCTACTTTTCCACAGCTGCGCCAAAGCGGACTAATGACAGGATAAATATGTGATTATGCTGTGGTGGTGGCACACTAAAAGTTAAGATAAACCAACGGTAACCTCAGAACATCATATGAAGTATACAACAGTATACAAAATACCAATACAATTATTTTGAAAGCTAATTTCCAAACTAATTATGAAGGCTGCATAACTTAATTTGTCGATCTCAAAGAAAGTCATCGTTTGACGGGGCTCAAACGATGCCACATCTCCGGCGTCGAAGTCTAAAAGTAAACAGAAAGTGACCGAATGTAACAACAACGTGGATGTTACTTTAATTAATGAATGTGAGTCGGATTTCCTTGTTAGTTATTGTGTTTTTTTATTGTTAGTGTGTGTGTGTGTGTGTGTGTGTGTGTGTGTGTGTGTGTGTGTGTGTGTGTGTGTGTGCGTGCGTGCGTGCGTGCGCGTGGGCATGTGTGTGTGTGTGTGTGGGGGGGGGGGTGTTGCAAACCAAATGATATACAGTATATATAGAGTTTAACTTTATTTTTAATTATTTGTCATATACATATAGATATTATTGTATATTATTATTATATTGTATACTTTTTGCATGTGTCGCATATTTCATCATCGGTTAACGTACACATTTGTATACAGTGTCCTAAACTATGCTAATTTAAGATTGTGTAGTGATATTACACAATAGATTTAACATACAATGCAATCTTGATACACGACTGACTTTACTTTTTTGAACTCTCTGAAAGAGTTTTGGCAAATTAACACCGTGTGTGCTGTGTAACGTTTTTCACTGAAGCAATCCTATTTTTAAACTCTATTTGGACTATTTTTGTTATAAATATATATTTATATAGGCCTACAAGTCCAAAGAATAAAACTATTATATCCATGCATCATTTTCAGGAATTAATTAGTAGACTGTGGAGAACCACGGGGGGAAAATCGGTCGGCAGAAGGGAGCGTTGGTGAGTTCACTTTACACACAAATCTGAAATCATCTTCCACAAAAGAGCTCTCTGCCAGGGGAAAAGTTTCATAGTGCTGGCTAAACGTCTGTAAACATAAGATTCATCCATCACAATGACAGCTTTCTAGCCTTTATTATTGGTTAGGGGATACAACTTGGGCTTGGGGGAGAAATATCTCCCAAATGTTTTTCTCAGCTGCTGCTTTCAAGTAGAGCTCCACCCACCCCACGCTCCACGAGTGGCTATATTTGTAGCATAGATGAGGTCTGAAAGCAATCCCTCACACCGGCATTGTTACAGCCATGCCATACCTACTGAGCTATGCAAGGCCGTGAACCTTTCTCAGTAGTTTGACTGTCTGACGTCCCAGTCTCGGACCCTGTGTGTAGTTGATGGGGGGGGGGGGCGAAAAACAATGAACAAATCATTTTGAACGACTCGTTTTAGTGGATCCGATTTTTATGAATGTACCGGGTTAGTCTGTCCTTCACGCGAGTGCTTTTCCCACTGCTCCCACAACACCCGCTCGCTGACTGACTGATCGTACTGTTCCCCCTACGTCTACAAGCGTAGCAATCAGGCGGCCAAGCTACTGGCTCCGCCGAACCGATGAACCCAAAATAAACAACAAAACAACAAAAGTATCAAAACTCGAAAGGTTTGAAAGGTTCGATTCATTTACCCGCATCGACTCGAAGGATTCCGATCCGGTGAAGAGAATCGGTCCGCTCCATCACTACCTGCCACGGCGCCTCACAAACACTTTTCACTTGACTCTTCGCTGTGTCGTGTGCATGTTCGCCCCCCCCCCCCCCCCCCCCACACACCACACACACACACACACACACACACACACACACACACACACACACACACACACACACACACACACACACACACACACACACACACACCACAACAACAACAAAAACCCAGATAATACATAGTGCAGTAATCCCTCAAACATGCTATATGGCCCTGTAGAGACAGTCTGCGCTGTGCGTAATACGTACGTAGGGGCCCTACTATTGGTCACTTTGGGTTGGCTGGCACGATTGTATTGTTCTTTAGGTAAGAGGATTCGCCGTGGTGAATCCCAGTCGGTCGCACGAGCACACGCTAAAGTCTGCCAAAACGCCGGTGGCAGCGCCACTGAGCTGCCGGTAGCCCGGTACGTTCTTTGAGGAAAGGCGATAGCTGGGTGTGATGGATGGAGAACCTTGATGTGCACACCGTGCTTGTCTCTGTTGGTATATGTAGGATATGAAAGACTCACTTCACAGTTACCAGAGAACGTACCGCAAAGACGTGGTCATAATAAAGGCCTTTTAGCGCAGGTTGTACGCCAATGTTGTCCGCCAGAAGAGATGGAAAGGGGAAATTCATCTGGATTTCCCAAACTGGTTTTCTCAGTTGATATCATCCTTAACATATTTATTCATTGGTACATTCTTAAATTTCTTAATATATATATATTCATGAATAATAAGAACTAATATACTGTGTGTTATATAATAATAACTGGCACTCATTCCATTGTAGGAGACAATAGTTCAGAAAACATTTAAAGCTGATTATATTTGAAAAAAAACAAAAAAAAACCTCATTGAATCATACAAGTAGAACAACAGATATGTAGGGATTTCCACCGCTGCTGTGGTTCTTTTTTCCATTTATATTCAAACATATATATATATATATATATATATATATATATATGTCCCGTCTCTGGTTACCAACGTTCCCACCAACAGTTTGTGTTATGTCCAAGAAGCAGTTAGCAAATTTGATGTCCTTTGCGTCTTTTGGAGGGACAAATCCTCCCTGTTGTAACCGGATGGAGACTGCGGAATGAAGTCCCATTTTTCGTTCACATTTCCACACCTCACTTGGTCCGAGCAGAGTCCAGGCTCACTGTTACCAGGGCTGCCCCATGCTGACCACGACTGGGGGGGGGGGGGGGGGGGTAACTTGAGCCAGAATGGGTTCTGTTTGGTTTTTCCCGGCGGTTTATCCCGGGGTTGTGATCCTACAAAAATCGGGGGGGGGGGGGGGGGGGGGTGGGTCAGAAGAAAAAACAACCATTGTTATTATGGATTCAAAGCTGTTTTGAATCAGACACAGAAGCCATTTAGAGTCTATTACGATCATAACGATGGTGTGTATGTGTATGACTGCTACAGGCACAACCATCCATGGTCTCTCTGTGCTCGTGAGGCATCTCCTCCGTCGTTCGGAACGATGGACAATTCTCATTCACGGATCAGCGGTAAGTGCAATGTGCAATGCAAAGCATTATGCTACAGAGGGGGGGGGGGGGGGGGGGGGGGGCTACAGATGGCCAGCCACTTAGCCCAACAAAGCACTTAGCAAAAGGGCATCGAACCCGGGGCAGAGATAAGACACATGACTCTGTTACTGTCTGCGCTGCCGTGACAAGTCTGTTTGCACGTGAACATCTGTTGTCGGGCGGAGATATATGACATATCTAATGAAACAACGCTTCACAGCCGGCTGGGACTGGAGCCGCTGCACTCTTCTTTTCCACCACCTACGTCATGTGCTGTATGTGACACACGTCGAAGTCTGCTCATCGGTCCACCCTTTCATTATGTCCTGTGTGTGTGTGTGTGTGTGTGTGTGTGTGTGTGTGTGGTGTGTGTGTGTGGTGTGTGTGTGTGTGTGTGTGTGCGCGTGTGTGTGCGTGTGCATGTGCGTGTGCGTGTGCATGTGGGTGTGTGTGTACATGTGCGTGCCTGTTTGTGCATGTGGGTGTGTGTGTGCGCGTACACAGACCGCTTGTGTGTGTCATTGTTGGACCCGGACTGTGGTCGATCTGATCCCTTAAGTACAGAGTGCTGCTCCTTGAGACTCGAGGTGCAGGGCTGGATATTATGGGATGTAATGAGTCAACTCCATTCAATGTATACGCAAAGCCCTCAGTACACAGTGATGGTCTCCAAGGCCCCCCAGCCCCCCCCCCCCCCCCCTCCCCACACCACCCCCAGCCCTAGCCCCTCCTCTGAAGGGCAAGGAAGCACTCTGATTGGACAGAACCAGTACCACGGTATATCACAGCTGTCCGGACCCGTGTCATGTCATAACGCCATCACCATCCCAACCATACTGCACTCCACCTTACTCAATGGCTCTATTTCACCCTGTTCAGTTCAGGGAACCATCAGATTTGTAGTTTTTTTTCCGCCTTTCCCTTTCAAACCCCCAAAAAGCTTTTTGTTTTTACTGTACTTTGTGAATTGTGTTTTCATTCATGAGCAGGTAGGAGTTAGGCGTCACGCTCACGAATGCCTACGGGTAGATTGTGGACATTAGGGATTTGAACCGGGAACCTTCCTGCTTAGTGAGTTAAACACTGCTAGCCTGCCCTAGCCCCCTTCATACTCCCCCCCCCCCCCCCCCCCCCTCCCTTCAGCAGCTGATTGGCCACCGTTGCCATGGTGCTCTGCTGGCTATTTGTGTGTGTGTGTGTGTGTGTGTGTGTATGTGTGTGTGTGTGTGTGTGTTTGTGTGTGTGTGTGTGTGTGTGTGTGTGTGTGTGTGTGTGTGTGTGTGTGTGTGTGTGTGTGTGTGTGTGTGTGTGTGTGAACTGATGCTCTGAGCTGTTGTGAAAGCTCCATAAGTGCACTCAATGATTGATTTTCATATGTGTTTGGAATAGGGTCCCCTTATGTGTAGATTATATTTGTGGCACCAGCTGACAAGGGGGGGGGGGGTGGTATACACACAGGACTCATACCGTCTCCTGGGCAGGTCTACACCACTAGACACACAGGACTCATACCGACTCCTGGGCAGGTCTACACTGCTAGACACACAGGACTCATACAGGTAGCGAATGTTGAAAACCTGGGACAATCTCAAACAAACCGGGACATCTGGTCACTGTAGTCCAGAAGCCCTCTATGCCATCCCTTTGTAGACTACAGGGAGGAGGAAAGATGTCCGCAGTGCATAGCTGTAGATCTGCATGCAAGATGAACACGAGGCCTCAGTCACTCTCTGCTGTAACTTTGAAATTCCTGACAAGCGCTTGTCCCTTCCCAAAGCCATATGTTGTAAGCATATGCTATACAAGACAGAGCTAAGTATGTTTGCCATTCATGTTGAACGTGGCAGTATACCTGACACATTCAGTGTGTGTGTGTGTGTGTGTGTGTGTGTGTGTGTGTGTGTTTTAGTTGTGCCTACAGCCTTTGTAAATACTTTATATCCGTGTCTTGTGTGTGTGTGGTTTTCTCGATGACACACATCTGAACATCTAAAGCCTTACATGTGTGAAGCATAAGGTCTACAACATCGTCAGTAAGAAGTAGAAGAGTGTGTTAATCCAACTCAATCAATGAGTTTCATACGCCAATCGCCTGCATGGGGTTTGCAATTACTTAGCAATTAATTACCTTGCAATTACCCTTACCATGTGTTAAGTTAAACCAGCTTGCGTGACACTGATTGAATTAAGTGTGACCTTGACACGATGACCTTTAAAGGATGCACACGACGCATACACGCCAGGACACACAAGACACAGATGAGAAGCAGTATATGTAGGGGTATATGTAGGGGTTTGAAACCAAAAAAACGGCTCATATCTGCAGTTCGCGCACCATGCTTACCTCCTGCAACACGGGCCTCTGCGTTAGTTTGACGTGATCCGGAAATGCTTCTTTTTGTGCTCAAAGTATATACAAATATGTACATTTAGGAGTGCAGGACTATATAAAAAAAACTGTACAGAATGACAGTAAAATCTGCCTGAAACGAACCCAGAGCTCGTGTCCCTCTCCGAACCCTCAGACGAGTGTACTTCTCTTCTCTCTCTCTCTCTCCCGCTCTCGCTCTCGCTCCCGCTCCCGCTCTCGCTCTCGGTCACGGTTGAGGTCAGGCGTGGCGGTCTCGGCGTGGGAGGGCGGCGTCTCCGTGGGCTCGTAGCGGGCCGTGGTGGGCGACTTCTGCATCTCCACCAGTCGCATGGGCGACCGGCCGGAGTGGGCCCCCCCTGGCCCCGCCCCCGTGGCCGCCGCCGCCGCCACCGCTGTCGCTGTTGTCCCCGAGTCCGGGGCACCGTCGTCGGGCGCATACTCCTTGCTGGGGTCCTTGCCCCGGCAGTCGTACAGGATGCAGGAAATGAGGAAGACCAGCAGCAGGATGACGTAGCTGGCGACCAGGATGATGAGGTTGAGGGTGACGGGGTCGATCTCCAGGTAGAACTCCATGAAGCCCATGGCGCCGACTCATATCACCTCCGACCCCCGCCGCCGGATGGTGGAGTACAGGCGCCGCTAACCTGGTGACTCCAGAGCCGTGGCGGGATAAAGGGGGGGTCAGGGTCGGGTGATGGAGGAGAAGAAGAAGAAGACAGACCCCACAGAGAGAGGGGGGGAAGGGGGGAGGTAGAGCAAGCAAGAGAGAAAGAGAGCGAGAGTTGTGGTGATGGAGGTTTGAGGCCACGTGGAGGACCACCAGGACGAGGAGATGATGATCGTCCGCTGATGATGGTCAGTTGCAGCGGACGAGGCAGAGACTGCTCGGGGGAGCAGAGAGAGAGACGGAGGCACGGAGGCGGGCAGAAAATGGCATCAAACTGAAATTACATGGGAGGATCAGCAAAGAGAGAGAGAGAGAGAGAGAGAGAGAGAGAGAGAGAGAGAGAGAGAGAGAGAGAGAGAGAGAGAGAGAGAGAGAGAGAGAGAGAGAGAGAGAGAGAGAGAGAGAGAGAGAGAGAGAGAGAGAGAGAGAGAGAGAGGCCAGCAGGCCAGGATGGATATAAAGGATGTTAATCCTCACTGCTCCTCCAACCTTGAATTTCTGTAGCCAATGACTAAAGCTGCTCAGTTTAATAACTTAAGCCTCCATTTTAATTTGACCAACTGCATATCCAGCGGTGGGGTCGAACAGGCAAAATGCACAGCAAAATGGAGGATGGGGATTCATAACTCTCACACACACACACACACACACACACACACACACACACACACACACACACACACACACACACACACACACACACACACACACACACACACACACACACACACACACACACACACACACACACACACACGCAGGCCTATCAGCTTGTCATGAGCGTCACTTTCAGGACTTTTGGGAATGGTCATGTGCGTCATGTATTAAACCATAGAGGTGATTAGTTTTAGATGTCAAATTGAACGAGATTAAAAGCATGTTCGGTCGGATAACTAAATGTGTCCTGAGAGGTTTTGCAGTTTGCAGTTCGATAGCATGGTGGCATATAACATGGTAACATGTTCACACCTCTTTCTCCTACTCCTCCTTCATCCTCCTCCTTCTCTTCCTCCTCCTATTCCTCTTCCTCTTCCTCCTCCTCGTCTTCCTCGTCTTCCTCGTCCTCCTCTTCCTTCTCGTCCTCGTCCTCCTCTTCCTTCTCCTCCTCCTCCTCCTCCTCCTCCTCCTCCTCCTCCTCCTTCTCCTCCTCCTCCTCCTTCTCTGTGGTTCTGTTCGGATCTTTCACTTTCTCTTTCTCCGTCTGACCGGTGTTTGACCTGGCCGTCGTTGCGGTTGCCATGGCCGCCCCCGAGCCCAGGCTCGATGTTTGGCTATCGATGTTCTTTTTCTTTTTGCTACCAACCGCGTCACATGGGTTTCATCAGCGAGAGGAAGGGACCCGGGTATCTCCATATTGAGACCATATGTCGGGCGCCTCTGCACAATACAAGGACCAGGTCCTTGATCTCTTTGGTCATAAAGCCTATCCGCTGATCCTAGGCACGGTGTGTGGTGTGTGTGTGGTGGTGTGGGTGGTGTGGTGTGGTGTGTGTGTGTGTGTGTGGGTGTGGTGTGTGTGGCTGTGTGGTGTCTGTGTGTGTGTGTGTCCTGTGTGTTTGTGTATGAACACATGTTTGCGTACAGTGTGTTCTTGAATGCCTCTTTTGTGTGTGCACAAATTCATTGTGTTTACAACGGCTCTGGACCTGCAGGGCACATGGGCGCAGACAGCCGCCATTTCCTTTTTCTAAAGCCTTCATTACTACGATAACCAGAGATTATTAAAAAATGGAAATCTTCTGCTGAAGGTCAGAGGAAAAAATCTAAAGCTGCTTTTTGGTCAAATAAATTGTGTTTGTATAGCCCTTTATCACAGTTATAGTTTCAAAGGGTTTCACAGGCCACATGTTTATGACACCACCCCTAACCCTAGCCCTCTCAAGAAGAAATATCGAGAAGGAACGCAGAGTGGGGGATCCCTCCTTCCAGGGATGGTTTACGAGTGAAGTTAGTCGCTTTGGATAAAGGCCTTTCCTATCTGAATACACGGTTAGTCAGTTTGGATAAAACCTTTGCCTATCTGAATACACTGCTAGTCAGTTTGGATAAAGGCCTTACCTATTTGAATACACGGTTAGTTGCTTAAGATAAGATAATAAGATAATCTGAATACACTGCTAGTCAGTTTGGATTAAAGCGTCTGCTAAATGACCAAATACTAAATACATGAGGAAGGGGAGGAAGGAGGAATGGCTGCAATCGATATCCTACATGATCATTTCCCACCTCATTTTGAGTATGCTCAACATGCAGGCCTATTTATGCTAAGGAATACTGTTTACAAATATTCAAATGATCCCTGAATCCACACAAAAACCTCGACTGGATCACAACTCGGTTCCCTATGGAGTCTGAACCGCACGCTGGGTTTGTTCTGATGACGCAACGACGCAGTTGTAGTAGTTAAGGATAAAATAGGATACAAACGGCGTTGGGATTTCGCCCGGTTCCATCCCATAATTGAATGGGTTCTAATCCGTTGTGTTTAGTCTAATAGGAGCGACACCTGCGATTATAAATCCAACCCCGGCCGTGGCCGGAGGGGGGATGGGCTACACACACACACACACACACACACACACACACACACCACACACACACACACACACACACACACGTGCCAGAACTCATTCACATAAATGGTCATTTCAGGGTCACACGTGAGAATATCTCTGGCGTTGTAAAGCACGGGAGTGTTGGGTCCTTTCGGTTTGTTCTCATTTTGTTTGTTTGATCTTTTATACCTAGTAGACTGTTTTTACATCTTATTCTACGATTGTACATGATATATTACCATGCACTATACTATACCATTTGCACTCTGGTTAGATGCCAAATTATTTTTACTTGTGCTTTGCAATGAAAATAAATTTGAATCTAATCTGATCTTATCTTATATGTTCAAGTCACCTTATCCCAATTATATTATCGGATTTCTTATCCGAGCCGGTGATATTGTGTGTGTGTGTGTGTGTGTGTGTGTGTGTGTTTGGAAATTATCAATCAATTACCAATACATTATCACAGATTCCAACTTGAATATACATATAAACACATCTCGAGGATCAGAGGGACAGCGCGGTATTAGCGCTAGTCGTTATAGCAGTAGAAGGCCAAAACATGAGCCCAAATAGAGACCAAACAACAACTGTAAGCCCCTGCCTGTAATCCCCTTAACCCCTTCGTCCAAATACATAGAACACAACCCGAAATGAAAAGCTGCCCAGAAAAGAAAAGTCCAGGCAAAGGCTGAGAGAGAGAGAGAGAGAAAAAACCCTAACCCAAAAAAGAGAAACACCTCCGTACTATCCTCGGCCGGGCCGCGGGCCGCTGAGTGAGAACCGTCGGGGAAAATACAGAGAGAGAGGCGGACGTCGCGGCTCGGGGGTGTGGGGACTGGAACAAGCTGCAGTGACCTGCCGATGTCTGTCCCGCGGTCTGACCTACTGAACGGTACAACGGTACAACCGACGTGCCCCACGGAACCTCCCTGGAACACGTGGGTGTGCTGTGTAGCTACGTACGATTGTGTGTGCGCGTGTGCAGCTAATTTAGCGGACGCGTTTATCCAATCCTTTTTGTTTTAATCATTGAATCATCGCCATTTAATCCTCATTTGCTCAAGGATCCGGACAGGAATCTCGGGGATTGAACACAATCCCAATGGAACGCTTACTCCCCATTCCCTCCTGCAGTATGAATGTCCTACAATTGAAAACGTAGGGCCTACTATACTTATACTATACTACACAACACTGTACTATAACAATACTGTACATAGTGAAAAGAACAATAAAAAGGACAATAAAGTGACTGATGGATGATATATAGGCCCGCATTTGTTGAATTGTGCAAAAAGCATTTAAAGTGCCAGCAGTGCAGCAGCATCATCAATACAGTGCAGAACAGTGCAGTAAGTAGCTGTAATGAGTCCAGAAAGTCCACCAAAAGTATGATAGTGTAACGTAATATGGATGAAAATGTGATGATAGCGGCAGCACTCCTAGCAGTTCAGTAGGCGCACAGCCTGTGGATAAAAACTATCCTTGAACCTTCTCTTCAACCTGTGGCTTTTTTTTTTTAAATCAATGAAATAAGACAAACAGACTTCTAAAGCATTAAAGGCGACAGATGGAACCGTATCCTATTTTCTTTGGTGAAGAATGAATTGAAAAAGGCGTATTGTAAATGTTGAAGGACATGCGGTGTTATGTGCAGGCACACAGCCTGAAGACGTGGACTAAAGGCGGGCAGCAGGATGGCTCAGTCTGTTGGGACTATAGGAGCTTGGGAACCGTAAGGTCGCCGGTTCAAGTCCCCGAAACACCTCCTGGGCACTGCCGAGGTGCCCTTGAGCAAGGCACCAGACCCCTTCTACTACACTGCTCCCCTTTGGGCAGCTGTATGTACACAATAGCTGCCCACTGCTCCTAATACTAGGATGGGTTAAATGCAGAGAAACAATGTATTTTCAAGAGGATTCAATCCCCCAGATTTAGATGTTTAAAGGTGGCAGACTCTATAGGGCTACTTATATTAATAGATCTATATCTAATAATCTAATAATCTATATCTATATCTAATAAGAGATATTAAGGACACCATGTATGACCTGGAACAAACAATCTGACTGGCAATAATTAATTAATAGCCTAATTTTGTTTTGTATTACACTATTGTAAGTCGCTTTGGACAAAAGCGACTTACAATAGTGTAATACAAAACAAAATTAGGCTTTTTGTGTGTGCTAAACGACTGTAATGTAATGTAATGTAATGTAATGTAATGTATGTTGTACACGGTCAAACCGATACACCCGGCTCAGACCACCGTGTTTACCACGGCAGCGGCCATTCTTTCAGAGCACAATGTGAACTTCCTCCGTCGGGCCAAGCGTCCCGCTGAGCCCGACACACCCTGTCCCTGCCCACGAGAGAGAGAGAGAGAGAGAGAGAGAGAGAGAGCGAGAGAGAGAGCGAGAGAGAGAGAGAGAGAGAGAGAGAGAGAGAGAGAGAGAGAGAGAGAGAGAGTGTCGTCACAACCGTTTCTTTTTCACACTCTCGCCTTTTAAATCTATCCACCCGTGAACAAGCGAGAGGCAGCGATGCGGAACGCGAAAAAAACAAAACAAAAACAAAAACAACCCCGAAGAAAAGGAAAAAGAAAGTGAACAAAGAAATGAACACTTTAAAAACAACGTTACAACCGTCGCGGCGCTGAAGAGGAAGCGCCTCGCCCGCTCTCCTGGGACTTGCCCCATGCTGCCATTGTTGGTCACGCCGGCCCAGTAGGCGCTCGGCGAGGTGGGTACCAGATGAAAAGGTTAGTGGGTCTACGGCCAACAAGGAGGTGCCTCACCAGTCGCCAGCCTTCTAATCGGATGTTCCCCCCCCCCCCAACCCTCCTCACGCAGACACATTGGAGCCGGAGGAGGTGTGTGTGTGTGTGTGTGTGTGTGTGTTCTCGGTGAGAACCTGCACAACATAAGATGTAGAGGGAGGGGCAGTAGCTCCGTGGGTAAGGTCTTGGCTTGGGAGAGCCACAAGGTCGCCGGCTGGTTCAAAAAACGCCCCCCGAAACACCAGGTTCCTGCCTAAGTGGCCCCCCCTACACCCTGCTCCCCGGGCAGCTGTATAAATAGCTGTCCTGGCTGCTCCTGGTACTAGGATGGGTTAAATGCAGAGAAATGTCCTTTCGCTGTACTGCGCTGCACACTGAAAATGCATTTCAATAGTATTATGTTCTCTCAAGAGTCAGTCTGTAAACATTTAAAGCTGTTTTTGTCGATTTATAAATCTAAATATTCCCCATCATATTTGATACTGTTTTTTGATTTTAGCATTTATTTTGTCTTGTATCCACTATTAGTTCATCAAACGTTAGGCCATATGCTTTATGTTACTTTCGAGGCCTTGGAAGAACGCATCTCTTTGAAATGTGTTCGGCTGGAATGGGTTTCAGATGTGGTTTAAAGCTGCATGCGTTTAATGAGCGTTCGGTTCACGTGTAACGGTTGTAAAAAAAGATATATATAGTATGGTTCTCGCCACAACTTAATGCCTCCTGGTTCAATTAGAAAAAGGTTTAGGAAGAAAGGTTAAAGAAAAGTATTCCTTAGACTAGAGCAGGGGTTCTCAAACTGGGACCCTGAGCCTTAGAGAAGCATAAACTGCCTGTTCCGTTTCATGTTACAAATGCTCCAACTTGACAGACAGGCCATAAGAAAGAGTGTTTTGGAATCAAGTGAAGTGCGTCGTGAATAAATCCTCCATCTAACGCTGCTTTGGAAAACCAAGGTTGGATTTATAATACGCCCGAAACTCAGTTTGACACTAATATCTGTCAAATTGAAAAGATTTAATGTAAAGGCATTCTAATGAGGTTTGAGCAGTCACGTTACTTCCAACAAATCTCTCTTTTAATTATTTAATCGTCATTGAGTCCACTTGCTCAAGGATCCCGACCTGAGGAATCTGGTCAAGGAGTCTGACACCATTCAACAGACGGTCCCACCCCTGACTATTACACCTAGGATTGTTACTCCCCCACTATACATTAAAATGTTCTACCTTTGAATGTGTGGTCATATTCTTTGTGTATATTTATCCATGGCTGTCACACTTTCTAAATAAATACTCTAATCGAGTTTGAGCCGTCAGTTACGCCTATAACAAAGCTCTCTTCTTTTGACCATTTGATCAGCTGTCCTATATATCTTAACAGCACAATACCACCGATTCAACATTCAACATTCAGCATTTTTAGTACAATGTACAATGGAAGTACAATGGAACGCTTTCTCCCCATTCCCTCCCGCAGTATGAATTTATAAGACACAATATTCAAAAAAAATACTATAAAAATGAACATACAAGGGACTGAAGGATGATAGAAGACCACCATCGTGGATATTAAGCTCCAAGCTGGGCAGGGCGGGGGGTAACTGAACCCAGAACAGAAGCCCGCTTTAGGTGTATAAGAGGCCCATGAAGCTATCGAACTGAACTGCCAAATCTCTACAGAGACTTCCTGGAGGTCAGATT
>CM051014.1:6880521-6895521 GCA_027704905.1 Muraenolepis orangiensis | reverse complement strand
AGGGGGGAGAGAGGAGAGAGAGAGAGAGAGAGAGAGAGAGAGAGACGACCTGGTGATGCAACTCTGTCTTCTCTTCTGTACGTTATTACTCTTCATTGTCTCTATTTCTTTGCCTTTTTCACCCCGTTTTCGATTGTTTACCTCTTTCTCCCACTACCCTTTTATGCTCCCTTGCTCCTACTCTCTCTCTCTTGACTCCTTCTCTTCTGTCTCCCACCTTCTGTCTCCCCCCGACCTCCTCCTCCTCATTTCTCTCTCTCTCTCTCTCTCTCTCTCTCTCTCTCTCTCTCTCTCTCTCTCTACTCTCTCTCTCTCTCTCTCTCTCTCTCTCTCTCTCTCTCTCCTCTCTCTCTCTCTCTCTCCTCTCTCTCTCTCCTCTCTCTCTCTCTCTCCTCTCTCTCTCTCTCTCTCTCTCTCTCTCTCTCTCTCTGTGGCATTCTTGGGATGCTCCATTCCGATATTCCGAGATAAAGTTAGCACTCCTGAAGTGACAACTTGTTGTTACCGGTGCACCCCCCCCCCCCATACACACACACACACACACACACCACACACACACACACACACACCACACACACACACACACACACCACACACACACACACACACACACACACACACACACACACACACACACACACACACACACACACACACAAGCCCCAAACAAGTGATGCAACAGCGGTGGCTAATGTTGTAGTTGACCCACCGGCTTGACAGATTGCTAGGCAACACAGGACACAAACACACCCTCCTCCAAAGTGAGTATACTTTCTTCGGAGTGTTTTCCCGACGCACTTTCCGAACCGGTTTTAGAAAGACATGCACCCAGCCGCCACACCAGTGCGAAATGAAGCCGCAGTCATGGACACTTGGAAGTATCAGGAATTTATTAGAACGGATATGTTACCAATAGATTTACATAGACTTGCAATAAATAGCGCTAGGATAACGTTAAGGTTTTATCCCCCTAAGGAGAGCAGGGTGTGACAATGGAGCTTTCAACAGGACAATTAATGTGACTAGTTTCTACTGACACTAAGAACTTGATAAGCTGTCGGTTATTGTCTTCATTAAGGTCTGAGCAGGTTTGATCCAATGTGGAATATGTTAAAGTTATTGGTTACCATCACCAAAAGTGTGAGTTATGATCATACACACCATACGAGTCAGACTTCAGATCAGCAGAGGCTGAAAAGTCCTTTGTCTCAGAACAACAACAGAGTTTAGAAGAAATACAACAGCTACACGGCTTACACAATTATAAAGTACCTATTATTTTATTTAAGATTAGTAGACAAATCTACCGTTTTAGCAGCACAGAGTCACATAAACGCTTGAGGGGAATTCCCCGCCCCTGGCGTTGTCGTAGTGTTGCCAAGGTTACTGGCACTAGAATTTCAGTTGGCTGGCGAGATCCTAAATCCTGACCTTTCTAAAGCGTCTTAGTGAGGTGGACCGAGCCAGCGTGTGAAAAGGGTTCGACAAGGATGCCATAAAATGGAGGACTTCCACAAGAACTGCGGAACTGTCTTGATAAGCATTTCAGAGGACACTAAAGTATTTAAAAAAAAAATGTGCTTCATCCGTTGTTTTTTTTCTTTCCTCAATAGTCTATTTTCAGTCTTTTTGCTATTGCAATCCATCACATCATCCTCGCCGTTCAGCTACAAGTACATATTGCTCTGTCCACATCCATATAGCTTCCTATAGAGTTCATAGAGAAGAGCTGTGAGCAGATCCATCTTCTTTCATCGTTGCGTCTGTTCATTCGGCTTCATTCACCATTCAACGTTATGTTGAATGAATTGTTATGTTACTGAAATGAATTCATAAAAAGGGATCATCGAGAAGTTTGATGCAAAAGGGGTCCTCCAGTTCCACCACCCCACCCCTCGACCGGAGAAGGAGGAGGAGGAGGAGGAGGAGGAGGAGGAGAGAGCCATCCATCCTCGGGGGGGGGGGGGGGGTCAGGCCAGGAAGGCGTCCTGGTTGACCACGAGGGCGGCCTGGCTCTCCCTCCGCCGGTCCATCCTCCTCTTCCGCCTCCTGGTCTTCCAGCAGGCGGCGCTGGAGGCCAGCAGCCCCACGCCGATCCCCAGCAGCGCCAGGCCCAGCACCGAGATGGTGGAGCCGTGCGAGTTGAAGGCGTACGCCACCGCCGTCACCACCACGCCGGCGATGAGCACCACCACGCCGAAGGGCACCGTGCAGCGGTAGCACGAGGCGTCTGCGCCGCCCGTGGCCGCCGTCAGCTGCAGCTCGTTGATGAGCGGCACGGTGCTCAGCACCACGCTCCGGTTGTCCTTTTTGGACGGCGTCGCCGGGGTCGATGTGGTCGTCGTTGACGGTGACGGTGGCGGTGGCGGAAGAGGCGCCTTCATGGAGCTCTTGAGGGGCTTTCGGGTGCCGCCCTTGGAGGCGTGTGGGTCCTCACCCGGCACGGCCGTCTTGCCAGAGAGGAACTGGTGCGCCATCTTGAGACAGTGGTAGAAGAGCTAGCTGACAGTGAACACACACAGATATCATTACAGTTACTCCACTGCACTGCACTGCTCTGTATTCATGATGCTGCTGCTGCACTACTGGCACTTTAAAGGCTTTCAAATTGTTTTGCACAATTCAACACATGTAAATATCAGCCGTCACTTTATTGTCCTGTTCTTTTTATGTTCATTTTTATTGTTTATAGTATTTTTATAGTATTGTTTTAAATATATATACTGCAGGACGGAATGGGGAGTAAGCGTTCCATTGTACTTGTTGCAAATGGCCAATAAAACATATTGTATCTTGTATTAGTAACCATACATGCTAGCGTGTGCTGGAAGTGTCCACCTGCCTAATAGGCCTTCATAAGATAATAAAGCTAACATAGCAAATTAATTATTGTGACATGGAAGCATGTACTAAGCAATCACACCTGTTTGACCCAGTACTGCATTTTAGTCTATAAGCCTTTAACATTGCTGGGGTTCAAAAGGCAAACTAATTGGTTTCAGTCATCAATGACTTACCATTGCAGCAGCATAGCTGTCTGGCATAGTCGACACATTAATAAGCATTTAGTAAACGATCCAATCTGCTATCCTATGGCGGTTGGGTTACCGAATGCATTGCATGAAGTTAGCCAGGGGGTTGTCCTATCTATGAGCATGACAGTCAGATTCCCTGGATAGCGACAGCCAACATTATAGAGCACCTCAGTGAAACGGGAGCCGGGGGAACTTAAAAGTAAACAGTATGGTCTAATGATGAAACCCAAGATGTGTACTATTAAAAAAAAAAACGCAACACCGGCTGGTTATCAGTCTCAACCGTTTCACACGGCAGCGCCAACGCGTGTCTACTGACGCGCGCAATTGCGCATTTTGGGTGCGTAATCAGCGCATTGAAATGTTTACATTGACGTGGACACGCCTCTGAACGCCTCTAATGATGCGATGATTCAGTTGACATGGACCATCTATGCGTTACAATCCAGATTGAAAATAATAAAATAATAACAAAATAAGTACTGTTTACTTAACTTAACTTTACTTACTTGCTAAAACGACAGTTGCCAACTCCTCATCTCTTGCAACGGTGTTGCAGATCGGAGAAGTTCGTTCCCCGCATAATATATTTTTACCGAACACGGTTGGACGACCTCCTCTACAAGTCTCCGGTCTCTGAAGATATACAGTAAATCCAACCTTTTCCCGAAAGTCCAGATGCTGCAAACGACCGCATCCGCGGCTCACTCGGAGTCGCCCTGAAACGAGGAGGAATAAAAGAGGCATATCGATAGTGAACTGTGGGAGTGTCCTGCAGCTTGGGGCGCACATGCTCTCTCTACCCCCCCCCCCCCCCACCCCCTCCTCCTCCTCCTCCTCACCTACTGAACATTTAACTATTCCTGTAGCCTACTTCTATATATCTATCTGTATATCTATCTATCTATCTATCTATCTATCTATCTATCTATCTATCTATCTATCTATCTATCTATCTATCTATCTATCTATCTATCTATCTATCTACCTACCTATCTATCTATCTATCTATCTATCGGTCTGTCTGTCTGTCTGTCTAGCTGTCTGTCTAGCTGTCTGTCTGTCTGTCTGTCTGTCTGTCTGTCTTGCTGTATATCTATCTGTCTGTCTGTCTGTCTGTCTTTCTGTCTATATATATGTGTCTATCTACCTTTATGTCTCTCTGTTGGTCTGCTTGACACACATACACAAGCACCGCCCCACACACACACACACACACACACACACACACACACACACACACACACACACACACACACACACACACACCACACACACACACACACACACACACACACACACACACACACACACACACACACACACACACACGCCTGTAGCCCATAATCTACGGCAATACATCACCTTGTGTGTGTGTGCTTTGCAGACGCGCACACACACACACACACACACACACACACACACACACACACACACACACACACACACACACACACACACACACACACACACACACACACACACACACACACACACACACCCCACCCCCCGCACGTCAGAGTGTAAAGCCATGGGCATTGTATGGATATAACTCAGGATCGGCCGGGGGGCAGAGTGTTTACTGGACAGGGGATCTGCCCTGAAGCTCTTCCTTCCCATGGCTGTTCACTGGTTCCTTCCCTGCTCCACACATATCCTTCCCCACAGTGAGAGAGACACACACAACACAACACGGCCTACAGTGTGATCCCTTCTCTGCTGCCACGCCCTCCTCCGCTATACATTCACACATTCACACATTCACACACGCTATACATTCACACATTCACACGCCCTCCTCCGCTATACATTCACACATTCACACATTCACACACGCTATACATTCACACATTCACACGCCCTCCTCCGCTATACATTCACACATTCACATGCCCGACGACACTAGGCCTGTATATACATGACTGTACTTACCGTATCTATATATATATTAATCTTCAACTGCTGATATAACTACACAAACCTGCTCACTACCTGCTGTATATACATTTATATATATTTATCTTTTGATACAACTGCATACCCCTGCCTGCGCACTACCTACTACTTGTATACTTACCTTGTATATATATATATATATATAGCTATAATTCTGCATATATCTCATATCTCTACTCTAGAGACTGGTACATATTATTCAACCACTGTACATTATATCGGCACATTATATCGGCACACACTATTTTCGCTGTTCTGTACTTATTACTAATAAATAATTAGTAATAATAATGAATTAGAATCTAATCTAATTGAATCTAATCTAATATAAACTGATGTGTGTGTGTGTGTGTGTGTGTGTGATGTTACACAGTGGTCCATATGGTTTGAAAGTGTTTTCATTGTTTAAAGAGAATGCAAGTCAATCAATTCAATCAATGTTATACCCTTCAAAGGTTCATTCAATTGTTGTTTTGTTGTCACCATATTTGACCTGACATACCCTTTATCCAAAGGGAGCAGGTGAGGCGGCTAAGAGGTTCTAAGAATAATCAACACACGCATTGGGAATTGGAGCTACAACAATACTGCACTACCAAGCTGTACTACAAAGCTGTAATACCAAGCTGTATTACCAACTATCAGGACAACTTGAGTGAAGAGACAAGGACAGTAGATTCGCTTTCGTTCAGATTTGTACCAATAATATCCCTTTCGAACGTTTCCTTCAAACATTCACATTTATTTTTTCCTGTTTTCCTGACTCTGATGAATGAAGATAATTCAATTTAAACCATGAAATCTGCCGCAAACCCAACACACACTTCCTCAAAGTCTCATCTGGAAACACATGCAGAGGAAGACAAGCCATCGTCCCCCGGCCCGCCCTCCGGGGGGGCCGAGGGCCCGTCTAGACCCGGTGCGGAGACATCTGGTCGGCGTTAGCCCTGTTTATTGTGCTTCTCTCCAGTTGTCCGCCGGAACAATCCAGAAGAACAACCTCCGGTCTCTGAATTCGATTGGTTGTCACATCTGTGCAGCGCTGGGGCTGGGGATCGTAGGGGGGGGGGGGGGGGGGGATGTTTATAGAGAGGATATTGGATGTTGACAAGAGCCGCTGGATTAATATTAACACAAGACACAGATCTCGCCGTTCACAGATGTATCAACATGGCTTTGTTTGCGCTAGCGATCGACGCTATGAAGACATGAAGAAAGTGCTGATCTTACGTGATATGCTCTCATAGCTCTGTGTATAATAGCGGTGGTGGTGGTGGCGGTGGGAGTTTTTCCTCCAAAGGCTTACGTGCGCTTATTATATTTCCGAAGCTGTGTTGAGCTGGGGGCCCCAGCTTTGGAACAAATTCAACTACATATGACTGTGTGTGTTTTTGACAGATTCGACACGCACCACAGAGCGGACAAGGTCCATCGGTCCAGACCGAAGAAGGCCCCGGCAGATGACCCTGTCTGACATGTGAGCTGACAGGAGGACGGACAGCGTCGTCCCGGGCTGACCCCCCCCACCCCCCCCACGGATGGAGGGGAAGCCAAAGGTTTGAGGATTGGGTCAAACCCAGCGGCGCTTGGACAGAAGACTCCAAACAGACAATGATCGCTCATTTCCTTTTGGTGTGTCCAAAAAAATGGACATCCGTCCTCATTTCAACTGAGGACCGTGGCGTCGGAATTTCCTTGGTCCTCCGCTTGGTTTTCCTTGGTCCTCGCACGACGCCTCAAGCCAGATGCACCTGCAGTCACACTCACGCACGCACGCACGCACAGCACACACACACACACACACACACACACACACACACACACACACACACACACACACACACACACACACACACACACACACACACACACACACACACACCACACACACACACACACACACACACACACACACACACACACACACACACTTTGATCCCAGCCAAAAGACTGCACAGCCAGTGGTCTGCTGTCTGTATACCCAGCAGTGGGATACGAGAGAGTTTGTTTCCATTCTTTTCATTATTATTATTATTATTATTATTATTATTATGTGGTTGTTTTTTAACAGACGCTGAATGTGAAAGAGGTCAGAGGTCAATTGCACGGGAACAGATGATTATTTGACTTCCATACTTTTGTGTGGTTGTTCAATTACGATAACTTGGCTTGTTTGATGAGAATACATCGCAGGATTTAAGGTTTTTTTTTTGTTGTGAGAAGTCAACAGGGAAAGTACAAAATAAACAGAACACACACAGTATCCCCTTTCCCCCCCGAAGCCGGGATTAATAGCTAACGTCCAAAACTGAGTTGACACTGGTTCCCAAGTGGTCTTTCTTTCCCGACTGTCTGGCGTTTTTGCAATTCAATGAAAACATCGACCAAAAATTGCGTGGCTATGCTTTGGAAGAGATGACCGGAAACCAGAAAACAAGTATATCGGGATTTTTCACACCCCGATGATGACAAACGCTTTCCCTTCCCCCGTGGCTGCACTGCAGGGTCATGTGAACAAACTGCTTACTAAAACCAGCGGCTGCAAAAAAAGCGCCTGCTATATCACTTCCTTTTTCCCCCGGTCCATTTGTGTGTCCGACATGACAATGTCCGTTTTTTTTCTCTCTTTGCTTTTTGGATCCATTTCTCCTGGGATACAAGCCCCGCCTTCCCCCCCCACACAACCCCCCCCCACCCCCACCCCACCCTCCCGATGCTTCCTTTCTGGACCCGCCACAACAGATGGAACTGCTGCAGCGGGCAGATACTGCGACCGGTACACCACGCAGTATCCACACACAGCACCGAGCAGGGTGTCCTGTGGGTCTACATGTGTGTCCACGTTCCCATGAATCATTCCCTCACAGAAGAAGAAGAAGAAGTAGGGCTGGCTCACTTTGAAGGAGAACAATAGTCCCCTATAAAACACCCCATGTAGCCCGACTGGAATCTGTTGTGAATGTACTGTATGTTTTTAATTGAGTCACCGAAAGGTTACTGCTGCTTTGGATAAAAGCATCTGCTAAATGACTGTAATGTAGTGTGTGTGTGTGTGTGTGTGTGTGTGTGTGTGTGGTGTGTGTGCGTGGGTTTCTTCTTTAAAAGAAGTAGCACTGCCTCATTCACAGATCTGGAGAATTGCAAGGATGGGTCTGTGATGTTAATAAGTTGGTTTCCACGGCTGTCGCTCTTAAATTGATCTGCTGTTGTGATTGGCTGCTTCCGTTTTGCATCCCTTCTTTTATTATTCCCAAACAGGTTTCAGGATTGATGAGATGACGGTGTGTGTGCATGTGTGCGTGTGTGTGTGTGTGTGTGTGTGTGTGTGTGTGTGTGTGTGTGTGTGTGTGTGTGTGTGTGTGTGCGTGAAGGCAGGAGTGCCATACCGCGGTGTACTCTATGACCCCGCTGACCCTTGAATTGGAAGCCCTTCCTGTGGCCGTGTATTTACACTGAGAAGCAGGATGTGAGGTAATTCCGCGGTTGTCGAGCGGAACCCTCAGAGAAAAAAGCCGAAAAAATGACAAACACAGACGGAGGGGGGGGGGGGCTAGGGAGGGGGGGGGGAGAGAGATCGAAATATCGGGAGGCTTCGTCTCCCTTCGACGGTGCTTTGAGAGGTCGTCGCTTGGCTGACTTTATCGGCCTGAGTTTGCCTTAGTTTCTATTTGCTTTCTCTTTGCTTTCTCTCCTGAATGACATAAGCTCTCCCTGCCCCTCCCTTTGTTTAGTGCCTCTTAATAAGGACTCTTAGAATTGTGATTATACTGTTTATATATAAAAATTACAATTCTAAGAGTCCTTATATATATATATATATATATATATATATATATATATATATATATATATATATATATATATATATATATATATAATTATCTTACAGTGCAATGAGTTTTTACACAACTGGGACTTGCAAGCACAGCTTTGAAAGTGGAATGAACATTTCATACACTTACAAATGTCTTCTGTTGTTGCTCCTAGTGCGTGTGTGTGTGTGTGTGTGTGTGTGTGTGTGTGTGTGTGTGTGCGTGAAAACAGATGGGAATGTAGCGGTTTGAAGCCATAAAACAGAGCAATGACCCCTCAGAAAATAAGCAGAGCTAACCATGACTTGTAACCACTTACAGTTCATTCTCTTCTCTCTCTTCAGACTCTTTTAACTTCCATCAATTTTTCAGAATATCCCAAATATATTATAATATTATTTTTCCAACAAGTGGGACGTGAACCTGCCGTGTTGCCAGAGAAGATAAAGCCCCTTCCAATAGAACCAATGGGGCTGGCTCATTCCACACATGGCGTGTGTGTTTCATCCAATATGACCCGTAGAAGTGAGTGAGAAGTGGATGTGGAACGCCACCCAGATGTTTCCTGGTCTGCAGACGATCTGACAGACCCGTGCCCGTGCCATCACCCCGCAGAGAACAGGGCAACACGGGCTCAGGCCTGCTTAGAATCATATCTCTTCCCTTGATGTGTCCGACACATTTTTTTTTAATACTGAAGTTTTGAATACTTTTCAACCCACCCACCCCCCCGCCCCCCCCCCCCACACACACACACACACACACTCTATGTTTCCTGTTCTTGTATGCGGGGATTTTAGTGAATGATGAAAATCCTCTGTTTCTAATCACGTGCTGATTAGTTATCTCTTCAGTCCCTCTTCATATTAAATATGAAAAACAATAGATTGATAAACTGCTACTGCGTTCCATTACACTCTGAATGGCTGGGCCAGGGTGCATCATGTCACCTAATTACCACATTTGAACAGTGTTGAAGCGTCGTCGGATGACAGCCACTTAGTTTGAGTCAGATGCGTCCTGCTTTTAGCATATGCTATGATTAGATTAGATTCGATTCAAATGTATTGTCATTGTATTGTCAAGAACAAGTGTACAGTACAGCCAAAATAATTTGGTGTCTAACCAGAGTGCAAATGTTGCAGTAAAGTGCATGGTAATATATATGAATAATATGTAAAAAACAGTCTTCTAAAAAACTACTACTAAAAACAGGTATAAAATAACATAGAGTAGGTTTGAGATATGTGCAGAATTATAGCTATATATATATATATATATATATATATATATATATATATATATATATATATACAAGGTAAGTGTACAAGTATAAACAGGTAGTGAGCAGGGGTATGCAGTTATATTAACTGTTGAAGATTAATATATATATATATATATATATATACGGTAAGTACAGTAAAAATGTACATGACTATGTAAACAATAAATATGTAAACTATTGGTAGAGGTAGGGAGTTATGATACAGTGCAAGGCCGTTGAAGACATGGATGGTGAAAGGGTATTCAAGGGTATTCAACTCAGCGGAGTTCAGAGTTCGTATGTTGGGCAGCAGAAGGGGGGGGGGGGGGGGCGGGGGCTGTCATCGTGGTGCAGAGTTCAGAGAGATGACAGCTGAGGGGAACAAGCTGTTCCTGAGCCTGCTTGACTTGGAACAAAGGTTTCTATAGGGCGGGGAGGAGGGCAAACAGTCCATGGTTGGGGTGAGAGGTGTCTGACTATTTTTTGTGCCTTCCTCAGACATGGTTTTTGGTGAGTAGTGTTTATTGCAGGGAGGGGTAATCCAACGATGCGTTGGGCGGTTTTCACCACCCTCTGCAGCCCTTTACGCTCGGAAACCGTGCAGTTGGCGTACCACACTGTGATACAGTTGGTGAGGATACTTAAAATGGCACACCGGTAAAAGTTCACCAGAATCTGAGGGGACAGGTGGGCTTTCCTCAGTCTCCTCAGGAAGAAGAGCCGCTGGTGAGCCTTCTTTACCAGTGATACCTACAGTATAGGGTGAGAAGCTCAGTCACTCGTGAGAGACTCGGAGTAGAGCCGCTGGTGGTTCGGGCATCTAGTAAGGATGCTTCCTGGTCGCCTCCCGAGTGAGGTTTTCCAGGCACATCCAATTGGGAAGAGACCACGGGGCAGACCGAGGTACAGGTGGGGTGATTACATCTCCACACTGGCCTGGGAACGCCTCGGGATCCCCCAGTCAGAGCTAGTCCATGTTGCCAGGGAGAGGGAAGTTTGGAGTCCCCTGCTGAAGCTGCTACCTCCGCGACCCGATTACGGATAAGCGGGAGAAGATGGATGGATGGACCTACAGTATAACACACACACACACGTGTGGACGTTGGGCGTCAGTTTAGCTCAGGAGGGCAAATAGACGATCTCAGGAGGTAGCGCAGTCGCCTCACAACCGGAAGGATGCTGGTTCGATCCCCGCCTCCTCCTAGCAAAAGCTGTCGAGGTGTCCTTGAGCAAGACACCCTAACCCTAACTGCTCCTGACGTGCTGGCTGTCTCCGCCGTCGGTGGTTGAATGTGTGTATGAATGGGTGAATGTGAGACTTGATATGTAAAGCGCTTTGAGTAAGCGCTTTACACATTGGTTAGAAAAGCGCTATATAAAAATAATATATAAATTATAAAATTTACCACACACACACACACTTATATTGAACTGTCAACAAGACTCGAATAATACACGACCGATAAGTAGACAATATTATGCTGCCACCGTGTGGCTAAAACGAGAACTCCACCACACAAAGTTTGTGAAAACAGACATCTGCTGGGCGTTTGAATTCCACACAGCCCAGATTCCATCGTGGAAGACATTTCCAGAAAGCCACCGCTGGGAATACCACCCCGCACACCCCTGACACTGGGTGGGCCATAGATTCATTAAAAGATCTGTAGATTCAGTTTGAAAGGGAATTGAACAGGGTTACAAGTTAAAATGCTAACTATTATCAACACAGTATTTCAGCCAGAGGGTTACATTCTGAGATGTAACATGTATCCAAGATTTAAGTAAATAAATGACATACATGACTATACAAGCACAAACCCCTATAACAAAAAGCATGCTGCATGCTGGCATGTGTGTGCAATGTGCATACATGGTTATGCTTGGCCATCTAAACGTACAACACCCCTGCCATCTCCGAGATGGGATGGACCCTCCTTTCACGTCCACGTCGAAGACGGGTAAACGCCGGGTAAACCACCATGTCACATTAACATCGGGTCTGGTTTGTTCCACGTAGGTGTGCCAAAGCCCCAGCACAGCACAGCACAGCACAGCACACACACACACACACACACACACACACACACACACACACACACACACACACACACACACACACACACACACACACACACACACACACACACACCACACACACACACACACACACACACGTGACTAGTAGCCAGTTGTAGAACTGACATGACTAAACATGGGACAGACCCCCATAATTAAGATGAAGAGCTGTGCCGTTTTTAGCCTGCGATGACGCCTCTGCATGGGAATAGAGAGGGAGGTCCTCTGGGAATAGGGGGAGGCCCTCTGGGATTAGGGGGGGAGGTCCTCTGGGAATAGAGAGGGAGGTCCTCTGGGATTAGGGGGAGGTCCTCTGGGATTAGGGGGGGAGGTCCTCTGGGAATAGAGAGGGAGGTCCTCTGGGATTAGGGGGAGGTCCTCTGGGAAGAGAGGGGGAGGTCCTCCCTCTGGGAAGAGGGGTAGATCCTCTGGGAAGAGAGGGAGGTCCTCTGGGAATAGAGAGGGAGGTCCTCTGGGATTAGGGGGAGGTCCTCTGGGAATAGGGGGAGGTGCTCTGGGAATAAAGGGGGAGGTCCTCTGGAAATAAAGGGGGAGGTCCTCTGGGAATAAAGGGGCGGTCCTCTGGGAATAAAGGGGGCGGTCCTCTGGGAATAGGGGGAGGTCCTCTGGGATTAGGGGGAGGTCCTCTGGGATTAGGGGGAGGTGCTCTGGGAATAGAGGGAGGTCCTCTGGGAATAAAGGGGGAGGTCCTCTGGGAATAGGGGGAGGGCCTCTGGGAATAACGGGGGGAGGTCCTGGGATAAAGGGGAGTCCTCTGGGAAGGGGGAGGGCCTGGAATAACGGGGAGGAGGTCCTCTGGGAATAAAGGGGGAGGTCCTCTGGGAATAAAGGGAGAGGTCCTCTGGGAAAAGGGGAGGTCATCTGGGAAAAGGGGGAGGTCCTCTGGGATTAGGGGGAGGTCATCTGGGATTAGGGGGAGGTCCTCTGGGAATAGGGGGAGGTCCTCTGGGAATAGGGGAGGGATGTCCTCTGGGAATAGGGGGAGGTCCTCTGGGATTAGGGGGAGGTCCTCTGGGAATAGGGGGGAGGTCCTCTGGGATTAGGGGGAGGTCCTCTGGGAATAGGGGAGGGAGGTCCTCTGTGAATAGGGGGAGGTCCTCTGGGATTGGGGGGAGGTGCTCTGGGATTAGGGGGAGGTCCTCTGGGATTAGGGGGAGGTGCTCTGGGAATAGAGGGAGGTCCTCTGGGAATAAAGGGGGAGGTCCTCTGGGATAGGGGAGGGCCTCTGGGAATAACGGGGGAGGGAGGTCCTCTGGGAATAACGGGGAGGGAGGTCCTCTGGGAATAAAGGGGGAGGTCCTCTGGGAATAAAGGGGGAGGTCCTCTGGGAAAAGGGGGAGGTCCTCTGGGATTAGGGGGAGGTCATCTGGGATTAGGGGAGGTCCTCTGGGAATAGGGGGAGGTCCTCTGGGAATAGGGGAGGGATGTCCTCTGGGAATAGGGGGAGGTCCTCTGGGATTAGGGGGAGGTCCTCTGGGAATAGGGGGGAGGTCCTCTGGGATTAGGGGGAGGTCCTCTGGGAATAGGGGAGGGAGGTCCTCTGTGAATAGGGGGAGGTCCTCTGGGATTGGGGGGAGGTGCTCTGGGATTAGGGGGAGGTCCTCTGGGAATAGGCGGGGAGTTTCCTCTGGGAATAGGGGAGGGAGGTCCTCTGGGAAGAGGGGGAGGTCCTCTGGGAATAGGGGGGAGGTCCTCTGGGAATAGGGGGAGGTCCTCTGGGATTAGAGGGGGAGGTCCTCTGGGATTAGAGGGGGAGGTCCTCTGGGAATAGGGGGAGGTCCTCTGGGATTAGGGGGAGGTTCTCTGGGAGGAGGGGAGGTCCTCTGGGAAATTGGGGAGGTGGGAGAGTCCATGGGAAGGTCATTTAATCTACCCAGTTTTCATCTATAGCATTAGGCCTAATTGCAAGGACGCTGAGCCAAATTCTGAATTAAAATGAAAAATGACAAATGCTTTTGTAAGTAATTCAGTATTTGTTTGGATACAGATAACGTCTATCGTTATATCAGAATTAAAATGGTATTTTTGTAAAAAACAACAACGTGAAAAGTGATTTATTATTTGTTTAGATAGAGCTATTAATATAGACCAATTAAAAAAGTGAAACAAAATAAAGAAATGTATATATATAGATTTCTTTAGGTCTACAGAATGAGAGATGGCGTCTAGTCTCTCCTACACAGTGATCATGATCAGGGAAAAACAAACACAAGCACACAGGCCTACAGCATCTCCCCTTATTGTTATCACGTCCATCGTCGGTCTTCTTCTCCAAGGACACGGGGTTGTTTATACAAACCCCCAACGTGTAATTGCAGTCCAGTCATTTCGGGGCGGATAGCCAAACAACATAAGCATTTCCTCCTCTTTAAAAAGTGCATGATCCTTCCTCTGTCCACTTCTTTAGATTGAAGAAAGAAAAAAAACGTCGACTCCTTCTAAATCCCAGCAGATGTGTGGAGGAGGCCAAAAATAGCGCTTCAGAGAGAGAGAGAGAGAGAGCGACAGAGAGAGAGATGGACAGACTCCTATAACTAGTAGCTGGTAGTATGATGAGACCATCCCTCTACTTTACTCCCAGTTTAACCACTCACTGTAAACCCAAGCGGCCAGTGGCTCCCAGTCGACTGGCTGGCCCATGAGTGAGTTACGACAAGACGTGCACTTCGGCCGCTCCCAGATCTTCCAGATCTGATCTCAGATCCGTGTGTGGGGGGGGTGAGTATGGGCTACAACACACACACACACACACACACACACACACACACGTTTGACTTGAAATATGAACCGCATCCGGCTTGCATGCTGGCTTGCTGTCTTTTGAGGATGTTTT
>CM051014.1:6800521-6875521 GCA_027704905.1 Muraenolepis orangiensis | reverse complement strand
GTGGTGAGGAAATTGTAGTCGTTATGGTCTGGCCGGGTAATGATGTATAAACTGATGCATTCTCTTGTCTCTCTGGCTGGTGCAGGTAAAGGCTTAGGGCAGGAGGGGGGGGGGGGGATTACCATGGGCTAAATGCCCGTATCGTTTTGCGGTAGCTTGTGTGTCTGCCTGGCTCTACCTAGCACTTTAAACCAGAGCACACCTGTGTGTGTGTGTGTGTGTGTGTGTGTGTGTGTGTGTGTGTGTGTGTGTGTGTGTGTGTGTGTGTGTGTGTGTGTGTGTGTGTGTGTGTGTGTGTGTGTGTGTGTGTGTGTGTGTGTGTGTGTGTGTGTGTGTGTGTGTGTGTGTGTGTGTGCTTAGTTGGTACCTTGGAGGCAGGTAGACTTTCACTGACAAAAGCTCCCCTAACTGATCTTGCTTTGTTGCAACGGCTATGATACCCATGGTGATGATGCACCATGGTGACGCTAGATTTCCTCCTCCGATTCTGCTTTTGTTTAAAAAACACACACACACACACACACACACACACACACACACACACACACACACACACACGTGTGTGTAAGCCAAAACCTCCGCTGGGCATTTGAACACTTAAGAGGGACGTAGACTTCATTAGGTTTCTTACAAGTTAGTTTGGACTGAGTACCGAGACCGGGATCCTATAAAAATGCTGTGAAGACCACTTCTCATCTTCCTCATCTTCCTCATCCGTTTGCTGGGAAATACGCTTTCATTTCCACACGCGCCGGTTGTGTCACACACACACACACACACACACACACACACACACACACACACACACACACACACACACACACACACACACACACACACACACACACACACACACACACACACACACACACACACACACACACACACACACACACACGCGACTGTGTTTCACCGACTGAAACCATCTAACGTACCGTGAGGGAACCATGAGGATAAGCGACCAGAGAGAGAGAGAGAGGGACACTCTGGGGGGGGGGGGGGGGGTCCTGAGGAGTTGAACGGGACATGTTGAACTGGAAGGCTGTGATGGGGTTTTTCTCCCTGAGGCAGAAGAAGAACCGTGGTGAGCGTGTCCGTGGGTCATGGAGAAGCCGCAGCTACGAAGTCTCGGACACCAGGTAGCGGAGTGAGCTTCAGTCGTGAAGTATAGTAGTAGTAGTAATATTAATAATGATGATGATACTCCTAATAATACAATTCAGAATGTCGAGTTCTTTATTGTCTATCAGGATTGATAGAAGAGCGTCTCTGCACACTGCTACTACTGCTACTACAAATTCTGCTACTAATTCTTACTACTATACTACTAGTACTGCTGCTGCAGTTAATACTACAGTTAATAATACTGCTACTACTATTACTTTTACAGTTACTTCTACTGCTACTACTACAACAGTTACTGCTGCTACTGCTGCAGTTAATACTACTGCTGCTACTACTACTACTTCTTCTACTGTTACTACTACTACTACTACTACTACAGTTACTGCTACTATTGCTACTAATAATACTTCTACAGTTACTGCTACTATTACTACTACTACTACTACTACTTGTACAGTTACTACTACAGTTACTACTGCTTCTAGTACTACTACTACTACCATTACAGTTACTGCTACAACTTCTACAGTTTCTTCTACTGCTACTATTTCTACTACTGCTACTAATATACAAATAAAAACGATAATGATAATGCATGAAGCAATACTTCATCAGTGTAGGGCCAACTGATGTCTTAAATACATATGTGGTTGTAGCATTGCGTTGTATAATTTGTGCCTAATAGCTACAACATATTGACCATTTATGTACAAATGTGGACTTACTTTGTAATATGGAGAACCAAGTGGCACACACACACTGTGTGTGTGTGCGTGCGTGCGTGTGTGCGTGTGTGTGTGCGTGCGTGCGTGCGTGCGTGCGTGCGTGCGTGCGTGCGTGCGTGCGCGCGTGCGCGCGCGCGCGCAGGAAACAAGCAAAACAAACAGATTAGCGATGCCTTTCACCGATAGGTGCGAGCACCGCTGTCCTTCCTGGGATACTTATCCGACAAGTGCCAGCATCCCAGTGTGGCTGAGGGCTGAGCAGGCTTGTAATGCCACCGTTCATCCTGTAATTACAGTCAGCAGAGAGAGAGAGAGAGAGAGAGAGAGAGAGAGAGAGAGAGAGAGAGAGAGAGAGGAGAGAGAGGAGAGAGAGGAGAGAGAGGAGAGAGAGAGAGAGAGAGAGAGAGAGAGAGAGAGAGAGAGAGAGAGAGAGAGAGAGAGAGAGAGAGAGAGAGAGAGAGAGAGAGAGAGAGGAGAGAGAGAGAGAGAGAGAGAGAGAGAGAGAGAGAGAGAGAGAGACTGTCTGGTGTGATTTATGTGCGATCCCCATGTTGGCGGAATCTTGACTAATACCGTAATTTCATTTCACACCATCTGATTTGCGTATAATAGTTTGTACGCATTTGTATAATGACGCCGACGTTAAGCGCTTATCGACGTGCCACTCAAAACAGACGATGTTAGCCTCTGGGGACTATTTGAGTCTTGTGGAATTTCATACTGCTTGTTTTCCTAATGTCTATAGATTCGTAGCTCCGATTATGTCAGCGTGTGTGTACTCTGTTAATGGGAATATGCATAAAGCATGCATTGTTTATTTTGTATCCACTGGTTATTGAACTGTGTGTGTGTGATTAATATCAATAAGTGAGGTTCTAGGCAAAGACCTAATTTTGGTCTCTGGTGGTAAAACTTGTGATCGGAATTTGATGGGTTTTGTGTGTGTGTGTGTGTGTGTGTGTGTGTGTGTGTGTGTGTGTGTGTGTGTGTGTGTGTGTGTGTGTGTGTGTGTGTGTGTGTGTGTGTGTGTGTGTGTGTGTGTGTGTGTGTGTGTGTGTGTGTGTGTGTGTGTGTGTGTGTGTGTGTGTGTGTGTGTGTGTGTGTGTGTGTGTGTGAGAGATTAATATCAATAAGTGAAGTTCTAGGCAAGACCTCATTTTGGTCTCTGGTGGAAAAACTTTGATGGGGAGAAATTGCATTTCTTTTGATGGGTGTTCAGTGGGAACACGGCCATCAGGTTTGCAGGGCTGTCTCATTGTGTTTGTATCGTGGTGGTGGTGGTGTGTGCAGGCACAGAGAGAGAGGGAGAGAGGGAGAGAGGGAGAGAGAGAGAGGAGGAAGCTGTCGCGGTTCATAGGAAATGCCGCGTTTTTGTTTTGGAAACACCACATTTTTCCGAAGACTCCTCAACTAGGCTTTGAAAAAAAAACGGATGAGTCCTGAGGTGACCTATACACGGTTACATATGTCTATATACTGTAACATATGTGTATATACTGTTACATATGTGTATACTTACATTTACATTTAGGACATTTGGCAGACGCTTTTATCCAAAGCGACTTACAAGGAGTTTGTTTGTTGAAGTAGACAATAGCATAACGCTGAGGTATGCAAACATAGAAATAGAGCAGTTCACAAGTATTCATATTAACAAGATGAATAACACAATGTCGTACTGCCAGGTCACCTGCTTAAGTAGCTGTGATAAGAGCGTGTTATCAACATTAAGGATATACACTTGCTAGAATATACAACATGCTAAGAGCTATTAATGTCAGGACTTAACGCAAGTTAGGGGTTCACAAAGGAGAAGGACGGTTCATGGAGAGTCCAGGTGGACTCTGAACAGGTGGGTCTTGAGTCTCTTGCGGAAGCTGACGAGGGACTCTGCCGTCCTCACATGAGACGGGAGTTCATTCCACCACTGTGGAGCCAGAGCCGTGAAGAGCTGGGTCTTGGAAGAGTGATGCTTGGTTGTTTTCAGTGAAGGTCGAACAAGTTGCCTGGCAGAAGTTGAGCGGAGCGCTCTGGCTGGGATGTAGGGCTTGACCAACGTTTGGAGGTAGGTTAGGGCAGTTCCATTGACTGCCCTGAATGTCAGTACCAGAGTCTTGAACTTGATGCGAGCATTTACCGGAAACCAGTGGAGATCGCGGAAGAGAGGGGTCACGTGGGAGAATTTTGGTAGGGTTGAATACCAGGCGTGCTGCTGTGTTCTGGATGCGTTGGCTGGGCTTGGTTGCAGAGGCGGGGAGTCCCGCCAGGAGAGAGTTGCAGTCGAGGCGGGTGATGACGAGCACTTGGACCAGGATCTGCGCCGCTTCACGTGTGAGGAAGGGCCGGATCCTGCGGATGTTGTAGAGGGCAATTCTGCAAGATCGGGCCACTGCGGTGACGTTGGCATTGCAGGACAGCTGGTCATCTAGCACCACACCAAGGTCTCTTGTTGTGGTTAAGGGGGAGACTTGGGTGTTCTCGATGGTGACCAGTAGGTCCATCTGAGGGCAGTCTTTCCCCGGTATGAAGAGGAGCTCAGTCTTGTCAAGGTTGATCTTCAGGTGGTTGGCGGCTGTCCATCTGCTGATGTCGGCCAGGCATTTAGAGATGCGTGTTGCGATTTGGGTTTCTGAGGGGGGAAAGGAGAGAAACAGTTGAGTGTCATCTGCATAGCAGTGATAGGAGAAGCCATGAGATGTGATTACAGAGCCTAGAGATTTAGTGTAAAGAGAAAACAGAAGGGGTCCCAATACTGAGCCTTGAGGGACTTCGGTGTCCAGGGTGCAGGGTCTGGACAGGGAACCGTTCCATGTGACCTGATAAGTGCGATCTGTGAGGTAGGAGGTGAACCAGGATAACGCAGTTCCATCGATTCCAAGCTCAGCGAGAGTGGAGAGAAGGATCTGGTGGTTCACTGTGTCGAACGCCGCAGACAGGTCGAGAAGGATCAGTACTGATGAGAGGGACGAGCTTCTGGCCTCACATTTACATTTACATTTAGGGCATTTGGCAGACGCTTTTATCCAAAGCTACTTACAAGGTGTACATTTGTTGAAGCAGACAATAGCATAACACTGAGGTACGCAAACATAAAAATAGAGCAGTTCACAAGTATTCATATTAACAAGATGAATAACACTATTTCGTACTGCCAGGTCACCTGCTTAAATAGCTGTGATAAGAGCGTGTTATCAACATTAAGGATATACACTTGCTAGAATATCCAACATGCTAAGAGCTATTAATGTCAGGACTTAAGCAAGTTATGGGTTCACAAAGGAGAAGGAGGGTTCACGGAGAGTCCAGGTGGACTCTGAACAGGTGGGTCTTGAGTCTCTTGCGGAAGCTGGCGAGGGACTCTGCCGTCCTGACATGAGACGGGAGTTCATTCCACCTGTGGAGCCAGAGCCGTGAAGAGCTGGGTCTTGGACGAGCGATGCTTGGTTGTCATCAGTGAAGGTCGAACAAGTCGCCTGGCAGAAGTTGAGCGGAGCGCTCTGGCTGGGATGTAGGGTTTGACCAACGCCTGGAGGTAGGCTGGGGCAGTTCCATTGACTGCCCTGAAGGTCAGCACCAGAGTCTTGAACTTGATGCGAGCATTTACCGGAAGCCAGTGGAGATCACGGAAGAGAGGGGTCACGTGGGACAATTTTGGTAGGTTTGAATACCAGGCGTGCCGCTGCGTTCTGGATGCGTTGGCGGGGCTTGGTTGCAGAGGCGGGGAGTCCCGCCAGGAGAGAGTTGCAGTAGTCGGGGCGGGTGATGACGAGCGCTTGGACCAGGATCTGCGCCGCTTCACGTGTGAGGAAGGGCCTCACGAAGAGACTCTGTCACTGCGAGCAGTGTACTGTCACATATGTGTGTATACTGTTACATGTGTCTTTTTACTGTTACATGTGTCTACATAATGTTACATGTGTCTTTTTACTGTTACGTGTGTCTACATACTGTTACATGTGTCTTTTTACTGTTACATGTGTCTTTTTACTGTTACATGTGTCTACATAATGTTACATGTGTCTTTTTACTGTTACGTGTGTCTACATACTGTTACATGTGTCTTTTTACTGTTACATGTGTCTACATAATGTTACATGTGTCTTTTTTAGAAGAGCAAATACTAAATACAATTATGTATAGAAATACTACCACACGTAAAACTATTTATCATATCAATTGGCCGACAATGATTGACATCCAATCGTTAGCGTATCAGACCCGTGTCCAGAAAATAGCATAACGGGTTATAAAGGTATATCCATCATTGAATGTTTGAGATGTTCTCTTGTACCCCCAGGGCTCAGGGGAAGGAGGTGGCGTTCCTCAAATCGGCCCTCGGGAAGGAGACCCCGTTCTTGATGACGCCCCTTCTCCCCGTCCTCACCTCCAACTCGGCCTCCACCTCTGCCTCCACCTCGGGGATGACCTCTACCTCTGCCTCCAGCTCGGCGAAGACCCCCGTCTCGGCGACGACCTCCACCTCCTCCTCCCAGGGCGGAGTCAGTGTCAGGAAACGCAGGCGGCTGGCAGCCAATCCTGGTGGCCTTCGCTGGAATGCCGGAGGTGGGTCTGTCTGTCTGTTTTCTTGTCTGACTGTCTGTCTGTCTGTCTGTCTCTGTTCCCGTCTGTCTGTCTCTCCCTGCCTGTCTCTCTGTCTTTGTTCCTGTCTGTGTCTGTTTGCTTGTCCGTCTGTCTGTTCCTGCCTGTGTCTCTATCTCTGTTCCTGTCTCTCCATCGGTGTTCCTGTCTGTCTGTCTCTCTCTGCTTGTCTCTCTGTCTCTGTTCTGTCGGACTGTTTTCTTGTCTGACTGTCTGTCTGTCTCGGTTCCTGTCTGTCTGTCCCTGCCTGTCTCTTTGTCTCTGTTCCTTGCTGTCTGTTGGTTCCAGCCTGTCTCTCTGTTGCTATTTTGTGTACTTGCCTCTCTCTGTTCCACATGGTGTCTCATAATGACTCTCTGCTGTCAATCACTACTATACTTACTGATTTGGTAGAAGAGGACATCAAAGTAGTCAGTTTTGAAAGAAATCACACACACACACACACACACACACACACACACACACACACACACACACACACACACACACACACACACACACACACACACACACACACACACACACACACACACTCCCACACTCCCTCCACCCACCCGCTGGTCCTGTGTGCGTCCTGCCGGAGCCTCAGTGTTGACATTTAGCGAGCTCCTCCTAGCCCCACCCTTCGGGAGAATGATAATGCTCTTCCTGTTGGGGCCGATTATACCCACACAGTCCTCATCTCCCCCCCGCCCCCCCTCGCTCTCTTCCTCTTCCTCTTCTCCCGCCATGAATACCGCTTTGTTTCCTATCTCCTCGTCCCTCCTCCTCTTGTCTACTGTATTCTCCCGCTTACATTTCTGGAGCTTTATTGTTGGAGATAGTAGTGGAGATGTTGTGAAATAGTGTTTGTGTGTGTGAACAGTTGCTCCTGTCTTCCCTGTTGTCGTGTGATGTTTCTCTGAAAGATCTTCCGGAGATGAGCCGTACAACTGTTGATTTGTATATAGTTATATTTTGCTACTTTTTCTGTGCAATAACTTAATACACACGTTACAAACACCCCACCGGTGGGTGGGTGGGGGTGTGTGTGTGTGTGTGTGTGTGTGTGTGTGTGTGTGTGTGTGTGTGTGTGTGTGTGTGTGTGTGTGTGTGTGTGTGTGTGTGTGTGTGTGTGTGTGTGTGTGTGTGTGTGTGTGTGTGTGTGTGTGTGTGTGTGTGTGTGTGTGTGTGTGTGTGTGAATCCCATCCTGTTCTAAAGTCCACCCCAACTCCAAGGTTTTCCTCTCTTCTTCTTATGTTATGTCATTCTATGTTACTTATAATAAACCTCAATGTCCGTCGTTTCTGACATCAGCCACTAGAGGGGGCTGTGGCTTAAGCCGCGAGTCGTCTATAGCCGACTGTGTCCCTGTGTTGGTTTGGACCAGCGGTTAACCTTACACTGTGGTGAAAGTGTTCATATTTGCTCATTTGCGAGAGTGTCATGGAAACTGAACCCAATGTTCCATTCTCTCTTTATTCTCTCTTTATAGTCCGGTAGAAGGTCCTCAAAGGAGAAAATCACACATTTAGCTGTCGATTGAGTGAGGGAGAATTGTTTTTTAGCACTTCTGCGCTGCGAGAAAGAATGATAAGAATATTGTTATTGTGCGTAGAAATTGTATTTTGTGAAATATTTAGGAATCACAGCTTGGAACAATTATTGCCCAGCTTTGTCAGTGTGAGTGATGGAGTTGCGTGTGAACACACGTGAACGGGAATGGGCGCCACGATGTTCTGTCAATTAAAGTCTGTACAGACCGTAAAAAACGATAAGGTGTATTCAATTGGATAGCTGTTCAATAAAACAACCAACCAACCAGACAGTCTTGGCACATGTACATGCTTGCACATATTACTGCCTCATTTTGCCTTCGGCTTAATTTCCGATATTGATTTTACCATAAGGAGGTGAGGGGTGGTGTGGGTGTGGTAATTTGAGTAAGACGAGGTTAAAACAAACACATTTGTACGTGTAGGTCAGTGTTTGCTGCTCCGATTTTTGTCGCTCCCTTTACGCTAGCGTTTCGCTTTAAAAGTTCCCTTAACGCAGCGAAACGTTGCCAAATTTGATATTGATTTTGATAATTTGTGTCCAGTCAGAGTTGTGGGTAAATGTAGTTTGGTTGAAGCAATGAACCAACTGTATTGTATTGAGCGAGAAATGTACCAGGCCTTCATGTACCAGGGTGCATTGCACGGGAGATTCCGATGTAGAGATCTATATGAATATATCTGGGTAACAAGAGGTTACCGTGTAATCAGTACTGAACACTTTGAGGGGAAATAAAAAGGTTGTTCAACTTTTCTGTGAATCATCCTGCTAGCTTTGGGGCTATTACTTTGTTGGCCAAAACATAGCGTTAGGTGACAAAAAATAATAAAGTCAGTCAATGGTCATCGGCCCTCTTGGGCCCTGCTGGTCTTGGTGGACCTTCTCCACCTCTGCCCGAATGAGGAGTAAAACCTCCATGCATGAGTAACTCTCACACATTCTCATTTCTCTCTCTCTCTGGGTCGGCGACAAGTGGAGCAAGGCACCGCCAGGGGGTCTCTTGTTCGCTCTCGTCAGCACGGGTTCTGGTCGGAGGCCTGGGCCTCTCTGCTCTCTTCGGTCGCATACTCTGGCTCGAATTGACAGGGCTGAATATCTCAGTCGGCCAAGACATTGTCACATGTATCCGAGTCCTTAACATCCTCCGCAGTCATATTCTGGGATGCCGTTTTCTGTGTTGGAATTGTAGCTATTTTCCAATAAAAGTGAAGAGAAGCAGGGCATGGTTGTGTTTTGGAGAGGCATTTAGACCACGCCCCCCTGGCTACATTTGACCATGTAGCCCACGCCCCCTGGCTACATTTGACCGTCTATACCACGCCCCCTGGCTATGTTTGACAATCCAGACCACGCCCCCTGGCTATGTTTGACAATCCAGACCACGCCCCCTGGCTACCTTTTGACCATCCAGACCACGCCCCCTGGCTACCTTTTGACCATCCAGACCACGCCCCCTGGCTACCTTTTGCCCATCCAGACCACGCCCCCTGGCTACCTTTTGCCCATCCAGACCACGCCCCCTGGCTACCTTTTGACCATGAGGCGGAGAAATCCCAGCCGGCAGCCTGTAGTTCTTTCCTGGTCTCCAATGACGTAAAAAGAACCACATGTTTTGCAGCGTTCTCGGTCAACGTAGCACACGGGTATTTATTGCTTCAAGTGGACTATCGTTTGATTGATATCAACACTGACTGGACATCCGCATCAAATGTGGCAACGTTTTACTCCTCGATTGGAATGGTGTTTTGTATCTTTTATTTGTGTCTGTATTCTCCTGTTTGTTGGCTTATTCCCCGTCTTTCTCTCTCTTTCTCTTTTAATGGTTTTGTTTGTCAAAATGGCACAATGTGTAGACTCCCTCACACACACACACACACGTTTTGACAGACTTTTGGTCTAAAGATGAAGGATGGAGAGGCTGATGTGCTCTAGCTACGGGGCGCCGGCCTTGTTCGGCATTATGATTCATAAAACGGGAAAGTGTTTTGAAGATATCACATGGTGTCTTCTTGGCTAGATGTTAGTGAGCTATTTTCACATCTCTCTATTTTCTTGCTGCTTTGTTTGTTGGGTGCTTTTAGAGGTGTGTGTTTGTGTGTAACGTGGGTGAGAATTCCCCCCCCCCCCCCCAACCCCCGAGGTGTGTTTTGTGTTAGTGTTTTGTTTGTTGTTAACATAGTCAGAGAGAGAGAGAGAGAGAGAGAATCCCAGATGAGGCAGATAACGAAGTGGCAGATGCTGGTGGTGCTGAAACGTGGCACTGGAGCTTTTAACACATGGAGAGGAGAAGAGACAGAACATCGGGGCGAGTATAAAACCAGCGCAACAGAAGTTTAACGGGAATTGGTCTGTCTCCCTGACATCCTCTTGTCATCCTCTCTCTTCTCCCCTTGTCACTCTTCACCCCTTCTCATACTTTTCACCTTTCATCTTCTTTCCATCTTCCTGTGCAGTACAGTGTACCCCCCCCCCACCCTCTCGCTGTGACTGCACTGGTGCAACAGTTGCCATGGAAACCATCTCCGCAGCTGCTCTCCTCCACTTGTGCTGACAGGAGTTTGTTTGTGATTATGTTTTGTTGTCGAGATCCACACCAGCAGGATGTGACTGATTTGTTTTAATCTTTCATCGCTCTTTAATCCCTTGTGCATTGTGAAATTAATGCAAGCCGTCCTTACGTCAGCTGACCTTTTTTCAGAATATTGATATTCTGCCATAATGTCCCTAATGTTGAATTAAAGCTGCGTTAAAAGTCACTGATGTAAAATTATCGTGGCAACGAATGACTTCCTTCACAATCGATTCTATTGAATCATTTCTATGAAATGTTATGAAATAACTGCATACAAATGCCCACCACCATTGTATATACCCTCGTATCCCCTCGTATTTGGCTGACAAAAAAGGAAAAGCGTTCATTCCCATAATCCTGAAGAAGAGAACAGATTTTGAAGCGGTGCGTAGAAAATAATGGAAAAATAGTCGTCGTCCTTGCTTGATTTCTGAATCGAACGTGAAGATCGCTCAACATGGCGCGTGTCTAACCATTTAGTCCACGAGACGGCAGAACTGCCAGTCAAAAACAGTCAGCTTCCCGACTTCCAGTTTCCTGTTTCCCCTCTGCGGAACATCACTGCTCTCAAAATTGATTGTTTAGCAACATGCCGTTTAAACACAGTTTTACGCGCCATTTACCAGTTCGTATATGTATGTGTGTGTGTTGTTATTATAATTTTTTCTTGTCTAACAAAATAATGGAAATCCACACAATAACTATACTGGCTATAGGGGCTAGGCCATATGGAAACATCGATAATTATGGGGGATTTGACATATTTATATGCATGAACATATTTCTCATGACACGCTTATGAATTCAAAATACTACATTCTAAACTGTGAGAGGTATTACATTGAAGTGTATGGATAATACATTCAATTTTCTGGACACCCAAGGCGCTTTATAGACATGGTAAAATGAAAAGTACAGTAAAATCATTTAATAGTTATATTGAATAAAATAAGACAGATAAAATAGATTTTAAAAATAAAAATAAAAAATAGAAAATAAAAGGATTATTATTTTATATAAAAAATGTATTCATGGGATGGAGAGGGGGGGGGTGTTCAGCAGGTAAAAGCCAGTTTGAAGAGGTGGGTCTTGAGAGCCTGTTTGAAGGATGGTCGGGTGGTTGCCTGACGGATGTGGATGGGGAGGGCAATCCAGAGGGAGGGTGCAGCAACTGAAAAGGACCTGTCGCCCCCCCCAGGTCCAGAGCTTTGTCCTGGGGACTATCAGGCTGTTTGTGTCAGCGGACCTGAGGCGACGGGAAGGAGTGTGACGGGGGGGAGGAGGTCAGAGAGGTAGGGAGGGGCCAGGTTATTGAGGGCTTTGTAGGTGATGAGCAGTATTTTGAAGTCGATCCTGTATTTCACTGGGAGCCAGTGGAGGTTGTGGAGGACAGAGGTGATGTGATCTCGGCGATGGGTGGAGGTGAGCAGATGGGCAGCACAGTTCTGGACATATTGGAGTTTATTGAGGATTTAGTAGAGTGAGCCGTAGAGGATACTGTTGTAGTATCCGTGTCTTGAGGTTGTGAGGGCATGATTGAGGGTTTCAGCAAAAGTCTAGACGTACGGACGGTCTCTAAAGTCTAGACGTACAGTCTATAGTCTAGACTTTAGAGGCCGGTCTCTAAAGTTTAGATGTAGGGATGGCGGTCTCTAAAGTCTAGACGTACGGACGCCGGTCTCTGAAAAGTAGACGTACGGACAGCGGTCTCTAAAGTCTAGACGTACGGATGGCGGTCTCTAAAGTCGACATGTACGGACGGCGGTCTCTAAATTCTAGACGTGCGGAGGGCGGTCTCTAAAGTCTAGACGTAGGGACGGTGGTCTCTAAAGTCTAGACGTACGGACAGCAGTCTCTATGTCTAGACATACAGACGGCGGTCTCTAAAATCTAGACGTACGGACGCCGGTCTCTAAGTCTAGACATACCTTTTTTTCCTTTCTATTTTCTCAAGCGACAGCCAACATAAATATACATTCATACATGTCTTTATTTTCCTGTCTCCAGCTCAGTCGCTCTCCCAAGGAAGTGAAGCTGCTGTTCATTCACAGGAGACTCTGATCCCCCCCCTTTCGCCCCAGAGACATGTGGGTGGTAGTCAGTGAGTGTTCCGGAGTCAATCAAAAAACTATCACCCTTTATCCAGCCAAACTCCATTACCGTGAGACCTTTTTCAAAATATATATATATATTTTTTTGTAACACCATTTTAAATGGCCTTCCGGGACTGTGTTATGCACTTGATAACCCACCCTAGAATTGATCTAACTTCATATTCTCTACTACTTTCCTGAACCTGAGTCTAGGGCATCTTGGCAGGGGGCGGGGCTTGGAGGGAGCCAGGGAAGTCACCGTGTGTTAAAGGGGGGGGCCCCCTGTTTTCACAGTTGATTTGCCACCAGTGACATCAAAAGTGGGTGTGTCCACACGCCCCACACGCGTGGCTGATAGACGAGCCTATCGGCTGGACCGGGTGGACACGCCCACTTGTGATGTCACTAGAGGGTAGAGTTTGGAATGGCTCGTAACGGCTTGTTAGTACAAAAAGTACAAAAATAGAGCCCCTATTAATAGGAGAAAGGGGAAATCAGCTGAGAGCGGTCACTTAGTCATCCCTGATGGGGGACACCAACTCGTAGTTAAAAACAACAAAAAATACTATTTACCGCTCCACAATTAGTTTTTTACATCCAAAGAGTGCAACAGGTGCAACAGGTAGTAAAGAGAACTACTCGTCACCAGAAGTACAGAAGTACATTTTTAACAAGCCTCCGAGAGCAGAACCAGAGCTCGGCTAAAAGTACAATAAGTTGGCCAACAATAGGGCTAACAATAGGGCTAACAATAGGGCTAACAATAGGGCTAACATAGGGCTAACAAGCAAACGATAGAGCGAACAATACAGCTAACAAGCAAATCAATAAAGCAAACGAGAGCTAATGAGATGCTAAGAGCAAAGGTCAGGGTAGTGCTTCCCTAAAGAGGTGAGTCTCTTCAGCCTGCGGCGGGAGACGGGCAGCGACTCAGCTGTCATGACAACGGCGGAGGAGCAGCTCAGGTTGACTAAGGAGCAGGATAGGGGTGGGGGGGGACCGGTAGACCGTCCTTGGGTGGATGGAAAACATCACCTTACATACCCACCCCCGCCCCCCCCCCCCCCGCCCCCCTCCATTCTAATGTAATGTTTTATTACATGAACAACCGCTGCACAATGACCCCTGGTATAAGAATGTGGAGAAAAAAAACATTTAGATGTCATTTATAGAAAGGTTCAAAAGTTCAAGGTGTCTCTACTTGTTTCCGTTAGATGCTCCTGTTTTGTGCCACAATCCACAGCTTATGCAGATGGGTGGTGATGTGACATTCAGGGGGGTTGCTTCTCCTTCCAGTAATGGGCAGTGGAGGGACGCTGCATGGCAATTAGTCTATTCATCCCCATGGCTGCCTATGCATTTTTAATGCATGCAAGGCTTGCTGATAGCACCACCACCAGCTGCCACACACACACACACACACACACACACACACACACACACACACACACACACACACACACACACACACACACACACACACACACACACACACACACACACACACACACACACTCTACTGCTGCAAAATGAATTGCATATTACTGAAAATCAAGTACAATTTGACCTAGGGTTGAAATAAATGTTGACATAATCATGCAGCCCTAAGGCACGCACACACACACGCACAGGCAGGATGACCTTTTCATGCAAAACGCAGGAGGACCCCACAACAACCACAAGTCATTCAGGGACACCAGCATGCGCAAAGTCAATGAAGAGCACACACGCATGCACACACACCTCTCTACACACACACATGCACACACACCTCTCTACACATGCACACACACATGCACCCACCTCTCTATACACATGCACACACACACACGCACGACACACACACACACACACACACACACACACACACACACACACACACACACCACACACACACACACACACACACACACACACACACACACACACACACACACTGTCTAATGTGGACCACATAAGCCGCGTGTTTCTCTAAAGTGGAAGAAATGAACAAGACAAATAAAGAGCAACGTGCAAAAGAAAAAGGGAAAATAAACAAGACAATCTATAAGCACTGTGAATGTAATGCTCCGTCGTGGAAGCAGGCGGAGCCGTGTGCGCCGTCGAAACACCGGCAGTCGCACTCACTCTCACACGTTTTTTTGAAAGCACTCGCTCGAAATTGCAGTGGTGTGTGAGGGCTAAAGTGTTTACGTTTCGTCTCTTGAGGACCCTCCCTCCCACACCGTTAGACCTTGCCTTCAGCTCATCCCCTGACGCGTGTCTATGCGTTTTTTTTTTTGGTTTATCCATACTCTGTGTGTGTGGCTGTGTGTGTGTGTGTGTGTGTGTGTGTGTGTGTGGCTGTGTGTGGCTGTGTGTGTGTGTGTGTGTGTGTGGGCGACCAGGCTTTGAACAAAATACTGACCCCCGTTGTTCTGCTCTTTTCTCGTGTTGATATTGGGGTTTTTTTTCGGTCCTCCTTTATTTTACACGGCTCACGTCTTTTTTTTCAAGAAGGCATTTGAAGAGAGAACTTTCCAGACATGTGGGTGTGCTTTATCACTTCATGCACGAGAGAGAGAGAGGAGACCATGTGCTTTCATCACAGGTGCTCTGAGAAAAATGTATTTAAAACATGAACATTGAATCCCCATCAGCGTGTGTGTGTGTGTGTGTGTGTGTGTGTGTGTGTGTGTGTGTGTGTGTGTGTGTGTGTGTGTGTGTGTGTGTGTGTGTGTGTGTGTGTGTGTGTGTGTGTGTGTGTGTGTGTGTGTGTGTGTGTGTGTGTGTGTGTGTGTGTGTGTGTGTGTGTGTGTGTGTGTGTGTGTGTGTGTCACTGTGTGTGTGTGTGTGTGTCACTGTGTGTGTGTCACTGTGTGTGTGTGTGTGTCTGTCTCTGGTACATCAGAGCCCACAGTCCTTTCATTTCCTTCACAGCTCATTGTGTTAGCTCTTGCCCCGCAAGGATGCATCTCTCCTATTCATGTGTGTCTGCATGCGTGTGTGTGTGTGTGTGCTTGTGTGTGCGTATGTGTGTGTGTCTATGCTTGTGTGTGTGTTTGTTGTGCTTGTGTGTGTGCATGTGTCTACGCTTGTGTGTGTGTCAATGCTTGTGTGTGTGTGTGTGTGTGAGTGTATCTACGTGTGTGTGTGCGTGTTTGTGTGCGTGTGTGTGGGCGTGTGTGTGTGCGCATGTGTCTACATGTGTGTGTGTGCGTGTCACTGTCAGCGGTGTGGACCCATTGTCACCTGGCCGGTGTAGAGTAACATCCCTTGTCTCTGGTTTCTTCACCCAGGCAGCGTGCTGCGTGACTTCGGGGCCCTGGAGCTGTCTCCCGTGTCGGGCCCCCGGGCCGACGGGGGGACGGGGAGAGCAGCAGCAGGAAGACGAGGGGGAGACGGAGGAGGAGGAGGAAGTAGAAACCGAGGAAGAAGAGGAGGAGGGACCTCATCGCCACTGGAACCTGAGGATCACGCGGCACTGCGCAAGGCCGTGTCCATCGACGACCGCTTGCTAAGGCCGGCCAGCTGGGAGCTGCACCTGCAGAGCGGCAGGAAGAAGGTCCGGAACATCCATGTGAGTTCCTCCTGTCTGTTCCTCCTGTCTGTTCCTCCTGTCTGTTCCTCCGTCCAATGTGAGTTCCTCCTGTCTGTTCCTCCGTCAGTGGTTCAATATGCGTCTTGCTGCATTGATGTCACGCATATAATGCTACATGCAGTGTGACAGAAAAGTGTGTGTCACACTGCATTGTCTGTCTACAATATGTGTCTTGCTGCATTAGACAATGGGGATGAAGTGTGTATCTCGCAGCATTGATGTCACGCATATAATGTCACATACAGTGTTACACAAAGTGTGTGTGTGTCCGTCTGTCTGTGTTCAATATGTGTCATGACGCATTAGTGTTACAATGGATTAGGTGTATATATTACAGCATTGATGTCACGCATATAATGTCACATACTGTGTTACACAAAGTGTGTGTGTGTGTCCGTCTGTCTGTCTGTGTTCAATATGTGCCATGACGCATTAGTGTTACAATGGATTAAATGTGTATCTTGCAGCATTGATGTTACACCTATAATGTTACATGCAGTGTAACATAAAGTGTGTGCGTGCGTGCGTGCGTGCGTGCGTGCGTGCGTGCGTGCGTGCGTCCGTCCAATGGGTATTTAACTAACTAGTCATTTTTCAGTGGTGTGTTGTCACCTTTCTCTGTGAAGCTAGCTCAGTTATGAGTCATTAGCTCATTAGCTCGTTCCTGTCTGGGTTTTAGCTTTGGTCGTTAATGGCTCAGAGCCCTGCCGAGTGGTTCAAGTACCGGGAGAACATAATAAGTTGTTGACGCACGCACGCACACACACACACACAGATGCACACATGCATGTACATACACACGCACACATACTCACACATAGACACACATGCACGCACGCACGCACATGCTGCTGTGAGTCACCTTTTGACAAATGGACATACACTGACCATCTGTGATGAATCCTGAAGCTCGAAGGACACAGTCTGACATCCGTCTCCAGACGAGTGGCGATTCGTCACTTTTTGGTCACCCAGAATGTGTTGCTCTGTCCCGGATGGTTTCCGGGTATTGCCTGGATTGGTGTCGCGGATACCAATTGAGCTTTGGGACATAAGTGTGTGTGTGTGTGTGTGTGTGTGTGTGTGTGTGTGTGTGTGTGTGTGTGTGTGTGTGTGTGTGTGTGTGTGTGTGTGTGTGTGTGTGTGTGTGTGTGTGTGTGTGTGTGTGTGTGTGTGTGTGCAAACACAATGCGTTCGTAAGGACACACAAGACCACCGTGGATACATTAATGTCTCTAAGAAAAATATGCATGCCCCCATCTTCTGCTTTCGTGGGCGGGCAAGCGGCCAATCACAGAGTAACCTTCGAGGAGAACACACACACACACACACACACACAGATAGATGCAGAGTTACATATAAGAGTCTCTGTTGTGATGGAAATGAGCTGGAACAGGTGTAGCCAGGAGGTATTGATGTCACTGCCAAAACCTGCAGTTTGGATCGCACTGCATCACAATAAATACATCACGTATAACAGCCTTTATGATGTATGGTACATATGGTGTGCTGCCTCATATCTACTGCTGGTGCATGGTCATCAGCAGGGTTACATAATCTCCTGTAAGAAGGATTTCGATTTTTATCCTTTGGGATTCCATTAGATCAAACAAAAGTGACAAAACACTCGTGACATGGCCTTTTATGTACGACGGAGTGGAAATATTCGCGTTGTATCTGGAAGCTGGTGAGATTTAAGAGCTGCAATTTGAGTGTCTCACGCCGCCTGCCACCACATGAGCCCCGTTGAGCTAATTTCTGACTCATCGCGACATCTGATCCCCGATTGGTCAGAAAGAAATCCGTCCTCCCTGTCAATCACACGGATTCTACCAGGGTGGTCCTTGTAGCTCCACCGAAGGCGCCTGAACGCAACACTTCTCGGTGACGGAGAAACGTAGGGGGGAGGAGGTGGCAGAAGTTGTTTATTTTCAAAATCGTGCTTTTTACATCTCTCAAATCTACAGCACATTTAATACAATCTAAGAATAATGTTATTGTAATATTTTTGGTTGACATGCCCAGAGCCAGCCAATTACTGACAGGTTCACGTTATCACATTTTTGGGGGCATAATGTTAGGTGAATAATCAAAAAGTCCATCATTTTCAATACCGCTTAAACGATACCTTAGGTACTCTAAGGTATCGTTAGCACGCTGTCATTAGCACCTCCCCGGGGCGTTCTTCCTCTCCTTCTTCATATGAATCATCCTGCCAGTTGTCGAGAAATGTGCCGCCTCAATTATATTTCATGATTGTTATATAAAATTAATAATAGCGTAAATAAGCAAAAAAAAAAAAAAAAAAAGAAAGTGTCGTTTGTGTTAGTATTCGACTGTTTGAAAAACAACCAATCAGTGGACGAGAAGACAAACGGGGGGGGGGGGCGACTCCCCAGCCGATGTTATCGTCCCGGTCGCCCTTTGTCTCTGGATGACCGTCCGGACCGCTTACACGTTGCCCTTTACGTATGGAACTCGCCTGGAAAGACCCGAGCTAAATTTGTGAACGTGTACATTTGGTTGGTGGTTTGTCTATTTAAGAAAACTGGGCTTCTGGTACTGTTTCTCACTCACACGCACATGCACTCAGGCGCTCGAACACACACACACACGCACACACACACACACACACACGTTTGTCTCTGATGTGGTCTTCTCGAGCGTCTGTTGGTACCGAGGTAGAGGAAAAGGTCCGCTGGTTCTGAATGTCGGTTTTCTTTTGAATGCGGTTTATTTCTTCTTTTTTGCCGTTGTCACGTGTTACGCTCGTGTCTCAACCTTAACCGCCCTGGTGTGGTGGTGGTTTCTAACTTTAGAGAGAGAGAGAGAGAGAGAGAGAGAGAGAGTGTGTGTGTGTCCGTGCATGTGGTTGTGTGTGTGTCCGTGTGTGTGTGTGTGATGTCATCAAGGCGTCTCCATGGTGAGTTCTCCATGGGAGACTACAATATGAATCGCTTTCAAGAGTTTCCCTTTCCCTTAGTTTTAGCTTTCCAAAGCGAATACCTTTTTAGTTGTTTTAGTTTTGCCTGAACCTCCTGTAGCGTCTCCTGGCGATGTCTATTCGTGTGTTCTGTAACAATTTTGGATCTCCAAGTCGAAAGTTGGTTCTTGTTGCTCATTGTAGTCCAACAAATATGCTGGCGAAAGTGCCACAAGTGTATCTCCACTGCCACAGATACAAGGTGTGTGTCTGTCTGTCGCTCTATCTCTCTCTAGCTATAGTTGTATCTGTCTATCTAATATCCTTTGTTGAACGCACTGTTATATATATCTATTCTAATATTCGAATTAATAATACTCTATTCTAATAATTATATGTATATATTATAGTTGTATTGAATAGTTCGTATCTATCCATCTAATAGTTCTATCTATCTATCTATCTATCTATCTATCTATCTATCTATCTATCTATCTAATAGTTATATCTATCTATCTACCAAAATTCTATCAACATTACCAAAATACTATCAACACATCTCATGCCCGACCAGACAGAACAAGACTCTTGATCACTGTTATACCACCATTAAGCACGCTTATTGCGCTGTTGCACGGCCGGCTTTCGGCAAATCAGACCACGCCTCCGTGCTTGTACTTCCGCTTTCAGCAAGTTGAAGTCCACGCCCACAGCTGTAAAGAACGTGCGTTGCTGGACAGACAGGCGTCACTGGACGTACTACACCTGCAGGGGGGGCTAGAAATCACTGACTGGAGTGTATTGAAGACCACTGACCTTGATGTGCTTTCAGATCATGTCACAGCATACACAAACAACAACAGGCTAGTGGAAGAATGCATCCGGACCAGGTCTGTTTGCTCATTTCCGAACCGCAAACCATGGATGAATGCTGACATACGGAACAAACTTAAGGAACGGAGTACCGCTTTCACAACAGGCGACTCCGATCTCTACAAGAAGGCCAAGTACGAACTCAGAAAAGCCATCAAGAAGGGTAAATTGGAATACAAAAACAAATTGGAATTAAAGTTTGGGGGCTCTGACACCAGACGTATGTGGCAAGGTCTGAGGGTCCTCTCCAACTACAAGGGGAGCTCAGGGGCAGTCACCAACAATGACCCTATCCTACCAGACGAGTTAAACAAGTTTTTCGCTCGCTTTGAAAGGGACCATGAGCCGACAACAACTTGAACATCAGCCCAGAGGACTACGTTCTACAACTGTCCGAGGTCCGCAGAATCTTCAGGAGGGTGAAGGCAGGGAAGGCAGCCGGCCCAGACGGAGTTCCATCCCGTGTCTTCAAGACCTGCGCTGACCAGCTGGCTCCTGTGTTCACCGACATCTACAATGCATCACTGCAACAGTCTGTCGTCCCAGCGTGCTTCAAAGCGACAACCATTGTGCCGTTACCCAAAAATACCAAGATAACATGCCTCAATGATTATCGTCCAGTGGCTTTAACACCCATAGCCATGAAGTGCCTGGAGAAACTTGTAATGTTGCATATAAACTTGTCCATCCCTTAGTCCCTAGTCCCACTCCAGTTTGCATACAGACCAAACAGGTCTGTAGACGACGCCATTTCCCTGGCACTACACACGGCAGCACCTAGAGAGGAGGGACACCTACGTCAGACTGCTGTTCATTGACTACAGATTGTCGTTCAACACCATCGTTCCCTCCAAGTTGGTCCTGAAACTGAGGGACCTTGGTCTGAAAGCCCCCATCTGTAACTGGATTATGGACTTCCTGACGGGCAGGCCTCAAGTGGTGAAGATTGGGAACAACATCTCATCCACTAAAAATGTTGTATCTTGTATCTATCTAATAGTTAGATCTATTTAACATGACAAGCGAACAAGCTGTACAATTACATAATAATACTTTCAACAATCATTACAGCCAAGGTTAGATTCACCATTCAACTTTTTCCATTATATTTTGTATGTATGAGTTTGTTCGAGGACAGCCTGGTTTTAATACAATTTTCGCTATTGTTAATGTGTTCAATGAGGCGCTGGACGTTTTAAATAGTTGTCGCTACACCAATTATTGGCAGAAATGTATTGTCACCGTGGGAATCTTTTAATTGCCACTTGCCGCTCTCATTCCACCCCCAGCCTTATCGTTGGGGAGTGAACATTACCTTGGATTACAAAAGATTCAAGATTCAAGATTGTTAATTGCCATAATATAAGTACAATGGAATGCTTACTCCCCATTTCCTCCCGCAGTATGAATTTCCTATAATTTAACACTATAGACTATACTATGTACTCAAATTAAACTATACAACACTATAGTATAACAATACTGTACACAATAAAAATAACAATAAAGTGACATGATGGATGATGTATACATGAATTGTTGAATTGTGCAAAAAACATTTAAAAAGCATTTTAATTTCAGTGCAATACAAGATACAATATTTGTATTTGCCATTTGTACAAGTACATAGGAATGCTTACTCCCCATTCCCTCTCGCAGTATCTGCAGTCGCAGTAGCTCTAGTAAAGTGTGCAGTAACTGTAATGAGTCCACAACGTCCAGCAAAGTATGATAGTGTAATGTAATATGGATGACAATGTTATGATAGTGGCAGCACTCCACTACAGTTCAGTAGGCGGTAAAAAACTATCCTTAAACTGTGGATAAAAACTATCCTTAAACCTTTGTAGTCGGAAGTATGGATGCTGCAGGAACCGGCTACCGGATGAGGATAATAAGGGTTGCTATGATTGTCCTCCTTTTAAATCATGGTTATAACTCTCATTCCGTGTCATATTTAAATAATCTTTGATTTAGGATTCTTGGAATATGTCCGACAACCGTGTTTTCTCACCGGTACACCGAATCACATCTCACATTTTTTGTTGTTGGCTCAAAACGTCCCCTCGGAAGAAAACAACAACAGTGACTCACAGAGGAAGTTGTTAAAATGAATCGTTATCGCACTGCCACTGTGAGGTTTTTTTTCTTTTTTTATTGCGAAGCCTAAAAATAAAATAATTGAAAATAATAAATAAAGCTGCCAGAGAGCTGGTGTTATTCCTCACCACAGCGTGGACTGTTGAGAGAGAGAGAGAGAGAGGGGGACTCCGTGGAGGGATCTTCTCACCCTTGTAAGTAAAGCACTGGTTTGGTTTTAAATGGTTCCCTGGGACAGCCCCCCCGGCAAGCTCTTAAAAAATAAAATAAAAAATAATAAAATCCATTGTAGTATTTTTATTATAATATTGTTATTTATTTTTCTTTAGAGGCTGCATGCTGTGTGGCCTCTCTTTAGCCTCAGAAGTGACACATAGCGCTGCTGTCCAGGTAAATAATAGATCTCTCTCCAAGCAACGGACACAGCCAAGCGACAGCATGGTGACAGGAATATTCTCTCTCTCTCTCTCTCTCTCTCTCTCTCTCTCTCTCTCTCTCTCTCTCTCGCTGTCTCTCGCTGTCTCTCTCCATCGTTTGGCCAATGGAAAATCCCTCCACTTGCCTTCTGGGTATTTGCCTCTGGTGTCGTAAAAAAACAAAAAAAAGTTGTCTTTCCCGGAGTTATTTCTGGAAAGTTTAACTGTGTGTGTGTGTGGTTAGGGGTGTGTGTGTGTGTGTGTGGTTAGGGGTGTGTGTGAGTGTGTGGGGGTGTGGGTGAAGCAGCAGCAGGTGGTGGTAGCCTGGTGGTGCAGCCGAGCTAAACGGGTGGTGGGGAGGAGGAGGAGGAGGAGGAGGAGGAGGAGGGGGGTGGTGTGAGTGGGGGGGGTGATGTGAGTGGGGGGGGTGATGCATTATGAAGGCAGGTCCGCTGGTTTTTCGTTGGGCTAGTTTGCTCTTCCTAGAGGTTTGTTGATATTTAATTTATTCGCTGCCTCGTTCATATTTTTTTTTGTATTTTCATTTCATTTTTTCAATTGGTTTTAGTGGCCCTGCTCCCCATCGATGTCCTCTGCTCATCTCCTCTTGTCTCATGTCTCCTCATCTCCTCTCCTCTCCTGTCTCCTCATCTCCTCTCCTCTCCTGTCTCCCCATCTCCTCTCCTCTCCTGTCTCCTCATCTCCTCTCCTCTCCTCTACTGTCTCTTCATCTCCTATCCTCTCCTGTCTCCTCATCTCCTCTCCTCTCCTCTACTGTCTCTTCATCTCCTCTCCTCTCCTGTCTCCTCATCTCCTATCCTCTACTGTCTCCTCATCTCCTATCCTCTCCTCATCTTCTCTCCTCTCCTGTCCTGTCTCCTCATCTCTTGTCTCCTCATCTCCTTTCTCCTCTCCGTCTCACCTTTCTCCTCTCCTCTCCCTCCCTCCTCTCCTCCCTTCTCATCTCCTCTCCTCATCTCCTCTACTGTCTCCCCTCCCCCCTTCTCTTCTCTTCTCTTCTCTTCTCTCCTCTTCACCTCTCCCCCCTCCCCCCCTCCCCCTGTGGAACATTCTCTTGTTCTGCTGTAGCTCTGATATTGCGGTAGCAGCTTATGTATTCACCCACGCATAATTAATTCCCAATCATTGTTACACCGCAGCAGCAAGGTCTAGCCACCCAGACTATACGGCTCTTTGACGCATGTTTTGAAATACTTTCTTTCTTCTCATGCCTTAATGGACCGGGTGGTAAACACTCCTCCTCCTCCTCCTCTGTTGGGTGTCTCGATTGGACGGTAGGGGTCACTGTAGTGCCACGCTTGCCCTCCAGATGGCACTGAAAACGAGTGACGAGTGAAAACAGAGTGACCGCAGGTGCTCGCACCGTGAGGCAGGGGCAGACAAAGTGTCCCAAAGAAATGCGGTTCGATTTTCATTTCAACAATGACCGCTTACGAGGATGAGGTGATATAACTGTAACGAAAGATGTTAATAAAAACAACTTGATCGGGGGGGGGGGGGGGAATGTGGGGGGGGGGGGAATGTTTTCAGGACAATATATGATGTCTGTCACAAGCTGTCGTCGTTACCCAACTTTGGGATAAGACGGCCTAAAGAGACACGGGGAACTTAGGCTTGACGAGAGCGAGGATAATGTAGCCAGCTAGTCAAACCCGGGTCTCTACAAGGTGTGTAATTGGCACCTAATCGATGAGGTCGCGAGCGGCTGGAGCGACGGGTGTTTGACGTCTCAATTGGGGCTGACAAATTGTGGCCAGGTCTCCTGAAGCTTGACTTTGACTAACAGTCTGTGATGCTCCTGAGGGAAAGGGGGGGGGGGGGGGGCTGCTCACACAACCACACTTATCTTGATGATGAGCTGTCAATCACATGTGTACCAGCGCCAACTCATATGGCATTCAATAAGATGTCGGGGTTGTGAGTCGGAACCAAAACAACCAAATCATGGGGATAGAGATGGAGCTGGGCAGAGCTTTTGACTGACTAGAAATATCACTGAAATGTCCCTAGGTCAATTGCAATCCAATTAGCTTTGTAATATAACATATTTATTTATGATAATATCATTTATGCATTTACATGACTTTTTGATATATTTAAATAGATATACTGTATGTTTTGATGGTGATTTAGGCAAACAAAGATCCATCAAATGAATGTGTATTAATTTAACTATATATTGTATGTATATCGTGTATGTATCTATCTTTATTTGCTACTACACAGGGGCCTTGTATGCATATTGGTTACCCCACACTACATCAATACTTCATACCACCTTGCTGTCTTTTGAGTTCATCCATGTGTAGACAGACAGACAGACAGACAGGCAGGCCTCTTTAAGCCGTCCTATTCCCACAGGCCTGGCCGTGTCAGGGCACAAGTCAAGCAAGTCGTACTGAGCGTCTATTGATCTGTCCCAGCTCTCCAGAACCCTCCCTCCTCCCTCTCTCCCTGCCTCCCTCCCTCCCCCGCCCTCCTACCCTCCCTCCCTCCCCTTCCTCCCTCCCTCCCTCCCTCCCTCCCTCCCTCCCTCCCTCCCTCCCTCCCTCTCCCTCCCTCCCCCTCCTCCCTCCCTCCCTCCCTGCCTCCGTGAGTTTAGCCCAGTGTGAAATATTTCCTCTATAAATTCAGACATCTTATTAAGCCTAATCCTTTAGAACAACACACACACCGACACACACACGTGCACACACACACACACACACACACACACACTTGCTGTCTTTGACACAGTGAGTCTACCCTTGCATGATGCAAGCAGAGCATGTAAACAAATAAATTACAATAAATCACAATACAATAAATGACTTGTTGTGTACACACATTTATTAAGCGTGATTTATTGGGTGAGTGACAAGTGTGTGTGTGTGTGTGTCCGTCCTCCTATCCAATTTTGTCAGCCAATCAACAGATGACTGGGGGGCGGGAAAACATCATCAAATCCCCGGGAAACCAACCAAAACCATTACCACCATTCCTCAACCAATCGTCAATGAGTCATCAGTCATTCATCTGGCAGTTGAGTTAGCCCCAGCAGTTCATTTTAGCTTTCCCATCAGTGAGCCAATCAGCATGCTTCATTAGTCACCTATTCATGCCTGTCAATCACCCCAGGTCACTGAGCCGTACGGCTAGCCACCCAGCGAACTAGCTAGCCGGCTAGCTAGCCAGCCTGCGATCCACTGCCAGGGCTGCAGGAGGCTCCTCTGCCAAAAAGGACGGCTCCCCACGACTGTCTTCGCCCCCCCCCCCTCGTTAGGGCCATGAATGCTAGCATTGCTGGGCCCAATTAGCTTGGAGAGGGGGGGGGGGGGTAGAGGCCCCCCTGCCCCCCAGTATAGTGCAGCTACTGAGCGATATCAAAATAAAGCCTTGTTTGAATTAGCAAAGGGGAGAAGTGAGAAATGGGGGAGGTTGTGGGGTGGTGGAGAGATTCAGCTTTCTGGGGGCAGGCCTTGTGTGTGAGTGGGTTCTGATGTTATGTTAGTTGAGTTATGTAAAGTGGTGAGGTGAAGGTCAGTTAGGTGAAGGGGTGAGGTGAAGGTCAGTTAGGTGAAGGGGTGAGGTGAAGGTCAGTTAGGTGAAGGGGTGAGGTGAAGGTCAGTTAGGTGAAGGGGTGAGGTGAAGGTCAGTTAGGTGAAGTGGTGAGGTGAAGGTCAGTTAGGTGAAGGGGTGAGGTGAAGGTCAGTTAGGTGAAGTGGTGAGGTGAAGGTCAGTTAGGTGAAGGGGTGAGGTGAAGGTCAGTTAGGTGTAGTGGTGAGGTGAAGGTCAGTTAGGTGAAGGGGTGAGCTTGCCAGTTACATCATGAGACATTCTCCTAGCGAAGCTTAGCTTTAGTCTTGGCTACTTACACACATGATCTTCATCTACATCATCCTCCTCATCATCATTAGCAAGTAAACCAGTGTCATTCAACACTTGGCCACTAGTCATCTAACTGTCAAAGGTCAAGTAGGTACAATTATCCCATGAAATGGCTGCAATCAATCCTGTCCATAGATCGTGTGTGTGTGTGTGTGTGTGTGTGTGTGTGTGTGTGTGTGTGTGTGTGTGTGTGTGTGTGTGTGTGTGTGTGTGTGTGTGTGTGTGTGTGTGTGTGTGTGTGTGTGTGTGTGTGTGTGTGTGTGTGTGTGTGTGTGTGTGTGTGTGTGTGTGTGTGTGTGTGTGTGTGTGTGTGTGTGTGTGTGTCCTTACATAAGGGGCCCAGGTCGAACAGTGGTTTCCCTGTGATTAGAGACCCTCATCACCACTGCTACACTTAAATTAAGTCATTACACACACACACACACACACACACACACACACACACACACACACACACACACACACACACACACTGTCTACCGCTGTTCCCATTTACCGGACGTCAACCCTGAGACGTTCCCGGGGGCCAATCACTTTTCAAGGAGCAGTGGAACCGTTGTGTGATGTCATTTGTGTACACACCCCTGCCCCCCCCCCCCCCCCCCCCCCCCACCAGCATAGTCAGCATAGCTTGCCAGCTTCCGCCGCAAGCTGAAAACCTTCCACCTCTCGGCACTTGTGTTAACTCTAATTTGTTGTTTGTTAGCGCTTGTTTATGAACTTTTGTTATGAGCTTTTGCTTATTACCTTGCGTTTATTGGCTTCACCGCTGTTTGATGTACTTATTGTGTCAGATCCAGGGAGCCGACTTATTGTACTTTCATAACTGAGCGCCGGTTCTGCTTTCAGGAAGGCTTGTTCGGAAATCAATGATTTCTGGGGACGAGTAGTTCTCTCGCCCACCCCATGTTGAATGCACTTATTGAAAGACGTCTCGAAAATCGCCTCGAAGCTAAATGGATGTAATAGAAAGAAGAAATAGAAGAGCTGTGAAGAAAGAGAGCCGGTCTCTCGCCACATGCCTGCTAACTGGTTAAGTACTCTCATCAGATTAGCCAAATGGACCAGACGCTCTCCTCACTCCCACAGGGGGAAACTGTGCTGCACTGTCGGACACACACACACACACACACACTCACACTCACACTCACACACAGACACAACCACACCCCCCGGCAGTTTTATAAAGGTGAGCCCTTCACAGCCAATCAAATGATAATAACAAAGGGATGTGAAGTTTCTGTGGTGGTGGTGGTAGTGGGGGCGGATAGGGCTGAGGGGTCCGTCATGAGAGCTGGAGGAAGGAGTCCTCCACAGTAGGGGGAAAGGGAGCGAGAGAGAGAGAGAGAGTTAATAGGCAAGGTAATCCTCATTCTCCCCGAGGGCCAATTTGGTGCACAGCCAGCAGTAATACGATCATCATCCGCAATCAACACACAAACAAATGACACACAACAAAACAAATAGAATGACATGGGGGGTGTTGATCAGAAAAGGGCCAACAGTAGTAGTAGCAGCAGCAGGGACACATTAGTTATTCTAATGTGTTGGTCCTGCAGCTCGGGAGGTGAAACCTGTCACCAGATGGAAGTGACCTGAACCCGGCTGGACAAGGGGAGGTACCTGGGTCAGCCAGGGTTGACTTGGCCTTCTTTGTGGTTGTCTCTGATTAGTTTCCAATTGGAAGAGGTTCAGTTAGATTTGTGCCTGGAATTTAACCGTGGAATCCAACAAGTGCTTCTGACCTGTTACCCTGTTTTTCAGGGTAAGTGAGCTTAACCGACAAATGAAAAAAGGTTTAAACAGACACCGTAAAACCTTCTCATGAAAGTGGCGTCAACATTAAAAAAAGTCAAACTTTTGAGAAAGTCAATGAAAAGCAACGGTACGTACCTCTTTACACCATCCTGTTCAGATTCATGTCGTCTAGGAGCTGGTAGCGATTTGGGCATCATCCTCAAGGAGACCTACAGGCAGGCGCTTGGGTATCGGAGATCAAAACCTAGTATCTAGTGCCGTAAAGACTGGAGAAGATGGAGAAAGACGTCGCCAGTGTCCTCACGCCGATTACAACGTGGATAAAAGAAAAAAGAACAAAAATGGAAAGATCATAAAATTCATCCAGAACTAAAGGGACAATGCCCTGGTCAGTCATCTCCAGGAGCTGGCGTCTGATTGGCTGCGTGCCTCCGGAGCGCTCGTCAGCCCTAACGAGTTCCACCACACGCTATTCCAGAACCAGCGGGCCCAGATGCTCTTCGTTCATTAGCGGCCCTCTGCAAGTGGGAGGAAAGGGAATCGAACCGCCGGGTCTCTCACGCTCTCCATGAGTACAAGCAGACCCATCGGATGCTCTGTGACTCATCGCTTAAATTGTGTAGCCTTCCCTTTCTGTTCCTCCGGAGTGTGTCTAAGGATATGTGTTCCCTTTACTTGATTTAGTTTTTTTATTCTTATTTTTATATATTTTTACTATTACATCCGCCATCGAAGGTGGTGGCCCCTGTTTGTTTGTCTTTTAGCAAGATGACTCTGAATGTTACGTATGAAATGGGATAACGAAATGCGATAATCCAGATCAAGGGGGTCTTTGGTGTGGCCGAGGTATGCACACTACTGAGGGCCCTTTCATTTAGGTTTAAGATTAAATAGTTATTTTCAGTAACATCCCTTATTTCTTTATGTCCGTCTTTAGTGGTTAGTTAGCATTTCTTTTTAGATTTTGTTCATATTGTGAAGTGTCGTTGAGGTAGTCTATCACATCTGGGGGTCTGAGGATACACTTAGCGGTTAATTCATAGTGCATTTGATGTGATCGTTAAGTCAGGGTGCAGTGGTGTCAGGGTCAGCAATTCTAAAGATAAAAATGATTACATTATGGTTAAGAATTCATGTACGACAGTGGCAGAGAGTATAACATGTAACAAGCTAGATGATGTTGGATATAGTTAAACGACTGCAACATATGGTTTCATGTTTGAAAACTGTTTGTCTGACTCAAATCGCTAAGATGATTGATTTCACAATTGAAATGGGAATGACGAAGTGACTGATCTTACACACACACACACACACACACACACACACACACACACACACACACACACACACACACACACACACACACACACACACACACACACACACACACACACACACACACACACACACACACACACACACACACACACACACAGGAAACAAGGATTGAAAAGACAATCAATTTGCGTTGGAAGCAGCCCAGCATGAGTCCTACTCGTCATCCACCACTTCTGGTTTCACCAGATCATTTCCAGTCCTTAATCTGTTGTGATCCACTGGGGGCCGAGAGTAGTGTCTCACCAGTCATGACCACCCCCCCCCCCCCCCCCCCCCCCACACACACACACACACACATACACACACTTACCGCTCTTTAGCCTCACACACTCATTTATATAACACTTAGGTGCGTGTGTGTGATAGTGTTTGTGTGTGCTAGTTTGTGTATTAGTTTCAGTGTTTGAGTGTGTGTTAGTGTGTGTGTGTTAGCTAAGGTGTGTGTGAGTGTTAGTTTAGGTGTGTGTGTAGGTGTCTAAAGTGTGTATGTGTGTGTTAGTTTTGGCGTGTGTGTGTGTGTTAGTTTAGGTGTGTGTGTGTGTTAGTTTAGGTGTGTGAGTGTACGTTTGTGTTTGTGTGTGTTAGTTTATGTGTGTGTGTGTGTGTGTGCATACTGATGAACTTCTTCTACTGACGGGTGCTTCACACGGTGGAGAAGTGGAGGTTAACACAGACATCGTCATATACTGTTTTATTTAAATTCATGAAATTTTATTCATATTCTTGGAGACTTGTTAGAAATGAAGTGCACTTTTGACTTCAGGTGACGAGTTGTTCTCTTAACTTCCTTTGTTGAAACACACTATTGTAAGTCGCTTTGGATTAAAGCATCTGCTAAATGACTAATGTAATGTAATATAATGGTTCTGTTTGGAAAACGTGCGTTTGAATCAAAGCGATAAGATGATTGATTTTACAATTGAAATAGGAATCATGTGACTGATCTCACACACACACACACGCACACACAGAAACACACACACACTGAAACTGACACACACTGACACACACACAACACACACACACACACACACACACACACACACACACACACACACACACACACACAGGAAACAAGGATTGAAAAGACAATCAATTTGCGTTGGAAGCAGCCCAGCGTGAGTCCTACTCGTCATCCACCACTTCTGGTTTCACCAGATCATTTCCAGTCCTTAATCTGTTGTGCTCCACTGGGGGCCGAGTGTAGTGTCTCACCAGTCATGACCCCCCCCCCCCCCCCCACACACACACACACACACACACACACACACACACACACACACACACACACACACACACACACACACACACACACACACACACACGCACACACACTTACCGCTCTTTAGCCTCACACACTCATTTATATAACACTTCTCCTGAGCCCCTAGGTGCGTGTGTGTTAGTTTGTTTCTGTGTGTGTGTTAGCTTGTGTGTGTTAGTTTCAGTGTTTAAGTGTGTGTGTGTGTGTGTGTGTGTGTTAGTTTCGGTGTGTGTGTGTGTGTGTGTGTGTGTGTGTGTGTTAGTTTAGGTGTGTGAGTTTTGGTTTAGGTGTGTGTGGGGGTATCTTAGTGTGTATGCGTGTGTTCGTTTTGGTGTGTGTTAGTTTGTTTGTGTGTGTGTAAGTCTAGGTGTGTGAGTGTACGTTTGTGTGTGTGTGTGTGCGTGCATGCGTGTTAGTTTGTGTGTGTGTGTGTGTGTGTGTGCATACTGATGAACTTGTTCTACCGACGGGTGCTTCACGCGTGGGAGAAGTTTGAGGTTTGTTGTTGATGATGGTCGGTTAACACATACATCATCATCATATACTGTCTATTTAAATTCATGATCATGATCTTATTCATATTTGACCATGTCAGTGTGTTATCAACACCTTATATAATCAACGCCAACGGATCGTCTCCCCGCGCGTCAGCGGAGTGTGAACCATTACAGACTAACATGATGACCTCATGTCCTTATACGACTCAATGTCCTCACAGATGTGTGTGTGGTACCAATAGCCGTGTGTGTGTGTGTGTGTGTGTGCTTGTGCGTGTGCTTGTGCTTGTGCTTGTGTTTATGCGTGTGTAAGTGTGTGGCGTGCCGGCAGGCGCTCTCCATCCCAGTGGCTTCCTGACGCAGCTGCCTGCTGGTTGGCTAATGGCTCTCAGCTGGGCGGGGCATCTGTCTTCCCCCAGAGTCCCCCCCCCCCCCCCCGTGCTGCTGCTGCTGCCTGCATGGGTCCCCTTCCTCCTGGGAAACAAGGAACCCTGCTGGACACAACAGAGAGCAGGGGACATATATACGAGCTCTGAGAAGTGGAGTAGGATCGTATTATACTAGTATTTATTTGTGTGTGCGTCTCGTCTAATCGAAAATTGATTGATGTGTGATCAGTGTATACCAGGGGTAACCAACAGGTCGATCGCGATCGACTGGTCGATCTTCAAATTTTCCAATTAAAAAAAAATATATATATTATGAAATATATAAATATAATATATTAGAAAATATTTTTTAAATTAGACCTAGCTCTGGCTTGTTGATTTGAATCACACATAGGTCATTTTACAAACTTCAATTGGTTATATGATATGCTGAGGTCTATGCATGGCTGCATGCAATTGAAAAAGAATCATATCCATGCCAAAACAGGGAGAAGCCCCTCTCTGCTGATCGCTTGACAAGGGCAGAACACAGAACACAGAACACAGGCCCTTTAGCCGGTGGAGCCCGGTCAGGGTACAGCTCGCTGGTTTTGAATTTACCAGTTTTTTTTTTATTTTACCAGCTAAAAAAAGGTAATTACCAGCTTACGGAGACCCTGGTATGCACCTACATTGAGCCTGTTGTAACAGAAACTGATTGCAAAAATAAATATGACAATATTATATTATACTCCTAAGTGGGTTTTTTGGAAGATATCGGATTGGTAGATCTTGGCTTACATTTTGGAATAAAAAGTGATCTTGGGCTCGAAAAGGTTGGTTACCAATGGTGTATACAGAAACTTAAAACTACCGTCCAAACACCTGTAGGACCCGTCCTAACAACAGGTGACTTGCAACACCTGTTGGACCTGTCCTAACAACAGGGGCCCTGTAACACCTTTTGGACCCATCCTTACAACAGATTGCTTCTGACTGTGACACCTGTTGGACCCATCCTAACAACAGGTTCAGATTCAGATTCAGATTCAGAAAACTTTATTAATCCCGAGGGAAATTAAGGTGCAACAGTTGACACAGGGGGAATAAATGCACACACAAGAATACTAAAACCTAAGCTAAAAAACAAAACAACAACTAACTAAAATAAAACTATTATAAACAAAAATAGTTAAAATAATTCTAAATGAAGTCTAAATGTATTGATAAGTGAAGATAATTTACAGTATTATAACAGTAGTACGTAGGTATATACAATACACAACAATACGTATAGTGCAAATTGGCAGTAATAATATATTAATAAATAACTCAACTGAAAAGAACTGAAAAGTGACATGTGAAAAGTGAAAAAGTGAAAAGTGAATTCGGATTTGAAATAGAATTTACAGTGCAAAGTACAATGAGATGATTACAGTGCGTTGACCAAAAATAAAATAAAAATAAGTACGTTGGCCTCAGGTCACTAAATCTCCACTGTCCCTCTCACGACCCGAGGTAGAGGAATTATAGAGTCTAATAGCCACAGGAAGAAAGGACTTCCTATGGCGTTCTGTGGTGCACCTGGGTGGAATGAGTCTGTTGCTAAAGGTGCTTCTATATGAGGTCAGCACCTGATGGAGAGGGTGAGAGTTGTTGTCAAGGATACTACGCAGCTTGCGCAGCATCCTTCTCTCAGACACCACCAACAAGGAGTCCAGCTGGACCCCCAGGACAGCGCCAGCCTTCCTGACAATCCTGCTGATCTTGTTGGCGTCTGCTGATCTCAACCTGCTTCCCCAGCACACGACTCCGGAGAAGATGGCACTGGCTACCACCGACTGGTAGAACACATTCAGCATCTTGTTGCAAACGTTGAAGGACCGGAGCCTCCGCAGGAAGTAAAGACGGCTCTGGCCCTTCTTGTAAACCGCCTCAGAGTTCTTGGCCCAGACCAGTTTGTTGTCCAGATGAACTCCCAGGTATTTATATTCCTGGACAGCTTCAGCGGACACACCCTTGATGGAAATGGGTGTGGGTGTGGATTTCCTCCTGCGGAAGTCCACCACCATCTCCTTCGTCTTGTCAGTGTTGAGCTGCATATGGTTCAGCTCACACCACTCAACGAAGGAGTCCACGACGCCCCTGTACTCCTCATCGTTTCCCTCGCTGACACAACCAACAACTGCAGAGTCGTCCGAGAACTTCTGCAGATGGCAGGACAAAGAGTTGTATTGGAAGTCTGAGGTGTACAGGGTGAACAGGAATGGGGAAAGAACAGTTCCCTGTGGATCTGTTACTGTAACATCTGTTGGACACGTCCTTACAACAGGTTACTTCTGACTGTAACACCTGTTGGACCCGTCCTAACAACAGGTGACTTGCAACACCTGTTGGACCTGTCCTAACAACAGGTTACTGTAACACCTGTTGGACCAGTCCTAACAGGTCACGTCTTACTGTAACACCTGTGGAGTACCTGTTGGACCCATCCTTACAACAGGTGACTTCCGACTAACACCTGTTGGACCCGTCCTTACAACAGGTTACTGTAACACCTGTTGGACCTGTCCTTACAACAGGTTACTGTAACACCTGTTGGACCCGTCCTAACAACAGGTTACTGTAACACCTGTTGGACCCGTCCTTACAACAGGTTACTGTAACACCTGTTGGACCTGTCCTTACAACAGGTTACTGTAACACCTGTTGGACCCGTCCTTACAACAGGTTATTTGTAACACCTGTTAGACCCGTCCTAACAACAGGTTACTGTAACACCTGTTGGACCCGTCCTAACAGGTCACTTCTTACTGTAACACCTGTAGAGTATTTCAGGTATTTTGATTGGGTGTGCATAGTCTATCCACACCCAATCAAAATACCTGAAAGACTGATTTGGCATTCAAAAGTACATTTTGATATTCAAAAATCTAACCTTTTGGCGCCAACAACACCCAGGTTAAAAGGCAGTGTGTCTGATTCCCAGTGTGCTAACCCCCGTGCAGGATTTACGGTCGATTTACAGATTTCCACGTCTAAAGTCACTTTAGATAAAAGCATCTCAAGTTATGCTTTATTATTCTTTAGTCATTCCCTCTCACTCAAAAGTAACTGGAATGTAGCGGAAGCGGTTGCTTATTTATTTACTATATTATATTATATTATATTATATTATATGTTTGCCTTGAACGATAACGGCTGAAGTGAAATGGGTTTAGAAATGTGTTTGTACTGAGTGGTATTTTTGTTGTGCTGTTAAAGGGCCTGTCTCGTGGAGTTTATTATTATTTAGAAAAATGTGTGTCTGTAACACAGACACACATTTGTCATTCTTCAGTTATTCTTCGTGTCCTGTGTCGCAGGAACAATATATCAAAATAATATCATTAATTGGTGTTTAACTATAGATATACTCAATATCATTTTAATGAAAGCCCATTTGAACAGTACACATTTATAAGAAATAAGTACAGGGCGGTTATTCATCGACCTCTTGGAGATGAAGGCCAATGGGTTTTCTGGGTCTAAACTGAAGAGCATCAGAGCATCAACATGACCTCAAAGCCCCAACTTTTATCCTTAACCCTAATGTTGTTTTTCTATCATTGTGTGGCCCTCCGGTGGGAGTACGAGGGAAGGGTGGTGGGAGAGTAGAGAGGGAGACCTTGGGAGAAAAAAAAAGGGCTTCAAGGCTTGAATCAGTTGCCTGAAAGCTTTCTGGTCAGTTGTCAGGGCGACAATATGTTATTTTTTTCCCTTGTACCCTTGTCCCTTCTCTCCTTCTCTGAATCCTCGCCAGCCAATAGCATTGCTAGTTAAACTAGAGGGCCCTCAGTAGAGTGCGTACCTCCGTCACACCGAAATGTCCCCTTTGCCCTATTATTTATGAGGCTAAACAATCCCTCTAAAGCAACAGTTCTGCACCATTTCATCCAGTCCATGTGATTCATCATTCAGCCTTATTTTTCCCACAGATCCGGATCCAAATCCTGGATTCGGATCAGGATCTGCAGGGGGGTCTGGATTTGTATCCTGATATCTCCCTAATTGTTCTTAGCATTCCACCTAAACCCTCACCCAACGTTTATGCAAATATATTTAATATTTAATAAATATATTTATTCCTACTGACCACTCACCAGAGTCCTCTCACCGAGAGACACCTCTGAAGCTCAGTACAACAAAACATGAATGTAGTGTACAATATCAATCCATGTAAACAAGCCTTGAAATTTGAGCCTAATGCATTGAATTATGTCGACATGTCTTGTAACTAAGCGTCAAAGCCGGGATAGGTTAATAACGCATTATAAATATATTATTTGTGAAATATTTCGGGGGTTCCTGGACTGAAAAAGGTTCCCCAAGTCCCCCTTGTCTAATGGATTCAGGGGGGTGATGTTTTTCTGTGTTTGATGGCCATGTCTACAGCTTACCTAACAGCCTGTATCTGGATCACTGTATGTTGCCTGGTGGACAAAAGCGTCAGGTGAAATGACTCAACACTGACTGAAGTTCTGAACACGACGCGACAACAAGCCTGACTACGGTGACGACGATTATCTGCCTTTGTCCGTTCATTCTGCATAAATACAGAAATACAGACACTTTTTCATCCAAAAGCCGCCGTGTTTGTTCTGAGGAGTTACCTAATTGGTTTTCTCTTTTCAATATTGACAGTAGCTAAGCGACTAGGAATGTCAATCAGAAAGGTAAACGCCAATCACGTTCTCCTGAAGTGTTATCCCCAGAAGTACATGATCATCGTTTATCGGTCCATGATCACGGCGTACTGCTAGCCGACGGCCATCTTGACAGCTCATGATAAACACAACGGAACAACAACACAAGTTTTTATGTAGTTTAATATCCGTTTCATGGATTTTCGAGGAAGAAGGGTTGTTTATTTTAGATGTCCTTACATCAATGGTGTGAGTGGTCCGTGACGTGAGTGCCGGCCGGTTGGATGGACGGATGTTTGAGTTGGTGTTTATGCCCCTATCCTCACCCTTGAATTGTAATACGTAACACAATAATACAGTGCTCTTGAATACAGTGTTTGAACATTATGTCTCTCTCTCTCTCTCTCTCTCTCTCTCTCTCTCTCTCTCTCTCTCTCTCTCTCTCTCTCTCTCTCTCTCTCTCTCTCTCTCTCTCTCTCTCTCTCTCTACAGAGTCTAGGGACGACCGGCCGCTACGAGACCAAGAAGAAGTAAGTACCATGACCTTTCCCCCCCCCCTCCCTTGCTTTGTTTCCCCCGGTCTGATAAAACGGTACAGCTAAAGGTCAGCCACTGATTATCGATCGGCCAAATAGAGAACATTATTTTATTCATTTGTATTTGGTTCTAAGTATGCTCGGGTTCTTTCTTTTCAAACAAATGTTCAGCGCTGTTTTGTGCTCACGGATTTATGTTTCTTGCCAACCTGCGCTTTTCAGGCGCGATGGCCGACCTCTCTACACCTCCTTTTAGTGTGTCATTTTGGTTATTTGATTTGGTTTTGATTCGCTGGGTTCTTGCCAGGCTTCAAGTTATGCGCTTGTGGTTTGGTCCGAACCATTTCGGTTCAAACAACAAAGAACGCCGCTGAAGGCTTTTCCCGAACGGTAAAAGATGTTTTCGCTCTACAACCATACGGTTCGTTGATCTGATTGGTTGGAGTTAGCCCGTGATAGACGGTGACAAACAGATGGTTCGTCCAATCACATGCCAAGTACTTTTTTTGAAAGTGCCTGCCCTTTTCCAAACAGTTTCAAAGGACTGCTTTCCAGATGGTCCTGTGTAACAAACCATCTGGTTAGCCGTGATACCAGAAAATACACAAATTCACCAACACACACACGTCAATCCGGCACATGTGTCTGCTGACGCTGACTTGGACTCAAACTTGATACACATTTGATGCAATGGAAGTTAATTTGCACAATATGATGCACAATAGTTAAAAAGTTAAATCTAGAGGATTGAATCCTTTTTATTGGTCACATCCATGTACACACACACACACAGTGAAATGTGTTTCTCTGCATTTAACCCATCCTAGTATGAGGAGCAGTGGGCAGCTGTTTATACAGAGGGGAGCAGTTAGGGTTAGGGCGTCTTGCTCAAGGGCACCTCGACAGTTTTTGCTAGGAGGAGCCGGGGATCGAGCCAGCGGTTGTGAGGCGACCGCTGTACCTCCTGAGCTATACTGCCGCCCAGTATAAAGTATTTGGTAATTGCTCTATCATTTCTGTTCTATAAATATATAGTACTTACCTGATGGTACTTACCTGATGGTACTTACCTTTAGGTACTTACTTGATAGTACTTACCTGATGGTACTTAATAGTACTTACTTGCTAGATGAATGGGTTTGATTCCCAATGTCTGCGGTCTACCTGTAGGCATTTTTGAGCATTGGTGTCTAATGCCCTATACCAACATAAATCCAGGTTCTTTGTTCAAGTCCCATTGGATGTGTATGAGTATCAGTCCAGAAACGTGTACTCTATATTGTTACGACAGCATCCCTTTTAGCTTTTGTATCCAATAAAGACGAGGTGTCGAGGACTAGCCTCTGAATCGACATGCCACGCGGGGAACAAATGGCTTAGTCGTTTTCCCACAAATGATACAATAACAAAACAAGAATGCTGGTGAGAAATGTATTGCTTTTCAGCAGTGAAATAAACCGGGATTTGAGCGAACGGCGCAAACAAATGGCGACATACAAACATTCACACCAACAGAAATATGTGAAATAATGGGGGGCCCATAGCAGCCATCACGAAAGATACCCCCCCCCCGCCCCCCCCCGCCCCCATGGTAACGCGTTGCCATGGCGATGAAGCGAAAGGAACTACAGATGCGGAAAGGTGCGGAACCGTAGAGAGGGGAGGAGAGAGAGAGAGAGAGAGGGGAGGAGAGGGGAAGAGAGAAAGAGAGAGGGGGAGAGAGAGAGAGAGAGGGGAGGAGAGGGGAGGAGAGAAAGAGAGAGGGGGGAGAGAGAGAGAGGGAGAGAGAGAGGGAGAGAGAGAGGGAGAGAGAGAGAGAGAGAGCGAGAGAGAGAGCGAGAGAGAGAGCGAGAGAGAGAGCGAGAGAGAGAGCGAGAGAGAGCGAGAGAGAGAGCGAGAGAGAGAGAGAGAGAGAGAGAGAGAGAGAGAGAGAGAGAGAGAGAGAGAGAGAGAGAGAGAGAGAGAGAGAGAGAGAGAGAGAGAGAGAGAGAGAGAGAGAGAGAGAGAGAGAGAGAGAGAGAGAGAGAGAGAGAGAGAGAGAGAGAGAGAGATATGGGGAACAATCTGTGGGTTGCGTCCCCGGCTAGGGCCAATAGATGACCTTTAAACCAGATAAAGCATTTATTTCTTCACCCCAAGAGAGGGACGGCACACGGCTGGGTATGAATGCAGTGTTGTGAAGCATTTGAGGATGTGGACTGTTATTTCCAATTCCCCTAAACAACAAACTGAAAACAAATCCATTTCACTCCAAATCCATAATATAAGACTAGATCCATAATATATATATATATGCACTTGGGACTTGTGGTGACTAGCCGTTCTCTTGCCTATCTATGTTGAATGCACTATTCTAAGTTGCTTTGGACAAAAGCGTCTGCTAAAGTAATGACTGTAATGTAATGTAATATAGTATAAATATAATTGTTAGGGTCTTAATTAGCAACAACATTATTAACATCTAACACAAACTCGGCCAGCGCTAATACTCACTTTGTTAAAGTTCCCGTCTGAACGCCAATGTTCTTAAGAAAAAGTCTCTGCAAAGGTTTCAAATCGGCATCCACGCACTGAGCAGGCAGTGAGTTTCTCTTTGTTGGAATATCCCTGACCCTTTCTGCCCTCTCCGCTTTCTCTCCCGCTGTATGAGCGTGGGACTGTTGGACCACCGTGTCCTTCAGTAGGGCTCACAGCCGCCAAACAGCTGTTGTTCCGATTCCCCTCGTTTCATTTCAAAGCGGCGGTCGTCGATTAGACTATAACTTCAGCATCCTTCTCGTCTGCCGTCGCTCAGACGACCCATGCGCCCCTCTTTTCATTGGTCGTGCTCAGACCCAGGTAATATATGGACTGTATATCACAGCTCAAACATCATCGTGGCCCATTCTATTTCCCCCCCCCCCCCCCCCCCTTGTGCGACCTCGGGGAGAAGCTTTCCTGTTTCCAGTGTGCTACACTATGGCTTCCGTTGCGCTATTGGCACGTTGAGTTGACTTTGGTTTATAAGCGTGGTGGATGGATGGGTAAGTGGCTGTTTTTAATTCTCTGATACATTCCAAAACCTTGACGGAGCTTTGTGTGACTTTAACACTTTTTTAAGTGGAAGTGTCACAGCGCTGACCTACCGGATGCTTTTATCTACATTCCCCGCATGAGCAAAGCTCAACAACAACAACAACCCTCAAAGCAACACAAGTGACTATTCAACAGACAAAAAGCAAAGTACAAATTCTCCAAAACCGAAAGGAAACACAAAACAAACTACTGCAGCCGCTGTGGCCTTCTTCTCCGTGTGTTATATTAGAGATTATTTTTTACGTTTTGTGCGTTTTGCTCAGCGATCAGCTATACTACAACCAGAATATACAAGCTTTTATATATTATGTGTGCGACGTAACCTGCTGCCTGAGAAGATCTGTGAAGTCCCATCGCTTGGTTCTCATGGCGTAATGCTCTCACTGCTGAACGACGTGAGGTAACGACGGAGAAGTACCTCGCCCCATACAGTAGTCTCTCTCTCTCTCTCTCTCTCTCTCTCTCTCTCTCTCTCTCTCTCTCTCTCTCTCTCTCTCTCTCTCTCTCTCTCTCTCTCTCTCTCTCTCTCTCTCTCTCTCTCTCTCTCTCCTCTCTCTCTCTCTCTCTCTCTCTCTCTCTCTCTCTCTCTCCTCTCTCTCTCTCTCTCTCTCTCTCTCTCCAGTCAGCTTATACTCTTGGTAGCCTTTTCACATACATGTTGAAGAGATCTCAGCACTCTCAGACTCCAGGCTATACAGACACACACACACACACACACACTCCTTAACAACACAGATATGGGTACACATTGGTACATGCAAGTGCACACACACACACACACACACACACACACTTGAACTAAAAAACACTCTGTTCCACAATAGATGCTGTAGTTTTCCACATCGTGACTGTAAGTTGCCTGACTCATCGCATCAGTGGAATTCACTGTTGAAGCCTCTCTCTCTCTCTCTCTCTCGCTATCGCTCTCTCGCTATTCCTCTGTCTCATCCCTCTCTTCCTCTCTCCAGTGGGCTTTATTCTCTCTTTCTTTCTTTCTTTCTCTCTCTCTCTCTCTCTCTCTCTCTCTCTCTCTCTCTCTCTCTCTCTCTCTCTCTCTCTCTCTCTCTCTCTCTCTCTCTCTCTCTCTCTCTCTCTCTCTCTCTTTTCCCATTGGGCTTATTCTCTCTCTCTCGCTCCCTCTAACTCTCCAGTCGGCTTATTTTATTCTCTCTCTCTCTCTCTCTCTCTCTCTCTCTCTCTCTCTCTCTCTCGCTCTCTCTCTCTCTCTCTCGCTCTCTCTCTCGCTCTCTCTCTCGCTCTCTCTGTCTGTGTTTGTTCAGCCTTCATTTTCGTTCCTGTTTCATCCGGCTGTGATTCTCCGTGTTTTTCTTCCATCACTTCAGTTTCATTACCTTTTGCTTTCATCCGTTCCGTTTGTTGTTCAATTTAACTCACTTCCATTTCCCTCTGCTTTGCTCTTGTTGTTGTGGTGGTCATTTTTCTCTTAGACTCCTTGTCTCCTTGTCTCCTTGTCTCCTCTTCTCCTTGTCTCCTCTGCTCCCTTTCCCCTCGTCTCCTCGGCGCAGAGGGTGTCTCTGTGCCTCAACCCATAAAATATGGTATATCAAAAAAATATATAAGAAGATAAGAAAATATATTTTGGGGGGAACGGGGAATCTTCCGGTGTGTGTCCAGGACCCGTCGTGTCGGGGGTTCTGGGTGATGGCTCCGCCACGAGCGGTCAGGGTGACACCAGACCCACGGAGTCCCGGAGATCCTCCTTGACAAAAGAGATGGAGACTTTGTTTGGGACTTTGTTTACCGCACCTCTTGTGTGTCCTGTGTGGCACACGTCTCATTCTAGCCCCTTCCCCCCCCCCCCCGTTAGATGAATTATTTAGTCGAGAGAAACACGTCCTCCTCCTTAAGGGTATACAATGAATGGTTTAATAACAAGCGCAGTGTGTGTGTGTGTGTGTGTCCTTCTCTGTCTTTAATCATTTTAAAAAGGGAACTCCCCTTAACACGGTTTACATCTCGAAAGAATAGTTAAAATATTTGGACTGATCACTTTTCCATCTTCTGGGTTGACTTTGGCATTTGATTCTTCTTCTTCTTCTTCTTCTTCTTCTTCTTCTTCTTCTTCTTCTTCTTCTTCTTCTTCTTCTTCTTCTTCTTCTTCTTCTTCTTCTTCTTCTTCTTCTTCTTCTTCTTCTTCTTCTCCATCTCCATCTCCATCTCCATCTCCATCTTTTCCTTCTTCTTTGCAGTCGTGTGTGACGCTAGGTCAAATCAAATCAAAAATGTGTTTGGACTGAACTCACTTTAAACCATTTGGAGCAAGCATCCGGCACAGTGAGCAGACACACACACACACACACAGTTGGAGTGATGTAATGTGAGAACACTTTGCCGGTCATCCAGCGTCGTTAATCCCACCTCGCCGCCCGGGAAGATCCCTCTTCGATTATGTGACGAAAAAAACAAAACGTTGTCTCTTCGTTGTCTCGTCATTGTCGTGTTGTTGTTTTGTTGTTGTTGTTGTTGTTGTTGTTGTTTTGGTTATGAAACCCGAGCCGTCATACCGCCAACCATAGAGAAGATGTAATTGAAAGGAAATTTTAAAAAGTGTCTAGTGTCCACACATGGTCGCCGGCGTGCAGCGAGGACAGAATACAGACGGGCCAAATGGGTGACACAATGTGTGGTTTTTAGTTTTTTTTCCTCCGAGGGTCTGAATAATTCACACGCCTTCATGTGTCATGGCCGAAAACGCCCACACACACACACACACACACAGACAGACAGACAGACAGACAGACAGACAGACAGACAGACAGACAGACAGACAGACAGACAGACAGACAGACAGACAGACAGACAGACAGACAGACAGACAGACAGACAGACAGACAGACAGACAGACAGACAGACAGACTCTTTCTCGCTCACGCATGGGGTGGCGTGGGGGGGAGGTCGTCACACATCGTCATGGAGATACTGCGTGAGTCGTGACCAGGCATCCTCTCTGCAGCCATCCCGGACCGCTGAGAGACACTAAGTTATCCCCCGCACCTCATAAAATAAAATAAGAGAAGGGAGAGAGGGGGAGAGAGAGAGAGAGAGAGAGAGCGCGCCTGTGTCTCGGCAGCTATTAAACGTCTGTAAGGGTCGACAGGATGGCTCAGTCTGTGAGGACTTGGGGCTTGGGAACCGTAAGGTCGCCGGTTCAAGTCCCCGAAACACCTGGGCACGGCAAAGGTGCCCTTGAGCAAGGCAGTGTGTGTATATATATATATATATACTGTGTGTATATACATATATATAGATATATATCTATATATATATAGATATATATCTATATATATCTATATATATATATCTATAGATATATATATAGATATATATCTATATATATATAGATATATAGATATATCTATATATATATATCAAGCCAGACTGAAGCCTCAAAACAACAACAACAACACATTTATCTGGTTGCCAGTGTCTTCACCATGAGGGGAAGTACACCTTTCCTCTTATTATCCTGGTCCTCGTGTGAATTATCCTGGTCCTTGTGTGTTCGGTGTGTGTGCGTGCGTGCGTTCGGTGTGTGTGTGTGCTCGGTGTGTGTGCGTTCGGTGTGTGTGTGTGTTCGGTGTGTGTGTGTGTGTGCGTGCGTGCGTGCGTTCGGTGTGTGTGCCTGTGTGTGTGCGTGTGTTCGGTGTGTGTGCGTGCGTGCGTTCGGTGTGTGCGTGTGTGCTTGTAGAGCAGCCGAAGGATGCTTCTTCATTCACACCCTTGTGGTCGGGTAATGGTGGGGATCTGTTCCTTTCTTGTCTGTAAAGAGGAGGAGGGTCCTGCTCCTCCCCACTGTGTGTGCAGGTTACATCATTTCTGGCGCATTGAGTTTACTGAATGACACTGAGAAGCAGAGAGAGAGAGAGGCAGATCTTGAAATAGAAAATACTAACGCTAGTCCCACAAGTCCATTCACAAATAGATGGTTCTCGCTCGGAACACACTCTCTCTCGCTCTCGCTTCTCTCTCTCTCTCTCTCTCTCTCTCTCTCTCTCTCTCTCTCTCTCTCTCTCTCTCTCTCTCTCTCTCTCTCTCTCTCTCTCTCTCTCTCTCTCTCTCTCTCTCTCTCTCTCTCTCTCTGTCTCACTCTTTGTCCTCTCTGTCTCGCTCTTTGTCTCTGTCGTCTCTCCGTCTCTCTCTCTCTCTCTCTCTGTTTCTCTCTCTCTGTCTCGCTCTTTGTCTCTCTGTCTCGCTCTTTGTCTCTCTGTCTGTCTCTCCGTCTCTCTCTCTCTCTGTTTCTCTCTCTGTCTCGCTCTTTGTCTCTCTGTCTCGCTCTTTGTCTCTCTGTCTGTCTCTCCGTCTCTCTCTCTCTCTGTTTCTCTCTCTCTGTCTCGCTCTTGTCTCTCTGTCTCGCTCTTGTCTTTCTGTCTGTCTCTCCGTCTCTCTCTCTCTCTCTCTCTGTTTCTCTCTCTCTGTCTCGCTCTTTGTCTCTCTGTCTCGCTCTTTGTCTCTGTCTGTCTCTCCGTCTCTCTCTCTCTCTGTTTCTCTCTCTCTGTCTCGCTCTTTGTCTCTCTGTCTCGCTCTTTGTCTCTCTGTCTGTCTCTCCGTCTCTCTCTCTCTGTCTCTCTCTCGTCTCGCTCTGTCTCTCGTCTCGCTCTGTCTCTCTGTCTGTCTCTCTGTCTCTCTCTCTCTCTGTCTCTCTCTGTCTCGCTCTGTCTCTCTGTCTCGCTCTGTCTTCGTCTCTCTCCGTCTCTCTCTCTCTCTGTTTCTCTCTCTCTGTCTCGCTCTTTGTCTCTCTGTCTCGCTCTTTGTCTTCTGTCTGTCTCTCCGTCTCTCTCTCTCTCTGTTTCTCTCTCTCTGTCTCGCTCTTTGTCTCTCTGTCTCGCTCTTTGTCTCTCTGTCTGTCTCTCCGTCTCTCTCTCTCTCTGTTCTCTCTCTCTGTCTCGCTCTTTGTCTCTCTGTCTCGCTCTTTGTCTTCTGTCTGTCTCTCCGTCTCTCTCTCTGTTCTCTCTCTCTGTCTCGCTCTTTGTCTCTCTGTCTCGCTCTTTGTCTTTCTGTCTGTCTCTCCGTCTCTCTCTCTCTCTGTTTCTCTCTCTCTGTCTCGCTCTTGTCTCTCTGTCTCGCTCTTTGTCTCTCTGTCTGTCTCTCCGTCTCTCTCTCTCTGTTTCTCTCTCTCTGTCTCGCTCTTTGTCTCTCTGTCTCGCTCTTTGTCCCTCTGTCTGTCTCTCCGTCTCTCTCTTTCTCGCTCTCTTTCTGTCTCTGTTTCTCGGCCTTGTTCTCAATCTGTCACTCTCTCTCACTCAATTTGTCTCTGTGTCTCTCGTGCGCTCTCTCTCTCTCGCTGTCTGTCTCTGTCTCTCTCTCTTGTGCACTACACTATCTCTCTTTCTCTCCCTCCATCCATTCTATCCTACTGCCGCCACACACACACACACACACACACACACACACACACACACACACACACACACACACACACACACACACACACACACACGCCCTTACATGGGCTTTTTAATAACCTCAAACGGTTGCTCTGCTACCCCCCTGGTCTCTCTCTCTCTCTCTCTCTCTCTCTCTCTCTCTCTCTCTCTCTCTCTCTCTCTCTCTCTCTCTCTCTCTCTCTCTCTCTCTCTCTCTCTCTCTCTCCATTCTAAAGTGAGCGGAAGAGGAAAACCACATACATTCCTTCTGAAGGCCGTAAACATACATTTCCTCTGTCTATATCTCATCGTTGTCTCTATCTGTCTAATAATAATCTCTCTCTTTCTCTGTCCCTCTTTCTACCTCTCTCTCTCTCCTTCTCTCTCTGTCCCTCGTTCTACCTCTCTCCCTCTCCCTCTCCCCCTCGCTGTTCCTCTCTGTACCTCTCTCTCTCTCTCTCTCTCTCTCTCTCTCTCTCTCTCTCTCTCTCTCTCTCTCTCTCTCTCTCTCTCTCTCTCTCTCTCTCTCTCTCTCTCTCTCTCTCTCTCTCTCTCTCTCTCTCTCTCTCTCTACCACCCACTACCCCCTCTCTCTCTTGGTAACCCTCCCCCCTTTTCCCCATTCCTCTTTCTTCATCTCGCTCTGGTTACAATTCATCAGTTCACCTCTTGGCTCTGCATGGGCGCCATGGTAACGGAGCGCACCACCAGTGGCGGCGCTCAGTCCGCTGTCACTCGAACAGCTCCGTCCTTTTCAGGGGAGAGCTTCCTTATTGGTGCTAGGGGAGACCCTTCCTATTGGTGCTAGGGGAGACCCTTCCTATTGGTGCTAGGGGAGACCCTTCCTATTGGTGCTAGGGGAGACCCTTCCTATTAGTGCTAGGGGAGACCCTTCCTATTGGTGCTAGGGGAGACCCTTCCTTATTGGTGCTAGGGGAGACACTTCCTATTGGTGCTAGGGGAGACCCTTCCTATTGGTGCTATAGGAGAGACCCTTCCTATTGGTGCTAGGGGGGACCCTTCCTATTAGTGCTAGGGGAGACCCTTCCTATTGGTGCTATAGGAGACCCTTCCTATTGGTGCTAGGGGAGACCCTTCCTATTAGTGCTAGGGGAGACCCTTCCTATTAGTGCTAGGGGAGACCCTTCCTATTGGTGCTAGAGGGGAGACCCTTCCTATTGGTGCTAGGGGAGACCCTTCCTATTGGTGCTAGGGGGGACCCTTCCTATTAGTGCTAGGGGAGACCCTTCCTATTAGTGCTAGGGGAGACCCTTCCTATTGGTGCTATAGGAGACCCTTCCTATTGGTGCTAGGGGAGACCCTTCCTATTAGTGCTAGGGGAGACCCTTCCTATTAGTGCTAGGGGAGACCCTTGCTATTGGTGCTAGAGGGGAGACCCTTCCTATTGGTGCTAGGGGAGACCCTTCCTATTGGTGCTATAGGAGAGACCCTTACTATTGGTGCTAGGGGAGACCCTTGCTATTGGTGCTATAGGATGCCTCGTTTCCACCAACGCAAGCCTAGTTCTAGCTCTCGGATGGCGCTAGAGCCATCCGAGAGCCTAGTCTAAGAACCGGTTTGTGTTTCCACCGACTTTTTCGCTGAGAGAGCCACGTCATGACGTCACTGTTAACGTCTCTGCTTTCCCAGCAACGCTAGCGCCAACTTCCACAACAGTGGAACATGATGTATGTAAAAGTGTTGCTCCTGGCTTTCAGTCTACAAACACGGCTGGTCCAATGCGTTGAGCTGCTCTTCTTTAGTGCTATGGACGCAAATACGTTGAAGCCCTTAACGTTGAAGCCACTAACTGTGATAAAGGACTATACAAATAAAATGGACTTGACGTTAGAGCTGCATTAATAGTACTTAAACAGAAGGGACCATTTGCCTTTTCTTCTTCAAAACTGTCATCTTGTATTATGTTTCTCGGTTGATAAAGCATAATGAAGCGGACATTTATATTTAGAAATGTTTTATTTAAAAAAACATTAAATACACAATAGACAGTAATCACAAAATGTAAAAGTGTAGAGTGCAGTGTAATAAGTCAATGTTAATAAAGCTCCGAGGGGCTGAGGGGCTCCTGGGAGCTGCAGCCCAGTGGGGCGGTAGCTCTGCATCAACATTGTCGAGGGAAGACGACTCCATAAACAACTAAAACAAAAGTGCATTGAAACATGACTCCATAAACAACTAAAACAACAGAAAAGTGTATTAAAACATGTCTCCATTACACTTTACTGTTTTTAGAAAGTAGCATCCTGACGTTGGCTATTGTTATCAAGGCTAATATCGGCTAGCAGAAGCCTAGCAATCATAGCTCCTCATTTCTGATGATACGAACATAACATTGATGTGATAATGAGCAGCTCGCTAAACAGATTATAAATACAAAGCTGGTTGGCAACACGGGAAAGATTTATAAAGTAAAACTTACCAGGACCAGAGTGACAGCAGCGGATCATCAGTTTGTTATCGATTAGCTCCTCGGTTCTGTCCCCCGCTGAAGACATCTCGCGCTGTAGTTTTTCTAATAGCGGTTTGTTCTAGAAGCTCCTCTAGTTTATTGTGACCTTCTGCCGAGGACCACAACGCAAGGAGGCAGTTTGTCTCGTCCACGGACCACTGCTGCTTCGCCTTCACGTCCATGGCGAATTTTAGTGATTTTTAAATGGCGGTCAAAAACTTTGAGTTTGTCCGATAAGCCCCGCCCCTAGCCCCTGACGTAGTGGAGCTTGCTGGGCTAGCCCAGCTTCGATGTGGGGCCGCTCAGGAACCAGTTTACCGGGCCAGAAAGAGGTTCCTTCGCGGTGGAAAGGCAAACAACTGGTTTGAGATTAGGTCCAAGCTCCGAACCAGCCCTCAAAACAGCTTGGTGGAAACACGGTAGGAGAGACCCTTCCTATTGGTGCTAGGGGAGACCCTTCCTATTGGTGCTAGGGGAGACCCTTCCTATTGGGGCTAGGGGAGACCCTTCCTATTGGTGCTAGGGGAGACCCTTCCTATTGGTGGTAGGGGAGACACTTCCTATTGGTGCTATAGGATAGACCCTTCCTATTGGTGCTATGGGAGACCCTTCATATTGGTACTAGAGGCATCATATGAACACTGTTTTTAAGCTTAAGGGTGATTTCGCACCTAGAGTTCAATATACTGTTCAATTGATGCTTAGTTTGTATTTTCATTTGGTTCTGTTGGCGTTAACACTGGACTTTGTCACGCAAAACCAAACAACGCACACCCACGTCGAACACACATTGGATGGGCCGCTCGTCTGTTGGCCAGAAAATCGGAAGGGAAACTCACAGCGCTTCCGTTCTGTCGGACGATAATAATAATGGAGGAATCACAACTTTGTGTGGTCCTGGGTTCTTTCGTGTGGCTTTGGTGTTACAAGTTCAATTCCAGAGATGCCCCTTCTCCCCTTGTGGGATCCAGAGTTTTTGTCAGCTTTTCCTTTAGTGTGTCTTTTCTGTTCTACTAATACAGTTACAGGCTGCTCTTCTTTGGAACACGGTTTGGTTTTTATATGAATTATGTACGGATGCTTAGGTGAATGTGGTCATCTGTTCTCGTAGAATTTGATGTCCCCCCCCTCCTTAAAATAATCCCCCTTTTTGTAAAGTGTTCCTGTCTATCGGACGGAAAATTGGAGGGAAACTCGGATAACGGATAATTATAACGGAGCATCAACCACTTTGTGCGGCCCTGGTTTTTCGTTTTCATTTTGCTTACTTCAAAATAAAAAGAACCCCATTCCCACCATTCGGGCACTGAATAATTTAAAAAACTGTGTTTTTGTGAGTGACTACAAACTATTTCATTGTATCATCGACCGACATTGTATTTCGCGTCGATTGTTTTCACCTGCCGTCGGCTCCACTCCCACGAGACTTATTCTTATTATTTTAAAAAGTTCACGTGTACCTGGCAGACGAGGCCGCAATTATTTTTCATTTTTCATTATTTTTTATAATATTTATAACTGTTTATACAGTTGGGAAATGCGCTAATTAAGGTTTTTTTGTGTAGGGAGTAGTGAGTAGGGAGTGATTTCGGACAGCCTTTGTTCTCTCTTTGTTTGGTCCTCACCAGAGTTCAGCCCCCTCTCTCCCCCCCCCCCCCCGTACTATTGGGCAAAATTTTCCGGGGGTTTCTAATGAAATGCGGACCAAGCGGCTCCAAAATTACCCCTGATTCTTTATCGTTCTGTTTGTTGTGTTCAAACCTGATTGGCGTAGGCCATTTTAAATCACCTTGGGTACGTTTGTGTTTTCACGCTGTGGCTGTCCCGCCGTCTCCTACTGCCGCCCCCCCGCCCCCCCCCCCAGATTTGTCCAGGACAAATCTTTTAAATATAGAATTCAGGAGTGCATTTTGTAATTGCATTCTTTCATTAACTGATTCCGTACTACTCTGCACACTGCTTGGATTGTTCTCACCCTCACTCGGATAGAAGTGTTGGATAGAAGTGTCTGCTGTATTTCAGTGTAAATTAATTATAAATCGCTACACCACGTCCGTGTCGTGGTCCTTTTAATGTCAAAGCGAGGCCACGGATCAGACTCAAATGCAGTCACACAAAGGCGTATAGTAGAGTATTAACCCGAGGTCTTATCGATGTTTATCGTGACACAGGAGATTCTGAGGCAAGTGGCGGAGGCTCAAATCCTACTCAAGGGCCACTTTACCCAAAGAGCATGAGGGTAGTATGTGCGTGATGCGTGGCTTGTGGTCCGAGGGTTCGGAGAATAGAGAATCTGTTCGATCCGGGAGATACGAGATACAAGATACAATATTTATATTGGCCATTTGTAACAAGTACATAGGAATGCTTACTCCCCATTCCCTCCCGCAGTAGAAATCTCTCAAAAACCACATAAAAATGATATATACAATAAAATAGCAAAGTGACTTAAATGATATGTACATGTTTTTTTCATATTTTTTTTACAAAAACAGGCCCATCAGGATGTAGAAGGACATCCACGGGTATAGCGGACGAACGCGAGGGACAGAGTGCTGAATACTGAACTGATAAGGAGGAGCGTGAGGCTTGTTGTGTGTATATATATATCTATATATAGATATATATAGATATATATATAGATATATATATAGATATACACCGAGACTAATCGTGAACAGGAAACGGGAATTGGACACATAGAGGTGCGTCCTCGCGTGTCCGCGAAAGACTCGCTTTTTAAAATAAGATCAGATTAGATTAGATTCAAATTGAATTGTACACGTGCACAGCACATGTACACTACAGCCAACAATGAGTTGGCATCTAACCAGTGCATAGTACTATACACTGTACAGTGGTTAAATAGGATGTACAAACAGTCTACTAGGTATAAAAACAGGTGTACAACAACTTTTAGAGTGGGTATGAGATATGTGCAGATATAGGTGTGTATATATAGTATATACAGGTAAGTGTCAACAGGTAGTGAGCAGGGGCCTATATCAACAGGGCTCTTACAGGGCTCTTATATTAAGGCTTGCGATGGGGGGGGCGGGACATTAGTCAATCGGTTCTCGTCAGCGTTTGGAGCTTTGATTTGCCTTATCAAGCCAGTCTCATGTTCAGTTGAGTGACTGTTCCATTTGGTGGTTGTCCTACTTTCAAGTACCGCCTTCAAGTCATTGTTCATGAATTAAAGAACAATTATAGATGAAAGGTAAATGCAGACATTGAACTGTACCAACCATCCATCCACCCACGTACATCTGGGTGGGCGCTCACTGTGTAATTTACCTATGTCAAAGTCACGTGACATTTTCAAAGCAACGGCCAATCACGATCACACCTGGTGGTATAATGGGGGCCCTTTAAACTCCATTTGAGCTTGAATCAGTGCATTTCACAAGTGATGAAGTGATTTCACAATGAACACAACCGAGTGTCACATCTCTCTCTCTCTGTTTCTCTTGTCTGTCTGTCTGTCTGTCTGTCTGTCTGTCTGTCTGTCTGTCTGTCTGTCTGTCTGTCTGTCTGTCTGTCTGTCTGTCTCTCTCTCTCTCTCTCTCTCTCTTGTTTGTGTGGTTGGTTCCGGTTGCTCCGCAGCCTGTGAGACCTCCTGTTGTTTTACCACAGTCCTTATTGCCGGTAATGACTGGTCTCAGTACAGCTCTGGGTCGCATTGTACTCCGCTAGCGCTCCGCTGCCCCAACACCCATTTCCTCAGGCGGCCATTTTGAAATGCATTTCGCTCTTGTTCATTTTGAGGATATTTGAAATATCTGTTGTGTGTGTGTGTGTGTGTGCTTTGTTTTTGTGGTTCTCGCGAGTGCTTTTATTTGAACGTTCATTCCATTGAACCCTGACCTTTCCGAATAGGGGGCGGGGCCTGTGGTAATGGCTCCCCTGGCCCCCCGCTGGACTCCCAAGTGCTGCTGGGTAATGTCAGCCACTCACAGCCTTATGGGCAAGCCCTTTGTCCACACACCTTCAATACTGTTGGGCTGTTATTAAATATACGCTTCTGTGTGTGTGTGTGTGTGTGTGTGTGCGGTTGTGCGTGTGTTTGTGTGTGTGTGTGTGGTCTATTGCTATTTTATTTACATAGCCATTACAATGCTGATACCGAGAGCAGAGCTGGCAATCGTGCAAAAAGACACACACACACACACACACACACACACACACACACACACACACACACGTGTATGCTTGCTGCTGCCAGAGATGAGGCAGCTGTTCTGTCAGATAAGACGGCAACAAGGGGGAAGAACAACAGGTTCTCCTCCTCCTCCTCTTCCTCCTCCTTCTCCCCATCATCGCTCCCCTCTCCTGATTTGCTACCCCCTCGTTCACCTCCCCTTCACCTCCTCCTCGCCTCCTCTCCTCTCATCTCCCCTCACCAGGTCGGCCCCTCTCAACCTCATCTGTCGTCCTTCCGCACCTCCTCCTCTCCTCTCCGTCTCAACTCTCTCTCTCTCTCTCTCTCTCTCTCTCTCTCTCTCTCTCTCTCTCTCTCTCTCTCTCTCTCTCTCTCTCTCTCTCTCTCTCTCTCTCTCTCTCTCTCTCTCTCTCCTCATGCATCCTCCTTTCAATTTGCCACCCGTCCCTCCTCTTGCGCACCCCTATCATCTCCCCTTGTTTTTATGTTATTTTATTTGTATTTCCTGTGGATTGGTTTATTGGCAGGAAATGTTCAATTTCCTCCAATACAGATAGTGGTGAAGGGGGGAGGGTGAGGTATGTATGTGTGTGTGTGTGTGTGTGTGTGTGTGTGGCATTTTCTCTCGCCCTCTCTCCTCACCCTTTCTGTCCTTTCAACCACCCGCCTCACCCCTACTCCTCCTACTCCATTGTCTCAACCTTTTCAAACCATCTCAAACCACCCCCTCCCCCTCTCTCTCTCTACCCCTCTCCATCCCTCCCTCCCCCTCTCTCTCCCTCCCTCCTCCTCTCTCTCTCCCTCCCTCCCCCTCTCCCTCTCCTCTTTTCCTCTCCTGTCTCCCCCTCCCCCTCTCCCTCCCTCCCTCCCTCCATCCTCTCCCTCCTCCTCTGCCTTCCCCTTGCCCTCTCCTCTCTCCTCTCTTCTTTCTCCCCCTCCCTCCCTCCCTCTCCATTGTCTTATATTATGTGTGCAACTGCCTCTTGTGTCCCTGGGTTCCCATTAGTGCTCTTTTCTCTCTCTTTCTCTCTCTCTCTGTTATTTCCCTAGCTCGCTTTCTCGCGCTTCCCATCATTCACACTCTTTCTTGTTCTCTCTGGTTGTCTCTCTCTCCCCCTTAAGCATCTGTATCTCACTTTATCAATGCTCTCTCTCTCTCTCTCTCTCTCTCTCTCTCTCTCTCTCTCTCTCTCTCTCTCTCTCTCTCTCTCTCTCTCTGTCTCTCGCTCTCACATACCCACTCGTTTCCCTATCCCTCTCTCTCAGTTGCTCAGTTGTCCACTTGCGCTGCCTCTAATGTGTGCATATACCGCCACTCGGGTCTGTGTGTGTGTGTGTGTGTGTGTGTGTGAGTGAGATGGGCTCTGTCAGTGTGCCAGTGAACAGGTGTTGTCAGACACTTGTACGAGCTCCAGTGTAAGGGATCGGAGCGACACACACACGGGCACACACACACACACACGGGCACACACACACACATGCGCGTACACATGCGCTTCGAGAGCATCGCTGCAACAGTAGGATTAGGAAGCCTGGAGATAAGGAGCTCCAGTAGGAGGAGGAGGAGGAGGAGGAGAGAGGAGAGATTCACCCCAGGAGTGGAGCCTCTCCGCTGGGATGATCTGCTGCTGATCTGCCTCTGCCTGGGAGGACTCACCGCTTGCTCGTTGCTTGTTGTGAGTACCCACTGTGTTAAGGACAGAGGACTGTGGGATGAGGGGCTTGGTGGGGTGGGGTGGGGGGGGGGGGGTACTCACAGGGGAGGACCTGGGAGTCATCAGGACGAGGTGTAGCGTTCCTTGTTTTTTGGGCGATGGTTGTTTTGGAATAGTTTTGAGAATATCCGTTGAATTTCACTTGATATGCTTTTATATGGTTGGTCGTCGGGTGTTTTCCGTCGGGCTGTTCCGGGAGATTCTGATACACTGTAGAGCTGGACTTACTGTTCCTACTGTGTGTGTGTGTGTGTGTGTGTGTGTGTGTGTGTGTGTGTGTGTGTGTGTGTGTGTGTGTGTGTGTGTGTGTGTGTGTGTGTGTGTGTGTGTGTGTGTGTGTGTGTGTGTGTGTGTGTGTGTGTGTGTGTGTGTGTGTGTGTGTGTGTGTGTGTGCGTGCGTGCGTGCGTCTTGGTCCGATCGTGGACATGGGTGACTTTCCCTCCACATCAACAAGTGGCGGCGAGATTTCTCTCCTCTCGATTGCAGAGCTACTGTTTGGTTTTTTTTCTCCTCCCACTCTTTCGTTTTTTTCCGCTTTTCCCACCGCTGAACTGCTCCCGATTGATCGTGTGTATGTGTTTCTGTGTGTCTCTTTGTGTGTGTTTGTGTGTGCATGTGTCAGAGCGGAGAGCAAGATCTCACGTCTGGCCCAGAAGTTGAACCGGCGTTCCGATGGCGATGCTCTGATTAAAGATCTGAGACCTCTCTTCTACACCGGAGCCTGTGGATCCTCTCTCAGCCTCGACAGGTGAGGGCAACACACACACACACACACACACACACACACACACACACACACACACACACACACACACACACACACACACACACACACACACACACACACACACACACACACAGCATGGCTTTATGCATCCGATGCCAAAGCTGAAATAATCTTGTTTACTGTAATTATTTTTCTGTGTTTGTATTTATGTGTGTGTGTGTGTGTGTGTGTGTGTGCACGTACATCTGTGTGTGTGTGTGTGTGTGTGTGTGTGTGTGTGTGTGTGTGTGTGTGTGTGTGTGTGTGTGTGTGTGTGTGTGTGTGTGTGTGTGTGTGTGTGTGTGTGTGTGTGTGTGTGTGTGTGTGTGTGTGTGTGTGTGTGTGTGTCTGTTTACCTGCTAATTAGACTGTGTCAGACAGAGTGAGTGCGGCGGTAGACCAGGAGGGCTAATTGATCTGTTGAACTAGGTGGGAGTGCGGCGATAAACAGCAGGTGGTCTTATCTTGCCGCGCGCCAACGCTAGCGCTCTCGTGTGCTCACTGCCATCCGCTACCGCCGGGCGCCACTGTTCGCAGCACTGATACCACTGGGTACTGATACCGCCGTTCCCACTACTTAACTGCCATGGACACTGCTAACGCCGGCCGCTAGTTCTGTCGTCGTGACCGCTGTGATTGCGCTGGCTTGTGTTTAAATACCGCTGGTTGCCGTTTGACGATGCTGCAGCCGATTTGTTTCAGGAAAATTTGGATTACTATTTTGGCTTCGGCTGCAGCTAGATATTCCAATTTGTTTTAGACTTAGACTTACAAGGAGCTCTGGTTTTAGATGGGGGTGGAAGATATGTCCTTGATTTCTAACACTCTCTTTAGAACTGATATTTAGTTACTTTATTCTTCCATAATACCTCCTTCTCATAATATCTCCTCTATACATATTTTGAGTGGTTCTTGTGTGTGAGTTTAGGGTTTCTAAAACCCTCAGCTGTCTCTGGCGTATGTATTTTACTCTTGTAAGTATGCTCATATATTGATACTATATAAGTCCAATTAACACAAGAGATAGACTTTATGAGATTGCACCCGCTGCTATGGGCATTCTTCTCTCCTGCTGTAAATGCATATGCTGCTATTGTAGCCGAGGCTAGAGCCAAAGTGTTGTTGTTCAGCTACAATATAAAGTAATGTCCTTTTTATCTCCTCGCTACAAGGACATCAAGGATTCGGTCTGCTCTGTCACAATGTACTTGCTGTCCGAATTACAGTCTTCTATCTCCCCCTCTATCTCCATCTCCACCTACCCTCTTCTTCTCTCTCTCTCGCTCACCTTCCCCCACTCTCTCTCTCTCTCTCTCTCTCTCTCTCTCTCTCTCTCTCTCTCTCTCTCTCTCTCTCTCTCTCTCTCTCTCTCTCTCTCTCTCTCTCTCTCACCACCCCTCTCCCCCTTGCTCTCTCTCCCCCAACATTATCCATCCCGCTCACCCTCCTCCACTCCTCTCTCACCCCCTCCCTTTATCACACACACTTTCTCTCTTTATCTCTCTTGCATACGCACACATGCTCACGCACACACACACACGCACACAAACACACACACACACACACACACACACACACGCACTCTGAGTGAAATGTTCATTGCTCAAGATGCTCAGTGGTCTACATGAGTGTAATGCAGCAGCAAGGAAAATTATGCATTGCGCAAGAGCGCATTTGCGCGTGTGCAGGCACAGGCATCGCTGCTGCTGCCTATGCCTAACGCCCACTCGCATGCCCGCATGCCTGGAAGCCTGCCTGCATGCATGCATGAGTGCCGCATTTCCCACCAAGAGGGTCTTTTGAATGGGAGCATTTTGTCTCTGCAGTGCCTACAGCTTCTCAGCTGCGCATTGTTGTCCTCACACCGCCGGTTGGCAGTCACACACACACACGCACGCACGCACACGCACACGCACACACACACACACACGTTAACAGGTAAAACATGCAAAAGCGTTCCTCTCTTCGGCTCGTGTTCTGTTACAGACGTTGTTTGGAGCGGTTGGGGTTGCGGAGTGCGGACCCTAAAATCAGGAAGGACTGTCTTTAATAATTCATAGCTTCCTCTATTTATTCTTCCCCCCCCCCCCCCCCCCCTCCCTCGCCCACCGAGCTCTTAAGAACAAGCTCTCTGGTGCTTTATTTTTGTGACCGTCTGTGGTCTCAGTGGGATATGAAATATATGCCTGATACTGGTTCTCGAGGATCAAGACCAGCGTGTTGGATTTAATATGATTACAGAAGTACTGGGATGATTCGTGGTGTTGAGTTGCAGTACCGTGTCAATATAATAAGCTACAATCGTGTTGGATAGTTGGTCTTTATGTGCACGTAGATTGGGTTATAGTCATTGGTGTGTCATTTCAAGAAAATCTTAAATTTATATTTTAACAATATCAAAAAACACAAGTCACATAATCACTTCTAAGGCTAGAAAACACGGGATGGATATGATCACGAAGAATCAAACGGAACCGTCTATACTTGACTCACTAACCCTAACCCTACATTTGACCACCCCTAACGATTGACTTAATCACATTAAACATTATAAAAAAGCACTCCGCAATCAAATGGCACCATGGCAACCGCTCCACTACAGCTCCACCTCACGGCACCACTGCACGGAACGACACTAGGTGGAACCAGAATGTTCCAAAATGGAAGCCTTTAAACTCGCCAGCATCTGGCATCAATAAGGATGTGCCACACAAGCGTCTAATCTCCGGAGAGTGCCTTACACCACCCCACCCCCCCCCCCCCCCCAGTGGGGTCCCTCAGGGGCCGGTTGTGGTCTGGACCGCTGCTTTGAATTTCTAATCTGGACAATTACTCCCATTGGCCGGTCATCCTGTCATTCCAGTCATTACTGATCTCACTCGATTATCCATGGGAACAACGCTGCGTCTTAGGGTTTTGGCGTAGCGTGGCGTGGCATATGGCGAACCGTGACGTTGGCTCAGGTATGGACCCATCGTGGACACACGGCGTCGGCTAGAGAGAGAGAAGCCAGAGGGACAAGATACAAGATACAGGATCTTTTTTAGATATACTGGAATGCTTACTCCCCATTCCCTCTCGTATACCCCCAGTATACCATCTCCAAAACAATACCATACAAATTTAAATGATATATACAATAAAAAATAAACAAAAAAGGAGCAGGCCAGGACACCTCTGTCCCTGTGGTTTTCGCCGTCCTCGCTGTTGATCCGCAGACATGGTGCACTACGTGAAATCTTCTGGGTGAAGAGATTGTGCTTTCTGGGTCAGAAGGAATGTCATGACTCACAGGCCGCCTTGCATGACTCAATGGCTGATTATAATATGTGTTTAACCCCGCCCCCCCCCCCCCCACACGCCATCAGTGATGCCCTTTTTGGCTTAAAGCTTTGTGTAAAAAGCATATGCTCCCCACCTCACATATTTGATAGCATTGATTGAGCTTGGGATTGGGTTTTTTGCCCAAGATTGTTTTCTGTAGACTGCTTTCACATGGACTCCAAAGTGTGAGGCAAGGCATTGACATGGGGCTCTAATGGACAGACAGAGCTGCTCATATGTTAGTATTGGCCCCTGGCGTCGTGTAAATTGATCTTCGAAAGGTTGAAAACATTCCAAGTCCAACACGGGTAATGATGACTGACTCCGGTAGAGCTCTGAGATTCACTAAATTGGAACGCAGTGAATTAATCAGCAGGGGGGGGGATGGCTTTTTCAATAACTCTCCAACGCTTCTTCCCCGGCTGTATCTCTGGGAACAGCCGAGATGATGCCGGTGATGAGCTGACCCAGGGGCGCTTTGTGTTCATATTCAGGATCACATTGTGTTGAGCATTAAAATGTGCCCCATGGATTCTTGGTAGATCACATCCGATACGCCACAGGATGTCTGCATCTCGGGTCCCAGGTAATTCTGCTGCTATTGACGTTTCCCAGACATGGCTAATGAAATGCCAAAGGGCCTTTTGTGAAGTGTTAGTGCAAAACCAACGTGCAGGTAGTACAGGAGTGTATGATGTGCAGTGTTCTTGATGTACGTATTGTAGACTCTTTGCTAGACTCCCTGTTGTATTGTAGACTCTTTGCCAGACTCCCTTAAAAACAACCATCAGCATCTACATGTGAATGTGACTTTGCCGTGTGTCATTTTTTAACACTATCTAGATCACGTCTTTCAAGCAAACAGTCAAAGTTAAAGGATGGAGATCAAGTTAGTTCTGATCCTATTCTTGTTCCAAGAGGGATTTCTGGTATCGTATTGGCCATGCTGCTTTTGATGGACTCCCCCTAACAGCTTTCACTTGGTCACCCGCTCGGTCGTTTCGGTCGGAACCCGCTCAGCACAGTGTGCTCCGAACAGCACCCTGTTTCGCGGTAACACGAAGATCCGCGTTCTCCATTTCCACCATGACCCGTGCGTGCTCCCAGTCCCTGCTTGCAAGCAGCCATGTAGATATGATGGTTTGCTGATTGGTTAACGCGTTGGTCTAAAACAAGACCAGGAAAGGCCATGGGATCCTAAATCCCAAGCAAACGGAGAGATTGATAGATATAAGGTAAGCTCAGGAGGTAGAGCGGGTCGCCTCACAACCGGAAGGTTGCTGGTTCGATCCCTGGCTCCTCCTAGCAAAAAAACTGTGGAGGTGTCCTTGAGGAAGACACCCTAACCCTAACTGCTCCCCTCTGTGGGTTAAATGCAGAGGAATTCCTTTCGCTGTACTGTACTTGTGCTGTACACTGACAAATTATAATAATTATTATTATAATAATTATTATTACAATTCTGATGGTATATTGTAGAGCCACACATGACGCCACTGACCTGAGGTTGCTTGTAACTCTGCAGTTACAATACAGGCAAATCCTGGCAATCCAGAAACCACCAATCAATCCTTGCTTATTGAACTCATACTAATTGTGTGTGTGTGTGTGTGTGTGTGTGTGTGTGTGTGTGTGTGTGTGTGTGTGTGTGTGTGTGTGTGTGTGTGTGTGTGTGTGTGTGTGTGTGTGTGTGTGTGTGTGTGTGTGTGTGTGTGTGTGTGTGTGTGTGTGTGTGTATATATATTAAAACACAGCTCCCAGGTGACCCGAGTCCTAATTGGCCACCACTGTGACCCAGGATGAGAGCCAATCGATCGTTTATCCAGGCTAAAAATACATCCAGACAATTAGGCTTCATTGATGCCTGCCCCGTAGCTGCCTTCCGCTCATATGATTGGTTGACGTATACTCTGACGTATACTATGTTCCATAGTATATATTCTCTATACGGTGGTTTGTTTGTTCCCTTCAAATTTGATCGGACACTTTAGTTATCGTCAGCCTCACTTGTAGGTCGCTTTGGATGAAAAATGAAATCAACGTTTGATTGTACCCTATGGTACATTGTCATGTTTTGGTGTTTTTTATCTCATATGGGTCGTAGGCTCACACTTTGTCCCCATTTCGTCGTTTGAGAAACTTGATGATAGACGTCACGTTTCCGTCAATGCTAGGGATAGAATACCAGAGAGTTATTGTTATTGTTATATACCTGTTAGTTATTGTGCTTGAAATAGGTATACACATGCTTTCTCTCGTTAGCTCAACTGGCACTAGCCAGGGTTAGAGGTTGGATGGCCTCTGGGACCAGCCATGCTAACACTGTAATCACTCGCTCTGGGTAAAAGTGTCCACCAATTGCCATATCTATTGTTGGACAAGTCACTCACCGCTATGGCAGGGCTGGGAAATATATCTATATTATATGGATATGGATCTGATATGAGACTAGATATCGTCTTCGATTTTGGATATTCTAATATCATGATGATATGGTAATAAGTGTTGTGTTTTCCTGGTTCTAAAGGTTGTATTACAGTAAAGTGATGTCATGCTCTGAACTTACCATACTCTTATAGCTGTTATATGATTTGCCTTTTCCCACTTAGTCTTTATATCCACATTATTTATCAAAAAAATCTCATTGTGTAAATATTTTGTGAAAGCCTATATATATATAGTCAACCTACAATATCGTTGCAATATCAAGGTATTTAGTAAAAACATATATATATATATTTTCTCCCTGTGGTCCAGCCCTTTTCTATGGTTCTTCATCGCTCCCGGTCAGAGAGCTCTCCATTTGACACGAGTGGTCTCATAGGCCTGGTGGGATATATCACTCCCACTCTCATTTCTAGTTTTTGTCCAACTGGAATTTGTTTTCTGCGGATAAGGCTTGTGTGTGTGGTGTATGGCGGTGGTTGTTTCATGTATTTCTTATTTATCACCATGATGTACATTTACAAATACAAAATGCCATCCAAACTCATCTCCATAATGATTGAATTGCTTATTATATGTATATATGTATTTCTTTTTTTGTATAAAAAAAAAAAGAGAAAAAAAACGGTATATTCAAAGTGTCACATTTACTTTAGCTCTCCATTATTCTCCACTGGTATTTGTTCCTGTTACGTGACACAGTAGAATACACGTTAGTAATGGCATGTCCTATGTCTACTATGGCATTGCGATAATGTCCTCTGTAATATTCTTCTCGCACTGCACGCTGCAGTGGTTTTTAATAACAACAAGTCACACTATCCCCGCGTCTTTGTTTGTCTTTGTTTGTCTTTGTTTGTCTTTGTTTTTCTACGTGACTTTAGCGGCTGATTGAGCAGTTGACCAAATATGCAAGTGACCGCGGTGTCCCCCGGTCCTTTGTCTCTGAGACATTAGAAAAGTACTGGCGGCTGAATAGAGTGCTGATGTGCGTATTGCCATTCAATTGTGGCTTGGCCCATTAAGTCGAGCGATTTGGGATTTTGTTTTAGTCGCGTGGTCGTCCGCAATACCAGACCAGACTGGCCGTGGTTGCTTATCGGAGTTCAATTCTAATCAGGCAAGAGGTGGGAGGGGAATGGGGTGTCTTCTCAAGCCATTTTGAAAGATTCCTCTTCATGGTAATATCCTTTGAGTAACGCGCATTAGTATTTGAGTAAAAGGCTTTTCAAGCCTCTCGTGATTTGGTCAGAGTGCTACTACCACTGTTGGAATCGTCACATGTCGGGTGTGAGGTCTTATTTCATACCGTTGCTTTGTTAATCATTTTTATGAAAATCGTCCACGTAATAAAAAACAAAACGGCCGAGGATGAATGGAACTGCAGGTGAAGATCCCCGGACCGTTGTCTTGGTAACTCCCTCCGAGTGATGGAGGGAGACTAACACACACCACCACCACCCCCACACACACACATATACTGTATATATATGCATGTATATATATATATGCCTTTTGGCTGAAGGAGCGATTCGATACATCACGACTATGCTCTAAGAGCTGGATAGAATATACATACAGTATTGTATTTGTGTTTTTTCTTTGCGTGGCCGTGACCTCTGGGAGGTCAATCAGGCAGCGGAGCGGTCAGCTCCATGCTGACCAAATATTTGAAAGGTCCAAGACGTTGGTCTGGGTGAGCAGGAGGCCGGTCCAGCCCGGGCGCTGCCTGGTGGAGGCAGGCGGCTGTTGTGTTCTCTCGTCTGAACGTGCGTCTACGCCTCCGCAAATTTCCTCCGCAAAAGAGCCCTGAAAGAGAAGCCATCTACCAAATACCTTTCTTTCTTTTCGTGCTAAATTACAGGTCGCCAACACAAGGGCCCGCCAACCTGAGTGAATGACTTTGCTTATGTAACCACCGGGTGCTGGTGCTGGAAATTACCGGGGGAAAATCAACGGCGGTGCCATGTTCTATGGCTGTGAGGAAGAATGGAGGGGCCGTAGAGCCCAGACAAAACCAGCAGACAGGTCACTTGTGTGTGTGTGTGTGTGTGTGTGTGTGTGTGTGTGTGTGTGTGTGTGTGTGTGTGTGTGTGTGTGTGTGTGTGTGTGTGTGTGTGTGTGTGTGTGTGTGTGTGTGTGTGTGTGTGTGTGTGTGTGTGTGTGTGTGTGTGTGTGGTGTGTGGGGTGGGGGGGGGGGGGGGGGGGGGGGGGTGTCTCCTTTTGAGGATTCTGGGACGTCGAACGCAAACACAAATACAAGGAAGATGATCTCAGCTTTTATGTGGGAGCCAATCATGTCACACAGAGAGAGAGAGAGAGGGAGAGGGCGAGAGATGGAGAGATGGAGAGCTCGAGAAGTAGAGAGAGAGAAAAGTAGAGACAGAGATGGAGAGCGAGAGACAGAGATGGAGAGCTTGAGAGAAATAGAGAGAGAGAGAGAGAGAGAGAGAGAGACACGGAGATGGTAAGCGAGAAGGAATAGTGAGAGGGAAATAGAGAGAGTCAGATGGAGAGTGAGAGGGAAATAGAAAGAGAGAGTTAGATGGAGAGAAAGAGGTAAATAGAAAGAGAGAGCTAGATGGAGAGCAAGAGGGAAATAGAGAGAGAGAGTCAGATGGAGAGAAAGAGGGAAATAGAGAGAGAGAGTCAGATGGAGAGAAAGAGGGAAATAGAGAGAGAGAGTCAGATGGAGAGAAAGAGCGAGATGGAGAGAAGTGGAGAAAGAGAGAGAGAGCGAGAGAGAGAGAAGTGGAGAGAGAAAGCGAGATGGAGAGAGAGCGAGAGAGGGGTAAAGAGAGAGATTATGAAAGAGAAAAAGGCGAGAGAGAGAGAGAGAGAGAGAGAGAGAGAGAGAGAGAGAGAGAGAGAGAGAGAGAGAGAGAGAGAGAGAGAGAGAGAGAGAGAGAGAGAGAGAGAGAGAGAGAGAGAGAGAGAGAGAGAGAGAGAGAGAGAGAGAGAGAGAGAGAGAGAGAGAGAGACATCTTGACTCACTGGGACACCAAAAATAATTAAAAACCCAGACGATGTCATGTAAAGCTCAAGGATGGGACAGATAACAGAGCGCCTGCCAGGGGGGGGGGGGGGGTGTGGGTGACTTTAGAGCAGGATACAGATCTGGAACAGATCTCGGAAGTGAAGTGGTCTGCTGCAGCGATCGCGGCGGCGGCGGTCTCACACCGGGTAACGTTTTGGTACAGCGGCCGGGGGGGGGGGGGGGGCTGGGGCGGGGGAGGAATGAAAGAAAGGCAACAGCCAAGGTTTTTCGCAAGGTGAAGCCTGGCGAAAAACCTTGCTTGCACTCACGCCTCTGGACCGGAGTAAGCATGAGCGTTATGTAGGAAGGTGTGTTATTTTTCTGGCCGGCGGAACAACAACAGTTTAAAATTGTTTCGAGGTCGTCTGACCCCCCCCCCCCCCACACACACACACACACACACACACACACCCTATGCCCTCTGGCCGAGTTCTGATTTTGTTATTTTGTGAGTCAACAGTTCCATTAGTGCCTCTCGCTCTCTCGCTCTCGCTCTCGCTCTCGCTCTCCGTTCTGTTGCTCCATCCCTGCACTCAGCTCTTCCTCTCCTCGCCATGTTCATCGTATCTCTTTTGTCTATTTGCCTTTTTATTCCGTTTTTATTATTGTTCTGCTCTTCAACCATGACTCAAACCCTCAATTCCCCTTAAAAACTGTTGTGGCCACTGCTGCCTTATTCTATGTAACCATTGCTGGGAAAGCACATCCAAAACACAGTCCAGTCCAAGTGAACCAAAACATGTGCTTCATTAGCCAATGTTGATTCAGCCACATGTCATTACACAGTGGACGCTTACAACTAGCCACCACATGAATTAACATCAGGTCCGTGGTCAAGTCAACATGGAGTCAGAGCATGGATTGGATTGCATTTAACCAGAGGGTCCATTTGGTGTAATAATTATGACAATTAATTGACAACCGTTTACTATGTGAAGAGGGGTTGCTGTCGTTCCGAAGCGACTTCAGCACAGTGAATACGGTGTACATGTCATTAAAAGGATAAGCTCAGGATTCTTTTTTTACCTTTAGGATTATTTTACTTCCCATTCCCATAATTGTGGATCTAAGTGAATGAGTCCTGTACTGAGGGAGAACGTCTGCACTGTAACCCTTTTAAGGGAAAATCGTGCCCGAAATCGTCCTCAGTACGTCCTCTAAAAGTGATTGTTTTGCCACTGACAGCTAAGGTCGAAGTCAGCTCAATATTCAACCGTTGCTTTTTAAAAATCTTTCAGGTAACGTAAGCTTCGCTTTCTGTAGTCACAACAAAACAAACTCTCTCCGGCGCTCCTCTCCTTTCTCCAACACTCACGTTATCACTGCTTGCTTGCTGCAACTCAACACAACTCAACTCTCGTGAGACTTCAGAGTGAGAGTTCCCCCTTGAGCGAGACTTGGTTAGACACAATTACACACACATCAAGCGAAAGGTAAAGAAAAGGAGAAAAATGTCCCTTTCCAAAATGTTGTCAGGCACTGATAAATAATAGGCAATCTGAGCAGCAATATATGTCAGTGGCAAAAACAAGTGCCTTTATAAGATGTACGTTGATGGGCACGATTGCTCGAAGGTTTACAGTGCAGACGTTTCAGGGCTGCATTCTCACCAAGTACTTGACCGATAAAAAAATTAAAAAAAACACAGTTTAATGATGGGAAAGTGGGATCGAAAATCCTGAATTCATCCTTTTAAAGAGCAGCTCCGGGGCACTTGATGAAGGATGCTCTACAGATGAGGCTTTTAGCCATGGGGAGGGATTCGACACTACAACACTAACCACTATATCCTGGCTTCTGTAAGACGTGAGTCTTAATGAGGGTTGAAGCTGTGGGTCAGGGTTTCTTCAGAGTTTTGGATGAATGAAGAATGGTCTCTCTCTCTGTGATGAAGGAAGGAAGGAAGGAAGGAAGGAAGGAAGGAAGGAAGGAAGGAAGGAAGGAAGGAAGGAAGGAAGGAAGGAAGGAAGGAAGGACACAGGCAGATGCTGAGGCTGTGCTGTGGAACAGGCACTGACATTCCAGATGTTTCCCACAGATCTGAAATATATACGTGGTATATTATATAAATATATGTGGTGGTAGCTGGTGTAAAGTCTATGTGTCGGAAACCCTGCATTCCCATCCTTTGTCTTATTTGGTCACAAACTTGCTAAAGGGTATAGGCACACACACACACACACACACACACACACACACACACACACACACACACACACACACACACACACACACACACACACACACACACACACACACACACACAAGATATTTTGCCATTTGTAACAAGTACATTGGAATGCTTGCTCCTCATTCCCTCCCGCAGTAAACAACTCAGTAAACAAAAAAATAATATATACAATAAAAATAAAAAAGGACAGCAAAGTGACTGATAGATGGTATGAACATCTGTTGAATGTGCAAAAATATTTAAAACCATTTAAAGTGCAGTAGTGCAGCAGCATCATGAATACAGTGCAGTACAGTGCAGTGCAGTTCACACACACACCTGACACTGACATGACACAAAAGAAGGAAAAAGTCTCATGTCCAACGCAGAACCAATCTGGTCGTTCCTCCGCCCTTCACCGCCCGCCTCACCTTTACTCCGCCCTCCTTCCTCCGTCCTCTCGCAGCCGAAGGTTTCCCGTCAGCATGACCCAGCCGATGCAGAACCTGCAGCTGACCCAGAGCAGGAAGGTCCCCGGGGGCCCCGCCTCCCCCAGCGCCGCCAAGCGCCTGTACAGGAACCTGTCGGAGAAGCTGAGGGGCGGGACTTCCTCCTTCGAAGACACCTACTTCTTCGGCAAGTCGGACCGCCTGCGCAAAGTGTCGGTGAGTGAGAGAGTGAGTCGTGGTGGGTGGAAAGATCCATCCAATGTGGTCATTTTTGTATAAATGTATAATTTTTTTCTTAAACCACTGGTCAATCAAAGCACAATTCTTCCAAGCAACGTGAAGCAAGCTTAAATTGCTGATTGCGGCTTCGATCATTCCTACATATTTCTACATATTATTAAAAAAGAAAAAATTAAGTATTTGATACACTGCCGATTTTGCAGGTTTTCCCACTTACAAAGCATGTAGAGGTCTGTTTATTTTTATCATAGGTACACTTCAACTGTGAGAGACGGAATCTAAAACAAAAACCTCAGAAAATCACATTGTATGATTTTTAAGTAATTAATTAGCATGTTATTGCATGAAATAAGTATTTGATCATCTACCAAACCAGTAAAAACTCCGGCTCTCACAGAGCTGTCACCTCGTGGGGCATCAATGATCATGAGAAAGGTGAGGGATCAGCCCAGAACTACACGGCAGGACCTGGTCAATGACCTGAAGAGAGCTGGGACCACAGTCTCAAAGAAAACCATTAGGAACACACTACGCCGTCATGGATTAACATACTGCAGCGCACGCAAGGTCCCCCTGCTCAAGCCAGCGCATGTCCAGGCCCGTCTGAGGTTTGCCAATGACCATCTGGATGATCCAGAGGAGGAATGGGAGAAGGTCATGTGGTCTGATGAGACCAAAATAGAGCTTTTTGGCATAAACTCCACTCGCCGTGTTTGGAGGAAGAAGAAGGATGAGTACAACCCCAAGAACACCATCCCAACCGTGAAGCATGGAGGTGGAAACATCATTCTTTGGGGATGCTTTTCTGCAAAGGGGACCGAATGCACCGTATTGAGGGGAGGATGGATGGGGCCATGTATCGCGAGATCTTGGCCAACGACCTCCTTCCCTCAATAAGAGCATTGAAGATGGGTCGTGGCTGGGTCTTCCAGCATGACAACGACCCGAAACACACAGCCAGGGCAACTAAGGAGTGGCTCCGTAAGAAGCATCTCAAGGTCCTGGAGTGGCCTAGCCAGTCTCCAGACCTGAACCCAATAGAAAATCTTTGGAGGGAGCTGAAAGTCTGTGTTGCCCAGCTACAGCCCCGAAACCTGAAGGATCTGGAGAAGATCTGTATGGAGGAGTGGGCCAAAATCCCTGCTGCAGTGTGTGCAAACCTGGTCAAGAACTACAGGAAACGTCTGATCTCTGTAATTGCAAACAAAGGTTTCTTTACCAAATATTAAGTTCTGTTTTTCTGATGTATCAAATACTTATTTCATGCAATAAAATGCAAATTAATTACTTAATGTGATTTTAATGTGATTTTCCTCTACATGCTTTGTAAGTGGGAAAACCTGCAAAATCGCCAGTGTATCAAATACTTGTTCTCCCCACTGTATATATGTATATGCTGCATAACTCTGCCTTTTCCTTTCATATGTCGTACCTAACACTCTGTAAACACGTATATAAACATACTTCATTCAGACTACCGTTATTATTCATATTTCGTAACATAACCTGTCGTGTCTTTGATCGACAATTCACCCATTTTGGGTGAATTTGGGCTTTGTGACTAAATGCAAAAACAAAAACAAAACATGGCGTTCCTTTCGCCTAGTCGTGTAGCCCGCCATTAACACTCATGGTACGCACACACACACACACACGCACACATATACACACACACACCGTAGTCTCCATGGGCTGCGTTTCTTATCGAAAAACCCTGATCGATGTGTGTGTCTCTCTGGGTTGGCAAGCGTCCGTCCCGCTCGCACAACCCACAGTATCTTCCCGCCTGTGCCAGGGAGGCGTGTGTGTGTGTGTGTGTGTGTGTGTGTGTGTGCGTGCTTAAAATATCCCATTTGGTGTGTCCCGTCTTCCACGTGGTGTCTTAAAATGGTCTCTCCAAGCTTCTTGCCTGTGGGTGTGCGTGTTTGTGCTTAAATTGTGTGTGTTATGGAGTCTTTATTGGACGCTACGAGAAAACAGACGGATCGCTGTGATCTCCGTGCCTTGTGCCCTGCGGCGGGGGGGAAATCGAATAACATGGTGGCTCGGAGATCGGCTAATGCTGTTAGTGATGACATTTTGGCCTGGATTCTCCCATCCCTCCGCTTAACACTGCTTATTGAATCTCTACCTCTCTCTCTCTCTCTCTCTCTCTCTCTCGCTCTCTCTCTCTCTCTCTGCTCCTCTCTCGCTCTCTCTCTCTCTCTCTCTCTCGCTCTCTCTCTCTCTCTCTCTCTCTCTCTCTCTCTCTCTCTCTCTCCACCTCTTTCTCTCTCTCTCGCTCTCTCTTTCTCCTTCTCTCTCCACCTCTCTCTCTCTCTCCCCCCTCTCCACCTCTCTCTCTCCCCCTCTCTTTCTCTCTCTCTCTCTTTCTTTCTTTCTCGCTCTCTCTCTCTCTCTCTCTCTCTCTCTCTCTCTCCACCTCTTTCTCTCTCTCGCTCTCTCTCTCTCTCTCCCCCCTCTCCACCTCTCTCTCTCGCACTCTCTCTCCCCCTCTCTCTCTCTCTCTCTCTCCTCTCTCTCTCTCTCTCTCTCTCTCTCTCTCTTTTTTTCTTTCTTTCTCTCTTTCTCTCTCTTTCTCTTCTCTCCTCTCTCTCTCTCTCTCTCTCTCTCTCTCTCCTCTCTCTCTCTCTCTCTCTCTCTCTCTCTCTCTCTCTCGTTCTGTTACATCATCACCTGTCCGTGTAACACACAACCTTTCCTCTCTCTCTATATTTTTCTTTGTTTTGTGTTTTGTTTTTTTACTAAAACCTTTTCTGTTGTTTCAAATTTTCCTTTCAACTTTTCTGGTGGCACAATAATTGAATTTTATCCCAAATCTGGCTGTGTGTGTGTGTGTGTGTGTGTGTGTGTGTGTGTGTGTGTGTGTGTGTGTGTGTGTGTGTGTGTGTGTGTGTGTGTGTGTGTGTGTGTGTGTGTGTGTGTGTGTGTGTGTGTGTGTGTGTGTGTGTGTGTGTGTGTGTGTGTGTGTGTGTGCATAGGTACGTGTGTGTGTGTGTCTGCATAGGTACGTGTGTGTGTGTGTGTCTGCATAGGTACGTGTGTGTGGGTGTGTGTGGGTGTTTATTTGGTTGTTGTGTGTGTGTGTGATTTCATCATTCTCTCTCTATGATCCCTCCTACCTCCAGTGTCTCTTTCATGTCTGTTATGACTGCTTTTAAAGGCCACTAGGCTGGCATAGTCTAGCCGTATTACCCCCAATACACACACACGCACACACACACACACACATACACACACACACACACACACACACACACACACGTATGCAGACACACACTCACGTATGCACACACACACACACACACGTATGCAGACACACACTCACGTATGCACACACACACACGCACACACGTATGCAGACACACACTCACGTATACACACACACACACCCACACACACACTCATGTATGCAGACACACACACACACTCACGTATGCAGACACACACACACACACACATATGCAGACACACACACACACACATTCACGTATGCAGACACACACACACTCACATATGCAGACACACACACACACACACACATATGCAGACACACACACACACATATGCAGATGCAGATACATACACATGTATGTAGTATTATACAAGTATGCAGACTCACACACTTACGTGCACATGTAGACATACATGCATGCACACACACACACACACACACACATTCAGACACACACAAACACCCATATACGCATTCAGACACACACACATGCACGCAGATGCACACAGACACAAACACACATTCAGGCACACACATGCACACAAATTCAGACACACACGTACAAACACATACACACCCAGCGCTGGGTGCCTCCTTAGGCCGCTGGTGCTGATGGTGGGTGGATCTGGACCATGTGCTTCATCTTCCTGATCCAAACCCTGGTCCACTATTGATGCCCGTTGGCGCAGAAACAGCCCACAGAGAGATGCTCCTCCACTGCCTGTATAATAATGAAAGACTGCAGCACTTAACACAATGGAGGCATTCATTGTTTATTTGGTCTAGCTTTTTTTCTGGTCCTTTTGTTAGCTAGGCAAACACCACTTATGCGCTTTTATGATTCCGCTTATTCCTCTTATATGGTTGTTGTTGTTGTTGTTGTTGTTGGCAAGTATTATGCTGTTTCTGTCCTTACTGCAACACTACAAACAAGTGCAAGTGTTCAACATGATTTGGCTCTTTTAACGGTTTGAAACATTTCAGCATAGCGCTGTAAACGTTTAGCCCAAGAGACTTACAAGTTAGGCGGAGAACAACCAGAGCGTACAACAAAAGGCCCAGCTGAACAGAGTTATACAAGAGATATTTAAAGGCCCCCTTAGTTTCACCAGCGGGATATTGATTTAGCCACTGCAAAAATATATAAAAATTGTCATGTGACCCTTTTGTCACATTTCCCGACCAGACCATGCAGGGCAGTGACTGCATCCTGGAGGCGGTGGAGCAGCAGGACCTGGACACGGTGCAGATCCTGCTGTACCAGTACACGGCCGAGGAGCTGGACCTGAACACGCCCAACAGCCAGGGCCTGACGCCCCTGGACATCGCCATCATGACCAACAACACGCCCATCGCCAAGCTGCTGCTCAAGGCCGGAGGAAAGGAGAGCCCCCACTGTAAGTTGAGAAGTTACTTTTTTATTTTTTTGTTGGACCAATCGTGTCGCTGGAGGCGATGCGTAGGCGTGTGATTGGCTGACGACGAACACGATGATCTTGGCCAGGCACTAGTACACTTTTCCCCCGTGGGAAGACGAGCTAAAATGTCCTGTCCGGACACCCAACTTTCTTTTTTGAAGAGGTTTGAATCCAAACCGTGTAGACCGGTTACTGTAGAAATACACATATTAAAATCGCATTCTGTAAACTTCATCCAGTCCAGTTCTCTTTGGTAGAATATCTCCTAGGACTGCTGGACTAGAAGTTCTGCTATAAAATGAATAGGACTGCTGTATCAGAAGTTTGCTATAACATTAGTAGGACTGCTGGATCAGAAGTTCCTCTATAACATTAGTAGGACTGCTGGATCAGAAGTTCCTCTATAACATTAGTAGGACTGCTGGATCAGAAGTTCCTCTATAACATTAGTAGGACTGCTGGATCAGAAGTTCCTCTATAACATTAGTAGGACTGCTGGATCAGAAGTTCCTCTATAACATTAGTAGGACTGCTGGATCAGAAGTTCTTCTATAACATTAGTAGGACTGCTGGATCAGAAGTTCTTCTATAACATTAGTAGGACTGCTGGATCAGAAGTTCCTCTATAACATTAGTAGGACTGCTGGATCAGAAGTTCCTCTATAACATTAGTAGGACTGCTGGATCAGAAGTTCCTCTATAACATTAGTAGAACTGCTGGATCAGAAGTCCTTCTATAACACAGTAGGACTGCTGGATCAGAAGTTCTTCTATAACATTAGTAGGACTGCTGGATCAGAAGTTCTTCTATAACACAGTAGGACTTTGACCGGGATCGTTACGATGCTCTTTTGGTTGCGGTCAAGTGGCAGTTAGATCCTTTCATCAAATGTCGTCATGACGATGACCTTTGCATACATTGCAGCACATGCGTTCCAGTGTGTTTCCCAGTGTACCTCTCTTTGATGGGAGGGGAAGCTACTCTCACTTTTTAGCGAGTGCAGCACTTTGCTGCTTCGCCCTCGGGAAGCGCTGAGCAAATCTTTAGTCCCTCTTTTTACCCGTGTGACAGAATGTTGTGTTATTGACTTTTTAAAATATGGGTGCCACCGTAAGCATTTTGTGAACACACCGTTTGTTTAGGGTGCTGTTGAAGTTAAAAGCCTTAGCTTGCTGAATTGTTGTTTGGTTGTTCTTGGGCCGATGCCTCTTCCACTCTCAGGGAGGACAGAAGTACAGACGGGGTGTCGGAAAAATGATGAGCCTGTCAATCTCTTTCATGTGTGTGTGTGTGTGTGTGTGTGTGTGTGTGTGTGTGTGTGTGTGTGTGTGTGTGTGTGTGTGTGTGTGTGTGTGTGTGTGTGTGTGTGTGTGTGTGTGTGTGTGTGTGTGTGTGTGTGTGTGTGTGTGTGTGTGTGTGTGTGTGCATTGGCAAAGCACACAATCGGTTGCTTGTGGGACGGGACTTGCGTGGCAAAATGCCAATTGCTGCCATAGTTTGAATTTGTTCTTCCAAAAAACGATTTCTGATCAATTCAACACAGGCCTGTGTGTGACTGTTTCTAATTTAGCGGACAGTATGTCTGTATGTACCAGCTGATTACATTTATCAACTTTTCCAGTTGCAACTTTGCTGCAAGGCTGCACAACACAGTGTGTGAAAGTGTCCAAGTCTAAAATGTGGGTTCGGATAAAAACTAAAGATATACAGCTGCTGTATTCATCGTGACGGCACCCTCCCCACCGCCAACAATACACATATAAAGATCCAGAACCGTAAAGAAAATAAAAAATGTTCCGATCAAACCCAGAGCGATAAATCTTTATCTCTATATCTTTCATGTGAGGGTCCAGCTCCCTTTAACCGCGGCTCTGACAGAATACTTCCCCTGTCTAAAGAGGCAGTGACCCGTGTTTCCAGTTCAACCGATATCAGCCATGTCCGCTGTACAGTACGTAAGCAACTAAGTATATAGGTAATTATAACACAAAAGCAAAAGCGCACAAGCACATAAATGCCAGCAATGCGGCACTTTGTGAATCTTCCCCCCGTGGTGCGGGTTATAATGATCATTATAACCCGTGGTGCGGGTTATAATGATCATTTAGCTAGCGCACTTCAAGACAAATGCCACGTAGTGCTTCCCTTAAAGGCTACACATTAAACGATTAGCTTATTACAGGAATATACATATACCCCTGCCTTGGTCTGCTCCGGCGGGAGGCATGGGAAGAGGGCTGCTTGGTGGCCTACATGGGGGTAAGCTCGGAGTCCTGCGGTTCAGTCTGTAGGTCCGGCCTGTTTCATCGGAGAAAAACTCACATATATATATATATATATATTGTTATAGTGTTTTAACAAGCACCATGTGAGGCCCTTTGGGATTTTTTACCTGCAAGATTGTCAAGATACACCTCGTCATTACCGGGTTTGCCGCTTCCAATTGGTATTCCGTTCCTGCGATGGGGAAAACAACACACCTCCAAAGGTTCTCAGGGAGCTTGGTTAGTGTCCAGAGGGGACCTTACAAACAAGCTGCGAGGCTGGGAACAATGATGGCTCAACAGGCAATATTGGAGAAATACTTGAGGATGAGCGACGTTTCGATGACTCCGAGTCACTGCCAATATCTCTTTAGAAGTCATGCCTCACATTCACCCATTCATACACTCATACACACATTCGACCACCGACAGCGGAGACAGCCAGCACGTCAGGAGCAGTTAGGGTTAGGGTGTCTTGCTCAAGGACACCTCGACAGTTTTCGCTAGGAGGAGCCGGGGAATCAAACCAGCAACCTCCTCTCTACCTCCTGAATTAGTGCCGCCCTAGGAAAAGAGTGGAGGCGTTAACACAAGAAGTCACGCCATGCTGAAACGTGTACTTATTGTTACTATTGTTACTAACATGCCTTACGTATATATTGGCCATATTTATGGTGTATTTATATTTTTATTCCCGCGTTTTCATCTGCGCTGTCCCTTTTGCTGTAACCTTGGAAATGTCCCCACTTTGGGACTAATAAAGGATTTCTTATCTTAAGGATCTCTATCACACACAAAAAATCAATCAATCATAGTGCAATCCTTCGCTCCTTGTGATGCGTTGTTTTTTTTAAATTTATTTATGGACGTTTATTCGTACTCGTAAAGTGTACACTGGTTATTTGTGAGGGAACTTCCCCAGAGACAGTTGGCCAAGGGCCTTTTTAGGTAATCGGTGGGAGACAGAATGGCCATGGAGGTCCTTTGAGACGTGGGTGATGTGGTGCCAGGATTTGGTGTGGGTAAGGAGTCGGCGGGTACGTTCTGCACCAGCTCAGAGTCTGTGGACGAGGCTGACACTGATGCCTGAGTTGCAGTAGTCACGGCGGGAGGAGATGAAGTGAAGTGGATGAGTGGTCCTCGGCAGCAGAGAGCGGCTAAGAGAGGGCCTGACCTTCAGCAAAATACTCCGTAGGTGGAGGTAGTCTTACACACTTTTTATGTTTTAATAGCGTAAACTAAATGGGGGCACACACACACACACACACACACACTGCTACGCAGAGAGAGCCTCTTCTTATCCTGTTGTGTTAGCTCACAGTAGAACAACAAATCTAAACGCAACTTGAATGCCGGTATAAACCCTGCACTCCAGTGGTCCATACCGCCAGGGGCGGAGGCTGTAGAACAATGTACTTTTCACCGGGGCGGTCAGGCGATTAGTCTTGGCGGAACTCTGGCGGCTATGAGGCTAAGCTAGCCTAGGATGGTGCCTTGTTAAGTGAGTGAGTGAGCGGGCGACTGTGTGTGTGTGTGTGTGTGTGTGTGTGTGTGTGTGTGTGTGTGTGTGTGTGTGTGTGTGTGTGTGTGTGTGTGTGTGTGTGTGTGGTGTGTGTGTGTGTGTGTGTGTGTGTGTGTGTGTGTGTGTGTGTGTGTGTGTGTGTGTGTGTGTGTGTGTGTGTGTGCGTGCGTGCGTGCGTGCGTGCGTGCGTGCGTGCGCTACTTGGTGAGTGCACAATGGGCCCAAACCTCAACCTCTCCCCCTCCACCACCACCTCCCATCAGTTCTCCCATCAGTTGTCCATCTGCCCACAGTTCCAAGACGAGGTGATTCAGAATGCCTTGATTGTCATTGCATATTTGCGGTGCCCCTATGCAAAAGTAGTGCAAAATGAGAAGTATATACATACAAAGGTGCGGTGGGATGTGAACATGTCAACTTAAATGTTAAGTGTAGTACTGAT
>CM051014.1:6778021-6795521 GCA_027704905.1 Muraenolepis orangiensis | reverse complement strand
ACTCCAATTCTGGAGACCATACCACTTACATGCGCATGAACGCACACACACACACACACACACACACACACACACACACACACACACACACACACACACGTACGTACACATTCACACACACATTCTTACACTCATTCCTACATTCATACACACACTCATGTACACACATTCATGCACACCCATTCACACACACACACACTCATAGACACACATTCATACACAGACGGTGGTGTCAACCATGCAATGAGACAGACAGCCAGCTTGTCGGGAGCAGTTTGATTACAGGTGTCTTGCTCAGGGACACTACGACACACCTTCCGGTTGCCAGAGCAACGCGCTGTACCTCTACCTGAGCCGAGATGGACGTTAAAAAACCTGGCCATCCTATAAAAGGGTGTTGTGGAGAGAAGCCCAGCCCGAGACCCAGACCGTAGAGCTAAATTGTCGGTCAGGGATTCACAAGAACCGTCCGACACACTGGAAATATTGCACTGCACTGCCTATTAGCCTGGTTGGGAGCAGCATGTTTAAAGATGCATCAAAGAGCCTGTCTGTGTACCCTCCCCCCCCTCCTCAGTTGTGAGCGTGGAAAGCCGCGAGGCCCACCTGAGCTCCCTGGTGGTGGAGGCGGAGCGGAGGGCCGACGAGCTGGCCACCCAGGCCCAGAAGGAGGGCCTGTCGCTGGACGCCTGCCACAAGGACAAGCAGCTCCGCGCCTGGGAGTGGAGGAGCAAGCTGTACAGGCGCATGCGCACCGGCTTCCAGCACGCACGTGAGTCACATGCACGCCACGCCACGCCACGCCACGCCACGCCACGCCACGCCACGCCACGCACAGCGAAAAAATAACCAAATATAACCAAATAATTACATACACCTTTTTTAATATGCAGAGTTGGAGGGAAAAATTGAAATAACGAAAAAATGGTTGAAAAAAAACTGAATTAAAGCGTTTTGTGATTTGTGTGTCGTGTCTTGTTTATAATATGGCCTGCTTTGCATCTACAAAAGTCATCAACACTGGCGCATCCCCCACTCAAGGCCCCAATTGAATATCGCCTGAACTCGTTTGGAAGTCCATTGTCGTGCTTTGGTTATTTCAGTGTTTTAATTTTTTTTATTTCAGTCTTTTAAAATGTTTTTTTTACATGCCTCTCTGTACCGAAGGCCGAGCTCTAGTTATTTGAAATTGAAATGAACCCTTTAACGAACGTTCTATTTTTTTTGTTATTCTCTTCATGGTCGACGGCCACAAAGTAATCACCTAGCATAGCTAACGCCTTTCAGATAATGACGTTCAACAGGAGAGCCAAATGCACTCAGCCGCTCGGCCGCTCGGCCCGCGGAGAGGAAAAACACCCAGAAGAAATCCATTGACATACAAGCGTGCACATACCACACCGCTCTCCCGAGGAACACATCAACACACACACACACACACACACACACACACTCACACTCACACTCACACACACAGTGCACCACACACACACACACACACACACAGTGCACACTCAGGCGTTAACAATGGCACCACATGGAGTGGATGAGATTGCAGCAATTTTCATAAATGGATTGTCAGGGTTATTCTGACCGTTCTTTTGACGAGAGGTGAGGGTAAAGGGGGCCGACCACGCCACTGAATCTCCCCCCCCCCCTCCCCCTCTCTGTGACTTCTCATAATGGGCCTGTGTGTGTGTGTGCGCGCTTCTGCATATGTGTGTGTGTGTGTGTGTTAGTGTGTATGTGTGTGCCCGTCTTCACGTGTGCGCACGTGTGCGCACGTGTGTGTGCAGCCGTGTGTGTGTGTGTGTGCGCACGTGTGTGTATGTGTGTGCACGTATGTGTTTACACACACGTGTGTGTGTGTGTGTGTGTGTGTGTGTGTGTGTGTGTGTGTGTGTGTGTGTGTGTGTGTGTGTGTGTGTGTGTGTGTGTGTGTGTGTGTGTGTGTGTGTGTGTGTGTGTGTGTGTGTGTGTGTGTGTGTGTGTGTGTGTGCGTGTGTCCATCCACAGGACTGCCGTGTTTCTTAAAGTATACCCGCGGTGATTTCTCAATCAAGCCTTGCTCTTATTTTTTATATGTCATGACATTAAATTGTCATTTTAACGGCACGACAACAATTTAAGAAGCCTAAAAATTTAAAGTCGCAGTCGCAGTTCACAGTGTTTTATTCCATTAACGATGGGGGTCGGAGATTCTGAGCATGTGGTATGAATTCAGCTCAGTTTCCGTGTATATCAATAAGCTGAACATTGCTGCATTGTTGTACATGTCGTCCTGATGTAAGTAACAAAGTCAAATGTATTGATTAAGCGCAGACAAGAGTCACAAAGTGCTGACCAGAAGGGAGGTTCAAAGTAAAATATACAGGAGAAAACCCGTTACGACAATAAACAACGTGGTACACCAATAGACACACAAATAAAACCACAGAAGAAGACACTGTAAAACAGAGTTTCCCAACCTACTCTAAACAGGTATGTCTTTAGCTGCCTTTTAAAGCACATTTAGCAAACCCTAAAGGGGGGGGGAGGGGGGGGGGTGTGTGTGTGTGTGTGTGTGTGTGTGTGAGAGCGCTCAATAGCTTGGGTGATATTGCCTTAAAAAGCCTCGGTCATCATCACAGGGTTTTATTTAAAGCAGGGTATATACGCGGGAGACAGATGGATGGTTTTGTTGGCCGAGATTGATTGATTGATTGATTGATTGGTTGTCATGGCGATGGCCGTGCCCCCCCCTGCGCAGGTGCCCCGGAGGCCCCGACTCTGGTGAGACTCAACGTGAGCAACAGCACCTCCCTGAGCGTCACGTTCCAGGAGCCCAACTGCCTCAACTCCACCGTGGTGACCAAGTACCGAGGTATACACACACACAGACACGCCCACACACACACACGCACAGGTGCACACACACACACACGCACACGGTGCACACACACACACACACACGCATACACACACAGGTGCACACAAACACAGAAGTAAACACACACACACAGGTGCACACAAACACAGAAGTAAACACACACACACACAGGTGCACACAAACACAGAAGTAAACACACACACGCACACGCACACATTCGCAACAAGTACAATGGAACGCTTACTCCCCATTCCCTCCCGCAGTATGAATTTCTCGCAAACACAAAACTATAAAAACGACCATACACTAAATAAACGAAAGTAAACTAAATAAACTGCGGGAGCTCGTAGAGACGCGTCTGCTCTCCTCCAGCGCTGCGCTTACACGCACACGCAGGCACGCACGCACACACCACACCACACCACACCCCACCACACCCCACCACACCCCCACCACAATACATTAATGACCACAGGAACTGTTACTCATCCTCGGCTATCCCAAGCTGAGTTTCCGCGGCGCTGCTTCTCGCTGTTTTATTCGGCCATTTGCAAAGTACAATGGAATGCTTACTCCCCATTCTCTCCCGCAGTATGACTTTTTAAAAGAATACTATATACACAAAAAAATGACCATATAAAGAACAATATAGTGACGGATGATATTTACATGTTTTGAATTGTGTAACAATATTTAAAAGCATTTAAAGTGCCAGTAGTGCAGCAGCATCATGAATACAGTGCAGTCGCTGTAATGAGTCCAGAAAGCAAAGTATGACAGTGTAATATTAATGACAATGATATGAAAGTGAAAGTGGCAGCACTCCTAGAAGTTCAGTAGGCGTGGATAGTAGTGTGGATAAAAAAACGATAGGGGGGAGATGAGATGGTGCCCAGGGTGGTTGCAGTCCTTAATGATGGACATGGCCTTCTTCCGACATCTGGTCCTACAGATCTCCTCAATGCATGGAAGTGCACACCCGATGATCTTCTCCGCTGTCCTCTGTCTCTGCTGTCCTAGCTGTCCTTTGGTCTGCCTGTGGGCATGTGGATTCATTCTGAACTCCCCTGAACATCCTTAGTATGCGGGTGGGTGAGAGTGTGTTGGCCTCTCGACTTTGTTCCAATAGCAGTAGAACGACGCCGGTTCCTTCTGCTTTGTCAACATGATGAGTCATGTGTTCCAAGTTTCTTTGATAGTCTTCCTTCACGTCTAAACTAAAGGAAATCAAGTTGTGGTTTTCGCTCTTAACTCGTCCAAACTGAACTACTCTGTAGAGAGCGCTCTGCCGACACGGCTATTCTGCTCACTATTCATTTAGGACGGCGCAAACAATAAGAACCCCAAAAAAACTGTATAATAGGTACATGATTAAAGATGATGATTAAGAAAAGGTTGCATTAATTTACGAAAACAAACAAATACTAAAACCGTACAAATTATATTAAAATGGTAATTTAGCTCAGATAGTTTGCATTGTTATGTACTGTGCATATACTTAGGAAATATAATTAAATGATATAAATAATATAATATTAGTTAAATGGAAGCATACATGTTCTATGTATCTATTTACTTTATTCATATTTTGCAAAGTTCGGAATTAGGCTAGGCTAATATCCAGAATTGTAATAAAAGGAAAAAAAGAATCATTGGTATCAGTCGTTTATCGGCCGATACACAAGTTGAGCTATATTTCCGCCATTTTGGAAGCGAAGGCATTCACTAATAAGCATAGCATATTTGTTTATTTAGTACCTTAGTAATGATTTAGTGGTCCCTAGTTAATCATGAAATTATTTGTTTTCATGGGGAGGTTTCGGAATATTGTGGGGGATTATGAGTCCGATCTCGCCGCCTCTCTCTCTCCTCTCTCCTCTCTCTCTCTCTCCTCTCTCTCTCTCTCTCTCTCTCTCTCTCTCTCTCTCTCTCTCTCTCTCTCTCTCGCCTCTAGTAAGTCTAAGAGGCTTGAAGAGGCATTCTCAGGGACACCGTGGATCTATTGATTTATAATGAGCAGGGACTAGCGGACTATATAGTAGACCCTCTGAAAACCACCTTCTTTGCTTAGCTTAGCTTTCCTCTTCTCTTCCCTTAAATATCTCATTAACGTGCATGTGTGTGTGTGTGTGTAGTTGAGTGGAGCTGTCTGAAGGACTTCTCTCTTCTGGCTGGAGAGACGGTGTTGGACAACCTCCAGTCCTTGAAGTGCATCATCAGCGGCCTGACTACGGTAACACATCACCTCTCTCTCTCTCTCTCTCTCTCTCTCTCTCTCTCTCTCTCTCTCTCTCTCTCTCTCTCGCTCTCTCTCTCTCTCTCTCTCCTCTCTCTCTCTCTCTCTCTCTCTCTCTCTCTCTCTCTCTCTCTCTCTCTCTCTCTCTCTCTCTCTCTCATCTCTCTCTCTCTCTCTCTCTCTCTCTCTCTCTCTCTCTCTCTAGTGACTTTGAAGCACACAATGCATCTGCACCATTGGTGAGGGAATATGGTCGACGGCAAACGGTGTGGGCAAGATTATCTTCAAGGAGCAACATTGTTATCTACATCCGTGACATGAACATAAGGCCTTGGTTTCACAATAACATGAAGAACTTGAATTCGGATTCGGCTGTACTATACCGAGCATGTAAAAGTACCTTTCTTTACAATACAAAATATATGCATGGAAATTGACAAAAATTGGGGGTTTCCGGGATTAGGAATGATGATTGCTGGTGACGGACAGACGGACGGTGTATTGTATTATTTCTTGTGTATTTCTTGTATTAAGTTGTTGTTGTGATGTGGGTGTGTTCCAGGGCCGGCTGTACCATGTCCGGGTGTCTGCGTGTAACATGAAGGGCTGGGGCCCCACCGCCTCGTCTCTCCCTCCGTCTGCTGCTCCCTCTAGTAAGTCTCCAGTAATGCTCTCCTCCATGGACACACGGCACTCATCACTAGCTACATACATACATACATACGTACATACGTACATACGTACATACATACATACGTACATAGTATGGCTGTTCAAATGCAAACTGTGTGTTGCAAAGCAGTTAGTAATATCATATACATGGGATTAAATAGTCTCAATAGTATTCACCAAAAGGTTTAGTTGAGTAACCTGTAAAGCACAGACGTTAGAATAAAGGCAGAATGATATGTATCTGTACATTTGTATCTGTGCTTTTAATTAACAAGTCGTAGAGGATCATTTGTATGTGAACTTAGCATTTTTCAATGAAAACATTTTTTTCAGGGATCGTGTGACTCGGAAAAAAACACAATGCACAAATACAAATACGAGTGATTTGTCAGTGACAAAAATATGTATCCGTGCTTAGTGTACAACTCAATTATCATCATTTGTACGTCAAACTTCAGCATTTTTCAATTGGACGTGTATTTTTGAAACTCAACCTAGCGGTGTAGATCCTGTTGCACTGGCCAGTAGGTGGTGCTAATGCAACATTCACCGCTTTCTAGGAGCAGATGTCTAAAAAGAACGATTGGCTGGGACACCCAGCTTGAAACCGAGATTATCCTGGACAAACTGGGACTTCTGATCGGTCACTGTACCAGTGTACCTGTGGTACACTTTTTTAATCCTGGTCGCCCCCCCAAGTATAACATTTTTTGATAATGTGCCTTTTATCAGGATAATTTTTTATTCATACTTCATATATTACGAGCAGACACCAGAGCTCCGCCTTTCGAAACGGGCAGTGTGTCGGCTGCTAGCTCCTAGCTAACTCATTCTTTTACAGATGTAAAATCCCTTTGTGAAACATGTTTTTTTAGTTACATTGTATATCACAGCATTTTTGGTTGTGTGTACATTTTCTAAAGAAAGCCCCCCCCGTATGGCATTGGGTTTTCTATAAACCTGAACGTCCTCTGACAAATGAGACGGAAAATCCATTGAAATCCTTGCATTCCCACGGTCCTTGGTTTGTGAACATTGCTCTCTGCAAAAATCCCATAATACCTCAGCCTCCTGAAAGCAGTGAAAGAGTGCTTACGTGTTTACATGTGTGTGTGTGTGTGTGTGTGTGTGTGTGGGTGGGTGAACGTGTGTGTGTATGTGTGTGCGTGCGTGAAAGAGGATACATAACAATGGCATACAAGTGAGCCATATGTTGTCTGTTGACAAATTGTGTCTTAACAGATTCAAGACATGGGACATGGGCGCATGAAAAGGCTTCGCGTATGCGTGAATGGACGGAAGCCCTATTGTCCGCCGTGTGTTACATGTATTACCTCCATAGCATACCACCCCGCTGTCAGCCACTGGGACAAAGCAAAAGAACATTAGCCTACGACCGGAAAATGGCCTTGACGACACAAAGCTATTTTTTTTCAGCAGTTTTGTTGGTAGCCGTTTGTGATGTGGGGGCTGCGATGTCTTTCTGTGGTTTGTGAAGTATGTGTAAACAGTGACCGTATTCTATATTATGAAGCCTTCACCGCACTCCACAAGACACACTACTTCAGCTCAGCTCAGTCAGGTTCAGACAAGTTTATTCATCCCCAGAAGGGCAATTCATTTGCAGCGCTCACAAAAGACGCTCACAGACGATGTAAATGATCTAGACACGCCACTGCAGTCGTCGCATGACTTTAAAGCTATTGGTTTCCCACCATCTTTGGTCAATTAGATTAGATTAGATTAGATTCAAATGTATTGTCATTGCACAGCACAAGTACAGTACAGCGAAAATAATTTGGCGTCTAACCAGAGTGCAAATGTTGTAAAGTGCAGGGTAATATATAATGTACAGTTGTTAAATAAGATGTAAAAAACAGTCTACTAGGCATAAAAACAGGTATAACATAAATAATAGAGTAGGTATGAGATATGTGCAGAATTATAGGTATATATATATATATATATATATATATATATATATATATATATATATATATATATATATACACCGGTAAGTATACAAGTATTCAATAGGTAGTGAGCAGGGGTATGCAGTTATATCAACAGGATAAATACTTTTACCTGAACTTGAAACACTTGTATTTTTACCTGAGCACTGGTTCAGTTCTTGGAGACTTGTTAGGAATGAAATGCACTTTTGACTTCTGGTGACGAGTTGTTCTCTTAACTTCCTTTGTTGAAACACACTATTGTAAGTCGCTTTGGATAAAAGCGTCTGTTAAATGACTGTAATGTAATGTAATGTAATGTATATAAATGTATATGCAGTTGTATCAGCATTCAACAGTTGAAGAATAATATTTTATATATATATATAAACATATATATATACATATATATACAGTACTATATACTATATACTAAGTATATACATAGTATATATACATAGTATATAGTATATATATATATTAATGTACATTTTTGCATTTTACATTTTTGCATTTTTTATATATATATATATATATATATATATATATATATACGGTACTATATACTATATACCAAGTACAGTTAAAATGCAAAAATGTACATTAATATATATATATATATACGGTACTATATATATATATATATATATATATATATATATTATATACTACAGTTAAAATGCAAAAATGTACATGGCTGTCATACATGAAAAACAATAAATAGGTCAACTGTAAACAGTATATATATATATATATATTTATATATACTGTATGTACGATGATGAGCGACTCAAGCCGCCGTGTTGCCCCTGACGTGGTGTCCTCAGACTGGCGGGACGGTGACGGCCGGGAGCCCAAGAGGCGGGGCCACATCGAGGCCATGGAGCGTCTGCTGCAGCAGGTCCGCGCCACACACACACACTACTGCTGCGGAGGTAAGAACCCACGGCGTACCCATGTGTGTGTGTGTGTGTGTATACATATGCTGTATGAATATGCTATATGTATATGCTGTGTATATATATATATATATATATATATATATAGAGGGAGGGAGAGAGGGGTAGAGAGAAAGACGAGGAAGAGAGAGAGAGAGAGAGAGAGAGAGAGAGAGAGAGAGAGAGAGAGGAGAGAGAGAGAGAGAGAGAGAGAGAGAGAGAGAGAGAGAGAGAGAGAGAGAGAGAGAGAGAGAGAGAGAGAGAGAGAGAGAGAGACGAGAGAGACGAGAGAGACGAGAGAGAGAGAATCTCTCGTCTCTCTCTCTCTCTCTCTCTCTCTTTCTCTCTCTGTCTGTCTGTCCAATGTTTATTTATTTTGTTTTCAAGTCTGCATCTCAAGCTGGTTCTTGAAGAATAGCAGCATGCTGAGAAGCTACAGTATACTGCTGTGACTATTATGGTGTGTGTGTGAGAGAGAGAGAGAGAGAGAGAGAGAGAGAGAGAGAGAGAGAGAGAGAGAGAGAGAGAGACCGACCAAAGAGAGAGAGAGAGTGAGCCCACTGTATTCAAGGCAGCAAAAAGCTGTGCACGTTTCCTACCAAAATAATGGCCGTTGCCTGTTGGGTGATGGAAGAGGTGGAGGTGGTGGTGGTGGTGGTGGTGATTGTGGGTTGGTGGTGGTGGTGGATGTGGTCGAGGACATGGTGGTGGTGGAGGAGGCTCTGGGTGTCTGTGTGGTGGTGGTGGTGGTGGTGATGGCCGTGGTCGAGGAGGAGGTGGTGGAGCAGGCGGTGTGTGGCTGTGGTAGAGGTGGAGGTGGTGATGGAGGTAATAATGGGGGGGTGGTAGGCGGTAATGGTGGTGGTGGGTTGTGACGACAAGAACTAATATCTCCACAAAGCGCCAGCCGCACCTTAAGATCTGCCAACAGCTTGCTCCTCGAGGCCCTCAGTACTAAGCTCCCCCCATGGGGGACCGGTGTAGTATACTTCCTAATCATTTAAGTGCACCACGGACCCTGGAGTCTTTTAAGACCGGCCTTAACACCTTTTCATTTAGAAAGGCCTTTTCATGTCAAACTAATTAGTGTTCACTGTTCTTCTGTGTTTGTTTGCTTTGTTTTTTTTTACTTTGTAGCACTCCGAGATTCTTGTGAATGAAAAGTGCAATACAAGAAAAAAGCATTATTATATTTATTAGTGGTGGTCGTTGTGGTGGTGGTGGCTAGTGGTGGTGGTCCTGGTGGAGGTGGTGGTGGGGGAAGCCGTGGTGGTGGAGGAAGAGGAGGTGGTCGTGGGTAGCGGTGGTGGTCGGGTGGTGGAGGTGCTGGTGGTGGTGGGGGAAGCCGTGGTGGTGGGTGGTGGTGGTGGAGGTGGTCGTGGTGGTGGTCGGTGGAGGAGGTGCTGGTGGTGGTGGGGGAAGCCGTGGTGGTGGGTGGGTGGTGGTGGTGGAGGTGGTCGTGGTGGTGGTCGGGTGGAGGAGGTGCTGGTGGTGGTGGGGGAAGCCGTGGTGGGTGGGTGGGGGAGGTGGTGGTGGTGGTGGTCTTGGTGGTGGTGTAGGAGGAGGTGGTGGTGGTGGGTAGCGGTGGTGGTTGATTCATGTCCGGCCAGGAACTGAGCGGTGTTTGTGAGCACCAGCATGGCATTACCCTGCTCTTCCTGTCTGCCCTCTTGTTTACAGACTGGCAATTACTCTGGTGATGCTTAATTAACTTAAGAGAAAAGAACAAGGGGGGCGAGTCTGGTAGGGAGGAGATTGGCATCGCTGAGGGCCCCGTGAGTCTTGTGGTGAGGAAGGGCCGGTGGTGGAGAGAGATAGAGTGAGAGTGTGTGAGAAGGATGAGGAGAGGGAGAGAGATGCGGAGAAAGATAGGGAGAGAGAGGGAGAGATGGAGAGAGAGAGGGAGAGAGATTGAGAGAGAGAGAGAGTGTGTGTGAGAATGATGAGAAGAGAGAGAGAGGGAGGGAGAGAGAGGGAGGGAGGGAGGGAGAATAGATGAAGATAAAGTTCAGCCAGGCTGGCAATGCGTCAGAGTCAGTCAACCCTTCTTCTGACTGCCGGTAACCTTAATTGAGTTGAAGCACACTCGTCACACACTCGTGCACATATGCATGCACACACACACACACACACACACACACACACACACACACACACACACACACACACACACACACACACACACACACACACACACACACACACACACACACACACACACACACACACACACTGCTTGTTCCAGGGCATCTAAGGAGGAAGTGTCACCATATGCCAAGCGGATTCATGCCGGGTAGAGATCCAATGTGCTACTCCAGTGCTCTTGTCCCTCTTGTCCCATCTTCACGACTCTCCAGTTGAGCATCTGTGATCTTGCGTGCGTCTGAGAGAGAGCCGATAATCTTATATATGCAGCTTTTGAGCTAGATCGCTAGATCAGTATCAACCATCCTCTCTCCGCCTTTTCTCAAATGTTTTTCGAACTCTAACACACACGACCAGTCACACACAATTACCTCGGCTCTGGCTTATTGTTATACACTTTTTTTTTACATTATTATTTTCTAAATACTGTACACATTTTGTAGATGACATGTGTATATGTGAGTAAAACATTCAAAACAGTATTCAACTACAGTATTCAAAACATGTAAATATCATCTGTCACTATATAGTTCTTTTTTTTTGTTCATTTTTATTGTATATTCAAATTTGTTATAGTATTGTTTCAAAAATTCATACTGCGGGAGGGAATGGGGGAGTAAGCCTTCCATTGTACTGGTTGCAAATGGCCCAAAAAACATCTTGTATCTTGTACGGTAATATATGTATGCTGAACGCTCTCTCCCACCCTCTCGCCCCCTAGACTCGTCCAAGCTTCAGAACCCCAGTCGGAAACAGTCGGTCTCCAGAAGTCTCAAACACCTCTTCAACTCGTCCAACAAGTTTGTGAAAACGCTGAAAAGGTCCGTTGTGGTTTCGACACACTTGCTGACCTTTTAATATCCTCTGTCGGGTGTTCTAATGTCATGGAAAAGGTGCAGTTTATTTTCAAAAATGCCACAAGCTTTTTCTTTCCTAGCAATGATTCTCCTTTTTTTGTTGCATTAAAATCTTTATAATTCATAGAAGACACATATGTTCATTATATTGTCAAATATGACTCGATAATGAATATAAAATACAGCACACATATGTTTTCTATCTGAATTCTACCCTTTATAAAAGATGAACCCGGGTCATACCATTCTTGCTACCCCTGCAGGGGGATCTACCTGGCAGCCGTGTTCTACCACAAGGACAGTTTGCTGGTGACGACGGAAGACCAGATCCCCATCGTGGAGGTGGATGATTCCTATAGCAGCTCCCTCATGCAGGACTTCCTCTGGTTCACCAAGGTATGCTGGGAAATGGTGTTCCCACAGGAGGGCAAAAGCAAACGACTGTGTTTTGTTTGCGAAAGAAAGGGTTACAGTTCATCGAATTGTTACCTTAGGAAACAGCTCATGGCCATGGTTTCCACTGACGATACCGTTGGTCAAATATAGTCCGCAGCAGTGGAGTATTTAGTTATTAATTATTACGTCGGTAACATTAAAGATCGGTTGGAATGACGCATGAACAGCTGAAAAGTAACGACTTCATGCAAGTCATCTATTTAGTTTTTTTTGTACATTCTGGTATATTCTGACCGGCGACCTCCTTCTCCCATTAACTAACTAACTTGCTTTATAATTTATTTTCTCTCTCTCTCTCTCTCTCTCTCTCTCTCTCTCTCTCTCTCTCTCTCTCTCTCTCTCTCTCTCTCTCTCTCTCTCTCTCTCTCTCTCTCTCTCTCTCTCTCTCTCTCTCTCTCTCTCTCTCTCTCTCCCCCTCCCTCCATCCCTCTACTCACCTCGCCAGCTGTCGTGTATGTGGGAGGACGTGCGGTGGCTGAGACAGAGCATGTCCGTCTCCATGTCGTCCTCCTCCACACTGCAGGCCCGACACAAGATGCTGACCGCCGCGGGACAGCTTCAGGTCAGCGCTACTAAACTAACAAGCTAACTTAACTCGGATATGAATAAATGCATTTTTTTTGTATTATTTACAAAAAACATATTTTTTTTAAGTGTAAAATGAAGTGAGCTTGTCAGAATTGTTTTGGATTCCATTTTATTGTAGAGTGTTTTGCATGCATCATCTTTATGTATACTGCAAATGTCACCTGAATAAAGTAATACCTCATGTTACCATTCAACATTAAACAAAAACGATTTAAAGTGTTCAAATGTCAAAGGAACGAAATAAGTGAAAAACCAAATTTGGCAATTAATAAATTATCCAAGTGTCATTCTATAAAGCGCGTTTTCAATTATACACAGGACAGCCTTCAATTAGAGATACGCATCTAATTAAATTCAATTTGAAGTGGTTTCAAATTGAGCAAAAACAAGCTGTCTGTCTTCATCATTTCCCCTGTCTTTTTTTTTTTTCTTCAGAACCTCCTAGGCACCCACAACCTGGGCCGGGTGCACTACGAGCCCATCAAGGATCGTCACGGGAACGTGCTGCTGGTCACCATCCGCGACATGGAGACCCAGTACTCCTTCTTCAGCGGGAAGTGGATGCAGGTGACCAAGCTGCAGAGCCAGAGGAAGTCCCTGTCCACGCCGGAAGAGCCGTACGCCCTGGACATCCTCATCATCACCATACAGGTGAGGCCAGTCATAAGCATCATAATAATAATAATAATAATAATAATAATAATACATTTATTTAGTGTGGTACCGAAAGGCACTTTACAGCCAGACTAAAAATTTATAAATACAAAGAATATTTAACTACAGGGCATACCGCCCCCCTCACCAAATTGACTTAATGTTCCTAAATCGTAATCGGCCTTTCATCTAAACCCTCACCACGTTCTATGCAAGTATGTTAGAGGCTTTGTTACACAATATGTGATTATATTTGTTTGCCCTATCTCCCAATGAATCCTTCAAATAATTCCTTGATCCGGATTTTGGATCTGCGCCAAAATCAAAATCAACTGTTCCTTGGCCCGTGATTGATCTAACCAGAGTTTTGTCCAATTATGTTGTCCAATTATTGTGCTAAAAGTAAAGTAAACAGACAGACAAATAGTGGCCGAAAAAACACTTTACTTTTCTTTACTTTTTTGTTTACTTTTCAATGGCGGAGTTTCTACAAGTATTCGGAAAACATAGCACCAAGGATAGCATGGCGAATCAACTAAGAGGGTTAGAATTGGGACAGAAAGACGAGCCGATGTGAAAACAACTTTTATTAGTCCTAAGAAGGGCAATTCATTTGCAGCTTACCATTTCTTAACACAAAACTCAAAAAACACTCACAGACAAGATTATCGCATGTCAAAGGCAACCGTACAGCCACGCGACAACGAGTAGCAGGAGATTAACTAATCTAGTTCTGTATGTGTTGTCATTTGTCTTTGGCAGATGTGTGCCGCATATAGGATGCTGTGGCAATCCTTGAATCGAGGCCAACCTCTCGGATTTAAATACTGTACATGACTCATTTACACAAATGTTCTATTCAGTATTATTTTGCTCTTCAATCATTTAGCAGACGCTTTTGTCCAAAGTGACTTACAGTAAATTATTATTCACGATCATGTTCCAGGCTCGACATGGATTTCTGTGAAATCTTTTAACATATTAATCCAGTCTTTTTTTGGATTAAAGCAGTTTTCATTGCTCAGTTGAGGGTAAGGGTTCGAGACTTTCAGGCTCGACACGGAAGCCCAACGGCAAGCTCCCAATATCAGGGCGGTCTCTCTCGCCAGGCAAGCGGGAACCGTTACAAACTGAGACGTATTCAAATACGTCTAGCTTGAAGAAGTCCAAAATATGTGTGTATATATCTTTGACGTGAGTGTATCCTGTCAAGTGTAATGACACCCCTGTGGTTCCCCACCCCCCCGGTCCGTGTTAATTTGATTCAGATCGTCTGATGTAGAAAGCCCAGCGCTGTGTGTACACTCTGTTGCTTGGCAACACCGAGGGCCAGACCATTGAGAAAAAAAAAATAATAAGAAGTGAATTGTTTATGTCTTAGGGGCCCCGCGGTTATGAAAGTCCCCCGGCCCTGTCAACAGTTCCTTTGTCTTTATATCACATTATTAGCCTGTGTGTGTGTGTGTGAAAATGAGGGGGGGAAATAACGCAGTGTTGCCAGACTAATTGTGAGGCGCACACACACAGTTAGCTCACACTTTATTTCTTTATCAATGGTCTTATCAAGGTGATATTCCATTGACGGTAAGTTCGTATTCTTCTCAGTGTCAGTTCCCTGTGCTCCTCAGTAGTTCTCTCGCTGTTTGTTTTGTCAGACAAAACAGTTTTCGTGGAAATATGTTTTTCAATTTCTTTTAGTTGATTAACGATCAATGATTCTCTGATCAACAAATCGCCGATCAACGCATCTATATACATTTTTCATGTGATCAATTTAACATCATGGATCGCTGTTTATTGATATTTATCAATAAACCCCCCTCACTCCCTTTTTGTCCCTCTGCTCTCTCCGTCCCTCCCCCCCGGGACACCAGGACATCCTGGCCTACCAGCGCCGCAGCACCCACCGGCTCTCCCCGGGCCTGTACCTGGGCTACCTGAAGCTCAGCAGCTCCGTGGACCAGATCAAGGTGCTGGTGTCCCAGCGCACGCCCAACATGCTGTGTCACACCCGGGTCCGGGACAACACCAACGTCTCCCGGTACGGTGGTAGCTAGGCTAGGCTAGAGGGAACGGCTAGTCCTCTAAACACACAACGAGGGATAGGTGCCTAACCCGCAACCAATTATACTGTGTGTGTGTGTGTGTGTGTGTGTGTGTGTGTGTGTGTGTGTGTGTGTGTGTGTGTGTGTGTGTGTGTGTGTGTGTGTGTGTGTGTGTGTGTGTGTGTGTGTGTGTGTGTGTGTGTGTGTGTGTGTGTGTGTGTGTGTGTGGTGTGTGTGTGTGTGTGTGTGAGCCTGTGTGCTTGCGTGTGTGTGTGTGATGCAATGAAGATATAATGACAACGACAATGTATCAAATTTAATGAATTGTAAGTCAATTTGGATATAAGCATCTGCCGCAGGACTGAATATTAAACAGCAAAACCAGAGCAAGATGCAAGTTTCCACATTGACTATCCTTCAGGGATCCCGGAGTATTCTAGAGCACTTTGAAGCAAAGTACGAAAAGTATCGCATCGCATGAAAAAAAACAAAAAGAACACCAAAAAAAACATCCTACCTGGTTGCTAGGCGACCGGAGTGAAGCTGCGGCAGAGGGGTTTTCTCAGCACAAAGGCTCTCGCATCACCGCCCTGTGTGTCTTACCTTTCACAATGTGACACAGGAATGAGCATCCCCCCGTTAGAGGGCCGGAAAATACAATATTGGATTTGGTGATGCAAACCGGTGATGCAAACCGGGCCCGAGGAAACTTCCCAATGTGTATTTTTCACAGGGTAACTTTCCGATGTGTATATTCCGCAGGGAGAGAGGGGGGGGGAGGGAGAGAGAGAGAGAGAGAGAGAGAGAGAGAGAGAGAGAGAGAGAGAGAGAGAGAGAGAGAGAGAGAGAGAGAGAGAGAGAGAGAGAGAGAGAGAGAGAGAGAGAGAGAGAGAGAGAGAGAGAGAGAGAGAGAGAGAGAGAGAGAGAGAGAGAGAGAGAGAGAGAGAGAGAGAGAGAGAGAGAGAGAGAGAGAGAGAGAGCGAGCGAGCGCGCGCAGGTACCAGGTTTGAGTGTGGCATTGCATAGCACGCAGCACCAGAACCTTTAGACGGACAGCCTCTGTCCTCGGGTACTACTGCCGCTCCCCCTCTGGGCCTGTGGCCGTTAAAGATCCAGTTTCACTTTAATATCGTGTGATGGATGAGGACGTTATCTGGGAGTCTGCAGTGCTACTCCCAGCTGGAAGGTGCCGGGTTTGATTCCCCCCTCGAGGTCCGCTGCCTACCAGTAGGCATTCTTCAGATGCCTGCCTCTGAACTCCGAGCTCCTTTCAGGGCATGGATCCGAGCTAACCTCCAGGTCTCTTTAGATGAAAAGTGTCTCTGAATTGAATGGGTGAATAGTCGAACAATAGCTACAGTGCTTAGTATTGAGTGTTGGTTCTAAAGAACCGTATGGATTTTTCTGCATCCGTTGAAGCGAGAATCTGTCTCGCCAGTCCCTTAGTGTCGCCCCCCTTGTGTCTCTGGAAACCTGTCACTGATGGGGACAATAGTATTATTAATGATCAATAATAGCATTATTTATGATTCATTATGTATTCCAGGACAGCTGTTGAAGTGAGTTTCAGAGGAGTGTGTGCGTGTGCGTGTGTGTGTGTGTGTGTGTGTGTGCGTGTGTGTGTAACAGGAGCTCTGAGAACAGTCAGATGTTGTCAGCTGGTATTCACCACATTCTCCACCTTCTCTCTCCACCAGCAGCCCTAATCTGCACTGGCAACCAGGACAGTGTGTGTGTGGTACTCATGTGTGTACTTGTGTGTGCGTGTCATTCCCTTTCATATATGTGTGTGTATCCTCCGGGTATGTGCACGTCACGCTCCGTTCTGTCATCATCATCAGCAGGGTAACCCACCCCCAGGCAGGTAACATCTTAATCCTCCTCCTCATCCTCTTCCTCATCCTCATCCTCATCCTCTTCCTCCTCCTCATCCTCTTCCTCAGTCACATCCCAAGCAGGAAAGAATTCCGGAGCCTGGACAGAGAGCTGTGTCCCTCCCCTTCATCCTTCTCTTCCTCCCCCTTCTCCTCCTCTTCCTCCTTCCTTCTCACAGAGAAAGTGGATGAGTGGCAAGAAGAAGAGAAATGG
>CM051014.1:6768021-6770521 GCA_027704905.1 Muraenolepis orangiensis | reverse complement strand
ATCCTGGACTACATACAGGTGAGCGGGTTTCCCAACCTGCGGGTCGGGGACCCTATCTGGGGGTCACCTGATGTAAGGCCACACCCCTTTTTTGTTTTCAACAGGTGGTTGCGATGCACCAACTGCTTTCCGGTAGTAGTTTGAATGTTGACCATATTTACAATGGAGCAAGACCCATCACAAGATGTTCACAACCTCCGGGTGTCGACCTGGGTTAGGATGTTTGATGACTCGCAGCCCGAAGGTTCTGGGTTTGATTCCTTGTTCCTTGTTTGATTCCTTGTTCACCAATGTCTTCCTGTAGGCATCCTTGTGCAAAGATTCCCTAATCCCTAACTCAAGATTCAAGATGTTTTTATTTGCCATATGCAACAAGTACAATGGAATGCTTACTCCCCATTCCCTCCCGCGGTATGGATTTCCTAACTTGCTTGTTTGTTGACATGTGTCTGAATTCACTATAAATTCTTTGGATGAAAGCATCTGTAAACAGTAGTGTTTCAGAGAGAGAGAGGCAGAGTTGAGAAGCCATTTCCAACTAACCGCCAGTCAAATATGCTCATAGAAATCAGAGCTTTAACAACAGTGGAAACATTTTTTCCTTTTCAATCCAATCCAAACACAACATTTTACGTATTCACGGGAGACGTATGAAAGTGAGCCGACTCCAGCATAACGTCACCGCGTACCGCTTTGAAGTGACATAAAACACTTTGAATACTTTTTAATCACCCCAGTCACCCCCCAAAAAAACTGCATGACTCAGTTGTCATCAAAGTCGACGCTTTTATTAAACTTTTTCAATATCCTTTCATTGTATATTCGATTTCTCAGTCCAAAGAAAATGTAAAAATGAAAAAAAAAAATTAACAACTTTGTATGAAAAACAACCAAAAGTCAGTAATTCAATTTCAGATGTTTATTGTCATCCATAAAGACCTAACTGTGCGTGGCATTAGCTCTTAAATAGCATGTTTTCGTAGAGCTTAAAGGAGCCTGTAACGGCCTCTCGTGTCAGAAGCTAAAAGGCTTGAAAGCGAAGCCATCTGGTGCTTCCCCTGTGAAGCGCTAGCCCTTACCTAGCACTAGCCCTTACCTAGCGCTAGCCCGGCGGCGTGTTAGCCCAGCACGGTCGGGCTAACCACCGCGGTTAATGGGAGACCCACCACCGCAGAACCCACACGGCTCTTCGAAGCTTGCACTCAAATAGGTGTGGCGAGAGTGTGTCTCTTTCTGTCAAGTGTGTGTGTGTGTGTGTGGTGTGTGTGTGTTTGGTGGTGTGTGTATGTGTGTGTGTGTTTTTCATCCGTCTAACTCTGCTTGTGATTTTAAAGGCTGGAAAAAAGTCTCCCCCCAACCAACCACAAATTGCTCATTCGAATGGCAGGGGAAAAAAACAATAATAGTAGACCTGAGTGTGTGTGTGTGTGTGTGTGTGTGTGTCTGTCTGTCTGCGTGTCTGTCTGCTGCGCTGAGCTCTGCAATGTGTCTCTTATTATAGAGAGTGAACTGTTGGGGTGGAGGGCAGCGTGGAGCACGGGGCCCGGCTCTGGAGGGGAAAGCCTTTTAGTAGTAGTGGCTCTGTGCACACACAACACACAAGCACAGACACACACACACACACACACGCACACATGTGCACGCATACACACACAAACACATGCAAGCACGCTTGCACACACACACACACACACACACACACACACACACACACACACACACACGCACGCATGCATCCACACGTGTGTGTGTATGCCTATTGTATGTGTGTGTGTTCATGTGTCTTGTGTGTGTGTGTGTGTGAGAGAGTCTGTGTCTTGTGTGTGTGTGTGTGGTTGTGTCTACCTCTACACGTGTGTATGTGGCCCTGGTTAACCGGACCCTCTTACCAGTACAACAGTGTGTTAAGACTCACCACGGGTGGGAAAATACACCCAAGACCCACCGGGCAGACAACATGACGGGAATTATCAATCTGGCATGAATCAGCCATCTGCTGAACTCCTAATTGTAATATTTCTCAATCTAAATCTGGAGGATTAAATCCTCCTCATTGGTCACATACTGTACTTGTACTCACAGTGAAATAAGTTTCTCTGCATTTAACCCATCCTAGTATGAGGAGCAGCAGGCAGCTATTGTGTATATACAGCTGCCCAAAGGGGAGCAGTGTGTAGGGGTCTGGTGACACCTGGGCCTCTCGGCAGTGCAGCCCGGGTGTTTCGGGGACTTGAACCGGCGACCTTCCGGTTCCCAAGCCCCGAGTCCCAAGCCCCGAGCCCCCTATTCATTTAAGATAAAGAAATGCTAAGGGCGTTTCGTTTGTCGTTTTTTCGGAACCCCAGTATGTCATTATCCACATATTGGATGTTATTGGAAGTTATTGCTAGTAAATTGTGATTATATTAGGATTAGCTTTTCGGTATTCTAGAGAAAGAAAACCTTAAGAGATGTACATTTATGCAACAGTAACTAACAATATATCAATGTACTGGCTGTA
>CM051014.1:6753021-6765521 GCA_027704905.1 Muraenolepis orangiensis | reverse complement strand
ACATCTAATAGCTCCTTAACATTTTGTCATGCTTCATTCTCTTCAAAGACATGCACTCACTTGATACACACACACACACACACACACAACATACATACACATGCCAATCACAGAGTAAGAGACTTGATTTCTCTCTGTTTTTAGTTGTAGTGATGGACTGTGAAGTAGTATAAATGTGTGTGTAAAGCATGTTGTTTTACATTAAATATTTTAATTTCATTTGCGTCATATTTTGTATTCGGTACACAACACCAACTCTGATTACTCGTTCATATTTATTAGTGTATTTTATTGACTTGCAATATTGCTGCAGTTGTTGCCCAAAGGACATTCTTTCTTTCTTTCTTTCTTCTCATTGCTGCTTATTGCTGCTTATTGCTTCTGAGAAATATAGATGAAATATATGCAGTACGTTACCACCAATAATATAAACAATATTATCCCCTTCCTACTCCCACCCATCAAAGGTAAATGTCTTCTTCCAACCGCCCCACACGGCCGTTCTGTGAAGACCCAAACCTGGTTAAGAAGGTGGGCTGCAGAGAGTCTGTGTGGAGCCATTATTATTCATGCGGGTGCTTCTCTCTCTCTCTCTCTCTGTCTGTCTGTCTGTCGGTCTGTCTGTCTCTCTCGCTTGGTCTCTCTCTCTGTCTGTCTGTCTGTCTCTCTCTCTGTGTCTGTCTGTCTCTGTCTCTCTCTGTGTCTGTCTGTCTGTCTCTGTCTGTCTGTCTTTCTCTTTCTCTCTTTATCTCTCTCTCTCTCTTTCTCCACCTGTCTCTCTGTCTCTCTGTCTGTCTGTCTGTCTGTCTTTCTCTTTCTCTCTTTCTCTCTTTATCTCTCATCTCTCTCTTTCTCCACCTGTCTCTCTGTCTGTCTGTCTGTCTGTCTGTCTCTCTGTCTGTCTGTCTGTCTGTCTGTCTTTCTCTTTCTCTCTTTATCTCTCTCTCTCTCTCTCACCTCGGCCCTTTCCATTGAGCGGCGTCGTTGAGGATCGGGGTTATTATGATCAATCATAACCCCTAGTCACCTAGCATACACCACTGCAGGGCCTCTTCTTCCTGGTCTCTCTCTCTCTCTCTCTCTCTCTCTCTCTCTCTCTCTCTCTCTCTCTCTCTCTCTCCTCTCTCTCTCTCTCTCTCTCTCTCTCTCTCTCTCTCTCTCTCGTGATGGATGCTCTTTAAATGGAGTCACACTTTGTGTGAAATGTAATTTAGTCGACGCCACCTTGAATTCAGTGGACTCAGATTGCATTTGTGTTTTATTAAAAGAGAGAGCCACTTTGAGAAAAGGGTAGGCTGTGGACATCCGGGTATCGAACCCAGTACCTTCCAACACGCTGCTGTCCTGCCCGATGGTTTATTAGAGCTGCTGATTGTTGACATTGATCGTGTTTCATACAGTCCATCAGTATTTGGTCTATGAATTTTCATCCACAATTGGAAAACAGCCGTCAGAAAAGGTTTCTAAAAACAAATATGGCTGTATTTATATAATATATAAAACAAGAAGGTGATGATCAAATTTTAAAGTCCTCTCTCGATCGATACAATTAAAAAGTAGAAAGATATATATGGAAGTAGCATAAGTAGCATAAGTGTTGTTCTTCTCGAGAGGTTTTGTTTTAAGTTTTATAATCATAACCGAATCCAAGTTGAGCTAAAGTAAACATTCCATTAACCGGTGAGCGGCTTCTGGAAGGACCAATGAATTACCGTGTGGTCCTGGCATAAAACACTTTTAATAGGCCGGCAGTTGACATGTTTGCTGTTGCCTTCCCCCTGGTTTTTAATATTAGCACATCATCGCAATTTACTGTATCTGTATTGGAAACGATTACTCCCGAGTTTCTCAGCTCAACGGAAGTTGTTAATGGTTTGTTGTGGTGCATTGCTTCAAAATAAGAAACGTTGGTTTTACGAAATAATTGGTTCCCCTATTTTGGAAAAAAAAAAATATTCTTGGCTGCTTGTCAGACAAAGCAAGTTGGTTTAATCCATTCTGTTTGTGATAGGCATCCCCCGCTATTTGCAGGTACAGTTCTGCCATTGGAGATCGAACCCAGTACCTTTTTTGGCTTAGAGTCGAGTCAAACACCCTAACGCCGCTATCCTACCATGCAGTTGTTTACTTCACATCATGTTGCTTACTTTACGTTACATCCTTTAGTTTACGTTGTTGACTTTATGCTGCATTCTTTACTTTACATTGTTGACGTCATGCTACGTTATTTACTTTACATTGTTTACTTCATGCTACGTTATTTAATTTACATTGTTTACTTCATGCTACGTTATTTACTTTACATTGTTTACTTCATGCTACGTTATTTACTTTACATTGTTTACTTCATGCTACGTTATTTACTTTACATTGTTTACTTCATGCTACGTTATTTACTTTACATTGTTTACTTCATGCTACGTTATTTACTTTACATTGTTTACTTCATGCTACGTTATTTACTTTACATTGTTTACTTCATGCTACGTTATTTACTTTACATTGTTTACTTCATGCTACGTTATTTACTTTACATTGGATTGTTTACGATCAGTTATGTCGTTGACCTTACGTTACATCCTTGGTCGTTTTCTATTGTTTACTTTATCCTACATTATTTACTTTACGTTGCGTAGTTTACGATACGTTTTATCGCAGACTTTGCGCCACGTCCTTTACCTAACGTTACGTCGCCGGCATTACGCTGACTTGCTTTTCCCCGCCTTATCGCTGCGGTAACCCGCAGCAACTGGACGAGATGTGGCGGGACCTGCGGTGGATCACGGACGCGCTGCAGTACGCCCGCTACAAGCATCCCCGCGGGGGCGTGCCCATCACGTGCCTGGCCAGCGCCAGCCGGGCCGAGAGCGACGCCCAGGAGCCCAAGACGGACTCCACCTCCTCCACCATGGACTACCTGCCCACCCCCTCGCCGTCGCCCGAACTCCGCCGGCGCACCGCCGCTAACGGTGAGTCGGGCCCCCCCCCCCGGGCTTCCGACTTGGTCCGAGATTCAAGATGTTTTTATTTTTGTCAAGTCCAATAGAACGCTTACTCCCCATTCCTCCCTCCCGCAATTTTAATTTACATACATTTTTGTCGTCGTTTATTGTTTACGTTTACGTTTATTTGTAGAATCTTGTAGAAGAGGAAATTATTTAAACCGATTTTTATTGGGGTTTGTTTCCCGTTGTTTATTGAAACAAGAGAGCAAATCAGTCGCTAGCGTAAGCGAGCGTGAGTAACACTAGTAGCTACAAACTGCGCATATATTTAAATATGCTAATTAAGACCTTAGAAAATGATGAACGGCAAATGGAAGTGTAAATATTTTTGTGGCGCTTTAGCGGTAGTAAATAACTTGGTTTAAAAAAAACAAGTAAATAGCTCAAAGTAGCTTATTTATAAGATATACAGCGTGCTGGCAGTCGTTTGGGGACATTTCTGTGGACAGGTCATTAATGTGTACCGATACAGACACACACACACACACTAGAAGCTTCCATAAGCACCTTGAGCCAAATATTAAACTCATTGACATTTGGCTTCTATGTGCTTTCACAGTCATTGATAACAGCTTTCCATTTGTAATATTTCCACTGTGTGTATGTGTGTGTGTGTGTGTTTTTGAGTGTGACCACCTGTGTGTGTGTATGTGTGTGCCTCTGTATGTTATGTCCCTGTGTGTGTCTGTGTGACTGCCTGTGTGTGTGTCTCTGTGTCTGTGTGTCTGCCTGTGTGCGTGTGTGTCTGCCTGTGTGTCTGTCTGTGTGTTTGTGTGTGTGTGTGTGTGTGTGTGTGTGTGTGTGTGTGTGTGTGTGTGTGTGTGTGTGTGTGTGTGTGTGTGTGTGTGTGTGTGTGTGTGTGTGTGTGTGTGTGTGTGTTTGACTGCTGTGTGTGTGTGTGTGTGTGTGTGTGTGTGTGTGACTGTGTGTGTGTGTGTGTGTGTGTGCTGTGTGTGTGTGTGTGTGTGTGTGTGTGTGTGTGTGTGTGTGTGTGTGTGTGTGTGTGTGTGTGTGTGTGTGTGTGTGTGTTGTGTGTGTGTGTGTGTGATGCGTGTGTGTGTGTGTGTGTGTGTGTGTGTGTGTGTGTGTGTGCTGTGTGTCTGTGTGTTTGACTGCGTGTGTGTGTGTGTGTGTGTGTGTGTGTGTGTGTGTGTGTGCTGTGTGTTTGTGTGTGTGTGTGTGTGTGTGTGTGTGTGTGTTTGACTGCCTGTGTGTGTGTGTGTCTGTGGGTGTATGTGTGTGTGTCCCGGTTTCAGACACGGCACTGGGCTCTGACGAGGATGGTTCCTCCGAGGTGTTCCTGCCCACCGACAGCGACTACGACTCCAGCGACGCCCTGAGCCCCCGGGACATGGACCTGCTGTACTCCTCGGCCCAGGACCTCTCCACGCAGGCCCGCCACTCCCTGGGGGGCAGCGCCCCGGACGTGCTCCAGATCCATGAGCTCAGGTAGGGGAGAGAGAGGGGTGAGGTGTGTGTTTACTTTCAGAGAAGGCTTCTACTTTTTCGGGGTTCTTCCCTAACCCTGATTGGTTGTGATGAAACGAATGACATGAGTGTCTCTTCGTAGGTACAGCGTTTGCCTGCCCAAAGACTTTCCTTTCCCCCCGGTCCTCGGCGGTAAAGGCCCGCTCTCTCCGTCTCCCTTCGGCGACGGGCCCCTCTCTCCCTCTCTTCTCCCCCACTCGTCCTCTCTGTCCAAGGACCTCGCCCTCTCTCCCTGCTGCCCGCCCCGCTCGCCCTCGCTCTCCAAGACCTGCCCTCTCTCACCCTCCTTCCCATTTTCCCCCTCCTTCCCCCTCTCCCCCAGATTCTCCAAAGACATGCCCCTCTCCCTGCCGCTCTCCACCACCCCGGTGGCAGACGCCACCGCCAAGATCCTGGAGACCCTCTCCCTGTCCGCCGGCGAGCCGGAGCCCGGGCTGCCCCAGGTCACGCCCCTCTGTGCCCTGGCCAACCCCCCCTCCAAGCGCAAGCTGCTCTCCCGGAGCCACAGGGGCCAATACTTCAGCGGTCCCCAGCGCTGGCTCAGGGGCCACAGTGGCGAGGACGGCCACACGGGCTCCCTGTCGGAGGGCATCTACACCAGGCAGAGGAACCCGGACCTCCCAAGCCCCGGGGACCCGCCCTCCCCTCTGGGGCCCACCTTCGTCAGCCAGGCGTCCTGCCTGCTGCTGGAGAGCCGGCGGGGCCGCCACCGGGACGCCCGGCCCCACGTGCGACGCATCTTCGTGGAGCCCTGCAAGAGGGCGTCGCCCGGGCACGAGGGCCCACGGTGGAAGGACGAGAGGGAGGGTGAGTGGGAGGAGGAGGAAGAGGAGGAGGAACGGGAGGAGGAACGGGACGAGGAGCGAGACGAGGAGCGGGGCGGGGAACAGGAGAGGGGAGGGAAAGGCGTGGGCATGCCGGTGGTGGTGGTGGCGGCTGAGAGCGGAGGGGAAGGGCAGGGGCCGGAGGAAGCCCAAGCCGCCGCCGCTCTCTGGGACCAAGACTCGGACGACCAGACCAACGAGCAGGTTTCGGAGATTCTAAGCAGCGCGCTTTGAGGTCAGAGAACGGCCGGCCACACACACACCCACCCCCCACACGGTGGACTCGGATGAGATCGCATCACCGCTGCAGTGTCTCGGCCCTGCACCAAACTCCCAGCATGAACCATGAGCCGCAGACCTCTGGCCGTGGTAGAGCTTAAAAAACTGAAGTTGCAGGTTCAACTCCCCCCCCCCCCCCCGTCCCCCCGTCGCTCTCAGATTCCCATGGCACGACTGTTAACCTTGATAATATTACTACAACAAAAACGGTTCTTCGACGCAATGATGATGAAGAAGGAATTTTTAAAAAGCACTGCTTCTCCAGGAACTTTGCACAAGACTCTGTACATCCACCAAAAAAATATATAAGATAACTATATATATATATATATACAGTATATATATATATATATATACAGTATATACATGGGGTATAAGGAGATTAAGACTGTGGTTTTCAATGACTATTTTTGTTTTGTTTTGTTTTCATTGTGTGTTTTTTACAGAGGAATCACCACCACCCTTGTGCTCAGAGCATGCATTCTGATCCACATGCTCTCTCTCTCTCTCTCTCTCTATCGCTATCGCTATCTCTATCTCTCTCTCTCTCTCTCTCTATCTCTATCGCTCTCTCTCTCTCGCTCTCGCTCTCTCTCTCCTCGCTCTCTCTCTCTCTCTCTCTCTCTCTCTCTCTCTCTCTCTCTCTCTCTCCGGTAACGTGAATGTATTCCTTATATTACGTCCTTCTCTTGTGCACCTCGTTTGTGGCTATTGTCGCGTCCGACGTCCGGCGATATATTTTTATGGCGCAGTTGTATAAAAAATAAATATCCCATCTATTCCTTACTCCCTCGTCCAAGCTTTCTCCTCAACAGAGGAACTGGCGGAGTCGCGGCTGAAAGATATCAGTATAGCACTAGTGAACTTAAAAAGAAAGATATATATATATATATATATATCCACAAACCTCCCCCCCCCCCCCCATAAATAATAGCATTTATTAAAGATGACGCCCCCCCCCCCCCCACGTGTCCATCGTGTTTATATCAAAGTATTTTTTTACCGCCGTTTTAACAGATGTGGCTATTTTTCAGCGTCCCGTCGACGGCCTGAGGCGGAGACGGGTGTGTGTGTGTGTGTGTGTGTGTGTGTGTGTGTGTGTGTGTGTGTGTGTGTGTGTGTGTGTGTGTGTGTGTGTGTGTGTGTGTGTGTGTGTGTGTGTGTGTGTGTGTGTGTGTGTGTGTGTGTGTGTGTGTGTGTGTGTGTGTGTTTTGTCAGCATGAGTTGTACTGGCGTCGTTACCTGTGTTACTCCTGTGTGTGTGTGTGTGTCGTCAGCATGAGTCGTACTGGCGTTGTTACCTGTGTTACTCCTGTGTGTGTGTGTGTGTGTGTGTGTCTCGGGACTTAAAAAGCTTTTGTGTCCGCTTTGTGCCTCTTCCTCGTCCAGCATGACAGCATCCAAGGAGATGCTCGAAGTCAGTTATTTTCTGTGGTTTAAAGTTCCACAAAACAACAATTGTGTGTTGTGTGTTGGTGTGTGTGTGTGTGTGTGTGTGTGTGGTGTGTGCGTCAGGCGTGTGTGTGTGTGTGTGTGCACGTGCGTGAGTGTGTGCCGGGTTTTTATTATGTTTGACCGTTATATTCGTCGACTTCTTCTGGTCGGTTGTATTGAATGGGTTTTGACTCCACCTGGCTGTGTTCGCATGGCTAACTGCACCTCAAAACCACAATTGAATTCTTATTATTTTTAATTATTATTTTTTCTCGGGAATAACCGGCAAGAGACGAACGAACGTCCGCCCTCCCCCTTGCCCACTATGACCTCCCCCCCCCCCCCCCCCCCTGGCGGTTTGTGAGCTATTCGAACATGCACACTCTCTTCAGATGTTCTGCACAATTCTATGGTCGTTTTTTAATGTGACTGTCTTAAATATTTGCACATATTTAGCCATTATGGAATGAAGGCTAACTTGCTGTTTGTTGTTGATGTTGGTGTTGTTGTTGTTGTTGTTGTTGTTGATGATGCAACAGGGCATTTTATTGTTGGCAGCTTACATCGTCACACACGTCCGACCCAAAATTGGTCTGGGGTTTCCCCCGAGCATACAGGGGGCTCCTTTATCAGGTAGCTAGTTTAAGTCGTACAAAGATAATGGCGATCTTATTTTTAAAATAGCATCCAGGGAAAAACTAAGTGTATAAGTAATAGGAAGGAATACAGTTAAATAAGTTAGTCAAGAAAGTCATTCCAAAAAACGTCAGACATCCCAATTTAGAAAATGACATTCTTCAGTATTGACAAAAAACAAAATACACCACTTTATTTAACGAACACTAATATGAATGATCTTCAAATGTTGGACACACTGAGCTCTTAAGCCATGGTATGGCATGGTATGGCATGGTATGTGGCACCTTTATGCAACAAAGTGCTTAAGGGGTTAAGCGTTTAAAGGAAAATTCACAACCACTTGTTCCTGTCCCCGGGTCATATCTCATTGTTGCTTGAGAGTGACGATGCGCTCCATCCTTTTTGCACATACGAACAGCCAAAAAACACGGAAGAACCTAAAATCCTCTATCTCTCCTCCTCCATCACCATCACACTTAACATATCCTCAGTGCAGTTGTACCCTAAAACCGTTGCTTTTTTTCGAGTTGTGCTTTTAACTTATTTGCTGTAAAGATTTTTTATTTGTTTTGTTTTTTTTGGGGTTTCCAATCTTGGATGAAATGCGTATGTGCTCTTTTCCTGTGGGTTTATTATTTTTTTTCATCGTCTCAGTCTCACGTGAATGGATTTATTTCACAGATGGAAATAAATGTTTCTCCATGTGGGAGTTGTACACCGTCTCCGTATCTTGTTTTCTTTGTGCCGAAGACAAACATAAAAAAAGTTATTTGTTATATTTATGAAAGAACATTATTTTGGTAAATATGCCGCCTTGAGTGCAACTCAAGGTTCGCTCAAATAGCACTTAACGTTGGTTTATAACATCATTTATGAAGCATAAGTGGATGATTTCCCTACTATGTACTAAGAAGTGTATTCCTATATTTCTGCGGCTAGTCTAGATTGTGTTGACTTAAAACCTCTACAAACACTCTTTACCTCCGCCATTGCAGATGGGGCGGAGCTTATGTTTTGGCCCCTGTTTGTTTGCCTGTCTGTTTGTTTGTCTGTTTGCAAGATAACTCAAAAATGTATGTACGAAATTGGACAAAAGCAAGGAATGGCGCCAAGGAACAGTTGATTCGATATTGGTGCAGATCCGGATCCGAATCCGGATCCAGGGGACTTTTCAGTGGAGGTATGTGCTCTACTGAGGGCCCACCTAGTTTTTGCTGCTTATAGCCAATCACGTGCTTACAGATCCCCGCCTCCAGCAACATGATTGGATCGGAAAAACTAATATAAATGTAAAGCAGAAGAGCGTGAAACGCCCCTTTCACCCAGATTTGAGCTTGTCTGCCATCAGACTTTAGATTAGAATCTAAATGTCTTGTGAAAGTCTTTGTGAAAATGTGGAGGCCTTGGGGATCAGGGAGGTAGGTCTTATCTTTAGGTTTCTTTTTCTCACAGATTAGGTTTTAACAATTCAATTTCCGAAACGTGTTTCTGGACACATTCTGTCCTACAAATAATTGTGTCATTTTGTTTTCTTCCTGCAGCAAATATCGACCCCCCCCCCCCCCCACCCACCCTTGCGGCTGCCGCTCCAATATCATTTGGGTTTTCCTGATTTAGCGTACGTCAAAGTGAAAATGAATTTCATGTCATTTGATTGAAGTGACGACACGTGCAAACGAGGCGACCAAATGTGAAAGGCACGTATTGGACCCCGTGCTGGTGGCACACCGCCGAGTCCCATCAGCCCGCTAATGAACTCAAGAGGATGTGTATTGGGAACGTGTGTGTGTGTGTGTGTGTGTGTGTGTGTGTGTGTGTGTGTGTGTGTGTGTGTGTGTGTGTGTGTGTGTGTGTGTGTGTGTGTGTGTGTGTGTGTGTGTGTGTGTGTGTGTGTGTGTGTGTGTGTGTGTGTGTGTGTGTGTTCTGGTGTGTGTGTGTGTTCTGGTGTGTGTGTGTTCTGGTGTGTGTGTGTGTGTGTGTGTCCCACCCCCCCATGGGAGGGGGGGTGGGTGTGGGTGGGGGGATTAAGTGTGTTTCCACACATTGGCCAAATTGGTTACACTGATTCGTGTTTTGGAAATTCATTTCACGTTTTCGGTTGAATTGAGGTGTGTTTCCATCAGCCACAACAAGCTTTGGAAATCATAATTCTGTATTTATAAATGATAATAATAATAATAATAATAATAATAATAATATGAATGTGGTTGTTATTCACATTATTATTATTGTCAGGAGCTCGCAGCTCTCCACCTTTTTTTTTTACCCAGTTGACTTTCATCTCCTCCTGTTTGCTGCAACCACACAACCGCATCAGGACCAGCATCATCGGTTGCCAGGCAACAATAAACATCAAAAAAGGCAATAATAATATGAATAATAATTATAAAGAATAGTCCGTAATGATCAACAACAATGGAACCTGTGTGCTCCGGTGTGTGTGTGCGTGAAGAACACCAGTCCGCGTGGTTCTGGAGCATTTGGCGTCAGGCAACTGGTCTGACCAGTTGTCATGGCAACGAGTCACTGGTAAAGGAGATGAAGGAAAAGAAGACGGATTGTGTTTAAGGTAGGATCATTGGAAATTCTATATATATACAGTATATATATATATGTATATATTATGTTTATACACACGCACGCGCACGCATGTGTGTACTTTTATATATATACGTTTATATATATATATATATATATATATACGTTTATATATATATATATATATATATATACGTTTATATATATATATATATATATATATTAAAGGACAATCATCGAAAAACAAATGCCTGTGTAAAATAGACGAGGGTAGCTCGCTGGTGTTTCCAGGCTGGGTTATTCAAATATAACACCAACACAACATTACACAGGCCTACCTGAGGATTGTGGCATTTCCCATTTAATGAGGTGAATCCCAGCAGTCGTTGAAAGCCGCGAGGGTTTATTTATTCCAGATAACAAGTGTAAAACATCTTTAATCATCCGCTACAGCCAAGCACGTTCAGCAATCCCCCCCCCCCCACCCTTACCCCCACCTTTACCCCAGGGGGTCAACCCAACGCACGTCTTCTAAAGACCAGGTCCCACTTTACGTAGGAGAGTGACGTACCGTTTCCTACACTACCGCCCATGTTCCTCGCCGCCGCCTCGGGCGAAGGATCTCCGCAGCGGTGTTTCTGTTACCAAAACACTTTAGCGCGCCGCCGTCTAACGACTTGGCGTCGGGGGGGGGGGGGGGGGGTGGATGGTGGTTCTCCTGGAGCCCGCCAGGTTGCCAACCGACAAAACACGAATCAGTGTTTTATGCCATGTCTTTATGGAAAGCAATATGATGCAGTAAGCGTCACCCATTTGATGCGTTAAAAGTGACAAAACGCCTGCCAGAACGCCGTCCAGAATGCCTTTCAAACACTAACTCTATCAGGTAAGTCTATCGATGGAGCCCTTACTGGAGCAGAGGCTTCTGCAATCCCAGCAGCAGGTGGAGGACCAGCGCTGGTGGAGGACCAGCACTGGTGGAGGACCAGCGCTGGTGGAGGACCAGCGCTGGTGGAGGACCAGCACTGGTGGAGGACCAGCGCTGGTGGAGGACCAGCAATGGTGGAGGACCAGCACTGGTGGAGGACCAGCACTGGTGGAGGACCAGCACTGGTGGAGGACCAGCACTGCCTCCTCTTGCTCCTGCAGCTTCAGCACCTTCCCCTTGGGGCAAAAATGTTAGTTTTCTAAACTAGTGGCTTGTTTAATGTGAAACGTTGGGTTCTCTATGGCCTATACCCTTCTCTGAAATAACAGCCACTGCTGGGTGATGATAAAACGCATCACTAACTGCCGTATTTCCCCGGGAACACCTGGGTTCTGTAACGTTCATAATGCTGCAAATGCAAGTGCTTTCATCAGGGGGCCGTAGTTCTCCGTCACCTCATTCCGTGATGGGTAGTGACATAACAGACATTTATTAACATGCATACATTCAAGATTATTATACATTATAACAACTGAACTGGGCACCAATTGCCAAGCAGCCAAGCGGCCAAAAGATGAGTCAGTTTTTTGTTGTTTTTGGTCGGTTTTCTAGTATAGTACTTGGCACACCTCCGTCCTCTCTGCCCCCCCCCCCCCCCTGGGTTTGCATCAGTGCATCAGACCACACCACACCACCCACCCCTCACCACCTCCGCCCACACCCAGCGGCCAGGAGCTCAAGGTCGGTGGGCTCCCCCCCCCCCCACTGGGAATTCATCATCCGCAATAGCTGCAGCTATGGGGTGGGGTGAAGGGTGTGTGTGCGTCTATGTGTCTATGTGTGTGTGTCTGTGTGTGTTTTGGTTCCCCCTCCACCATGTGGGCGGGTGTCAAACCCACTGGAATCTCACACCGCCTGCTGGCAAGGGGTTGGGGAAGGGGTGGGTGGGCGGGTGGTGGTGGTGGTGGTGGTGGTGGTGGGGGGTTGAGGGATTTGGGTGGTGGTCCTTATCCCTCCGGTATACGCTCCCGGCATATTTGGGGGGAGCGAGGCTTTCCAAGCCACATGGATGACTGCTCCACACCCAACCCCACCCCCACCACCCCCACCCCCCAGCCCCCAGCCCCCATCCCCCAGCCCCCAGCCCCCACCCCCACCACCCCCAGCCCCCAGCCCCCCCTCCCTCCATCCGCACACCAAGGCTTTCTTGGCACGGACGTCCGGACTGGGGTGGAGACGGGGGAGGGACTCGGAGCACCGTGTGTGTGTGTGTGTGTGTGTGTGTGTGTGTGTGTGTGTGTGTGTGTGTGTGTGTGTGTGTGTGTGTGTGTGTGTGTGTGTGTGTGTGTGTGTGTGTGTGTGTGT
>CM051014.1:6743021-6745521 GCA_027704905.1 Muraenolepis orangiensis | reverse complement strand
TGTGTGTGAGAGGTAGAGAGAGAGAGAGAGAAATCACCGGGATTACATCAACGCCCGTGGTGGTGGGTTTTGTTATTTTTTTCTATTATAGAGGCGCCCCCAATTTGGCGCTGCGAGGGATGGAGGGAGGGAGGGAGGGAGGGACCGAGACAGACAGGCAGTGCACCGTGGCGGGCTGTCCGGGAAACATGTGGACGGGGGACCCGTGAGCTACCAAACACACACACGCACACAAACACCGCCGCTGCTGCTGCTGCTGCTGCTGTGCCGGTCGACGCTCTTTGACACTGACAGCGGGGAGTCCCAGAGGCAAGGTCCGTCCCCACGTCGCGTTTATGAGCGCAGCGCCGAGGACCTTCTGACTCTCTCTCTCTCTCTCTCTCTCTCTCTCTCTCTCTCTCTCTCTCTCTCTCTCTCTCTCTCTCTCTCTCTTCTCTCTCTCTCTCTCTCTCAGCAGTGTCATGATGGACCGACCGTGAGACAGAAAACGCACGGAGGACGTTTCTTCTCCTCTCCTCTCTGAGAAAAACCCCCTCGACAAGTCATCCAAACAACTTGCCTCTCCTCTCCTCCCTCACTTAACTTTACGCGTTGCTTTGGTCCTCCGCCGACAGACACTCCAAACTTTCCGAGAGGTTTTGCGGTGGTGGCGTGGGTGGGGGGGTGTTGCGGGCGCTTTTTGTGCGGTTATTAATAACTGCGTTTGTTTTTGTGCGCGTCTTTTTGGAGTGCGTCTTTTTGGGTGCGCTCTCTCGGTTAACATTTGGACACGAAAAAAACCTTTTTTTAAACCAAAAGTATACCGAAAGTACCACAACCCCTCGGGGAGGAGGACTCCAACTGCACAGGATTATACTCTATATTGTACTTTTTGAACTAAAGCAGCGTAGGCCTACACTTTAAGTCACTTAAGGGAAGCGATACACCGAGGCGATGGATAACTGGTGTTGTTTCCTGGCCCTGTACATGCTGGTCCTCTCGCTGGGGCTCCGGATAGAGGAGGGCATGTGCCAGCACTACCACGTCCTGAGGCCCGTCCCCAGCGACACGCTCCCCTTGGTGGAGCTCAGGGAGGACCCGGACCCGGTGCTGGACCCTCGGGAGAAAGACTTGAACGAGACGGAGCTGCGAGGCATCCTGGGCAGCCACTTCGATCCCCTGTTCATGTCCGTCGCCCCGCCGGAGGAACACAGATACTCGGGCAACGAGGACGCGATGGGCGACTCGGAGATGACGATGCGGCAGCAGCAGCAGCAGCAGCAAACAGATGCAGCAGCAGATGATGATGCAGCAGCAGAAGCCGTCCGGACTGATGCCCAAGGAGATCCGGGCCATGGAGTTCGAGATCCAGCACGGCAAGAAGCAGAAGCCCAGCAAAAAGCTGCGGCGGCGGCTGCAGCTGTGGCTGTGGTCGTACGCCTTCTGCCCGGTGGTGTACGCCTGGAACGACCTGGGCCACCGGTTCTGGCCGCGCTACGTGCGGGCGGGCAGCTGCTACAACAAGCGCTCCTGTTCGGTGCCCGACGGCATGCTCTGCAAACCCGCCAAGTCGGCGCATTTGACGGTGTTACGGTGGCGGTGCGCGCAGAGGAAGGGCGCCCTGAGGTGCGCCTGGATCCCCGTGCAGTACCCCGTGCTATCCGAGTGCAAATGCTCCTGTCCCACCTGATCCAAACAGGCAGGACTTTTGGAACAATTCCCTCTTTTTTTTTTTTATTTGTCGTCAAAGAAGTTCTAGAAGGCAAAGTGGATGGAGTATACTTATTTTTTATATATATATATTGCACTGTCCAGGTGTAAAGAATGTATATTTGTATATGTACATGTTGTTGTACCAACAACACTTTTGTGTACATTGGTCAGTATTATTAATACAATCCGTTCTACTGTATTTTGTTGTTCGGTGTATCGTTTGTTGGTCGTTTTGTTTTTTTGTATATTTATGAGGAGAACTTCGGAATATGTTGTTTTTGTGAAGGACTCTAAACTATGTTCTATGCTGAGAGGAAATTTCACTGCAAAATGAGTCGGTTTTTCCCCCCCCCAGATTAACTTGATTTATACCTGACATTTTATACCATTTATGAACTTGTATTACAGAACGGAGGTAACTGATACGGTATCAAAATACACATTTAAACACTATAAAGCGCCCAGTAATAATAATTGTAAAAAAAATAATCATATATTGTATTTTGTAGGCGTTTTGAATGGAAATATTCACACACACACAAACAAACATATATATAATACATTATATATACGTCTAACTTCAGATGCTGTGCATTAAACCTAAAAAGGGACAATTGGTCCGCCCACCGCCCATGTGTCTGAGATGATGTCTGTGTATTTATTATTCCTGTAGTTTAGTCTTGTCTTTACAATAAAACCACTCAAATGACCCACCACGGCCTGGCCTTTGCTTTTTTCTGACTGAATGTGTCCCTGGCCTTCATATTCCTAATGTCCCGGTGGTTTTGCCGGGTGTTTGACCACCTAG
>CM051014.1:6735521-6740521 GCA_027704905.1 Muraenolepis orangiensis | reverse complement strand
GCATACTTTCATACACGTATGCACACTTATATATAATTCAATGTAAATATTGAATCGGAAATATTTTAGATTAATTTCCTTTTCTTTATTTATTGTATTCATGACCTCTCGGCCCACCTGCAGTACCGTGAAGGCCCACCAGTGGGGGAAACCCTGCGCTACGGGTAACGCTGTGCTAGGGTACTCTGTGCTAGGTCATGCACCGTGACACTATGCTATACTATCCTATACTATGTTATAATATTCTATATACTATACTATACTCTACTTTAGTGTTTCACCATCATTTGGTCTTTAATTTGCCTTGTTTGTTTCAATTGGTTGCTTGTTTAAAACAAGTTTTATCAGGTTTCACATAGAGAGAGAGAGAGAGAGAGAGAGAGAGAGAGAGAGAGAGAGAGAGAGAGAGAGAGAGAGAGAGAGAGAGAGAGAGAGATAAAGAGAGAGAGAGTGATAAAGAGAGGGAGAAAGAGAGAGAGAGAGAGATCAAAGCCAGTCTTGACCTCAGCCCACATACCTGTCCTCCGTGTGTTTGATAAGAATCCGTTTGAAACCCAAGAACACCACCCAGCCTGCCCCACACACCACCTCCTCTCCTCTTTCCTCCTCCTCTCCTCTGCTCCACCTCATTCCTCCTCTCTTCCTCCCCATTCCTCCTCTCTTCCTCCCCTCCACCTCTCCTCCTCCTCCTCCTCCTCCTCCTCCTCCTCCCTTCTCTGCTCCTCTCTCCATCTCTCTCTCCTCCTCTTTCTCATTATCCTCTCTCCCCACAGTCCTCTCCCTCTCCTCTCCTCTCTCCCACGTCCTCTCCTCCTCTCTCTCCTCCTCTCCCCATCCTCTCCTCTCTCCTCTCTCTCTCCCCACAGTCCTCTCCTCCTCTCCTCTCCTCTCTCCCCACAGTCCTCTCCTCCTCTCCTCTCTCTCTCTCCCCACTCCTCTCCTCCTCTCCTCTCTCCTCCTCCTCTCTCCTCTCCCCACAGTCCTCTCCTCCTCTCCTCCTCTCCTCTCTCCCCACAGTCCTCTCCTCCTCTCCTCTCCTCTCTCCCCACGTCCTCTCCTCCTCTCCTCTCCTCTCTCCCACAGTCCTCTCCTCCTCTCCTCTCTCCTCTCCCCCAGTCCTCTCCTCCTCTCCTCTCTCCCCACAGTCCTCTCCTCCTCTCCTCTCTCCTCTCTCCCCACAGTCCTCTCCTCCTCTCCTCCTCTCCTCTCTCCTCTCTCCCCAGTCCTCTCTCCTCTCCTCTCCTCTCTCCCACAGTCCTCTCCTCCTCTCCTCTCTCCTCTCTCCCCACAGTCCTCTCCTCCTCTCCTCCTCTCCTCTCTCCTCTCTCCCACAGTCCTCTCCTCCTCTCCTCTCCTCTCTCCCCCGTCCTCTCCTCCTCTCCTCTCTCCTCCTCCCCACAGTCCTCTCCTCCTCTCCTCCTCTCCTCCTCTCCTCTCCCCACAGTCCTCTCCTCCTCTCCTCTCCTCTCTCCCCACAGTCCTCTCCTCTCTCCTCTCTCCTCTCCTCCTCTCCTCCTCTCCTCTCTCCCCACAGTCCTCTCCTCTCTCTCCTCTCTCCCCACAGTCCTCTCCTCCTCTCCTCTCTCCTCTCTCCCCACAGTCCTCTCCTCCTCTCCTCCTCTCCTCCTCTCCTCTCCCCACAGTCCTCTCCTCCTCTCCTCTCCTCTCTCCCCACAGTCCTCTCCTCCTCTCCTCCTCTCTCCCACAGTCCTCCTCCTCTCCTCTCCTCTCTCCCCACAGTCCTCTCCTCCTCCTCTCCCCCTCCTCTCTCCTCCTCTCCTCTCTCCTCCTCTCCCCACAGTCCTCTCCCCACTGTACTCGTCTCCTCCTGCTCTGCTCCTCCTTAAGACTCATGTCCTCCATGCTGCAGGTAGGGGTTGTGCCTCTCACTCGAGGGTATCCACACCTTATAATCCCTCATAGGGTCGATTATAGGGTATGGTCTATAATCTTTAAGCTGGTCTATAATCTATAATAAGGTTCTCGTCTGAAAGCGCATCTGGCATAAAAAATAAACGACATGTTATGTCCATATAAAAACGGTACATATACATACATATTGCATTGGCCCTACATACACATTAGTGCACATTTTAAACGTATTTCCATATATATATATATATATACGTATGTGCATCATGTGTCATGTACCATATCACGAGGCATGTAGTGTTGATACAATACCGTTTTTTAGTTATACGTTATATTCATATTCTATAATCTACAGTATATCTACCTGGTCTTTAATCTATAATCGCATCTGGTAAAGTCAGTGAACTCATACCAAATACAATCTAATACATTCTAATCGGTGCCTTATTGCTTATTGCAGCTTCCAAGTTCCACATGACCTTGGTGGCTGAGGTGTCCTCAGTCCAAAACAGCAAAAAGATTTAACTCCTGTGTGTGTGTGTGTGTGTGTGTGTGTGTGTGTGTGTGTGTGTGTGTGTGTGTGTGTGTGTGTGTGTGTGTGTGTGTGTGTGTGTGTGTGTGTGTGTGTGTGTGTGTGTGTGTGTGTGTGTGTGTGTGTGTGTGTGTGTGTCTGTATTTTTCTCTCTCCCTTATCATAATTTATGGCTGCTAACAAACTCTCCCAATCTAGCATTTTTCCGTCTCTGCCGACCTTGCAGCTCATCTGAACGCGCGTTAGCGTTAGCGTCGGTGTTCTGTGGCCTCGTAAGGTAACTTCACCGACAAACTTCCGCCACCACCGTCGGGGGGGGGGGGGGGGGGGGGGGGGGGAAAGAACCTAACCAGTGAGGCCATCTTGGCTCCAAACCATCATTAAATGCTTTTTTTTTGGAGCCGGACCTCCAAGGACGGTGGCGGCGGCGGTGGAGGCGGAGGCAGGGAGGTTCCACTTCAATGGGATGTCTGCCGTGCCTGAGAAGCACATGTTGAGGCTGAGGAGACTGAGACTCCTGAGAGCTTTGAAGAGCCCAATTAAAGTGTCTCCATCTCAGCCTTGAGATGCCCCATACACCTCTCTATGGTACGGTATACTGTGAGAGTAGGAAGGTGAGTGTGTGTGTGTGTGTGTGTGTGTGTGTGTGTGTGTGTGTGTGTGTGTGTGTGTGTGTGTGTGTGTGTGTGTGTGTGTGTGTGTGTGTGTGTGTGTGTGTGTGTGTGTGTGTGTGTGTGTGTGTGTGTGTGTGAGAGTAGGAAGGTGTGTGTGTGTGTGTGTGTGAGAGTAGGAAGGTGTGTGTGTGTGTGTGTGTTCTGTGTGTCATATGTGTTTGGACGTGCATGTAGCATTACCAATAGCTATTTGTGCCCAGTCAAACTTCAAACTTCAAACTGACTGTGTACATGTAGTGACTCTCATACACATATCTGTCTGTCTCTCTCTCTCTCTCTCTCTCTCTCTCTCTCTCTCTCTCTCTCTCTCTCTCTCTCTCTCTCTCTCTCTCTCTCTCTCTCTCTCTCTCTGTCCCTCTGGGCAAACAAGAATGTTTCTGCATGTGAAGGTGTGCCCAGTATGTGCTACATATCAGGCGCCGGGTAGCTTAAAGCTAAGAATCGGAAAATGGACGTCATTAACTTTTAATCGCACGCCCAAAGACCCCCCCCCCCCGCCCCTCTCTCTCTCTCTCTCTCTCTCTCTCTCTCTCTCTCTCTCTCTCTCTCTCTCTCTCTCTCTCTCCTCTCTCTCTCTCTCTCTCTCTCTCTCTCTCTCTCTCTCTCTCTCTCTCTCTCTGTGGCTGTCCTGCCGCCGTAGCTGGCATCAAACAGGCGGATGAGAAACGCCAACGATGACATGCTGGTATAGCCGTAGCTTAGGCTCCTCCGCTCTCATGTCTCATTCACGCGTAGAACGGCGGGAGAAGCTAGCTAGCCGCTGTTGTTTCCCCCGATAGCGGTGTCCTTATAGCGTGCGTTTAGATGCATCTAGAGACTGTACCTTCCGTCCCTTCCGTCCGTACCTAAGAGAAACGCCTGGGGAGCCACCGTCACATCCTATTTTCATCATGTTACATCATCACGGCGGTTACGCATGGACGCATGTGTGTGTTTGCGTAACCGTGGACAAATTTAGTTCAGCTGTCGAACTATTGATAGATAACAAACATATATAAATAGAGGAGGTTATTTTTTTTGCGGCGGCTTTAAGTCGACCACTTGCGGTCCCGGGCCAACGCTCACGGTAACAGTCGTCTTGATGAGGCGCCCGACTGTTGGCGTGACAAATGATCATTTCTGTCACACCGTAATTAGCGTAATTGCCGAGGCTCCCGTCGGCTATGAGCGCGAGACGCCACGCGGCGATAACAACATAGTTTCCGTACATAATGAGCAGAGTCGCTGAGTCACTCCCACTTACAGGCCTCGCTTGGTTCTGTCCACGTTGGAGACCCCTTTGGCTCTGTTTCCTTGCGACGGTATAGCAGCTAAAGCCTTTAGCTGCTTATACCGTCGTTAAAACGCTAAAAGAGTGTTCAGCTAGCCTGAACGCTAGCCAGCTAGCCACTAGCCACTAGCCAGCTAGCCGCCCCCAGGAGGGATCTTGGGCTGCACTTGTTAGGCGGTGGGGTTGGGGTGAGGCAGTGGGTGAGGTGGGGGTGAGGTGGTGAGGTGGTGTGGTAGGGGTGGGGGTGAGGTAGTGGGTGAGGTGGGGGTGAGGTGGTGGGTGGGGTTGGGGTGAGGTGAGGTGGGGGTGAGGGGATATTTAGAGGGTGTGTCCGCGCTTTCAACACCTCTTAAAACGGCACGCACGCCGAGGCGCGCTGACATGCGTTGGAAAAACAGCGCGCGGCCCAAGAGGCCCAGCTAATTCAATTAATCTCCTTCACCTGCCCCCACTCCCCCCCCCCCCCCACTCCCCCAAAAAATAACTACTTTAACAGTAAAATATACAGTGCATCGAATTAGTAAAAATGTCCAGAAACCAGCTTTCATCGAGCGCAGGGCCATGAAACGAAGCACTGTTGGCTTTTGGAGTCTGTTCCATGTCTGGGGCTCTGGGGTGTGTGTGTGTGTGTGTGTGTGTGTGTGTGTGTGTG
>CM051014.1:6708021-6730521 GCA_027704905.1 Muraenolepis orangiensis | reverse complement strand
GTGGGTGTACACATGGGGAAAGAGTGACAGACAGAAGCAGTGAGAAAGAGAGAGAGAAAGTGACTGAATGCCAAGAGACAGATGCAAATGCTACAGAGGGAGAGAGAGAGAGAAAGAGAGAGAGAGCGAGGGAGAGAGAGATGGAGAGAGAGAGACGCGGTGGAGGTAGAGAGACACCAAGTCTATACTGCAGTGCTTCCCTCCCGTCAATGTGTATTTGTCTACCTCCTCCAAGAGGCTGTCTCTACGTCTTTATGTACAGTACGGTCGAGAGAGAGAGAGAGAGAGAGAGAGAGAGAGAGAGAGAGAGAGAGAGAGAGAGAGGGGGGGGGGTAGGGGGGGGGGTGAATTACACTAGCCCGCACTGTTGAAACTGTTTATGCATACCGGCGTGTTCTGAGCCCTCCTCTGTCGCGGCCCTGTTTACACAAACTTATTTTGGGAAAATTCCACCGCTCCGTACGAGCCCTCGACATAAATCACTGAATCTGCAGCTTTGTGGAATGATAGATGCTGTCAGTCACACGCACGCACGCACACACACGCGCACACACACACACACATGCACGCATGTCGCTCTCCAGTCAGCTGTGTTTTGCTTTGTTTTAGCGTATGCTGCTGCATACGCTGTGTGTGTGTGTGTGTGTGTGTGTGTGTGTGTGTGTGTGTGTGTGTGTGTGTGTGTGTGTGTGTGTGTGTGTGTGTGTGTGTGTGTGTGTGTGTGTGTGTGTGTGTGTGTGTGGCACGGTTGTCAGTGCTTGTGCATGTGAGCATTTCACGAATATAGGGCTGTGTGTGTGTGTGTGTGTGTGTGTGTGTGTGTGTGTGGTGTGTGTGTGTGTGTGTGTGTGTGTGTGTGTGTGTGTGTGTGTGTGTGTGTGTGTGTGTGTGTGTGTGTGTGCCTGTGTGCCTGTGTGTGTGTGTGCAGGAGTGGACTGGGGCAAAATAGCGGCCCGAGAATTTGTACACAACCGGCCCACTCTCCAGGGGGGCGAGGATGGGGAGGCAGCAGCCGTCACGTTAATTGACAAACAAGTATGCATTTTAACGTCATATTGGACCATATTTCCAATACAAATACTGATGATGTTATTCGTTTATGAGTTATAGAACTTGGCCTACAACAAAATGATTATAGTGTAAACAACCACCACTGCTGTGTGTGTTTTGTAATTGTTACGTGTTGTAATTTCTCAGTCGTCCATTGGAGGGCAGTGATCCGCCTTCACGAGTCCACTTCATTATAGTTGACAGAAGAAGAAAGTCTGCGTCTCGTCCGTGTTGTCCAAACCAAACTTTGTTTACCTGGTAAGTCGTGAGAAAAACAATATTACCAGCTTTAAATTTAAATCATTATATTGTCCGCTATGAACCCATAGAGATATTTGTGTCACAGGACGTCGTGTTTAGCAGTAGTTTAAACATTAAGGCAACAGTGTTAGCGTGCTAGTTAGCCTTACTAGCGAACTAGCAGCTCCTTTAAACTTTTAAGTTATTAACTGCCACCAACTTTACACGTAGGAATTCTCAAACAACTTAAAGTTATTAACTCTCACTCACTTTCAAGTTATTAACTCTCACTTCCTTTATAGTTGTTAACTCTCACTTTAAAGTTATTAACTCTTTAAGTTCACACTTTTCGTCCCAATGGCCATGTTGGAGTCCAGTATGTTCCTTTCATCCCAGCTCTTTACAGAGCTCTCCATGTACCAATGGGTTTTCTAGTGGAGCCTGTATTCATATTTAATGTTATATTAAACATGAAGCACGTTGTCCCTCTTCTTCACCGACCCCTTTACCCTTTTGCATCGTCAGTTAATATTGAATAAGTTACTTTTATTATCGGCCTAAACTGTACAGGTCAACCCTGTGTGATGATGAATGTGTGGTTGTGTTTGTTGTGTGTGTCTATTATTTGCACTAAATAAATAGGCTAGTTTTAAGCCGTAAGCTCAATATCACCAATAAATCATGAGAAATAATATTTGTTATTGAATAGCCTACGTAATCTTGGCAACATTGTAGGCCTACCTAGGCTTGTTTGTTGAATACCACAAACAGCTCATCCCATAGCCTAGTCAGCTAATGAGTCCAAATGCTAACGAACCTTGGTTCAAATAGTTTTAAAATCGTGAAAATGCTGCATTTCTAAAATCCCCCCTTTGTTCTACACATGTAGGCTAAAGGCTCGACTTCGCCAGTAGATGATGTATTTGAGTCACAACCGAGGTACAGGTCTTTTGTTTAGTGGATCTTTACAAGTTCAGTTCGTTCACTCACTCACCAACTCTGGCACTACCACGGCTCTGGCGTGTCTCAACTCCCGTTCCCACTCCCAGTTTGCAGTTATTTTCTCAGGAGTTAGTTTGTTTGTTGTAGGTGTCTTACAGAAACAGCGTGCCTCACTGGCCGAGGTGCCTGCCTGGCAGTTCTTTCCTTTTACAAGTAGTTTGTGTGTTGATGAAGGATTTGTACTCATTCACTGAAAAGATCAGTTTGTGAAGACACACCCTTACATGTCACCATCTATTAAGATTTAATTATGAGTCTACTTTCTGTTAATTATAGTGTTCTTTTTTATCTCTTTTTAATATTACAGTCCTGTAGTTTCGGTTGTGGCACATTTCCCGCCTGGGAATAAAAAGGTACACTTTTTCTTGACTCATAAGTCAAGGTGAACTTGTGAACGTGTATTTGTCATTTAAACAGACACGAGTGCTCTGCACCTTACGTGTTTTGTCTCTAGTAGTTGACCTCTGACCTGTACCATGGCGGCTGCTGGACTCCAGTATCAGGGCGTGGGTGGCGCAGCGCATCGCCTTCATCACCTTCTTCATGTGTGTGCTGTGTGACCAGGTCAGCCAGCTGCTCCTCCACAGTGACCTGGAGCAGGTCTCTGACAGGTGACCAGAAGATGGACCTGGAGCAGGTCTCTGACAGGTGACCAGAAGATGGACCTGGAGCAGGTCTCTGACAGGTGATCAGAAGATGGACCTGGAGCAGGTCTCTGACAGGTGACCAGAAGATGGACCTGGAGCAGGTCTCTGACAGGTGACCAGAAGATGGACCTGGAGCAGGTCTCTGACAGGTGACCAGAAGATGGACCTGGAGCAGGTCTCTGACAGGTGATCAGAAGATGGACCTGGAGCAGGTCTCTGACAGGTGACCAGAAGATGGACCTGGAGCAGGTCTCTGACAGGTGACCAGAAGATGGACCTGGAGCAGGTCTCTGACAGGTGACCAGAAGATGGACCTGGAGCAGGTCTCTGACAGGTGACTGTTACTCTGTCATCTCAACGTTGATATGAATGTGAAGTCTAGTGCAGGGGTTCTCAAACTTTTTGCAATAAAAGTTCCAAGGACCCCATCAAAATCGTAACACCAATTAAACATGAACTGTAACAAGATGAACAGTGACAAGACATAGTCCTATGACTATGAACTGTAAAAAGATGAACAGTGACGAGACATAGTCCTATGACTATGAACTGTAACAAGATGAACAGTGACAAGACAGTCCTATGACTATGAACTGTAAAAAGATGAACAGTGACGAGACATAGTCCTATGACTATGAACTGTAACAAGATGAACAGTGACGAGACATAGTCCTATGACTATGAACTGTAACAAGATGAACAGTGATGAGACATAGTCCTATGACTACGAACTGTAACAAGATGAATGACTATATATGACTATAAAAAGTAAAAATATGTGGCTGACTTTCATTAAGTGCTTCAACTTTCAAATCATTTAATTGCTCCTTATTCAAATCATTGGCAGAAAGCTCTTGACAAATCATAACAGAAGTTATCATAACAGCGTTACAGAACACCTCATAGTAATTAAGCCCATGCCCTTGTTTTTGGCAGATGTTTTCCTCGCTCTTTAGACAGAAAAATTATTTTGTTTTTTCCTTATATTAAATATAATTGTATTCTGGGTGCTTTGTAATCAGATGTCGCTTTAGCTTGGCTGGCCTTGGCTGGCTTTGTTCGCACCTGAAGACACAACACACTTCAGTCTCCCGCCGCTGTTATCAAAAGTACCTAACTCGTACAACATAATCATCGTCAAATTTTCTCAATAATGTTGCTATACTAGTATTGAAGTAATTATAATAATTTATTCATATTGTATAATGTATAGTTAAGCTATTGCATGAGGTAGTGCAAGTATACTAGTATTAATATTTATATAAATATATATAGATTTGTATTAACAATGTAATGAGTATTGACATTGACCAGTATGACATTAAGTGGTTACTATATTTGTATAAAGTTATAGTATAATTCTATCAATTTGCATCCTGTGTGTAGCTGCTGACCAATCACGGGTCATGCAGGACCAGATGACCTGCGCTGCCATGGCGACGCCCCCTGAACCTAACAAGGGTTTCAAGGTAAGGGGACGCTTCATTAATCCCCTAAAGAGGTCGATTTATTCTAAATATAACGTAGTGATTTAGCATGTGTTAATCAGTCAATAGAGGACCTTGTATTGAGTAGTGTAATGGCTATTATCTCATATTCTAGTACCTAGTAGTGTAGACTGAATCACCTATTATTTAATATTGTAGTACCTAGAAGTGTAGACTGTAGTACTTTTGTTGTGTAATGTTTACTGTAGCACCTTTGTTGTGTAATGTTTACTGTAGCACCTTTGTTGTGTAGTTTTTACGGTAGTACTTTTACCTACAGCACTGGGTACTTTAACATTAAACAATTATAGGTACTACTTAGTTGTGTTGTCTGTATTGTACTTCCAAAAAGTATTCTGTAGTCTTATTATTTTTCCCTGTGTTTCAGAGCAGGAGATGTTGGAGATCATAGGGGCATAGCTCTTCTTGTCCAGGAACCTCAACTTCCAGACCCTCCTCAACCAGAAGGCAGCTGTGATGACAACAATAAACATGTGTCAATAAAGCTGTGTGTCTCTACAAAAACTTCAACAGGCCCCGTTCTATCTCTCTCCCCCCCCCCCAAATAAATATATGGCTAAGGAGACCAACCTGGGAATTGAACCCATAGCTCCAGGGTTGATGGTCACCAGAATACTCCACAGGGGTGCTGGCTGACATGGTCAGAGTTCATATTTTACATTTAATTTACCCGACAAAATTGTCTTACTAAAATGATTACACTGCAAAGGAGACCAAACAGTGGGACTTGAACCTATATCCCCAGGGTTGATAGGCACTAGCTCACTCCACTAGGCCACAGAGCCACTGGCTGTGATGTGGTCAGCAGGCATATTTGACATTACAATGCACATGATATTGCTGGGTTTACAAAAGTAAAAGGTTTCCATGAAACTGCTGTTGCATTACTTGAACCTAGATGTTCTGAGCATTTAACCAACAGCTCTCTCCACTGCACCACCAATACTGTGCTCATATAAACACATAAACATATAACATATAAACACCATGCATGACATGAATCAAAATATGAAGAAGCATATCAGTTTATGTTATGTTGTATATCAGCACTTTAATATCCATTATCATAATCCACCATTTGAAAGAACATCTGCCTAAAATGGACCATCTTTGAAATGACAATGTTAAAATGTCAAATATAAAATACAACCAGAATTTAAACACTATATGAGTAGTGCAGTGGAATGAGCAGTTGGTCGTCTGTTCACGACTTCCCAGATGGTTCTGTGTCACAAACTGTGTGATAAAGCAAAGCTACATCGGAATTTTAACACACACACACAGTCTGGAAGTTGATGTTCCTGGACAAGAGCGCCTCCCCCTATGATCTCCAACATCTCCTGCTCTGAAACACACAGGGAAAAATACTGCTTAATAAGTCTACAGAATACTATTGGAACTACAATATGTACTACAGACAACACATAACTAGGTAGTACCTCGAATTGTGTAGTGTTAAAGTACCCAGTGCTGTAGGGTTGACTGTAGCAGCCAACTCTATAACACTGGGTACTACAGTAAACACTAGGTTATAATGTTAACACAACTCAAGGTAGTACAGTAAACACTACACAACACAAGGTACTACATACAGCCTTCACAACTAGGTACTACAATACTAAATGCTACACTATTAGATAATAGGTGATTCAGTCTATAGCACTAGGTACTACAATATAAGATAATAGCCATTACACTACTCAATACTGGGTCCTCTATTGACTGATTAACACATGCTAAATCACTACATTATTATATTTAAATAAGTTGACCTCTGATCTTCTTGTGAATTCATTACATTGCTCATACAAATGTAAATATATTTATACAAATATTAATACTAGTATATTTTCACTACATCATGCAATAGGTTAACTATACATGATACAATATTAATAAATTATTATAATTACTTCAATACTAGTATACCAACATTAATTAATACTAAGAATTAACACATTATATAAAATGTATGAATACAAAAAGTAATATAATATTAAAGTGTGTATTTTGCTATATATATATACAGTGCTGCTCGAAAGTATGTGAACCCCCTAGACATGGTCATTGTAATTGTACAAAAATGTAAAATAACCTTATTAAATGTATATCCAAACACCAATTTGTAAAGCAGGACTTTCCAAATAATGGACACAAACAAAGAAAAATGATGTATTTTCATTATTTATTCAAAAAAGTGGTTTCTCCCACAAAAACTGAAAATATGACTTGTGCAAAAGTATGTGAACCCTTTTGGTTAATAGCGTGTGGCACCTCCTTTTGCAGCCATTACTGCAATCAAACGTTTTCTATAGCCACTGACCAGTCTCTCGCATCTGCTGTGGGGGATTTTTGCCCACTCTTCCTTGCAGAACTCAGCCAGTTGAGAAAGGTTGGAGGGACATCTGGCATGTACCCCCCGCTTCAGGTCTAGCCACAACATTTCAATTGGATTGAGGTCCGGACTTTGACTTGGCCAATCCAGAGTACGAATCCTCTTTTTTCTGAACCATTCCTTGGTAGATTTGCTGGTATGTTTTGGGTCGTTGTCTTGTTGAAAAACCCATTTACGGCCCAGTTTCAACTTCCTGACTGATGGCTGGAGATTCTTATCAAGAATTTGCTGATACACTTCAGAATTCATGTTTCCCTGGATGATATGGAGTTGTCCAGGTCCAGAAGCAGAGAAGCAGCCCCATACCTTAACATTTCCACCACCATGCTTCACTGTTGGGATGAGGTTCTTTTCTTCATGTGCTGTGTTGGTTTTTCTCCAAACAAAGCGCTTACGATTATGACCAAATAATTCTATTTTGGACTCATCTGTCCAGAGAATGGACTTCCAGAAGGCCTCTGGTTTGTCCAAGTTCTCTCTGGCAAAGTTTAAACGGGCAGCTTTGTTCTTTTTGGAGAGCAGAGGCTTCCTTCTAGCAACCCTCCCATGAATGTCGTGTTGGTTCAATTTTCGTCTAATTGTAGACGCATGTACATTTACACCTGACGCTGCCAGAGAGCTCTGCAACTCTTTAGAGGTGATGTGTGGGTTGTCCTTTACCTGATTTATTATTCTACGGGTGCTTCTTGATGTTAGTTTTAATGGGCGTCCACTTCTAGGCAAAGATGCGGTCATCTTGGACGCCCTCCATTTGTAAATGATTTGCCTCACCGTGGATGGATGGAGCTGGAATCGTTTGGAGATTGTCTTGTAGCCTTCTCTAGACTGATGGGCTGTCAGTACCATTTTCTTGATTTCCTCGGGTATCTCCTTTCCTCTTGGCATGGTTGATTCGTATGGGTACACCCTGGCACTGCAGTCGTTTGGTTGTTTTTCTCTCTCTTTTAATCTGTGTTGTCCAACCCTTTTCCTAATGATGTCTCATTTGATTGGTTTGCTTAATTGACTAATTAAGCACCCAAAAGTGTTTCACCTGAATCTGTTACCTCCTTGACTTTACCAATACAGCTGGGGGTTCACTTACTTTTGCACATCCACTAATTCCATGTTTCATGTATTTTTTTGGCTACTCACACAATTCCCTCTAAAAAAGTACATGGAACTGTTAAACATAAACCTGACATTTCATATATGTAAAACTTGTGATGATAAAATAGGAAAATCATGGTAAAACAACAGAAAACTCTTAACTGTTCAAGGGGTTCACATACTTTCGAGCAGCACTGTATATATATATATATATATATATATATATATATATATATATATATATATATATATATATATATATATATTGCATACACTTTACAAACATATTTATTTTTTTAACACAATTCCAGGCCAATTTTGACATACTAGTATGTGTATATATATATATATATATATATATATATACATACTAGTATGTGTATATATATATATATATATATATATATATATATACACTATAGTAAACATCAGTAGCCATGGAGTATCAGTTTAATCCGGTCCATTTGATGATTTTGTAAACACAGAATAGTATTAAACCTCAGAGTCTATTGGCTGAGGGTGGAACTCCCTAAACCCTAGACTACACATTCATATCAACGTTGAGATGATAGAGTAACAGTCACCTGTCAGAGACCTGCTCCAGGACCATCTTCTGGTCACCTGTCAGAGACCTGCTCCAGGACCATCTTCTGGTCACCTGTCAGAGACCTGCTCCAGGTCCATCTTCTGGTCACCTGTCAGAGACCTGCTCCAGGTCCATCTTCTGGTCACCTGTCAGAGACCTGCTCCAGGTCCCTCTTCTGGTCACCTGTCAGAGACCTGCTCCAGGTCCATCTTCTGGTCACCTGTCAGAGACCTGCTCCAGGTCCATCTTCTGGTCACCTGTCAGAGACCTGCTCCAGGTCCATCTTCTGGTCACCTGTCAGAGACCTGCTCCAGGTCCATCTTCTGGTCACCTGTCAGAGACCTGCTCCAGGACCATCTTCTGGTCGCTGTGGAGGAGCAGCTGGCTGACCGAGTCACGCAGCACACACATGGGTAAGGTGATGAAGGCCATACCCTGATACTGGAGTCCAGCAGCAGCAGCTTGGCAGCCGCCATGGCACAGGTCAACCACTAGAGACAAAACACACACAAGGTAAGGCTCTGGGAGGAGCAGAGCATGATGGGAGATGAGGTGTCTGTTTAAACTACAAAAAAACACTACAAGTTCACCTTGATTTATGAGTCAATAAAATATGTACTTTATATTCCCAGACGGGAAATGTGCCACAACAGAAACTACAGGACAGTAATATAATTAAAAAGAGATAAGAAAAAAAGAACACTACAATTGACAGAAAGTAGACACATAATTCAATCTTAATAGACAGTGACAGTGAGACCAACACATTCATCATCGCACAGCGTTGACCTGTACAGTTTAGGCTGATAATATAAGTCACTTATTAAATATTACCTGTGATGATGAGAAGTGCTACTGGGCTCTGGTCGGTGAAGAAGAGGTACAACGTGCTTCATTTTTTAATACAACATTAAATATGAATACAGGCTCCACTAGAAAACCCCTTGGTACATGGAGAGCTCTGTAAAGAGCTGGGATGTGAAAGCTCTTTTTTTTCTCCATTGCTTGTCAGCACAACTCTTACGCTTTGTAGCGTGTTTAGGTAGCTCCATTATGCCACACAAACAACTTAATTTACCAAGATGGCATCGCTCTGCGTCTGATTGACAGGTGATCCACAGCTGAAGGTAAAGGGGCGGGACAAACCCACGTGGACCAAAGTTAATTGGCCAACCACTAGTGAAACTATCTAAACATAGGCTATCATATTAAAGGGCCCAGCACACAATGTGTGTGTGTGTGTGTGTGTTTAGTCTTTAGGACTGTGTGGTGCTTTTTATATAGGCCAGCGTTCAGTGTATGTGTGTCGTGTGTTTCTGTGTGGAACATGCATTTTATGTACTCCTAATGTTCGTTCCTCCTTGCCATAACGCCGTTAGAGGATCACATCGACTATATTGATCAAAGGTTACGGTAGTGTCTTTACATTGTATATTTTGTATTATTCTTAAGATTTATACAGAAGGGGATAAATGATGCATCCCAGAAAGTATTAAAAATAAAAAAATAAAAAGTTCTGTAAAGTGTGTGGTCGTCTTTGCTCTGCTCCTCACCTTATCTCTTGTGTTTAACCCCATCCACTAAACTATAGCCCACGTGACAGGGCGCACCTCCACCTCTTGTTAAACATGAGTATATGTCGCATTATATTATTGTTCTAATAAAAAAAGCTGACATAAAAATAAAAGCACCTTGTTTGACACTCCGAAAGTCTGGAACACAGAACAGGCGGTCGCTTCCCCTGGTCGTCTGGTCTCATAAGGGCCACTATTATTATTATTATATTGTGCGACAGCGACACCTGCTGGTAGATTTGCGAGATGGACTTTCAGGTCTTTTTTTTGACTACACAAAAGAGACGATAATTGATGAACACTCACATTCAATAAGTAATCATAGTTTATTCCAAATACCTTCAAAATAGCAGGGAGGCACACAGGCTACGAGTATCTGAAGCTAATAAGCCGTTAAAGCACCAGATAGGAGATAACACGGGGGGGAAGGGAACATATTTACAAATATAAATTAAACAACGTAACATTTCACCCCTAGGATAGTATCATAATTGTAAATGAGTACGATTGTATTACAATGGTATAAAATTTGAAGAGTAAAAATATCCATGATAAAATGGATGAAAGAAAATCAATACATAACTTATAAGATATACACTGTGGTAGTGCAAGGAATACTGTCAGTAAAAAATATAACAAAAATTAACTTAAAATATTCACATTCATGACTCCTTTGGTCCAATGACAACTGAGAACTCTGTGTGTGTGTGTGTGTGTGTGGTGTGTGTGTGTGTGTGTGTGTGTGTGTGTGTGTGTGTGTGTGTGTGTGTGTGTGTGTGTGGTGTGTGTGTGTGTGACTTCACTTCACTTCTTCATGCTGACCCCCAGCTAAAGCCTCCCCCCCCCCACTCTTTGAATACACAAAACACAGTCGTCGCATTAAAATAAACAGCGGAACGAACGTTTCGGCCACCATTTTTTGAATTCTTCCTTTTCCCCCCCTGCTGCTCTTTGAGTTCAAAGACGGCCCGTGTCTGTCTGTCTGTCGGGGGGGGGGGGGGGGGGGGGAAGAAAAAAGCACCAGTGATGAACGGAACAAAAATGCTGGTCAGGTGAAGTCACACTGAGGTCGTTAACCACCACCACCACCACCCCCCCCCTCCCCCTCAGTGGTTCCTGACGTTGAAGAAGCCCACGCTGGTGGGAGACTCCTTGACGGTGACGGTGATGAAGTTGGCGGTGACGTCCGTGACGAACACGTGCTCCAGCAGGCTGCGGGCGGGCCGCCAGTCCGTCTCGCCGTCCGGCCCCGCGGACGTCGCCACCACCTCCCCCAGGCTGGGCCGGTTGCCGGGACCGAGGAAGGCGCTGCCACCGCTACCGCCGCCGCCGCCACCTCCACCTCCACCGCCGTCACCGCTGCCACCGTCCCCGTGTTCCGACTCGCTACCGCTGCTGCTGCTGGTCTCGTCCGTAGAGTCGCCCGTGCTCAGCTCCTTCAGCGTCTGGCTCTGGCCGCCGTGCTTCCGGTCCTCCTGGCTTCCCGCCGCTCCTCCTCCGCCTCCTTTCTCCGCCCGGCTGTTCGACCTCCCCTTGGCGTCCCTCCCGATCTCTGCCTCCTTCCCCCTTATCCGGCTCCCTTGCTCCGCTGCGGCGACGCCCCCTGCCGTTGCACTAGAATAATGACCGGAGGCGGCGGAGGAAGAGGTGGAGGAGCGGGTCTCTTTAACCCTTTCTCCGCCTTTCCCACCGGAGCCGGAGTGGCTCCTCAGACTCGACCGGGAGGTGGCGTTACTTCCGGCACCACCGCCGTTGCTACTGCTGCTGTTGTTGTTGTTGCCGTGGAGATGGCCGTTGCCCTGCTTGGCGACGCTCTGCAGGTTGAGGGCCCGCAGGCTGAGCGCCTGGGTGACCCTGTCCCGTGCCGAGAGGGAGCCGGGGGAAGGAGCGGGAGAGGAGGCCGTGGGCTTCGTCGTGACCGAGGAGGAATTGTGCTGGTGCTGACCCGCCGCGCCCTCCTGCCTCCTCTGGCCCGGGAGGGAGCGCTGAGAGGAGGGGGTTCCACCGACACCTCCCGGGGTTCTTACGAAGCCGCTGGAGTGCTTGGAGCTGCCGTGGTGGCCGAGCATCCCCGAAACCCCTCCCACTTGTTTCAGAGGAGGGGGGGACATCTTGAGCCCCTCCCCCCGACTTCCTCCCGTATCCGACAGGGAGCGCTTCAGGTTCGACGAGGAGGAGCTTTTACCGTGGGAGGAGGTGGCGGCTTTGTTGTGGAAGGCGGCGGAGGCGGACAGGGAGCGGTTGACCCACATGGAGTTGAGGGAGGACGGCTTGGAGGAGGCCGAGTGGGAGAAGGAGCCGGCGGGGCCTTGGGATCCCGGGGGAGCCTCCTCGCGGGACCCCCGACTCAGCCCCGTGTAGGTGAAGCTTGCCGGCTGGAGGGGCTTTTTCACCCCGGACCGAGAGTCCTCCCTGGGGCCATCCCGGTGGGGCCTGAGGGTCTGCTGCTGCTGCCGTGGTGGAGGAGGAGTGGGAGATGGAGAAGGAGGAGGAGAGGCAGATGGTCTGCCCTTCGCCTGTCGCAGGGCCCTCACGTCGGGGTGCAGGGGCTTCCTCCCGCGCTTCTTCGGGACCGGTTCGGGCTTGGCGAGGAGGATCTGCGGTCGCTTCTGGGGGCCCGGGTGGAGGGCCCGGGGCGCCGGCTTGGCCTTCTTGGCGTGGTCATCTTCGTCGTCGTCCTCCTCCTCCTCCTCCTCTTCTTCCTCCTCCTCCTCGGAGGAAGACGAGGAGGCCGACGAGGAGAGGCCCGAGGAGGGGGACGAGGAGGTGTGGCTGTCTTTGGCTGAAGGTACGGTTTCCTGAACACACAAGTTCAATGTTTATTCCCGTTACTCAGCAGACAACAATAGATCAGTGGTGTTACCATTACTAACCACTGTTACTATTTATTTACTTATTAAGCAGGCATTTTTTTTATCCAAAGCAACTCGTCCAAAGTGAATTAAGATGTGATTAAGAAGCAAGTGGTTATATCTATCTATCTATCTATCTCTATATATCTTGCTCAAGCCCAGAACCTTTTAGGTTGGGAGTCAAACAACCAAACCACTACACTATCCCGCCCCAATCCCACCGCTGGTTGGAACCTTTCTCTCACAAAACGTTGTTAATATATTACTATAATATAATATCACAATAATAACATTTGCACATCTCTGGCTAGATGCCTAATTTGTTTAGCTGCATTGTACAATGACAATAAATTTGAATCTAATCTAATAACGCATGAGTGAGTTATTACTGTGATATGTATAAAGGACTTACTAGTACTTTTCGTGGGCGTCCCCTCGGTCTCTTGCCCTTCTTCTGAAACAGCAGCTCTCTCTCCTGCTCCCTACACACAGACATCACAACCAGAACCACAACTATTATTATTATTACTATTATTATTATTAATATTAATAACAAGGAATTTGTTTGGGTGCACTGTCTGCTACAAAAACTCCATTAAAGAACTACAAAACAACATACAATGTTAGGTATGTTGTGCATAGAAACAGCGTGTAATTGTGAGGTTTTTAATAAGTTATTCGCTATCATGTAAAGTAAGAATTGTTTCCTGTATTTCCCTCCAAGGATATATAAAGTGTGACACACACACACACAACCTTTTGTGGAACGCCGCCAGCAACCGAGGGTCCAATATATTGTCCTCTGGCTCCCAGCTATTGTGCCTGAAAACAATAAGGCACACATAATACGTGTTAAATCCGGTGGAACTGCTCATAAATGACCAGCCACCTCTGCTACTCAACCCATTGGCTATTATAGCCTGAGCTAAACACGTCTGCCCGGTTATTGAGAATAATTGAGAATGCAAATGAGTTGTAGTGGACCAGCTACACACAAAAGCCAGTTGGCTTCTTGGCTAATGCACCTACACAACAGTTTATTAAAGCATCCGAATGAAGGGTAGCGCTGGGCGATGTTTAAGGCATAAAGTGCAATACAGTGACCTAGTTGATGAGCTTGTTGAACGCATGCATTATTAAATAAAACAAGGGGTTGGACAGTGATTTACCATAAACACACCAACATTGCCAAGTCAGTCATGATCATATGCTCACACACAACGCTGCGCAGATGCACGCTTTATAAAAATGTGTGTGCGCCAATGCATTAGTTTATATTCGAAACACAGGGGGCAATGGACTCGGTGGTGGTTGTTGTGCTGCCGAGATCAGCTGCTGCTGCTCGGCCAGGAGGAGGTCTCTCCTCCGCTGGTTAACACACACCACGACCGGAGCCCAACCCGGCTTCGCTCTCCCCCTCTCCGGGTTAGTGTGTCGGCGGCCCACCCAGAGGGGGGGGGGGCTAGCACCAGGCTAACACCGAGGAGACCAAAGGGTACAGTTCCCCCCCCGTGTGTGTTTTTGTTTTCCCCTTCCATCCATCCCAGTAAAAGGCTAGCTGTGGTGGGCTAATAGAGAAAGGCTAGCTGCTTACTTGGAGGACCACCCTCTCCACTTCACCAGATACTCAAACTTGCCCTGCGAGGAGGGGAAGACAGGGGAAGGGGAAAGGGGATAAAGGGTGTGTTAGACCGAACAAAACACAAACACGAGAGGCAGGGGTGGTTCGGGTGTTACCCGGTGGTCCGTAGCGGGGATTTCCCTTACCTTTCTCGGTCGTTTGCTAAGAATGCACTCGGCGTCAAATACCTGCCCGACCGTCACCCCCTCCATTGCTACAGCGGCGCCTCTTTATTGACGAGCACAACGACTTGCTGTGGGCCGCTTGTCCCCACACGGCCGCCGTAACGCCGCCGCCGTAACACCGCCCCCCCCCCCTTGCCGCGTTTGTCCCAGCACGGCTGCCGTAGCCCGCCCGCTTTCACTTCTCTCGACTTGTTGTTGTGTTGTGTGTCGCACTGATGCCCTCCTTACTAAATATCACCCCCAAGGAATTCATTCTGATTATGGCTTATACAATGTGGATAGTTATTAAACCGGTTACACAGTGATTTCAATCTATCTATATGTTTAGAGATATGTATACAAACGTTGTATCCTGCCTGTAGCCTATAGTAGGATACACTTATTGGCTTATTGACATGCTCTCATCTTGATACTCATTTAGGTCTGAAGCCCTTTAATGTGTCGCTAGACCACCGTGGTGTGTGTGTGTGTGGTTGGTGGTGTGTGTGTGGTTGGTGGTGTGTGTGGTTGGTTGGTGTGTGTGTGTGTGGTTGGTGGTGTGGGGTTAGTGTGTGTGTGTGTGGGCTGTGAATACCTCTAATACCTTACACAAAGTTCTCCAGGTGCTCTCCAGGTTCTCCATGTTATGTATATATTACATATCTTATGTGTTTATATTACAGTATTCACAAATAACACATGAAATGGTGATGTTATGCAGAATTTAAAGTATTGTCTCAATAATTGTTGCGGTCACTGTTGGTGGTGAGTTTGGTGGTGGTGTGTGTGTGGGGTTTGTGGTGTGGGTGGTTGGTGGTGGTGTGTGTGTGGGGTTTGTGGTGTGGGTGGTTGGTGGTGGTGTGTGTGTGGGGTTTGTGGTGTGGGTGGTTGGTGGTGGTGTGTGTGTGGGGTTGGTGGTGGTGTGTGTGTGTGGTTGTTGGTGTGTGTGTGTGGTTAGTGGTGTGTGTGGTTGGTGGTGGTGGTGTGTGTGTTGTGTGTGTGCGGTTGGTGGTGTGTGTGTGTTGCTTGTGGTTAGTGGTGTGTGTGTGGGGTTGGTGGTGGTGTGTGTGTGTGTGTGTGTGTGTGTTGCTTGTGGTGTGTGGGTTGGTGGTGGTGTGTGGGGTTAGTAGTGTGTGTGGTTAGTAGTGTGTGTGGTTAGTGGTGTGTGGGGTTAGTAGTGTGTGTGGTTAGTGGTGTGTGGGGTTAGTAGTGTGTGTGGTTAGTAGTGTGTGTGGTTAGTGGTGTGTGGGGTTAGTAGTGTGTGGTGTTAGTGGTGTGTGGGGTTAGTAGTGTGTGGGGTTGGTGGTGTGTGGGGTTAGTAGTGTGTGGGGTTGGTGGTGTGTGGGGTTAGTAGTGTGTGGGGTTGGTGGTGTGTGTGGTTAGTGGTGTGTGGGGTTAGTAGTGTGTGGGGTTGGTGGTGTGTGGGGTTAGTAGTGTGTGTGGTTGGTGGTGTGTGTGGTTAGTGGTGTGTGGTGTGTGTGTGTGTGTGTGTGTGTGGGGTTAGTGGTGTGTGGGGTTGGTGGTGTGTGTGGTTGGTGGTGTGTGTGTGTGTGGGCTGTGAATACCTCTAATACCTCACACAATTTTAATTGATCAATGTTGTCTTTATTTTGATTCGAAATCCCAGAATAATTTAATGACTAAAACATCCATAATAGATCACATCAACATCAGCAGCCCTAGATAGTATTTAGTATTATTTTTCATTCATATTGTTTAGCGTGAATTAGGATTCTAGAGAGCAGGCGTTCATGTTGCTTGGTTCTCCAGGTGCTGTTTGTCCGATGGCTGCTGACGGAACAGCCACAGGACGTTCTGGATTATTTTCCCTATAGGGTCAAACCATGAGGGTTAACACCAACAATAATAACAATTATATTACATCATTATATCATCACTATCTAGTGGTGGAGGGTATGGGTCCAAACCCCAATTTCCGCACAGTTAATACTAATAATTTATAATTAAACTAATAATTAGCTTTTCAATTACAGGCTGTTAGAGTGTAGCTACACAAGTAAGTACTGTGTAATAAGCAGTGAAACAACATGGAACTACACAGTGGGGTTAGGGGTTAAGGGGAGGAATCCTAAAAATGGTTATAGGTTAAGGTTAGGAATAGGCTAAAAGGGTTAGGGGTTAAGGTTAGGAATAGGCTAAAAGGGTTAGGGCTTAAGGTTAGGAATAGGCTAAAAAGGGTTAGGGGTTAGGAATAGGCTAAAAGGGTTAGGGTTAGGGCTTAAGGTTAGGAATAGGCTAAAAGGGATTAGGGGTTAAGGTTAGGAATAGGCTAAAAGGGTTAGGGTTTAAGGTTAGGAATAGGCTAAAAAGGGTAAGGGGTTAAGGTTAGGAATAGGCTAAAAGGGTTAGTGTAAGGGCTTAAGGTTAGGAATAGGCTAAAGGGGTTAGTGTAAGGGCTTAAGGTTAGGAATATGCTAACAATGGTGAGGGTTAAGTTAGGAATAGGCTAAACGGGTTAGTGATTAAGGTTAGGAATAGGCTAAAAGAGTTTGGGCTTAAGGTTAGGAATAGGCTAAAAAGGGTTAGGGGTTAGGAATCCTGATAATAGGGTTTCCCATTAGGGTTATTGTTAATGGTTGGGGCTATGTTAGGGTTAGGTTAGGGTTAGGTTGGGGATAGGGGTTAGGGTTGGGATAGGGGTTAAGGTTGGGAATAGGCTACAAATGGTTAGGGTTAGGAATAAAGGTTAGGAATAGGCAACAGCAAGTTCATTATTAACCCTACGCATACACCATGCTGCATGCAGTTACATGCTGTTCCATAATGTTAATACATATTAAATACACACTGTTACAGGTTGTTACATTGCTTATTACATGGGTAGTTACACCGTCATCTTACTTCTCCGCTGCGGCGTGGCGGTGGGTGGCGTTGGTGGCGGTGGTGGCGGTGCGGTCTCTGTATTCAAAGGCTCCTCCCTAATGTTCCCCAGATTGCTCCTCCATTCGCTCCAGTCCACCTCCTCCACTCTTTAGACACCATAAAAGAAGAAGAATCAGTAGGTATTTAGGCACCATAGAAGAAGAAGAAGAAGAAGAAGAAGAAGAAGAAGAAGAAGAAGAAGAAGAAGAAGAAGAATCAGTAGGTTTTTAGACACCATAGAAGAAGAAGAAGAATCAGTAGGTTTTTAGACACCATAGAAGAAGAAGAAGAAGAAGAAGAAGAAGAAGAAGAAGAAGAAGAAGAAGAAGAAGAAGAATCAGTAGGTTTTTAGACACCATAGAAGAAGAAGAAGAATCAGTAGGTTTTTAGACACCATAGAAGCAGAAGAAGAAGAAGAATCAGTAGGTTTTTAGACACCATAGAAGAAGAAGAAGAAGAATCAGTAGGTTTTTAGACACCATAGAAGAAGAAGAAGAAGAAGAAGAAGAAGAAGAAGAAGAAGAAGAAGAATCAGTAGGCTTTTAGACACCATAGAATGATGAAGTTCCCAGTCTATTTGGACAGACAAAGACGTGTCATGATCCTAAACAGAAACTATTGGTCCAAAAAAAATAAAACCCTGGTCCAAACTGGTTGGGAACCACTGGACTAAAGGGTCAGAAACCACTGGACTAACTGTTTGGGAACCACTGGAGTAACTGGTCTGGGACGACTGGTCCAACTGGTCAGGAATGACTGCTAACTGGTTGGGAGGAATAGTGTAATAGTGTTAGACAGAGTCCACCTGAAGCACCAGCGCTTGCCCTCTTCGTTGGACATGCCGCCTGAGAGGTCCTTCTCCACCCCAGACCGCAGTCTCGTCCTCAGGCACAGAGGGAGACCCCACTCCAGGTCCAGCGTGGTGATGGCTCTCTGGAAACCAACACGACACGTGCACGGGACAATGCACACACACACACACACATGTAAGGAAAGCATGCGTAGATACAGACACACACCCACACACACACACACACACACACACACAAAGTCTCTCTCACACACACAGAAATGTAAGGCAAGCATGTGTGTGTGTGTGTGTGTGTGTGTGTGGGGGGGGGGGGGGGGGTTAGTACACACATACACACACACACACACACACACACACACACACACACACCTGTAGCTTCCAGATGCGGGCGCTCTCCTTGGCGGTCTCCTCCACCGTGTGACTCATGAGGGCGATGAGCATGTTGAACAGCAGGATGTAGGTAAGCACTATGTACAAGATCAGCAGCAGATAGAGCAGCTCTGCATACTTATAGCTGCAGGAGGAGGAGGAGCAGGAGCAGGAGGGAACGTCAGGGACTGGAATACTGTGTCAAGTCATTAAGCAGAAGCTTTGGTCCAACACGACTTACAACAAGTCACAACAAAAAACATGGGTAGGCAAGAGAACTACTCGTCACCAGAAGTCTTAAGTGCATTTCCCTCCTAACAAGCCAAAATAATATGGTATATACATACATAGACACATATATAACAACATAATAAATAAGACATTACAATAAGGTCATGCAACAGGTAGTACTAGTGGATACAAGATACAAGTTATTTTTATTGGCCATTTGTAAGTACATTGGAATGCTTACTCCCCATTCTCTCCTGTAGTTTACATCTCAAACAATACCATACAAATAAAAATAATATATACAATAAAAAAATAAAATAAAAGAGCAGCAAAGTGACTTAAATGATATTGAATGTACATGTTTTTTTGTTTTGTTTTTTACAAAAATCTTCAAAAGCATTTTAAAGTGCAGTAGTGCAGCAGCATCATGAATACAGTGCAGTAACTGTGATGAGTCCAGAAAGTCTGTAAGTGTATTGTTAATGACAATGTTATGAAAGTGAAAGTGGCAGCACTCCTAGCAGTTCAGTAGGGTTAGGATACTGCCTGTGGATAAAAAACTATCCTTAAACCTGGTAGTCCTTGTGCTGATGCTGCGCAACCGGCGACCAGACGGTAGGGGGGAGGTTCCCAGGGTGGTTGCAGTCCTTAATGATGGACATCGCCTTCTTTCGACATCTGGTCCTAGAGATCTCCTCAATGCATGGAAGAGCACACCCGATGATCTTCTCTGCCGTCCTCACGACCCTCTGGATGTCTTTCTTGTAGTGTCCCTTGCAGTGGTGTTGCCGTACCACACAGTGACGCCACCTATCACTCTACAGTGCCACGGTAGAAGCTCACTAGCCACCTCTGGCCTATTCCGCTTTTTCTGAGGCACCGCAGAGCATAGAGGCGCTGGTGTGCCTTCTTCAGCATGACCTTCGTGTTGCGGGTCCACGCCATCATCTAGGTCGTCCTCAGACGAGCCTGCTGTCGGAGCTTCCAATGTTTTCGGTCCTCCATACATCCGGCTAGCTCCCCGGAGCTCTCCACACCCGCATCCTTCCTCAGTATGTCCACATACGTCAGCGTGGGACGTCCTCTAAGTCGGTGCCCGTGTGTTGGCTCCCAGAGTACTAGTTTGCTAGCTGGGAGTTCTTGGTGTCTGTGGCAGTGACCTGCAAGCTTCATCCTTCTCGATGCTACTTTGTCACTTAGCCTTGGTAGCCCCCCGTACAGATGCTTGTTGGTAACATGCTCGTTCTGGTTAATGCTCAGTACAACACGCAGCATTCTGGTGTAGCACCCATCCAGAGACTTCTGTAGAGTGGGCTTCAGGGTCCAGGATTCACAGCCATACAGGAGAACAGACTCCACGGTTGCCTGGAAGAAGCTCAGCCTGATATGTCGAGGGAGGTTGGATTTCCACACACTTGTCATTCCATTTAGGGCCCTCCATGCCAGCGCTGTCCTTACCTTGAGGTCCTGTTCCGTTGAGTTGACCCAGGAACCCAGGTACTTAAAGTCGCTGACCTCTGCCAGCACATTGCCTCCTGCTGTCTTGAGAGATGTGTGGTCCAGGGGGGTGTTGTAGGTGATGACCTCAGTCTTCTTTGTGTTCAGTCTGAGGCCAACCCTGGAACATTCCTCCTCCACTCTGGCCAAGAGCTCCTGTGCCTTCTCCACACAATCAGACAACAGGCAGATGTCATCTGCGTAGTCCAGGTCTGCTAGGACTACAGCGGGGTTTCTTCTGGACTTCCGGGGTGTGATTGTGAAGCCAAGCTCCTGCTCCCGCGCAGCAATGGCTTTCCTAAGTGCGTAGTCAAGGGCTACAATGAAGAGAAAAGGGGCAAGAGTGTCCCCCTGCAACACCCCTGCTTGGATGTCGAACTCCTCACTGTCGCCATCTGGGGTTACCACCTTGGCTCTTGTGTCCCTGTACATGGCATCTATGGCCCGGAGCAGGTTAGGAGGAACTCCATAAGCTTTAAGGATTTTTATCATCACGCCTCTGTGTATTGTGTCAAACGCCTTTTTAAAATCTATAAAACATCTATAAAGCTCCTCGATGAAGGCCAGGATCTGGGCTACCGTGGTCCTTCCTTTCCTGAAGCCATTTTGGTTGTCCCTCAGGTGAGGGTCAATGGCTTCCCGAATCCGGTTTAGTATCATGCGGTTATACATTTTCGCTATGACACAGGTCAGGCTAATACCGCGATAGTTGTCTGGCTTGGACAGATCTCCTGATTTCGGCACTGGGATGATGTTGGAGAGGGACCATATCTCAGGCTTGATGTTTTCTATCAGGGCCTGGTTGCAGATCTTCAATATGATCGTATCAAGATCGCAGTTCTTCAGGACCTCTGGGGGGATGCTGTCTGGCCCAGCACTTTTCCCCTGTTTCAGGGTGGACTTCACTGCGGCGAACTCCACAGCTGTAAAGGGGCCATCGTCAATGTCGAGATTCTTGAGGACTGCAGGTAACTGTTGGATGTGTCCCCTGGGCTGCAGCCTGCCAGCTGTCCCTCCCTTGGCCTCTTACGCCCACTCATCTCATTTATGACCCTCCATGACTCCTTATACTGCCGTTCGCCATGCACTGCCTCCACCTTCCTCACCTTCTCCATCAGCTCCTCCCCTTTGATCCTGTCGTAGGTGTTGAACAGTAGTTGCTTGGCCTCGTTCAACACCTCCCGATTCTCCTCGGTCCTCTCCCTCTCAAAGATTCTACGCGCTTCCACCATCCGTGCCCGCACCCTCACAACCTCAGGGTGCCTGGATGTAGGGGAGGCTTTGAGTCTCCCCTTTGTTGGCACCCATCTCCTGGTAGCTTCCTCGTTAGCAGCTAGAAACTGCCCATACTGCCGAGGCTCCTCAGCCAGCTGTAGCAAGCGGCCTCTCACCTCCGCTGTGTAGCTGGCTTGGAGGTCGGGGCTTCCTGCAAAGGCCTCCCAGTCGGGCCGGGGCCTCGGGGAGTTCTTAGGGACCCTCAGGCTCAGACGCAGTCTCACAGAGACCACCCGGTGGTCGGAGCCTACAGAGTCGAACGTACTGTACGACTCTGCATTAAGGACAGACGATCTCCATTTCCTCCTTACCAGTATGTAGTCCAACTGACGCAGCATACCAGAAGCTCGGTCCTGGAACGTCCAGGCACGCCAGGTCATCGGAAATCTGTCGCCCAAGGAAATGGAAGCAGCTGACGACTTCCACCGGTGTTCCGTCCAGGCTGATGGTGGAGTGGGTTCCCCGGTGGCTCCTGAAGTCCACGATGAGCTCCTTAGTCTTGCTGACATTCAGTGCGAGGCTGTTGTCCTCACACCATCGCGTCAGCTGGACTACCTCATCTCTGTACTCCGTTTCGTCCTCCTCCGCTTATCAGGCCGTTTCGTCCGCAAACTTGATAATCAGATTGTTGTTGTGTGTGTCAGTACAGTCATGTGTGTACAGCGAGTACAGCCGGGGACTGAGGCAGCAGCCTTGGGGTGCTCCG
>CM051014.1:6693021-6703021 GCA_027704905.1 Muraenolepis orangiensis | reverse complement strand
CACAGAGGTAGAGCAGGTAGACCAGGAAGTGGACCAGGAAGAGACGGCCCGCAAACTGGTTCCACTTCTCATTCAGCAGTCCACACAGAGGCTCCACCTGCAGCAGGTCCAGGCGTCTCTGGGGAACGTAGGCTCACACACACACACACACACACGCACACGCACACACAGACGCACGCACACACACACACAGACGCACGCACACATATACACACACACACACACACACACACACATGCGCAGACACACGCACGCACGCACGCACACACGCACACACACATATGCACAGACACACACAGGCACACACACACACCAAACACACAAAACATAACATATACACAAAATATATTTACCTTGAAATGGATGTTGTGTCTATGTAGTTGTTTAGCAGACATCTTTATCCTAATTGTTTTACAAGCAAATGACTCTCTGCGGGTTGTCTGGAGGTCGCTGGTTCGATCCCCCGGCTCCTCCTCTTAGCCAAGTGGTCGTGGTGTCCTTGAACAAGACACCCTAAACCCTATCTGCTCCTGACCAGCTGGCTGTCACCTTGTATGGCTGACACTGCTGTCAGTGGATGAATTTAACATTTATCCAAAGCGGCCCAGTAGAAACACCCTGACTGCTAGACTCATCGACGGGTCGAAGTGGTAGTCCTACTCTCGAACCCCCCTCATAGAGAGAGACCTTCCAACTCACGGGGTTGTCGCTGCCGTAGACCACCAGCTCCAGGATGGACCGGTCAGCACAGTAGGTGTCCAGGGACTCCAGGTCGTACAGGGAGCAGTGGATGGGTCCGTACGACCACTCTGTGAACTTACGGGACAGGTACTTGGACTCCTTGGTCTTGAACTCCCTGTGGAGGATGTGCTTGAACAGCTGCGTCAGACAGAGAGAGACACACACACACACGATCAGAGAGATCAGACTGAAGGAGACACACATTTTGATCATAGAGAGTGTGAAAGGGAACCAAAGTACGCAATGGTACAGTAGTATTTTTTTGTTTGTTTGATTGTTTGTTTTTTTGCAGATACACAAGCTTCATGAACACAACTCAGAGCGCCAATCACTGATCTGCAGCTCCTCAGGAATATATACTGTAAATATCTCGATTCTATTCTGGTCAAGTCCATTCTGTTCTGATCTGATCTGGACCGTTTAGTTGACTCAGTGTATTTGATCAGGGACAGTGCATATCAATCAACAGTTTATACATTTATAAATGAATACAAATTGTAAATATGCCAACATTAGCAGGGTTGCTAGTTTTCAGTTGTAGTCCCTGGGCTAGATGTTTAAGCCAGAAAAGAAACAGAAAAATAGAAGGATATTAAAGCTAATATAAAAACAGTTTAAAACATATTCTGTACATTCACTCTCTAGGAATCTATAAAAAAAATAAAAATAAAAAATGTACAGGGACAAATCAAAGCTATACATGTATCAACACCGTATAGGCAGGCACACATATGGCAGGCACACATATACATAATCATAAATCACATAACCACATAATCACAATAAGGACAGTCAGGCTAGTAGGCAAGCATACGGGGGCTGGGCAGCTGGACTGCGACGTGACTTGCTAATGGTCATGGTCACACACCTGATTTTGTAACAGCCATGATTTGAGTGTGTGTGTGTGAAGGACCTGAGTGTATTCGTACTGCGGATGTGTGATGGGATGGTGTTCCAGAACTCTGCAGCTCTGATCGAGAAGGCTGATTTGCTAAATGCACTTTTTCTCCCTGGGATGATGAAATTTCCCTCTAGCACTGTTCTGGTGAACCTGCTGCTTTCTGTTAAGAACTGTGAGAGAGGTGGTGGGGCTAGACCGTGTTGGATTCTATATATCAGGCTGGCATCTTTTAGTTTCAGCATGTTTTTCCAGCTTAGCAGGGCATGTTTTTGGAGGATGGTCCAGTGGTGGTGGCCAAAGGGTTTCTTGTCCAACACCTTCAGGGCCTGTTTATGAACTGAATGGATTGGTGTCAATGTGGTTTTGCAGGTCTGAGACCAGCTGGTTATGCAGTATGTCAGATGGGACATAATTACTTGAATTGAAGTAGAGTTTGGCTGTTTCCATGTTGAGGCAGTCTCGGATGTATTTAAAGTTGGCTATGTTAAATTTTACGGCCTGTGTGACTTTTTTTTACCTGTTTTTGGAGGTGAGGTTTGAGTCCAAGGTTATTCCGAGGTATTTAAAATCTTTGACTACTTCAAGCCTCTCCTTTGCTGCAAACACGTCTGGGTCAGGTGTTACAGATGATCTTTTTTCGAAGAACATGCAGACTGTTTTCTTTGCGTTGAGGTGGAGACAGTTTTCTGAGAGCCATTTTACTGTGCGTGCCATTATTGCATTCAGTTTGTGTGCTGCCTGGGTTTTGTTGTTTGCGTGCACGTAAACCACTGTGTCGTCTGCATACATCTGTATCTGGGCTGTTGTGCCAGCACAGACAGAGGGCAAGTCGTTTATGAACAGACTGAACAACAAAGGTCCCAGGATCACCGTTCTGATCTATATTCTCTTAGGATTAAATTATTTTCAATCGCATTTGAATGTCTTCCATAACGTTTATAGCAGGGAACAATTCTGTCTAATGCTATGTAATATAATTAAATGTATGTATAATTGACTGTGGTTCTACGTCTCAGCTGTCAAGGTCTAACCAAACCCTGTGACCGTTTCCCCTTTTATCAGCGGCAGTCGGGGGGGGGGGGGGGGGGGTCAGTGAGTTAGTTAGCCGAGGACCCTACTTCACCTCCACTTTGCCCATCTTGGCGGCCAGCTTCAGGGGCGTCAAGCCCTGTTTGTTCTTTATGGCCTCCAGCCTGCATGTTGGCAGTTGTAAGGACTGCATCTTGGCAGTGGTAAGCAGGATGTGGTCGTATATGGCCGTAATGAACCGGGTGTTCTCCGGGCTGTCGTCTGCCGCCACCATCACCAGGGCGTGCAGCACCGTGTTGCCGTGGGAGTCCTGCTCCTCCACGCTGGCCGACTCGCCCAGCAGGAAGTCCACCAGCTCGGTTTGGTTGGTGCACGCTGCCAGAGACAGGGGCAGCTCCCCTGTGGAGGAGGTCATCGATGTTGTTGTTGTTGTTGTTTTAATAAGTTGACACTTCTTGTGTATAGTCTAGTATAGTATGTGTAGTCGCTTACTCTTAGTGTCTTTGAAAGGTCAGGCTAGGAGAACGTCTGTCCGGGAGATGTTGTATTTATTTAAGCCGCTCTGCATTCTGTTCCACATTGGAAACTTGATCACTCTAATGTTGTTCTCAGCCTCTGGGATAAATGCATCCACTGATTTGCTTAATGTAAAACGATAAGAAAGATATCTGTGCCATTTCCTGCCTCTAATGTGTGGTGTCCTCTTCGTCTTAAATTCTTAACAAAAACATAACAATAACCCAAATAATTTCACATATGCATGCAGCTAGCATGCACAGATATCTGTAGCTTCACGGATTGAGCGGAGGACGTAGAGCGGGTTGCCTGGCAACCAGAAGGTTGCCGGTTCGATCCCCTGGCTCTTCCTCCTCCTAGGGAAGTGTCGAGGTGTCCCTGAGCAAGACACCCTCACACCCTAAACTCCTCCCGACCAGCCGGCTGTCTCCTTGCACGGCTGACACCGCCGTCAGTGTGTGAATGTAAAAGGCATGGATTGTGAAGCACTACCATCACGCTACAATGGTGACAATGACAACATTATTATAACATCTAATGTCCAAATCCTATCCTCACCGAAGTAGAAGCTGGCCTCCGAGCTGTTTGGCTGGAAGAGTTTCCCACAGGCCCTGGCGTGGATGTTAGCTCCCTTCTTCACCAGCTTCTTCACGTAAAACATGTTCCTCCTCTCGATGGCGATGTGAAGAGCGGTTTGACCTGGACGTTGGGTTTTTTATTTTAATAATCAAGATTAAACCGTGGCGTATATACTGTGCAGTATCAGGACATAACCATTTATTTTATTTTTTCATAGCCGGTCCCTTAAGTACAAAATTCATTATTATAATCAGGACTGAATCACTGAGCTCTGGCTTAATTAATAACCGCTCAATTTGTGGAATTGCTTATTAGGACGGGAGAACATGTACTTTATGAATCCTAGTCGGGGATTTCATGATTGTTAATTATTAATTAGTACCACAGGATGCTGGTTCGACCCCCCCCCCCCCCCCCCCCACCCAAGTGTCCCTGAGCAAGACACCCAACCCGGTGTATGAATGGTTGAATGTGAGGCAATAATTGTAAAAAAAAGCTTTGGGTAAAAGCGCTATATAAATGCAGTCCATTTACCATTCAATCACATGAATCACTATTAATCATAATGAATATAAAAAATAAATAAATAAATCATTTCATTAAAATCGTAATGAATGCGGAGGGAAAGGGCTCTGTGAGAGACAGACAGTGTCCTGCGGTCACCTTCGTAGAACTCGCTGGTGTAGGAGCAGTTGATCAGCGTCACGGTGTCCTCCATGTAGTCCGCGATGTCCAGCAGGAACTCCACCATCTCGTTCTCCCCCGCGCTCACGTTCAGCAGAGACTTCATCAGGGCCGTCTTCCCGTGGGACTGGTCTGAGGGAGGTCAAGGTCAAGCCAAGGTCAAGGTCAAGTCGTTCAGGGTCAATTCACAATGCAAGGTCACCTTAAAAAAGGATATTCAAGGTTAACTGAAGTTCAAGCTCACTTGATCACAAATTCCAATATTCCCGAATTCCGCAGGATTAATTCATACATTTTATATTACCTTATCTAAAGAGTTCTAAACAATCCTTCAATAATCCATTAAATAAGTAAAATCAATAAATAGATAACAAAGATATGAACACTCTTGGCTAATTTCTTTCCCAGTTTCCGACCTTGGGAGCGAGGGTAATACGTGAAGCTGTCAATCCAAACAGGTGTGGTCTACTCACACAGTGAGTGAGAGAGTGGCTTCATGGTCTTCTTTAGGTAGATCTTCAGGCCCTCCAGCCTGCTGACGTCACCGCTGACAACGCACTCAAACAACCTGTTCATGTCGAAACTTTCCTCCACCTTACCACTACGGGACAGACCATTAACCAATAAATGAATCAGCGAACCAATCAACCACTAAAAAAAAACAATGAATCAATCAACCAATCAACCAAACAAAAAATCGACCAAACTAATAAACAACCAATCAACCAATCAACAAATCAACAAAACAAACAACAAATCAGTGTATGAAATCATCAATCAATCAGACATCAGAAAATAAACAATAAATCAATTGATTCATATATCAGTCGATTGACCAATCCATCAGTCCAACAATCCATCAATCCATCAATCCATCAGTCCATCAGTCCATCAGTCCATCAAACCATCAATCTATCAAACCATCAATCAGTCAGCCCATCAATCAGTCAGCCCATCAATCAATCCATCAATCCCTGATCTGTATTCTGCTAGTTTGCCTCTCTACATGTACCCTCAGTGTTCCTTACGTGAGTCCCTCCATGTTGAATCGACAGCAGGGCCTGTCGGGCTCCAGCTCCTCCTCGTTGTTGGAGTCCATGGGGGGCTTGGCCGACCTCAGGCAGCCCATGGTCAGCGCCGACAGGATGGAGGCCTTCCTCTGCTTCTGCCAATGCCGCTGCTGCTGTGCCTTCACCTCGTCCGACCGGTCGTCCACCTCCATCAGCCTGTCGGGCCGGACGAACCTCCTCTTCCTCTCCTCCTCCGGGTCCGGGAGCTCCTCCTCCGGGTCCTCGGAGGAGGAGGACTCCACGATCTCCTCGACGGCAGGGCCGTCGACCCCCCGCTGGGGCCCCGCCGCCGCGGCCCCGCCGTCGTCGTCCGGTGTGGAGCCCCCTTTCTTCCCTCTGTCCCGGAGATGAAACTCGGGGGTCCTCCCGCCCGTTTCCAGAAGGTAGTCGTTGGTCTCTGATTGGTTCATTTTTTTTTATTACTTGGGGAACAATGACACAAAACACAAGACAGAAAGTTGACCTTTAGTGATTTGTCTCTTCCAAGGTCATTCCCACTCCATGGCTAAAATAACTCCAGGTCTTTCTAACAGTGCCTGCATCTAGGATACAGGAGGCATGCATGAGATACAAGTTCGCCTTTTAAAAATAAGTGATAAATATATTATTTATAATAATAATAATAATAATAATAATAATAATAACATTAAATAACGATAATACATTCATAACAAAGGAGCAAGCATACATAGAACATATTTAAAAGCAGTTCTGGGAAGTATAAGTATATTTTGTGTGTAAAAAAAGAGTTGTTAGTACACAATATCAAGTATAATGTATAATAGTGTATTAAATATTCCTCATACCCGTTTGTGTTTTCTCTTCTCAGAACTTCTGCCGTGCGAGACTCCAAATATGATTCCTCCGTTAGTCCCCTCTCTCTCTCTCGCTCCCGGTGAACTGGAGTGTCCGTTCATTCTCCGGTTGTCTGTTTATTTATTGATGTGCGTTGCGTCTGTGTGCGCGGGGGAGATGTGTGTGTGTTCATCAATCGTTAGTCCATTAAAGAGTGTCTTCAGCGCTGCTGGTAAGGAGGAGAGAAAGTGGGAGAAAGAGAGAGAGAGAGAGTGTGTGTGTGTGTGTGTGTGTGTGTGTGTGTGTGTGTGTGTGTGTGTGTGTGTGTGTGTGTGTGTGTGTGTGTGTGTGTGTGTGTGTGTGTGTGTGTGTGTGTGTGTGTGTGTGTGTGTGTGTGTGTGTGTGTGCGTGGACGATAGCTCCAAATAGACGAATGCGGCCCGAATGCGGTCGCGCACTAACACAATGCGTGCTGAATGCGGGTTCCCACTGCAAATGTGGACACATGCATACACACACACATGCATACACTCACACACACAACCACGCACATACACACACACACACACACACACACACACACACACACACACACACACACTGTTTCCAGCGTGTGTGTGTGTTTGTGTGTATGTGTGCATGATTGTGTGTTTGTCCAGTATGTGTGTGTGTCCAGTGCGTGTGTGTGCCCAGTGTGTGTGTGTGTGTGTGTGTGTGTGTGTGTGTGTGTGTGTGTGTGTGTGTGTGTGTGTGTGTGTGTGTGTGTGTGTGCCAGTGTATGTGTGCCATTGTGTGTGTGCCCAGTGTGTGTGTGCCAGTGTGTGTGTGTGTGTGTGTGTGTGTGTGTGTGTGTGTGTGTGTGTGTGTGTGTGTGTGTGTGTGTGTGTGTGTGTGTGTGTGCCCAGTGTGTGTGTGCCCATTGTGTGTGTGCCCAGTGTGTGTGTGTGTGTGTGTGTGTGTGTGTGTGTGTGTGTGTGTGTGTGTGTGTGTGTGTGTGTGTGTGTGTGTGTGTGTGTGTGTGTGTGTGTGTGTGTGTGTGTGTGTGTGTGTGTGTGTGTGTGTGCGCAGAGTTGATGACCTGACTCAGCCAGTCGTTATGATAATGCACCATTAAGTATCTCTAATGGACAGAACACTAAGATATGGCAGAACCAAGGGGCTGCACAACTGACCGCACCCGGACACACACACACACACACACACACACACACACACACACACACACACACACACACACACACACACACACACACACACACACACACACACACACACAACAATCATGACTTATTCATTTATTTCCTTATAGTTTATAGAGTGGTTTGCCGTGCGATGATTTTGTTTTTGCAAGAGTTATGAAAGTGTGTGTGTGTATGTGTGTGTGTGTGTGTGTGTGTGTGTGTGTGTGTGTGTGTGTGTGTGTGTGTGTGTGTGTGTGTGTGTGTGTGTGTGTGTGTGTGTGTGTGTGTGTGTGTGCGCGTATGTGTGTGTGTGTGTGTGTGTGTGTGTGTGTGTGTGTGTGTGTGTGTGTGTGTGTGTGTGTGTGTGTGTGCGCGTATGTGTGCGCGTATGTGTGTACGCGTTAGGGCCGAATGATCTGGTAAAACATAATTATTTCAACAGATTTTGCAATCATTTTTGTATCACAATTTACATTTTTACAGAATTAGCTATTCAATTCATGATGTGATACTTGTCGGGGGTCTGTACCAAACAAACATGTTTTCTTACATAAACGTATGTAGGCCAGAGGCAGGGCAGCTCTGCAGAAGTACAGTACTTTCAGTACATGAAATCAACCTTTATAAATTTACATTGACACATTTTACCCATATCAAACATTGCAGCTCTGCGATTTGGATATTGCACTTTGCTTTATTGCGATTCCAGTAATATTTAGATTAATTGTTCAGCCCTTGTGTGCGTGTTAGAAGCTGCCCTCGTGTTTGCACGTACTCACATATTCTTACCCGTATACGTATTAGAACTGAATATCTTCGTTAGTGTCACCTCCCTTCATTGGTAAAGGTAAAAACCCTTCGGCAATGAAAATATCGCGCTTTCTATTCGTGCTGTGATTTCGTTCCACGTCCAATACATCGTTTGTCCTCTAGATGGCGGTAGCGCACCGCTCAACTAAATCCAGCAGCGGCGGTGCACAGAGCAAGGCCTTTATTATGGGAAGCAGCAGAACCCTGGCTGTGCTGGACGTATTCATGCTGGGTGTCTCTGGTGGTGCCACCACTCCCACAGACACATAACAGACAGAGACAACGGAGCTCAGCATGGGAAGTTAGTTTTGAATGGAAGTGATACGACCCTTTTAGAAAGACTCATTGATGTGCTGTAGCTTATAATCAGGGTTTAGACTATAGCATACAACTATACTATTGTATACCATACATGCATTTATTGGTAGGCACATCTGGCCAATCAAAGGTTTCTATGTAGGTATAGTGTACAATATACTTTGCATACACTTTGCTTTTGTGTATGTGAAATGTATTTATTCAGATGATTGGCAAGTGGGGCATATTGTATGTATACTGTATATATATATATATATATATATATATATATGGCAATGCAGGCATTTGTATTGCTCTTCTTTTTATGAATAGAGAGTACTGAGTGAATGAGTGAAAGAAGCCTCTATTCTTTGTTGTGCCCTCATGTCGTCATTAAGAAGCAGTGAGGCAGCTCTGTTCTGTATACTACTGTCACATATGAACACACACACACACACACACACACACACACACACACACACACACACACACACACACACACACACACACACACACACACACACACACACACACACACACACACACACACACACACACACACACGTACACACACAGTCGTCTCAAATCAACTCAGTTGAATCTCATTGCGGTCACTTGGTTTGTAGCGACCGGAGTCTACGAATCCTACCCACACCTGCATCGCTCCACTCCAATTACACCAATGTGTGTGTATAGGTGTGTGTGTGTGTGTGTGTGTGTGTGTGTGTGGTGTGTGTGTGTGTGTGTGTGTGTGTGTGTGTGTGTGTGTGTGTGTGTGTGTGTGTGTGTGTGTGTGTCTGGGAGTGTGTTTTCGATAGGTCATCTAATTAAAATGTTGAAACGGATTACTGGAAGTGTGTGTGTGTGTGTGTGTGTGTGTGTGTGTGTGTGTGTGTGTGTGTGTGTGTGTGTGTGTGTGTGTGTGTGTGTGTGTGTGTGTGTGTGTGTGTGTGTGTGTGTGTGTGTGTGTGTGTGTGTGTGTGGTGTGTGTGTGTGGAGGGGGGAGGGCGTTGGCGTGCGCATGCATGCTTCGCGGGACATGCTGTTTTTCTGCTCTCCAGATAATCTCCTTACATAACAACTCGTTCAATTAACTTTCACTCCCGTTCTAATCCGCCCTTCCTCCTCCCGCACCACTCTCTCTCTCTCTCTCTCTCTCTCTCTCTCTCTCTCTCTCTCTCTCTCTCTCTCTCTCTCTCTCTCTCTCTCTCTCTCTCTCTCTCTCTCTCTCTCTCTCTCTCTCTCTCTCTCTCTCTCTCTCTCTCTCTCTCTCTCTCTCTCTCTCTCTCTCTCTCTCTCTCTCTCTCTCGCTCTCCTGTCAGCACCAGATAACAAATAATGGACACTTGTGGTGCTGTTTTGTGAATGGTACATTAAGTTATACGATGACATTATAT
>CM051014.1:6688021-6690521 GCA_027704905.1 Muraenolepis orangiensis | reverse complement strand
AGAATGACAGAAAGAATGGGAGTGAGGGTGAGAGAAAGTGAACACAGGATAGGGAGGCTAGCTGTGAGGATCATTTTGCATAGTCATGAAGCGCTTTTGTTCTTCTCTTGTGTACGGAAGCCCGGAGAGGCCATGCGATATTATTATTATTTCATCTCGAGATCACGACATATTTATCCTGTGATCTCGAGATAACAAAAGCTGTTCTCGCAAAAGTATAAAAAAAAAATACAATTGGTTTAATCGCGAGATAGCAACAATCGTTGTGAACGCATGAACAAACTTCTCACGACAGCTCTCCAACATCCTTCTGTAACCATGGAGACGTCCCGTTCCCTCTAGTTGCTATGACATGGACCACCTGCTCAGGGTCACCGTGATGCTGACAGCACCTTCGTCAAGTGTCCTGCGCTTGCTTGGAAGTTGTCAGTTATTGATGCAACACGATGCAATTTCGGAGTCAACCTGTGATCCAAGTAAAGTGTAATGCGGTCGTCCCATCGTGTAGTAGCAGCTGTCAGTCAATCACTGAATGATGTCCCCTGTCTTAATGCTTGCACACTAATGGTTTACCTCGTTATCATGAGAAAACAAGCTTTGTTATCACGTGATCACAAGATCAATAAGAGCTGATCTCCCGATAACGGAACGCAAAATATTAATATTGCATGGCCCTTTTGCTCTATGTTTTCACTAACCTACAGGCCAAGTCTTTTGCAAGTTGTTATCAACCTGATTCATCATTACTACAACACAGCTTAGCTGGGTGCATTTTCACGTATAGTTTCTCTAAAGTTTAGGATTTGAGATCAATTCATTGATTCATTAGTATAATGATATTATATTATTAGTATAATACATTTGTTGGTAATTGAAGCACACAACCCTTTTATTGTAAACATTAATATTAATGATAATAATGTCTACCTTACATTTCAGGTCAAAGAAACAAGGTCATATTTAGTTGTAACAGTTTTATAATTACAGGGGGAAAAAAAACGGATTTCCCTAGTCACAACGAATCAGGGGAGATTATAAAAACGAATCATCTTTTCCCTTTGAATCAAACTGAAACCCAACTGGAATGCACAGAGATTTGGTTATTGTTGACCAGGGAAAACACATGAACACACCTTAACTTAAGATACGGTAATCCACAATCAATACCCCCGTTTATCACTCATTCATGAGTTCAGCAGTTAAAGGGAGAGGGAAGATCTTCAGAAGACATCCCTGAGCCAAAGCACCAACTCCGGGCTTAAGAGGAGGCGGTATTGCCCCCGGGTCTCCAGTTCAGCGTATAGGTTAATTAAAGTTAACCCAGATACAAAGTACTTTCTTCAGTGCCTTCTTGTCTCAGTTCTGCCCTGGCTCTCCGGCCTCGATGTAGATGAAGAGGACGGTTATTTAGCTTGAAGGCAGGGGGGGGGGGGTGGGGGGGGGGTTGATATGTGGAATTGGAAATTGTGGATTAGCCCAGAAGTGACACACCACATCAAGGTTGGAAGGCTGTGTGCTCTTCCCCTCTCCCTCGGTCCAGCCCCGGACCGAGGGAGAGGCCTGCCTGGAGGGCATTTCTTCAGGATTATATCTCTCTCTCTCTCTCTCTCTCTCTCTCTCTCTCTCTCTCTCTCTCTCTCTCTCTCTCTCTCTCTCTCTCTCTCTCTCTCTCTCTCTCTCTCTCTCTCTCTCTCTCTCTCTCTCTCTCTCTCTCTCTCTCTCTCTCTCTCTCTCTCACACGTAGGCGATATAGCAGCGAGCATTTTGTGGCGTTAAACTAATCCTATCTCTGGCTTCTGGCCTCTGGTGGTTTAAAGTTCTCACGACGAGGACTGAGGATGGAGAATCCTGGAAGACACACACACACACACACACACACACACACACACACACACACACACACACACACACACACACACACACACACACACACACACTAAACTATAGGACAGTTGTCTGTCTTGCCGAAGGCAGCCAAGGAACACCACGGGCAACTCTGGTGTGCGACCATCTCTGCCCTCTTCCCTTTGGCTTTCAACCATGACTTTGAACACAGATCAGAGGGCCGTATTTCAAGGGTAATCCCGTCACAGTTTGACTCTGTTTTTTTGGTCTCAGGCCGCTGCCTAAATTTCAACCCTAAACAGGTCCACAATGATGAGGCGCGGTGATGGAAATGACCCCAGGGACGGAGCCCCCCCTGGGGGTGGAGATCCTTTTGTTTGGCCCTCTGGGCGCTGGAGGGATCAGCTGGTCGGTGACATTGGCTTTTGAGGGGATGCCGTGTGCTATAAACGTCTGAGCGTCTGACGGGGAGGAGAGGATATAGTGACCGTTAATGAGGGAACGGGAAATGATGAAGGGAACAAGGAAAGGAGGCGAGGGGAGAGGAGAGGGGAGGGGGAGGGGGGAGGGTGGGGAAAGAGGAGAGGGGGAGGGGGAGGGGGAGGGGGGAGGGTGGGGAAAGAGGAGAGCTAAGGTGTTTCTTTGTTGTTTGTTG
>CM051014.1:6663021-6683021 GCA_027704905.1 Muraenolepis orangiensis | reverse complement strand
AGACAGTGTGTTGCATTGTATCCATTTGCTAATTGACTCATTCTCACACACACACACACACACACACACACACACACACACACACACACACACACACACACACACACACACACACACACACACACACACACACACACACACACACACACACACACACACACACACACACACACACACAAAACACCCAGCTGGAGCTCCCATAATAGCTCAGTTCATAGAGCACTTTTTTTGTTGTCATCGGTTTCCTGCGACGAACCAATTAGATGCTTCCAGCGCGTGCTGTGAACGCACCCCGGCCCCCAACAGTCAGTCTGACACCGCCTGGCCGCCTGCGGTTCTGCAGCACTTTCCCAATGTAAATACTGTTAACTTAATGACTACTTATTCCTAACCCGCTTGATTAGGGAGAACGTCACTATGTTATCTGCAAGGCTATTGCTATCATGTATGGTGGTGAATGTGAAGATAACATCATCCTAGTCTTTTGTTGGTACAGTCCAAGACGTCCATGGACTGTACCAATTGTCTCGGGTTCTCCGCTGTACTTTTCCACATATATGAAAGTGTATAGCGAAGTGAATTGTAAGGTTAGATACTGCACTAAACAGCTTTCCTTTCTTCGGTCAGTCAGGAAGTCAGTCAGTCAGTAAGTCAGGCACTCAATCAGCACTGACTTTGTCGCCTAATCAATAGCTTGTGTTTAATCGTAGGCCTACTCACTTTTGTTAAGGGGACCTAATGTAAAACTGCCGTTTCCTTGGCCCTACAAGTAAAATACGTTTTTCTAAGGATATTACATTTGTGAGGAAATCTCCCTCCAGTTCCGTCGTAAATTCGCTACCAAAGAAATGTGTCCGATTGTATTCCTAAGCCGGTAGCGATGTAGGGCAATGGGTCTCCTCCGACAAGCGTACGGAACGATCCAGACCATTAGCGATGGTCATTTGTGTGTCGGAGCAATTCCGAGATGTCGGGGATGAAGCAATTTCACAAATAATAAGAAGAAATAAGAAAGCAGAAATCACTGTCCTTACACAAGGGAGCACCCGGCCGATGGATAACCCTGAGCTGCTTCAGGGTGCCTGGAGCAGCTCGGGGTTCCATATCACACTATGGGTGATTGTTCATTGTTTTGAAGATGTTTTGATGACATAAAATAAGTTCTACAATTCTACAAAAGGTCCCCTTTAACCCTAACCCTCATTCTTATGTGGACACACACACACACACACACACACACACACACACACACACACACACACACACACACACACACACACACACACACACACACACACACACACACACACACACACACACACACACACACACACACACACACACACACACACACACACACACACACACACACACACACACACACACACACTCCGCAGGCAATCCTTCCATCCAGTTGCATTACAAGAGTGGGGGTTACAAATGATGTGACCTAAATAAATAGTTAAGCCTATTTTATTGTGTGTGGGCATGTGTGTGTGTGTGTGTGTGTGTTACTGGTGTGTGTGTGATATTGCCAATGTCCTAAAAGGCTTTATGTGAAAACGTTTAACTTTGATGAAAACAAACAATATTCTTACATTCCCACAACGTTAAGCCCCAGTGAAAATAGAAATAGAATTCACATATTTTTCCATATCCATGACACAACTTACCAGTGCTTAAATGGTAAAGTGACAATGAGTTACACTCCATCATAGGGTCATGCTATGTAGTCTTTTGGGTTATTTATTTATTTATTTGTTCCATCAAATTGCCTGAAATTCAGGGGAAAACCGAAAGGGCTTGTTGGTTAATGACCTAAAACCAAAATAGAGAAATTAATAATAATATTAATACATTCAATTTCATATAGCGCTTTTCTGGACACCCAAGGCGCTTTACAGACATGCTAAGATTGCACTTACAGTCAAATCATTTAATAGTAATATAGATGAAGTATAATTAAGTATAGTATAATTAATTATAATTTAAAATGTAAAGTGGTGGGATGGAGGGGGGGTATTTAGCAGGGTGAAGCCAGTGTGAAGAGGAGGGTATGAGAGCCAGTCTGAAGGATGGTAGGGGGGGTAATGCTTCATTGGGTCATTAAGGGAGAGCAGGTGTTTGAGGTTTGGAGAGAGAGGGGAGAGGGAGGGGTGAGGAGCAGTGAGGGTTCTTTTCTTAAATTAACTAACTGGAGCTTGCTTGAAATCGCTCAAATATTGCATATTCTACCTTTTGAGTCAAACTAAAATCATTTAGGATATCCAATAATTTAGATGTGGTATCAAATTGAAAGTAAATGGAACCCATTGAGCTTTTAATGGAGTGTAATAACCTTCAACGACAAGAGGGCCCCTTAATGAAGTGCATACCTCCGCCACACCCAAAACGTCCCCTGGATCTGGATTAGGATACAGATCTGCGCCCAAATCGAATCAAGCGTTGCTTGGCCCATAAGTAATCTCACCACCCAAGTGAGATGTCCAATTCCATCCAGAACCTGTTGAGTTATCTTGCTCACAGAAACAAAAGCAAACAACAACAGACAAACAGGGACGAAAACATAAGCTCCTCCCACTCATCATAACACTCACCTCTCCCCCCACTCCACCCCCCCCCCCCCAGGGACCCAGTCGGCAGACAGCGGGATCGAGGAGCAGGACGACCTGCCGGTCCCCCGGCAGATCGGGATCAGCAACGTGACCTGCGACTCCTTCCGGATCAGCTGGGACACGGACCCACGGGGCCGGGACCGGATCACCCACTACTTCATAGACCTCAACAAGAAGCAGAGCAAGAAGGAGAACAAGTTCAAACACAAGGTAGGCCTGTGAGAGGCCCCCGGGCATCCAGACACACATCTTTTACTTTACTTTAATTTACTTTATTATAAAAAAAAAAGTAAATAACGTTAATATTTTTATTAAAATATTGATATACTATAATTGATTTGAACATACATAAGTTTAGATAAGATTTAGATTAGATTCAAATGTGTAAAAAAAAAAGTACAGTACAGCGAAAACATGCACATACACACACAGCACATATGACAACTCATTTGCTTTGGTTGCATAAAACACAGCATTTCCCTTTGTTTGTTTACCTCACGTGACGTCACACAGCAGCTGGGTTTGACTACAGGACACGTGTGGCAGCTTAATTGCCACTGATTGGGTCGTACCATTTCATGTGGCTCATGGAGAAGGGGGGAAAGACTTGTTTGTCTTTCCTCCCCTTGTGTGTCATTTAGTTTAACTCATTTAGTATATTGTCTCATCTCTTGTCTCTGTTTCATTTCAGCTCCTTGTTTCTGCTGGTGTGCTTTATGTTCAGCCTCATGCAGCCATCGTGACTTCGATTGACCTTTGTATTTATTTCCTAGGAACCTGTTTTTTGTATGCTTGGGTAGAATTAAACCCCCTTTATTATGTGTATATGGATAAACCTGCCACAAACACGCTCTCTACTCACTCGTGCTGATGACACGTTCAGTAGGCCTACTGGTTAGCGCCGCTGTAGGTAACATTCGAGTTGTGTGAGGGAAGGGAGCAGAAATGAGCCGACGAGAGCGAGATTTTGAACAGAAAAATGTCCCCTTCCTCTCCACTCCCTCCCTTTGTTCGTTCCTTCACCACTGAGAAGTGTTGCATTTTAAGTACCTGGAATTGACAGGCGAGATGGATTCCCAGAACCAATCAGGGAAGAGATGCCCTGATTGGTTCAGAAATTAAATGGTCTCGAAAATGTAATTCGGAATAGATGGATATGCTCACGATAGCAGAGCTGTTAAATCGTACTGTAGCAGACAATGCTGCCACCAGCCATTCAAAGGAATCCGGTTTATTGCAAGAGTTTGAATAATGGTGAACAGAGCAGATGGAACATGCTAGAGCTCTTCTCCTCCAGTGTGTGTGGTGGAGGCTGTTTTTAGGGCCTTGATTAACAACGACCCACAGGTGTGCAGCCTCACCAGCCAATCAGTCTAACAGGCTAGGTAAGGCTGCTTCAACCAGCCACCAGCCACCAACCACACACACTCCACACTTACCAACAGCACCTTTAATACTCATACTTACTAATAATTACTAATTACAAACCAATACTACTACTACTACTACTACTACTTCTACAGGAATACAGAATGACTAGCACCTTCTATTAGTAAGCACTACTGATAATGTCTCCTACTAAAGCTGGGTAAACTAAAAGCCAAAATCAAGCCAAAGTAATCTCTCCTCCCCCTGTTATTTCAAAGCTATAATCGTTTTAATGCTTTAATGCTGATGTTTTTGTTCTACGGCGGAGATGATGACTCATGTATTTAATCATTGCAGTGCCTCATCCCCCCCCCCCCTCCCCCCCCCCCCTCCATGAAACACTGTGTCTGCCCCTGAAATCAATCAGCTGATTTAATCGCTGCTGTGGACCAAACAAAACAGGCCCAGCAGTAGCCCTGGCCGACTCCCTGTGTCTCATGTATGAGGGGTATGTGTTGTGGTGTGTGTGTGGGGGGGTTCTGGGTTTGATCCCCAATGTCTGCAGCCTAACCCGTAGGCATCCTGGAGGCCCGAATCCAACCTCTATCTGCTCAATGAGACGTATCTGAATTCACTGAATTCCCCCAAGTGTCTGTATCTCTGCACATTTTGAAGTGTGTGTGTGTGTGTGTGTATGGGGACAGTGCTACTTGTACCCTTAAGTGTCTCTATCTCTGCACATTTTGAATTCCAATGGAAACAAATGTCATTTGGGACTCAAAACGTACCATTTAAAGTGTGTGTGTGTGTGTGTGTGTGTGTGCGTGCTCTGTGTGTGTCTGCGTGTGTGTGCACTGTGTCTATGTGTGTGTGTGTGTGTGTGCTTCCGTCTCTCCAGGACGTCCCCACCAAGCTGGTGGCCAAGGCCGTCCCCCTGCCCATGACGGTGCGAGGCCATTGGTTCCTGAGCCCACGGACCGACTACACGGTGGCAGTGCAGACGGCCGCCAAGCTGCCAGACGGGGAGTACGCCGTGTCCCAGTGGAGCGAGGTCGTTGAGTTCGTCACGGCAGGTACACCCATCAGCCCCGAGGGCTTGTTGTTGTGTTTTTAAAACCTTCATTCATTCATTCATTCATTCACTGAGGTTTGTCTGGTCGGAGGCTGAGCGCCTCTTTTAAGCAATGGCGTCCTGGTTTGTCGGCATAATACACGTACGCGGACATATTGATGTTGAGTCATGTGATGCATATATAAACACACACATAATCATCATTTTAAAAGTCATTTTGGTGATGTTTTTTTTTTTTCTCTCGCTGTTGTCTTTCTCTGTCTCTCTCTGTCTCTCTCTGTCTCTCTCTGTCTCTCTCTGTCTGTCTCTCTCTCTCTCTCTCTCTCTCTCTCTCTCTCTCTCTCTCTGTCTCTGTCTCTGTCTCTGTCTCTGTCTCTCTCTCTCTCTCTCCCTCTCTCCCTCCTACCAGACTACTCCACAGTGCATATGAACCAGCTGCTGGAGAAGGCCGAGGTCATTGCTGGTAGGATGCTCCCATTCACCGTGCTCTACAGGAATCAGGAGGAGGAATACTTCAACCAAGCTAGGTAATAGATAGAGGCATGTGTATGGAATAAAATGTAGTATTGTGCGTGCGTGCGCGTGTGTGTGTGTGTGTGTGTGTGTGTGTGTGTGTGTGTGTGTGTGTGTGTGTGTGTGTGTGTGTGTGTGTGTGGTGTGTGTGTGTGTGTGTGTGTGTGTGTGTGTGTGTGTGTGTGTAAAATCGCAAATGGTTTGCAACCGCTCTCAGAAAAACTTTAGTTTTATTTTCGTCCAAAGTATTAGCTTAAAAAAGATTGCCTCATTTGTTGTGATTGGTTAAGTGGTCTATATTCATTCGTCATTGGTTTATTGGTTCAATTTAATCTCTTGGGGTTTTTTGATTGGACGATAGGCTTCCTATTTTGATCCATAAGGGCATAAGGGAGAGATGCTGAACTCATTTGGCTCCACAGTGCTGTGCAAACAGTCAGTGTAATCGTGAAGACGGTCTGTCCATTATTTATACTGGATGGATTTAATGGCTAGAATCACATTAGCCGTCAGCCGTAAGGAATGCTTCAAAGTGCTGTCCAGTTTCCACCATGACAGTTGTAGCAGACACGATGCCACCAGCCATTAACATGGCTTCTCGAGGGCTCCTCCCGAGACAAAGACACGGGTTGATGAGGAATCCGGTTTATTGCAAGAGTTTGAATACTAGTGAACAGAGCAGATGGCTCATGCTAGAGTTCTCTCCTCCAGTGTGTGATGGTGGCTGCTTTAACCTGTGAGCCTTGGTTAACAACGACCCACAGCTAGCCAATTAGTCCAACTCAGGCTAGGTGAGGCTAACAGGTGTGGTAACAGGTGTGGCCAATAACCACACACACTCCAGTATTATAACAGTATTGCAAGATACATCATTTGATAGTCGTAAAAGGTGACAATTAAATCTGTTGTGTCAGTTTAATTTATTTCAATTATTCGTTCTGTAGTCTATTCATGTTTCTATTTCTATTGAGTACTGAACATTTACTCTTTCATTTAGAAAGTCTGAACCATCAGCATAATTAAACTACCAAAACTGTTATTTTGGAAATCCATCTGTCTGTCTATCTGTCTGTCTGCCTGTCTGTCTGTCTGACTGTTTGCCTGTCTTATCTCTCTATATGCCTGCTTCTTTCCCTCTCTTCGTCCTTTCCTGTCAGTCAGTCAGTCCATCAGTCAGTCTGTCTTCCTGCTTCCCACCTGTCTGCATTTCTTTACATCCATGTCTTTAAGGCCACAGTTCAGGCCTGTGTTTGATTCCTGCCTGTCTGCTTCGCCGGCACGTCTGTCCGTGTACCCGTCTGTCCGCATGTCTGTCTCAATCGTGCCTGTGTGTAATGTGTGTCTGCCTGTATATCTGCATGCCTGTCTGATGCAATCACGCATGCCTGTCTATCTGCCTGTCTGTCTGCCTGCAGGTCTGCAACCGTGCCTGTGTCCCCTCCTCCCCCATGCCTGTGTGTGTATGTCTGCATGCATGTGTGCAGTAACCCGGGGGGTGTGTATTGTGACCAGCCCCTCTTATCGTTCCAGGGACGCCAAGTGTCAGCGCATGCTGCCGGCCGTCAAGGACGACAGCGGCAGCCATGGCTCGCCCATCAGCGGCAAGCTGGAGGGCATCTTCTTCAGCTGCAACACAGAGTTCAACACGGGCAAGCCTCCCCAGGACTCCCCCTACGGGCCCTATCGCTTCCAGGTAGCCGGACCTTGACACACGCACGCACACGCACGCACGCACACACGCACGCACGCACGCACGCACGTACGCACACAGACCTTCCATGAGTATTTAAGGTAGTGTACGATCTCTGTGTGTTGTGGGATACCACTGAAAGACTCCGAAATGTCACCGATATCGTTTTGTTTCTCTATTCTACTTGATTCAAGATTCAAGATGTTTTTATTTGCTATTATTTTATGTGAAGCAAGTACAATGGAATGTACTTAGTCCCCATTCACTCCCGCATTCTGAATTACAACAACAATATTATACTATGCTGTACTAAACTATGTAATACTACGATAGTGTTATTCATTTTGCTATTTTGTTAGCACAATCCCCTAGGATTGTGCTCTTTCTTGTCGAAAATGACGGTTTGCGAGACTGCCAATGCGCACGATAGCTTGTTGCAGGAAACGGCAACATTTTAACGTCTGTTTTTTACGTTATTAACCGCGGAACGTCTGACCACAGGTGGAGGCGGAGGCGCTCTTCAACCAGAACACCAACCTCTACTTCGCCGACTTCTACTGCATGTACACGCCGTACCACTACGTCATCCTGGTCCTGGCCCCGCAGGGCTCCAAGGGCGACCTGTTCTGTAAAGGACGGCTGCCGGCGCTGGACCGGTCCGACAACCGCTTCCTGACCTGCGTGGAAGGGGAAGGCGGCGCCCTGAGCTTCCACCACGCCCAGGATGTCACGCTGGAGGTGGTGTACACAGAGCCCGTGGACCTGTCGCTGGGAACGGTGGCGGCCATCAGTGGCCACCAACTGCGGAGCTCGTCCACCGTCAACGCCAAGAAAGATCCCAGCTGCAAGACCTGCAACATTAGCGTCGGACGCTAAATTCCGTCACGCTAACACCTCCGGACACTCCGCGGAGCTGACGCCGGTTTCGCTAGCAAGCAAAACTGAACGCTCCCCAATGCTAACGTGTTCGCCTGGCCAGTTTTGCTAACTTAATTGGCTTACTATGAACTTTGTTTTCAGTGAAGTGGGCCTATACCAGATATTCAACGACTGTATGTAAAACTGAGATCAAAATACATGTCCTTGCACTTTCATTTTGCGTATTTAAACGATTTTGATGCCAAATGTAGCATACCGTAGTGACTTTCTGGATCAGCAGCGGCACTGTGACTGAACTATGACTGCTCCCTGCTAGCGATGGAAACAATACGATTCTTAGGAATATTAGTCAGTATACTGACTAATATTATGGACTTATAAGTCCTCTTCAGACTGCGGCAGTGTTGCGCATAAGTGTTAACAAAATTGTCGGCACTGTGTAGAAATAGCTTTCCTTCAGCCAGACAGTCTTGTGTGTGTGTGTATACCAGAAGTCCTATTTCTCCTGCTATATACCTAGTCCCCTTGACAACGTACAGCATTAAAAACACATGCTTGACCTTCTAAAACCCTCACTTCTCACTCGCCTCAGTGATTCAAATGAATTACAATTCAAACATAATGGCCATGGGTCCTGCTGGCAGGAGGTTTTGAAATGGGCATTGTTGGATAAATGGGGTCTATAACCTCTCTAAATATAAAGTGTCTCATCACTGCCATGGTAACACAAAGAAGGCATTAAGAGCAACCTGAGAACCGTGTGAGTTTTCTGAGGAGAAAAACCGACTCAGATGTTAATGAGACTATGTCAGTTGTCAATGTCAGTTGAAAAATAGGGCTGTTGCATTACCGCAGTACGCTTGTAATTTTAGTTTTTAGTTGTCGTTTGTCTGCAGTGTTATTTATCCTGACACAGATCAAATATGGTGTGATAATCTAAACACAATAAAACATGGAGAAGAAAAAAAAGAAATATGTTTTAGATTGCAAAAAAATATTTTATTTCAACTCGTCTGTATAGAAAAAAAGTGGTTGCACGATGGACTGGAAGTCCTTTTTTCCCCGTTCGTTTACAAGAGAGAACGAAAACCCGAAAAATAAACATTACACACACAAACACCGACACACAACGAGACATGCACGCAAAGTAAACCACAACGTAGACCACAAACAAAACTACCAAACTACGACACAATCTTGCTGGAATTTTCAAAAGTCCATTAGTAGTTTGTTTACACAATCCCACATATGTTAAATTACACACAGTGCAATTGTACTTAAGTAGAGATATACTGCATGTACACTGAAATAAAGAGTCAGTATTGGACAGTCGTTAATGTAAGGACGTGTTTTCTACATTAAACCCCATCATTACTCTTAATAAATATTTTTTCTCTGCGTAATGAACTCACATTTGACATTTTCGACCGTTTCGCATTTCCGTAGATATATTTCCGTATTCTGTATAAATTCGTAGTCATTGTTTTCACACCCTTATCTACACTTATTCTACACTTGTCTGGTGTTGCTGAGCTCAGACATGTTGCAGTGTGTGTGTGATTCTATAATATAATAATAATAATAATAATAATAATAATAATAATAATTCACACTGATGACGAGTCACTGAATTCACCTCAAAAAACACATCGTGCAGGAGAGAAAACATCGGATGGATTTGCATGGATAAAAAAAGTCATTCACATTCATGTTTGGGTTTATACATAAAAACCAAATTCAAAATCCATACAATGAGTTCTGCAACCATGTGTGCGTGACACACACCAATGTGTAACTTAGGTCCTGGAGTTAAACGGTTTTGGTTTAACACGGTAGTTTCACAAACGTCCTCATTGTCCACATGTTCACTGTTTACAGTTTGTAGTTATGAGTGATATTTGAGAGTAGACTTGTATTAGCTGCTGTTTGTACGGTGTGCATACATTGTGTTCGAATGTAAACAGATCACGTATGTATATAGAGGGGCGTATGCGTGAATAAACATATTGCATATGAATCCAAAGGAAAAAATATGGATTAAAATGCATAATACATTTAGGCTTTGGCAAAATATAATATCCTTTTTTTTTTTAAGTGCCACTTATGCCATATATACAAGGAAGTCATTCTCTCTCTTTTTCTTGTCTGGAAATATTCCAAAGAGCAGTTTCCACAATAAAGTGAATCATACAAAGCGTATATATGTCAGTTATCAACATGTCATTGCACCTTGCCCCACATCTTTGAAAGCCGTCTTCAAAACACGTTTGAATTCCTTCAATTGACATTTTAAGACCATTTTAACGACACAGAAACACTCTCAGAGGCTTTGTAAAGCGGAGATTAGGATCGACTGTTCTCCCCTCGGTCATTTTTTTTAAGCACACACTTTTCTCCAAAGTGATTTTACGGTGGATTCAGACACATTGGATCAATTCTAGGTTAGGCACACTTCGACTGAACGCCTTAGAAATCAACCAATGGGTTAAAGTGGTTCGTTATATCTATTTTAGATGACCCTGTTGATCACAAAGGGATGATCAATGACAACACAATATGATTATCTATTTTGTATCAACTGACCCAACTGAAATCCAGAGGTTTAACCTCTGGACGTCTATTCCATGCCCCCCCCTGTTCGAAACCACCCGGTAACACTTTACAATAAGGGTACATGAATTAACCATGAAGTAACATTAGTTAATGCAGTAATAAGCATTATTATATAGTGTTAGCATAGGGGTTTGGGTGAGGGTTAGTGGGTAGGTGTTAGTGGGTTAGGTGTTAGTAGGTTAGTGTCGGTGGGTAAGTGTTAGTGGCGTAGGGTTAGTGGGTTAGGGTTTAACGCCAAGCCACATTGTCGATACTTTTCATTCGTTTAGTTCAACAAAATACGTCTATGAGGGGGGTCAGCCCTCTGCTGTCGTTCTTCTTGTGCCCCGCCAGCGGCGTATATTAAAGTGCATCCCAGTGTTCGTTTGGCAACGCACACTCGCCTATTTGGGGAATTAAATGGGTCTGGGTTTTTTTTTTTTCGGGCTCATAAATCTTTTGTCTTTTTTTTTCATGACAGACAAGGTTTGATTTGCTCTAATGAATGAGGCGCTATGGAATCCTCACTTGTACCATGTACTATATATATATATATATATATATATATATATATATACATGTGTAATTGTAGAAAATAACAAATATATACGAATCAAATGTTGAGGTTGAGCATGTGCAAACATAGACATTTAAGGTCATCACCAATAGAAAATAAGTCTAATCCAAGGTTTTGGTCTCTGAGTAGAATAGAATCTGTGGACAAGTCAAAGGCGGGTTTAGGTCGATCGGTTGATGGGTCTCAATGTTGCAAGTCCGCCGGGAAAAAAAAGAGTCTATTTTTCTCTTCTCTAATCGCTGTGATAATCGCTGTGGACTTGTGTTTCTCAGCGTGATCACTTTGACGGCATAACAATGACATACTTTACACGTGTGCGCCATTTAGCGTAGACTTTTAGTACAAAAGAAGAGAAAGACAAGACAGGAAGTAGTTGTTGGTAGGTTGGTTAGTTCACTTCCTGTTTGCTGATGAGGATCTCGAGGAGGCGGAGCTTGGCCTTGAGCTGTTTGTACTCCTGGTATTCCTCGGACATGGGCGAGCGGTCCTCTTTCTGGCATGTTCTGTGAGGGGAAAGACACGCAAACAGTAAAAAAAATGATGATTGGTTCTAATCACTGCATTATATGATCTCAGTGTGGGGGCCAACAACACCTCCTCATGAGCCCGAGACACATGGCCGAGTCGGAACAGACGCAAAATGATGTTTTTTCCAAAACAGACTTGAGTCGTATACAAAGCACTACAAATACGAACCAAAGTTTGTGAGCTCTGTTAGCGTCAGGCTTTACGCCTACAACCACAGTAATGGAAAGATAGTTTTAGGCGAGCACTAGGCGGGTCCAGCGGGATCTCCTCGGCTCACCTTCCGGTCTGTCGGTAGAACTCGTCCTCATACTCCCTCAGGCCTTTACGGATCCTCTTCTTCTCCACACGTGTCTCCCGCAAACTCAACACCAACTCCGACCTGCGTAGTCAAACATAGTTTTTAGGAAAATCCCAAATTCCACTAATTATATGTAGCTACAGTCCACAATTCTACAATTCCATTAAGGAGTAACTCAATGTAGATACCGTCAGTGTATTGACAATAAATAATATAAATGAATTATTTTGCACGGATATCTTGATTAAAACATGCTATGTTATTACATGTATTCAGCAAGTCTGTGTTATGTACGTTACATAGGGGAGATAATTACAGCTGAGATTTGGGGGAAGCCAATGGAATTCATCGCATTTGGCTTTCGACCAATCAGGTGTCTTAACGGTGACAAGGATGATGATGATGATGATGATGATGATGATGACGACGCTTACCTGGATGCTTCGTGGAGATTGATCACGGTGATGGGAGACTTCTCCCGCACGACCTTCACCTCCACTATGGGAGACACGAAGGCGGGGTCACTGTCCCGGTCGCTGTCCTCCTCATTGGTCGCCTGCCGCACTACACTGTGTGGGGGCGGAGTCGGTCCTTGGTGGCTCATGTAATCTTCATCCGAGCCCTCCTCTTCCTCCTGAACGCGACGGAACAAGAATTTATTAGTTTGCAGTTTTATATATATATATATATGTGTGTATGTGTGTGTGTGTGTGTGTGTGACTTTTAAATATATATATAAAATATAATAAATATATATATATTTAAAAGTCACATAGCTAGTATATGGGTGTACATTTTAAAAGGTATATGGTGAGATTTGTGGCGGATGACGGTGTCTTACTATGGTAGTGATAGTGGGCGTGGCACACAGGAGACGCTTGACCATCTGGTATCTGTCATAGAGAGGCTTCACCAGGTTCCTCTCCTGCTTGGTGCCCTGGAGAGAGAGAGAGAGAGAGAGAGAGAGAGAGAGAGAGAGAGAGAGAGAGAGAGAGAGAGAGAGAGAGAGAGAGAGAGAGAGAGAGAGAGAGAGAGAGAGAGAGAGAGAGAGAGAGAGAGCAGAAAGCGAAGCGGGAGGACAAAATAAAAAAATAAAGATAGGCAAAGATCACAGAGAGAAAGGACGAGTAGGACATAAAAAATGTATAATATCAAAATTAAAAAACGTGTTTTATTTTTTTATTTTGGCAGGTACTCTTTGAATGGTACGCTGTTCTCAGCCTCCGTTATACGGTATGTGGCTTTTGGGTCCATGTGTGTGTCCGACTCTAACATGACTGTCAGTGTTCCCGTGACCCTAGGCACGACAGTACGACTCGCTTACCGGTCGTCCGTGGACGCTCTCGAAGTACAGGAGACACTTTTGCAACGTGATCTTCTCCAGCACCAACTGGCCCTGAGTCATCTCCTGGAGACACACACACACACACACACACCGGCAAACACAGGGTTAACATGGACTCATCTCCTGGAGAGGAGACCCAGCAGCACACAAAGGGGTAACATGGAGTTAGTACACTGATAGCAGGCGCACACATGCACACGCATGCACGCACACACACACACACACACACACACACAGATAAACACACAGAGCACAGAACATACACATACACAAATGTGTGCGCACATGAATAGAGAGACTTACAGAAGACACACAGCACCAACATGTGCGTATGCAAGCATGTATGTGAATACACACGCACGCTCACGCTGTGTCACACACACACACACACTCACGCTGCGTCACACACACACACACACACACACACACACACACACACACCAACAGCACACACGCATCACACGTGTTTGGTTCTGTTACCTTCATGTCGTCAGGCAGGCCTAACGTCTGTCTCTTTTCTCTTAGCCTTCCAAACAGTGACTCCACCGTTTCCTCTAAGGTGGGGTTGTGGTGTTGCTCTAGCTCCCCCTGCTGGCTAGAACCGTACCTGCAACACAACAGGACGGATAATTGATTTATTTGATTTATTAAAATTAAATAAAAGTACATGGACTTGAACTACATGAACTACTTATTAAAATATGATAAATAATGAGTTGAATATCAGTTGAATACTTGAATCCTTCTCGACACCTGTGTGGTGTTGATAAGATTATATTGCAGTGTTTTCTATCATGTGGAGTATATAACTATGGCATAGCGGGTACCTGCAGCTCTGATGCCCATCTGATCCCTCGAGATCGTTCCCATCAAACACAGAATGTCTCAGCTTCATCTCTGGAGCACGACAATGTTACATCACAAGATGACAGATGGGAGATAACGTTATGTCACTCAGTAATACATTCATTATTAAGATTCATTAGCATTCATGTCATCATTTTCTGTCCGAAAGATATCTAAAATATCATATGATATCATATATAATATCATACATATATATATCATAATAATCAATCATTTCATTACAATAAAACTGAAGATGAATAATTGATAGTCATTATTTCATTATTACATTTTTGGTAAAAATGGATTCATATAATACATATATATTATATATATATATATATAGTAATAAAACCTTATGTTTACCTTTGAGTTGTTTGCGAGCCTTGGCCAGCTCTAACATGACTTTCACCATCTCTGGGTTGGCGTTCTTGTCGTTGTACGACGGCTAAACACACAAAGGAAAGAGGAAAAGGACACACAAATGACTCAACTATTCAGACTATTCAGCTACTATTTATATTTCGAGTCAAATAGGCTATGCTCTATTGACTGTGTCAATAGAAACGTAGAAATGTGCTTCTTACTGTAGACAAGGTGAGAACACACATATTTTTATATGTGTATTGTTATAATTACCCCTTACCATCTGCGTCATAAAATATTAGTTGCACAGTATACATATATATTATTAATATTACTGCGTACCGGTAGTCTCATTCTAATCGCAAAGCCTCCTTGCAGTACCAATAAATCGCCAGCAGAGAGTGCTAAAAGAACGGTCAAAAGACATGTATGGAGACGAGGGACATAAACACAACAACACATTGCTCCGGGGGATTCCCTCAGCCACGAACCCAATGCACTCCACGGTTGTGAGATCAAAGCACCGCACACCTTGTAGTTCATCTCCTGTTCGAAGCGCTCCTCGAACCGGCGCACTTTCTTCTTCAGGGTGCCGATGTGTCGGGTCAGGAGGGGAACGGAGGAGGGAGACTCCTCGGCCGGGCCCTCTGTCCGCTCGCGAACTCTGGCCCTGCGGAGAGGTCGGGGGGTCAGGGACATTCATTGTTCTGCCTCTCTTTGCGCTTCAATCAATAAATCAATAAATCAATATCAACAACGCACGAATAAGATCGGTCAAATATAAGATTAAACTAATATGAATTGGGTTAGGGTTAGTGTAGAGTACATATCAGTGTGAGTACAGCCGATTACAAGAGACTCTCGGTCTATGCCTGGATGCAGTGGAAGAGATGAAAGCTATTCATGCTCTATTATCATTAAGTCAGTGAGCCTTAATTAGGGTCACTGCAATTCACGCACCGATGACCACAGGGCTCTAGGACATGTGGCCAAAATTAGCTAGAGACAGACACACACACACACACACACACACACACAGGCACACACACACATAAAGGCACACACACACACACACACAGAGGCACACACATATACATAGACACACACACACACAGGCACACACAAACACACACAAAGGCACACACACACACACACACAGGCACACACACACACACACACACACACACAGAGGCACATACACACACAAACACACACAGGCACACACACACACAGGCACACACACACACACAGGCACACACACACACACACACAAAGGCACACACACACACAGGCACACACACACACACACACAGGCACACACACACACAGGCACACACACACAGAGGCACATACACACACACACACACACACACACACACACACACACACACACACACACACACACACACACACACACACACACACACACAAACACACACACACAGAGGCACACAGACAGAGAAAAAGGCAGACAGATGCACAGAGATACAGAGACACAGCCACAGACAGACGGAAATTCCCACAAACGAAAGAAACCAAAGACAAAAATGCAAAACATCAAGTGATGGGGCGATGGAATGTCTGAGAGAGAGAGAGAGAGAGAGAGAGAGAGAGAGAGACAGACAGACAGACAGACAGACAGACAGACAGACAGACAGACACGCAGACTCACAGCATGTACTGCTGGGTGCAGGGTGGCGAGGGCGCAGCCTCGGGGTCAGAGTTGAACCTCAGGCTCTGTCCGGAGCAGCGCGGCGAGGGCAGCGGGCTGTGGCCCCCGCCGATCAGGTGGAGGAGGGCCCCTGCCCCGTTGTCCGCCTCGCCCCCCTGGCCTCCTCCTCCTCCTCCCGTTCCTCCTCCTCCCATTCCTCCTCCTCCTACCCCCCCTGCTTCCCTCCCGTCCTCCCCTCCGTAGACCATCACCACCGCACCCCCCCCTCCGAAGTCGCCCCCGTGCTGGGGGGAGTAGGGCGAGAGGCCGGGGCTGGGCAGAGGCCCTCCGCCGTCCGCCAGCGCCAGAGGGTGCAGGGGGTGGAGGGGGTGGAGGGGCTGGACGGAGGGGTGTTGTTGGTGTTGGTGGTGCTGGTGGTGATGGTGGTGATTGTGGTGGTGCTGGTGGTGGTGCTGGTGGGGGTGGTGAGGGTGGTAGGGGTGGTGGTGGGGGTGGTGGTGGGGTTGGGGGTGGTGGTTGAGGTCCGGCTGGTGCTGGTGCTGGAGGGCCTGCAGCGTGGCGAGGGGCTGGTGCTTGGGGGACTGTGGTGGTCTGGTGGTGTACACCGTCAGTAACTCTGAGAGAGGGGGAAGACACAGAGAGAGAGAGAGAGAGAGAGAGAGAGAGGTTTACTTTAAGGGTTACTATTCATTACGCTGTTTGGCCATCCAGCAGACTTCAGCTTCTAACCACACAAGGGACAGTTCAGGTAAGGGTAAGTTCAGGTAGGCGTCAAACAGGTTCATCGAGGCATCTCTCGTGTAAGGACCTGGCTTAGGACACAGGGGATCGCTTATATATATATAGTATACAGGTTTTATATGACACACACATATACGTATATATATATTTGTCATATTATATTTGTCGATTGTCATTGAGTGCCAGGAGGATTTCTAGACAATGCCAGTATACTGGTACAATGACAAGGCAAATAAAGGCATTCTGATTCAGATTCTGAAAATATTTATAAATAGAAAGAAAAGACAAAAGACTACTGATATGTTTGGTACATTGTGCTGAGCAAGATGAAGTTTATATATATATATATATAAGTATAACCCTAACCCTAACCCTGTGTATATATATATATATATACTTTAAATACAGTAAAAGTAAGAGGAAGGAGGGAGATAGAGGTATAAAAGGAGAGACTGAACAGTTTGACACATTGGAAAGCCAAACAACAAACAGAGAAAGGCACCTCAGACGAGACCCGGGGCACAGAGAACAGACCGACAGTCAGTCAGTCAGCAGTCAACAGCCAGACCTCACGTGCCTATACCCAGCCTGAGAGCCAGTGGAGAATGTGTGTGTGTGTGTGTGTGTGTGTGTGTGTGTGTGTGTGTGTGTGTGTGTGTGTGTGTGTGTGTGTGTGTGTGTGTGTGTGTGTGTGTGTGTGTGTGTGTGTGTGTGTGTGTGTGTGTGTTCTATAAATAGCTCAAGTAGGCGTGGGCTGCAGCCGGCGGCGTGCTCGAGCAGGTGGTGTGTCACGCACCACGCTTTCCTGCAAAGCTGAAATAATGATATGCATTCATTGTAGGAATATTCCGTATGCATTTGCAATGCATCCGGTTTTGCACCGGCATCGCTTCAACACAAACCCCATTTTGCACTTTTAGTCAGTCGCAGAAAGCAGCGCAGTTAGTAGACGCTTTTTTAAGGTGTGTGTGTGTGGGGGGGGGTAAAATGCTTACGTCTATGTTCTGAAAGGCTGACGAATCAAACCTTCCGTTTGTTATACATCAACAACACACACACTCGTTAATACATCGCGGTATTGATAAGGACAACGACAGACGCGCTTGCGTGCAGAGAGACGCCTCCAATACATCGCGTACCTTTTAGTAAGCACCAACCAAGATGTGATCTCGCGGTATTCTGCGTGATTTCGCGTCTTTATACGCCTTTCATCGCTGCTGGGCGTCGCTCCATGACGCAGCTCGGAGCGACGTCTTTTTAGAAAGATGACGCGCTGCTGTCGGCGAGAGAGACGCGTAGAGAGAGAGAGGACCCGTAGAGAGAGAGAGGACGCGCTGGACGCCGGCTCGTCAGGACGCAGCAGGAGGTTGACATTAAAATGAATACGGCAACGACGAACAGACGAACAGAACCAGATGCACAGGTGGAGAGAGAGGGTGGGGAGAGAGAGGGTGGGAAGAGAGAGCGAGAGAGAGAGAGAGAGAGAGAGAGAGAGAGAGAGAGAGAGAGAGAGAGAGGGTGGGTTGGGAGAGAGAGAGAGAGAGAGAGAGGGGGTTGGGAGAGAGAGAGAGAGAGAGAGAGGGGGTAGGGAGAGAGAGAGGTAGAGAGGTAGAGAGAGAGAGAGAGAGAGAGAGAGAGAGAGAGAGAGAGAGAGAGAGAGAGAGAGAGAGAGAGCGAGAGAGGGTGGGTTGGGAGAGAGAGAGAGGGGGTAGGGAGAGAGAGAGAGAGAGAGAGAGAGAGAGAGAGAGAGAGAGAGAGAGAGAGAGAGAGAGAGAGAGAGACCAAAAACCGAAACAGGGAATAGGAAACAAGAGGTGGTTCATGCACCCATCGAAGGAAGTTAGTCCCCTGAAGGATTGGAGGAGACAGGCAACCGATAAAGAAGAGGCGGGCTAACCTTTTAGCAGAAGTGTACTAAACAAACGGCCGCCATACAATTAGCAGATACGACTAGAACATGGTGACCGCCGCTTAGGGGATTTGACCTGCCGAAGGTTCTGGGCTCCAAGCCCGGATGTCTGCAGGCTTTGGTGTGTGTGTGTGTGTGTGTGTGTGTGTGTGTGTGTGTGTGTGTGTGTGTGTGTGTTTAGTGTGTGCATATGCCTGCTTGTGTGTAATGTGTGTGTGTGTTTAGTGTGTGCATGCATGCTATTGTGTGTGTGTGTTTATGGTGGGTATGTTTAGTGTGTGCATGCATGCTTGTGTGTGTTTAGTGTCTGTGTGCCCAAGTGTCTGTGTGTGTGTGGGATATGTGTGTGTGTGTGTGTGTGTGTGTGTGCATGCATGCTTGTGTGTGTGTGTGTGTGTGTGTGTTAAGTGTGTGCATACCTGCTTGTGTGTAATGTGTGTGTGTGTTAAGTGTGTGCATACCTGCTTGTGTGTGTGTGTGTGTGTGTGTGTGTGTGTGTGTGTGATTGTAGTTGTGTGTATGTTTAGTCTGTGCATGCATGCTTGTGTGTAATGTGTGTGTTTAGTGTCTGTGTGCCCAAGTGTGTGTGTGTGTGTGTGTGTGTGTGTGTTTAGTGTCTGTCATATACCCAGTAAATCCAATACACAAGTCAAGTTGGATTTAGTGGAATCAAATAATTAATCGAATCAACGAAAAAAACCAAACTAAATAAGCGAATGTCGAAGGTCAAAGTTCAATCAGATCAAACCATCACTCCATCGCTGCAACTGTTCATAAAACGCCAACAACCACCGCTGTGCTAATGGCGTCCATATGGTGAACTTCAACATAATCCACATACATGTGGATCGATAGAAGGCAATTAAAACCAGTGGCAAAAGCCAGATGGAGGAGGTGGTGGTGTGGGTGGTGCTGATTGTGGTGGTGGTGGCGTGGGTGGTGGGTGGGGGTAGCAGCCCATGGTGGGGAGAGAGAGAGAGAGAGAGAGA
>CM051014.1:6643021-6655521 GCA_027704905.1 Muraenolepis orangiensis | reverse complement strand
AAACCGCGGGGTTTACCGCTAAACCCACAGCCACTCGGTGCTCTTTACGATACGCGGTTTGCATGCCAAGAAAAGACGTCAAAATCAGTGAATGTGGAAATAAGATAATACTAACGAACTAGCGTCTCATCATCGTCTAGGCGTCAAGTCGCTCCCACTTGACATCAACGACGACGACGACAACAACAACCCTGGTTTCCTTGGCAACGGTGCGGAAGCTCGACACCTTTATAGATAACGCTAATATAACAACAACAGAAACAACCCCTCCCTCCCCCCCCACAAAAATAATAATAAATATAATCGCATTCCTTCGGACACACAAATCGCGAAATCGACATTTTATTTAAAAAAAAAAAAGGGGACTAAACGTTCCCATTGCGGTTGGATCGTACAAACAACAACAAACCGTCGCGATGTCTTCCTCCGTCACCGAGCCCACCGAGGACGCCGCCGGCAACAAGTGGCTGGACGCTCACTACGACCCGGTGGCCAACCTCCACACCTTCTCCGCCTGCATGGACCTGGCCGACCTGCACGGCGACGGCGATGTCAAGCTGGTGATCGGCGACATGGGCCCCCCGGTGGGGGGGTCCTCCTCATCCTCCTCCACCTCCACCTCCTCCTGCAGCAGCAGCATGAAGCTGAAGGTGTACCGGGGCACGGCTCTGATGAGCGAGAACACGCTGCTGGACCTGCCCACCGGCCTGGTGTCCTTCCTCATGGACCTCCACGAGCCGCGCCTCCCCGCCGTGGCCGTGGCGTCCGGGCCCTTCGTCTACGTGTACAAGAACCTCAGGCCCTACTTCAAGTTCACCCTGCCCGGCCTGGAGGTCAACGCGCTGGAGCAGGTGGGGGGGGGCGGGGGGTTACACCTGTGTACACACACCTGTGCGTGTGCGAATGCCAACGACCTATATACCTTCCTCCTTCGTCGTCTAATCTCACCTGTGACCTCTGACCTTCCCCCCCCCCACCCCCGCCCCCTGCAGGACGTGTGGCAGCAGGCGAGGGAGGGCCAGATCGACCCGCTGGCGCTGAAGGAGCTGCTGGAGGGCGTCCGGGACTCGGCCGAGGTCCCGCTGTCGGTGCGCTCCCTGCGGTACCTGGCTCTGGATCCCCAGGACATGGAGGAGTTTGTGAACATGCACAAGCAGCAGCCCGTACGGAGACAGGTAGCCGCAGAGCCAGGTCTATCCAGCTCTCTCTATTGACACAGGGTTGTGTCTGTGTGTCACCTGTGTGTTTGGCTCCCGAGGGCCCAGGGGTTCCGGGAGTTTGAAGCCAGTATCCAAAGTCTATCTGTAGGCATCCCCAAGCCCTACCTGCCTCAGAAACTAGAAAACTCACTGGCAATCACTTTGGATACAAGCGTCTGTGTTAAGGGACTTGGAGTCAATGATCTCTTTAAATTTGTAGCCTAAATACTACAACCGGGTGGATTGTTTTGTGTATTGTTGGCTCGGTTGGTTGTTTTAATTGCAGGAACTGGAACCGGAAGTTCTGAAGTACATTGCAAGTGACCTCTTGTGTCTGTGCGTGCGTGCGCGTGTGTTGTGTGTGTGTGTGCACGTGTGTTGTGTGTGTGTGCGTTGTTGCATTCAGACCGTGATCACGTGCATCGGGACGTTGAAGAAGAGCATGGCAGACGAGGATGGGGTCAGCTGTCTGGTGATCGGCACGGAGAGCTGTGAACTCTACATCCTGGACCCCGAGGCCTTCACCATCCTCTCCAAGGTAGGAGTCCGAGGTCTGAGGCCCTGGTCTCTGGGGGTCTGAGGTCTGGGGGTCCAAGGTCTGGGGCTCTGAGGTCTGGGCCATCCGGCTGGAGCTAGTCCACTATTCAATGTTCAAAAGTGCCTTCTCACCAACTTCTGGTAGACAGGTGCTTTATTGTTATTTAGGCTTTCACTCTCTTGCACAAGCCACTCCCACTTGCTGCGATCAGAGCAGCGAGGAGGTTTGATTAATGTGACCTGCTTACCCAAAATGGCCAATAGCGGGTCATTCAACACCACAGATGGCAATGAGGAGTGCATTTAAGTGTAGATTCGGACCAGGATTAATGCACAGCACTACTATGTTGTAACCCCATGACACAGCCTTTCAGTTGTTCTAGGGCTTGGTTTTCCTTTAAGGGAGTGGAGATGGTCAGGGCAGAAGCAGGATCGTCCACGAGGGTGTCTGGAGGTTTGACTCTTATACAGAACTTCCCACAGACAGCAGACAGCAGAGGACCATCTTCCGCCACAGGCTAAAAACCAACCTCTTCAGGAAGCACTACCCTGACCCTTCCTCTTAGCACTTGTGTCGTGTTAGCTCTATTGTTTGTGTATGTGTCAATGTGTGTCTATTGGCTTCACTTTTTGTCATTGTGGCCCCTGTTTGATGTTATTATTGTGTGAAATCTAGGGAGACGACTTATTGTACTTATACCTGAGCCCTGGTTCTGCTCTTGGAGGCTTGTTAGGAAGGAAATGCACTTAGGACTTCTGGTGACTAGTAGTTATCTTGCCTACCTGTTGAATGACCTTATTGTAAGTTGCTTGTGAACAAAAGCGTCATGTGATGTGATGTGGTTTGTTGTCCCCCCCCCCCCCCCAGCTGTCCCTGCCCAGCGCCCCCACCATGATGGACGTGACGGGGCAGTTTGACGTGGAGTTCCGCATCACGGTGGCGTGCCGCAACGGAAACATCTACGTCCTGCGCCGGTATGCCACACACGCCGCTTCACCTTCCACCTCACCCACCTTTTTACCGCAGGTGGAGGTGTATCTATCCACAGGGGGTTACATCCTTGTGTGTGTGTGTGTGTGTGTGTGTGTTCCCCCCCTATTTACAGTGGTCATCATCGGTGACCTTGAGGGCTTATTATCCTGTGTAACGCGTTCACCGTACTTTACTCTGAACCACTTGTGTGTGGGAAACATGTTTGATGTCCTGCTGTAGTATTCAGGAAACACTACCCGGATCTTTCCTCCTAGCGCATCCTCTTATCACTTTTTACTAGCGTACTAGCGTCTTACTAAGTAGATTGTTGGGTAGATATTGTTCTATTGTTTGCCAACTTAATGTACTTTGACCTAATTGTACTTTGACCTGAACTTACTGTACTTTTACCTGAGCACTGGCTTCTTGGAGACTTGTTAGGAATGAAATGCACTTTTGACTTCTGGTGACAAGTTGTTCTCTTACCTTCCTGTTGTTGAAACAGACTATTCGTCCGCCACACCAAAAAAGTCCCCTGGATCCGGATTTGGATCCGGATCTGCACCAAAATCAACTTGGTTCCTTGACCCATACATAATCTAACCACCAAGTTTAGTCCAATTCCGTACATACATTTTTGGAGTTATCTTGTCGATAGACAGACTGGGGCAAGAACATAACCTCCTCCAATCTTCGATGGCGGCGAAAACTAACGTTAGTTCTCTCCTAATTGCTCACAGTACAGTACATGGGGAGTACTTCATAAAGATTTAAATCTGTGAGAATTGTACATTGTATGTGTATTTCCATCAAGATCTGTGGTGCGTATTCACCAACATACTCAAAACAATGTTGCTTTCGGAACTTTCGGAAATTCAAAAGTTGCATTGCCGTTTTGTCGCATCTACTTGTGGAGAGCCAAACCGGCTCCATTCCGGCCATCAGACCTGACCTGCCGGACCAGACCTGACAAGAGCTATGGTCGCGCCTGTCATTTTTTCAGGTGACCTTCCCCTCAATCCTCTCCCTCTCCCCCCTGCAGGGAGTCGTCCAAACCCAAGTACTGCATCGAGCTCTCCTCCCACCCCGTGGGGCTGGTGAGGGTGGGCAAGAACGTGGTGGTGGGCTGTGCCGAGGAACTCCTTCAAGGCTTCACACAGAAAGTAAATTCTCTCTCTCTCTCTCTCTCTCTCTCTCTCTCTCTCTCTCTCTCTCTCTCTCTCTCTCTCTCTCTCTCTCTCTCTCTCTCTCTCTCTCTCTCTCTCTCTCTCTCTCTCTCTCTCTCTCTCTCTACTCAAATGTCTTTGATCTTGATCTTGTCTCTGTGAGCATGAGACAATGTTACTTTCAACAGCACTTCTCAGTTACACATGGAACGAAATGTTTAAATATTAATACAACGCCGCCAGGCGTCATGGAAACCAAACAGCCATTTTACAATGCTTAGACACACAGACCCGAGGCGTGTGTGACACAGCAGCTGCGTCTGTAACCAGAGATGTCTCCTCTCTCTCTTTCTCTCTCTCCCTCCAGGGCAAGAAGCTGTGGACGGCCCACCTTCCGGCTCCCATCACCACCATGGCCTCCATGGACCTCCCCGCCCGGGGCTTCCAGGCTGTGCTGGTGGGCCTGGCCAACCGCGAGGTGCACCTCTACGGCGACAAGTACCCGCTGGGCATCATCAAGACGCCCGACGCCGTCACCGGCCTCCGCTTCGGCCGCTACGGCCGCGAGGACGGGGCGCTGGTCATGACCACGGTGGGCGGCGGCCTGGCCGTCAAGATCCTGAAGCGCACGGCGACGTTCGGCGAGCGCGGCGGCGGCGCCCCGCGGGGCCCGCCTCCGGCCCAGGGCGTGCGCCTGGCCGTGCCCAAGAAGACCAAGCTGTACGTGGACCAGACGCTGCGGGAGCGCGAGCACGGCGCAGCCATGCACCGCGCCTTCCGCATGGACCTGAGCCGCGTACGGCTGGCGGCGGCCCGGGCCTACGCCGGGGCGCTGGAGGCCCGGCTGGCGCCCGTGACGGCGGGCTCCTCAGCGACGGCCGCGCCGCTCAGGGTGCACGCCGTGGTGCGGGGGCTGGGCCCGGCCTTCACGCTCACGCTCAGCGTGCAGAACACGGCGGCGCAGCGGCCCGCCCTCAACTTGGCGGTGGGCTTCCTGTACGACGGCGGGCTGTACCGCGTGCGCACGCCGTACTTCCGCGTCCCGCTGCTGGTGCCGGGCCTGGTGTACCCCTTCGAGACGGCGGTGGAGTGCACCGGCGACAGCGGCGTCTCGGACGTCATCAAGGTGCTGGTGCTGCGGGACGGGGAGTCCACGCCACTGCTCACCGCGCACATCAACATGCCCGTCAGCGAGGGGCTGGCGCTCGGGTGAGACTACGCACACGCACACGCACACGCACACACACACACCTGGCGGGACGCACGCCTGGTGATCCGGCACCACCGAGGATCAGGACCGTCTGATGCACAAGATCGAACGTACGACGGATCATCGATTGATTGATGGATTGTTTGGTTGATTAATATGGACGAGTCGCAGATTGTTTTATAGGGACTGTGTACATTGTGGTAATTTGATTTTCTTCTGTCTGACAATTTAGTCATTGTCAGACGTCCATGCTGTACAACCGTGCAGTCAGTTGCCCAACACGTTATTGCAAGAAATACACAGTATTGCACAGTACATGAATTATTTTGGACCGTGGATTTCGTTATTTATTTCTCAACGTTGTGCCGACCTTCTTCAAATCCGAAGTTAAAATTCCTCTCTAGAGTTCCTTTAACCACCATTAAAGTTGGCTTAAGGTTGAATGTAATTCTCCCTAATTAAGCCCCACTCTTCCAATGTAATGTAATAAAGTAAAAGTTACTATTTATAGAAGCAGACCATGTAAATAGTGTAATAACTTTGAGTATAATAGGACCCTTTGACAGTATGAAAGGAGGGATGTTTTTTTATGTGATAGATTTTGCATTTTTAAAGAAAATTTAAAAAAACATACACAACTATAAATATGTATCATATAAATGTCAATGTACAGTATGTTATACAACAATTATACATTCCATCTGTTGTGTTTATAATATATTTAAGTTTGCTTTGTGTCCAACAACTCAGGTAATAAATGCTATTGAAAATTGTTTATATATATATACATAAAAAAAAACAAGTCTATTAAAAGAAATGTCTGTACTCATTTTTTCTTAAGACTGCAAAGGCCAAAAACTTTGAATATTATAAGCTTTTAAATATAATAATCCTGTAATTGGACTAATTAAACTAAATCGACTGTCCTATTCAAGTTCTCACGTCACAGTGTGATGGTGTACAAGGAATTGGGTGGGGCCTTGCTTTTTTGGTCCTAGGGATGTCTTTGTGACACACGATACCCCAAATATTGTCTTTTTGTGGGGGATTTCAAATGGAAATTCCGAAATGTTATACCCCCCCCCGTCCAATTTGGGAGCCATAACGTCCTGGACGCCAGACAACCCGCTCTGAATCGCACGTGTGCTTTTGGCAGCCAGGAGACGAGAGGATTTCACCGCAAGGCGCCACACGTCTCCTGATCTGAGAGCAGTATGGTCTGTGGTGAGCTTGTCATTACCACCGGCCGACTTCCTGCCCACGTGGAACGTCCCAAGACCCCAAATTAAAACCCACAACACTGAGTCGTTGTGTACGTCTGTCTCTGTGTGTGTCTATCTCTGTGTACGTCTGTCTCTGTGTGTACGTCTGTCTCTGTGTACGTCTGTGTCTGTCTCTGTGTGCTGTCTCTGTGTACGTCTGTCTCTGTGTGTGTCTGTCTCTGTGTACGTCTGTCTCTGTGTGTGTGTGTCTGTCTCTGTGTGTGTGTCTGTCTCTGTGTGCGTCTGTCTCTGTGTACGTCTGTCTCTGTGTGTGTGTCTGTCTCTGTGTACGTCTGTCTCTGTGTGTGTGTGTCTGTCTCTGTGTGTGTCTGTCTCTGTGTACGTCTGTGTGTGTGTACGTCTGTCTATGTGTACGTGTCTGTGTGTGTGTGTCTGTCTCTGTGTGTACGTCTGTGTACGTCTGTGTGTGTGTGTGTGTGTGTGAGTCAGACAGACGGGAAAAGCTTGGGTTTGAGTTAGGAAGTGATGTCCACTCCTCCCCACCATGACCACATCACACAGTTATGTGTCCTAGAAGAGAGTTCATATTCGTCAAAGTTCAACTTTTTTTTATTAAAAATGCAAATGAATGTTCAAAAAAAAGAGAAAAATATCGCCAAAGTGGGTCGTAGCATACATCACTTGTACAGGCATATCAGACAAAACATGCATATGTACATATAGATATACACATCAATACAAAATGCATGGAAAAACGTTTTGATTTATTAAATCGTAGGACCAGCCTTTAAAATTAAAGCAAGCCGCATTCATTTTCTACCAAATCAGGATTGTGTATTGTCATCGTTAGGTTCCCCTTGAGGAAATGTTCGCTATAAAACAGTAGTGTACGACACGGAGGACTTTGGTTTTAATTGCGAATACAAAGACTGGCATAATTTTTTGTGTTGCTTGTAAACCCACACAGTGGAGACAAAAAAAAAAAAGCCTAAGTCTCAACAAAAATAATTTACCTCTTAAAAAAACAAATGGTATGTGAATGTAATGTGGATTTGTCCCTCTAGTGGTCAGGACTCTTAAGAACACCCTAACTTGAGAATACACCAACAACTGTACAACACGGTAGCTTTTAGAAGTGTGTACAGCAGATCGCATAGTATGGCAGATTTACATGAATTGTCAAATGTTTTAGAATAAATACGCCACAGCCTTTGTTTAAAAAAAAAAAAAAGTCCCTCGATTGAACGTGTTTCCTTAAAGCTGAAACGTAAACAAGAACAATGGACACGGATGTTCTTTCCGGCTGTCAGTTCTGATCATACAACCCCCTTTTGAAGAATATGAATTACAATGTTTAAAAAGCAAAGGGGGGTTATAGCAGCTAAATAATAGGACCGATGTAAAGCAATACAAGCTTTCCCGTAAAAAAAGGGATATACTACAACAACGATGAAAACGCATAAAAACACATCTTCATGGAGTCGGAAAAATAACACGTGAACTAAAGCAAACAAGTAATAAGTAAAGAAAGAAATAATCATAATAATAATAATAATAATAATTAACTCTGGACCTTCGTGCATCCTGACTCGTTCGACGCCAAACTACATATTCTAGTTGACTTGTTTGTGACTGTTATCCAACCCTACTGGAGATTTAACATTTGGGTATAAATAAATAATCATCGCAAGTATTTATACGAAAGTGGATCCAAACCCTGTGGGTAACCTCCTCAGGTGAGGAGAACCGTAACGGTAGGAGAACAGTAGAAGAACAGTAACAGCCCTAAACACTATGCCACAAACCCCAGTTCTTAACCCCAGCTCAGGGGGATCACCTCTAGAGAACACACACAACCAGCAAACGCAATCTGGACCACGTTACATTAAAAATGACAGCTTATAGGATAGTTTAACAGTCTAGAAGAGAGCGGTGGAAAGCTCCGGAAATAGACAGTGTAGCAGTTGCTATTCGCTAGCCTAAACGGCTGGTTTAAAACTAAATTGGTAAATTGGTTGAATGTCTAATTAAAGTTCAGTATTATTTAAGTTAGACTTCAACTGAATTGTACACGTGTTCCAAAATGAATAAGCATCAGTGTTGCCAACGTTTTGTTTTAAAACATTCTTTACGTTTTAACTCTTGCCGTCTGGTCGTGATTAAAAATATATATAATAATTTGACGCAAGAAATCATGAAATCAAAACAATAACCCAAATGGCTCGGCTTAATGTGTTGGCAGAAAACTTAGGTTATTTTATCGGCAGTAACTTATCGAGTAAGTTTCACTGGTATAACTTTCCCTGAACACTGCTCAGCACGACCACCACTTACATAAAAATACAAATAAAAAAAAAATAAAAGAAATAGTAAACGACAAATTATTCCTGCTGCAAATTATCCACAGAACCGGTTCTGTGGGAGAACAACGCATTCCCCAAGTAAAAATGTCTGAGGTGAGAGAACTCATCAAGTTTCATGTAACCAATATCCACCAATACCACTGTAAAAGAAAGTCATAAAATCATAAAAATGCCCTTTTTTTGATACACTTCTATCTCCCTCGCAATCCTTATTCCAAGACATCGGACACTCTAAACGTCTGAGCTCCAGGAGTTTAAGAATGCAGGTCGCGGGTTCAATTTTCAAAACTTGCTCCCAGCCCCCGAAACGGGACGCCACGCGATGACGCGATCACGCGTCTTTTTAGGCCACTAGCGTCACCACCAGGGCCGCCGGGGCACACCGCCGGTCGGGAACCACACACGCCACGGGCTCCGTGCGCACGGCTTCCAGGGCCGGGAAGGGGGTTTGGGTGCGGTCCGCGCACGGCAGGGCAAAGACCAGGAGGATGGTACCACCCAGGAGCACACACCCCCCGCTGAAGTAGAACGCAACGTCGTAGGAGAGGGTCAGGTCGTAGAAGCAACCTGGAGAGAGAGGGGGGAGAGAAAGAGAGAGAGAAGGGGGGAGAGGGACAGAGAAGGGAGGAGAGAGAGAGAAGGGAGGAGAGCAAAAGAGAGAAGGGAGGAGAGAGAAGGGAGGAGAGAGAGAGAAGGGAGGAGAGAAAAAGAGAGAAGGGAGGAGAGAGAAAGGAGGAGAGAGAGAAAGAAGGGTGGAGAGAGACAGAGAGAGAAGGTTGGAGAGGGACAGAGAAGGGAGGAGAGAAAAAAAGCAAAGGGAGGAGAGACAGAGAGAATGGAAAGAGGGAGAGAGAGAATGGAGAGAGAGAGAGAGAGAGAGAGAGAGAGAGGGAGGAGAGAGGGAGAGAAGGAAGGGAGTGGAGAGAGATATTCGATTTTCAAATTCTGATGATCAGACCAATGAGGCTAAGTATTAACACACACACACACACACACACACACACACACACACACACACACACACAGCTTGCTTGTCGTCTTGTTGTCATTCACTGAGACTAAGAAGGGCTAACAAAAGGCTAGCTCATTTGAATCCTCGGAGCCTTGGAGCCTACCTACGACCGGCGCCCCCAGCGCGATGCCGGAGCCCCCGAAGAACATGAGGATGCCGTGGGCTTCTGAGAGCCTCTCGGCGCCCACCACCTTGGTAGTCACGTAGGGCGTCAGGGACCAGTTGCCGCTCAGGAAGCCCAGCCACAACGACAGGAGCTGCAGCCCCACGTAGCACCTGAGGTCACGTAGAGGGTCAAGAGGTCACCAGGGCAGCTGAGAGACGCATCATGGCGAAAAAGGGAATTTAAAAAACAAAGAAAGAAAGAAAAAGCTAGAGGGCCCTCCCTGCGAGCTTAACCTCCCCCCCTGTATGTGTGTCGTCCCCCCCCCCCCCTGTGCGTGTCCCCCCTGCGAGCTTAACCCCCCCCTATGTGCTTAACCTCCCTCCCCCCGCCCCCGTGTGTGTATCCCCCCTGTGCTCCCCTCTCCCCCCGGTGCTTACTTGGTGAGGGGTATGAGCAGCAGGCCCAGCCCGCTGCCCATCAGGGTGAAGGTGAAGAGGTACAAGCTGTCCACGTAGGGCAGGTCCACCAGGGCCCCCAGGGCCAGCTTGCCGCAGCCGGCGGCGATGGCCACCAGGGACACCAACGGGAGGGTGGCCGCGCCCTCCTCCGTCAGCCCCTGGCTCAGCGCTACGTCCTCCATGAACAGCAAGGGGGGAAAGGCACCTGTGGAGTGGGAGGAGTTAAGCGATCCACGGGTGACCGACAGCTGTTTTGGGGGATGGAGGGGGAGGGGAGGGGGGTGTGAGGAAAGCAGTTAGAAGTTGTCTTGTTGTTGTTTTGTTCCATTGTTGGGTGTATTTATTGCGGCGTCTGGGTGATCTCCCACGCGACCTGGTAGTACGGTGAAGGAAGTGTGTGTCTTTGTTATTGCCAGGTTGTAGGTTATGTTTTTGGCCCTGTGTGTTTGTCTGTCTGTCTGTCGGTCTGTCTGTCTCTGTTTGACTGTTAGAAAGATAACTCAGATAGTTATGTACGGAATTGGACAAAGTCGATGGTTAGATTACTTATGGGTTTGGATTCAACTTTGGTTCTGGACCCAAAACCCGAATCCAGGGGGGGGCTTTTTTGGGCGTTGACAGAGGAATGCGCTCTACTGTGTGACTAACGTCACACACTTTGCCCATGCAAAGGTACTTTGCATGGGCAAAGAAGTGTGCCTGTTTGTGTAAAGATTAGTTGGATCACTGCTTATTGTGTGTGCGCGTGTGCGTGCGTGTGTGTGCGTGCGTGCGTGGGTTTCAGTCTCTTGTTGGTTCACCGGGTGGCAGCTGGAGTACATTACGTTGTCTTGACACAAAGCAGATCTGTGAAGCAGATCAGCTGCCACCTGGTGAGGAGCGGCCAGACGCCCATGAGTCTTAGTGTTGTGTGTTGCATTTTTCTTTTGGCTTGCTGCTGTGAGTAAAGGTTTTAACCCTTTTGGATTCTCAATTCCCAAGTGCGTTGTTTCCCCAACTTTGGGTGAGCTTAGAGTAACATTAAAGCGCACATTAAAACAGCAACGAAAATGTTGAATGAAACTTACCAAGGGCAAAGAGGAAGAAAGAGATGCAGAGGGCCATGAAGACTCGGTTCTGGCACACTGCTAATGTAGGGGACATGTATCTAGAGAGAGAGAGAGAGAGAGAGAGAGAGAGAGAGAGAGAGAGAGAGAGAGAGAGAGAGAGAGAGAGAGAGAGAGAGAGAGAGAGAGAGAGAGAGAGAGAGAGGAGAGAGAGAGAGAGAGAGAGAGAGAGAGAGAGAGAGAGAGAGAGAGAGAGAGAGAGAGAGAGAGAGAGAGAGAGAGAGAGAGAGAGAGAGAGAGAGAGAGAGAGAGAGAGAGAGAAACAGATCAACATAGAGTGTGAGGTCGCGTGAGAGAGGTAGCATGACAGAGAGAAAGTCGGAGAGACAGACAGAGGGAGAGGGAGAGAGACAGAGACAGAGACAGAGAGAGAGAGAGAGAGAGAGAGAGAGAGAGAGAGAGAGAGAGAGAGAGAGAGGAGAGAGAGAGAGAGAGAGAGAGAGAAAGTGAGGGATAGATAGAGAGAATGACAGAGAGACAGCGAGACAGAGGGGGAGAGGGGAGAGGGGAGAGAGAGAGAAAAACATGCCAGAGCGGAAAAATGTGGTGAGCAATGACTCATTTTGGGGAGACTCACAGACAGAGTGAACTGAGTGAGACCCTGCTCTCCCGTGAGGTCAACGGCAAACAACAAATGTGTTCCTCGTTGATCCACCGACGGCGTGCGTCTGCACATACCTGGAACAATCCCTCAGCTTGTTCTTGATCTGTCTGACCAGATCCGAGCAGCCGCAGACGCCCCGCCTCCCGAACGCCTTCTCCTCGCACCGCTTCTCCGCCGACGGCGCCACGGCGGCGTCGCGGGCAGGCAGCAGGGGCTTCCGGCGGGGGGCCTCCACGTCGGGGCCCGGCTTCTCGCCGGCCCTCTCCAGGAAGGCGGCGCGCTGCCTGAGGTAGTACTTGGGCGGGGTCAGGGGCCGCATGGGGCCGGCGCAGGCGATGATGTTGAGGGCCACGGCGCCCACGATCAGCAGGCAGCCGCTCACGCCCAGGTGCTCAGTCAGCTTGGTCTGCACGGTGGCGTACAGGAAGCCGCCCACGCTGGAACCTGGCCCAGACACCGCCACAAGAGAGAGAGAGAGACGATTGGTCGACGAACGGCGCGTCAACGTCCGACGGCCAAATAACAAGCCAATCCGCTCGGGTC
>CM051014.1:6533021-6638021 GCA_027704905.1 Muraenolepis orangiensis | reverse complement strand
AGAGAACAGAGAGAGAGAGAGAGAGGGGAGGAGAGAAAGGGGAGGAGAGGGACCGAGAACCGGATTGAAGCTGTTCCCGCTGGTCTGCGCACCCTTTCAGCAGACACAGCAGGCAGCTACGCCACATCCTTGTGTGTCGCCTGTCTGTCTGCCTACCCGCATGCCTGTCTCTCTCTCTCTCTCTCTCTCTCTCTCTCTCTCTCTCTCTCTCTCTCTCTCTCTCTCTCTCTCTCTCTCTCTCTCTCTCTCTCTCTCTCTCTCTCTCTCTACGTGTCTGTCGGTCTCGCTCTGTGTGTGTGTCTCTCTCGATGAACAAACAAAAAAACACAACCCAAGTGAAGTAAAGTACCACAAAAAGGTTAAAAAGTGACTTCCTGCTTCCTGTGATGGATCAAAGGAGGACTCGTGACAATGCGTCGAGCCTTCTAAAGGGTGGGGGGGGGGACGTTTCCTTTAGGTTATGTTTTTTCAAGATTCAAGATTTGTATTTCCATTTGCAACAAGTACAATGGAACGCTTCCTCCCCATTTCCTCCCGCAGTATGAATTTCTAAAACACAATATAATACCATATTGAGATATATATATAATAATTTGCACACTAGAATTGTGCAAAAACGTATTTAAAAGCATTATAAAGTGTCAGTAGTGCAGCAGCATCATGGATACAGTGCAGTACAGTAACTGTAATGAGTCCAGAAAGTCCAGCAAAGAATGATAGTGTAATGTTAATGGAAATGATATGATAGTGTAATGTTAATGACAATGATATGATAGTGTAATGTTAATGACAATGTTATGATAGTGTAATGTTAATGACAATGTTATGATAGTGTAATGTTAATGACAATGTTATGATAGTGTAATGTTAATGACAATGTTATGATAGTGTAATGTTAATGACAATGTTATGATAGTGTAATGTTAATGACAATGTTATGATAGTGTAATGTTAATGACAATGATATGATAGTGTAATGTTAATGGAAATGATATGATAGTGTAATGTTAATGACAATGATATGATAGTGTAATGTTAATGGAAATTATATGATAGTGTAATGTTAATGGGAATGATATGATAGTGTAATGTTAATGGGAATTATATGATAGTGTAATGTTAATGGAAATGATATGATAGTGTAATGTTAATGACAATGTTATGATAGTGTAATGTTAATGACAATGTTATGATAGTGTAATGTTAATGACAATGATATGATAGTGTAATGTTAATGGGAATTATATGATAGTGTAATGTTAATGACAATGATATGATAGTGTAATGTTAATGACAATGATATGATAGTGTAATGTTAATGACAATGTTATGATAGTGTAATGTTAATGACAATGTTATGATAGTGTAATGTTAATGACAATGTCATGATAGTGGCAGCACTCCTAGCAGTTCAGTAGGCGCACATCCTGTGGATAAAAACTATCCTTGAACCTGGTAGTCCTTGCTAACAGAGCAACAACCGTTTGTTTGTCTGTTAGCAAGATGGTACATTTTAGTTAGGTTAGTGGAGAAGTTAGTGGGTGGTTGTGCGAAGGTGTAGACTGCATCCTAGGCTACGACAATGATTAACCAAAATAATTTGATGACAACCAAGACAACCTTCACAAAGAAACCCCAAACACATGTCATCATCATCATCATCATCATCATCATCATCATCATCATCATCATCATCATCATCGACATAGTCATCATCAAAGCCCAGGGGCTGGGTGAGGCTGACTAAATCAGCCACCAACCACTGGAACAACAGCCCTAGAGAACTGGTGCTACGTGACCAGAGAACAACAGTTGGAACAACAGCCCTAGAGAACTGGTGCTACGTGACCAGAGAACAACAGTTGGAACAACAGCCCTAGAGAACTGGTGCTACATGACCAGGGAACAACAGTTGGAACAACAGCCCTAGAGAACTGGTGCTACATGACCAGAGAACAACAGTTGGAACAACAGCCCTAGAGAACTGGTGCTACATGACCAGGGAACAACAGTTGGAACAACAGCCCTAGAGAACTGGTGCTACATGACCAGAGAACAACAGTTAGAACAACAGCCCTAGAGAACTGGTGCTACATGACCAGAGAACAACAGTTAGAACAACAGCCCTAGAGAACTGGTGCTACATGACCAGAGAACAACAGTTAGAACAACAGCCCTAGAGAACTGGTGCTACATGACCAGGGAACAACAGTTGGAACAACTACCCACATTGTAATGGTACAAAGCGGGTTCGCCAAATAATCCCTTTAATATATAAGCGGAAGAATATCGACATGACCATTCAGATGTAATGTATACCTCCGCCATCCAAGATGGACACAGAGGTTATGTTTTCTCCCCTGGTTGTCTGTCTGATTGTCTGTTTGCACGATAACTCAAAATAGTTATGTACGGACCTGTTATGGTGTGATGGAGGTATGAGCTCCACTGAGCGCTCTCTAGTTGGATATGTGATATGTGTCAAGGAATTCAATTTGAAACATACAGCATTCAACGCAGTGGAATCATCACCAACTGTCGCCGCAGTTGGGCGCAGTACCTCCTCCGTTTGTGGGGACTTGGCTTGGGAAGCGTAAGGTCGCCGGATCAAGTCCCCGCGACACCTGGGCACTGCCGAGGGGCCCTTGAGCACCAAGGGCACCAGACCCCTACACTGCTCCCCGGCCGCTGTATGTACAATAGCTGCCCACTGCTCCTAATACTAGCATAGGTTAAATGCAGAGAAAACAAATGTTATGTGTACTGTATGTGACCAATAATGAGGATTCAATCCTGCAGCTTTAGATTAAGTTGTGAAGGGGCGTGAGAGTCCTCTGCATCAACTGAATTGTCCTCGGTGATGAGTAGCTAGGTGTTTGCCCAGCAGAGTTGGCAAACTGGAACAGCACTAAACCGAGAACACGCCTATACACAGAGATACAAACGAATCACTCTGTGAACCGCTGTGAATCACTGTGGGAAATTATTTCCCACCGCTTTAGTCCAAAACAAACAAACTAAATTCAGATTCAGATTCAACAGATTCATGCCTTACTTCGAGGCCCTGCCACTGTGCCACTGTGCCACAAAGGTACACCACATATATAGAACATATTTCAAGTATATTAATGCCATAGCCTGGAGACAAACATTGTGGCCAAGCCATTGTGGTACTAACTATTCTAACCGTCACTGCAGAGTCACTTCCCTCCTTGTGAACCGTCCACGGTGAGAGAAGAAGAACACGGGAAGAAGACCTTTTTATAGAATTTGATGCAGTCTTTTGAGAAGTAATTTGACAGCAAAGCAATTATAACAAAAACGCCGAACAGAGATAGGTTTCCTGTTTGTTTTTACTGCCACTAACCATATTTGACTTGTGTGTGTGTGTGGGGGGGGGTTGTGTATATGTGTGTGGGAGAGAGTGATTGACAAAGAGAGGGTGAGTGTGTGTTGTGTATGCGCACACACACACACACACACACACACACACACACACACACACACACACACACACACACACACACACACACACACACACACACACACACACACACACACACACACACACACACACACACATGGGAGAGAGTGATTGAGAGAGAGGGCGTGTGTGTGTTGTGTAGATGTGTGTGTGAGAGGGAGAGAGCGGGTGTGTGTGTATGTGTGTGTGTGTGTGTGTGTGTGAGAGAGAGTGAGCCCAAGAGCGCCGACTCCCCAAGCTTCCGTCCAAGAGACGACACACAACACAACAAAATACAACATAACACAACACAATACAACGTAACACAACACAATACAACACAACACAATACAACGTAACACAACACAACACAATACAACGTAACACAACAAAATACAACGTAACACAACACAACACAATACAACGTAACACAACACAATACAACGTAACACAACACAATACAACACAACACAACACAACACAACACAATACAACGTAACACAACACAATACAACACAACACAACACAATACAACACAATACAATACAACGTAACACAACACAATACAACACAACACAACACAATACAACACAATACAACACAACACAATACAACACAACACAATACAATACAATACAACACAACACAACACAAACACAATACAACACAATACAACGCAACGTAACACAACACAACACAACGCAACACAACACAATACAACGTAACACAACGCAACACAACGCAACACAACACAATACAACGTAACACAACACAATACAACGTAACACAACACAACACAACACAATACAATGTAACACAACGCAACATAACACAACACAACACAATACAACATAACACAACGCAACACAACACAACGTAACACAACACAACACAATGCAACACAACACAAGACAACACAACGCAACACAACACAACGCAACACAACACAACACAACGCAACACAAGACAACACAACGCAACATAACACAACACAACACAACATAACACAACGCAACACAACACAACGTAACACAACACAACACAATGCAACACAACACAAGACAACACAACGCAACACAACACAACACAACGCAACACAACACAACACAACGCAACACAAGACAACACAACGCAACATAACACAACACAACACAACACAATACAACATAACACAACGCAACGTAACACAACACAACACAATGCAACACAACACAAGACAACACAACGCAACATAACACAACACAACACAACCCAACACAACACAACATAACACAACGCAACACAACACAACGTAACACAACACAATGCAACACAACACAACGCAACACAACACAACACACAACGCAACACAATACTTGAAATTTAGCCCACGATACAGAAGCGCCCTCTCACAGTCACCATGATAGTCATCTGTGTGCTATTGTGACCAAAGGCCATTACATTCTGAGGCCTTTTCTTCCCTTTATGGCCCCGAACACTAGAACTCCCATCACCCCCATTATAGAAGACGCACGTGGCTGTCATTTTAGGTGGCTCTTGTTTATTTTGCAATGAAAAGATCTATTCTATTTCTTAGGGTGGAGGACAGCATGGGATAATAGCCGCACAATTATGTCCCCCTATTCATTCGCCTGGGGCAGAGTGTGTGTGCGTGTGTGTCTGGTTGAAGCAGCCTCACCTGGCCCCAGTCAGACTGATTAGAGTCTGGTTGAAGCAGCCTCACCTGGCCCCAGTCAGACTGATTAGAGTCTGGTTGAAGCAGCCTCACCTGGCCCCAGTCAGACTGATTAGAGTCTGGTTGAAGCAGCCTCACCTGGCCACAGTCAGACTGATTAGAGTCTGGTTGAAGCAGCCTCATCTGGCCACAGTCAGACTGATTAGAGTCTGGTTGAAGCAGCCTCATCTGGCCACAGTCAGACTGATTAGAGTCTGGTTGAAGCAGCCTAATCTGGCTCCAGTCAGACTGATTAGAGTCTGGTTGAAGCAGCCTCACCTGGCCCCAGTCAGACTGATTAGAGTCTGGTTGAAGCAGCCTCACCTGGCCCCAGTCAGACTGATTATAGTCTGGTTGAAGCAGCCTCACCTGGCCCCAGTCAGACTGATTAGAGTCTGGTTGAAGCAGCCTCACCTGGCCCCAGTCAGACTGATTAGAGTCTGGTTGAAGCAGCCTCACCTGGCCCCCAGTCAGACTGATTATAGTCTGGTTGAAGCAGCCTCACCTGGCCCCATTCAGACTAATTACAAATTTGGCCTGCTGGGTGAGGCTGCACACCTGTTGTTTCTGGTAATCAAGGCCAACAGGTTAAACCAGCCACCAACACACACACACACACACACACACTCAGGTGGAATATCAGCATGGCTATCATGTGCCATCTGCTCTGCTGTCATACACCTTCCAACGTTTTGTACATTTAGTTCTTGAAGCAGGCTACATAGTATTCTGCTGTGGGTAAGTAGACATAAGATTTATTGTTGTTCTTAGTATTTGTGTTGATAAAATTGTAGAACCTTTTTCTCAAAGCTAGTTACCTGTACATAGTAAGTGAGGTGTACAGGCCTATTGTTGTGCTAAGATAATCACCCAGTCTGGCCCATACAGCCATAGTCAATAGAGTTAACGACGGGGAGGAGCCTAACCCTGCATATAAGCACTGGACTCACCTAGGATCCCTTGTACATTTTGTTCTTGAAGCAGGCTACATAGTGTTCTGCTGTGGGTAAGTAGACATAAGATTTATTGTTGTTCTTAGTATTTGTGTTCAAAATGTTCCAACTCTGCATTAAACCGGTTTCCTCAAGGTGTCCTTAAACATATTAAGATGAAAGTCTGAAAAGTCTCACCGACGCAGCAGTGATTCACCACACGGGTCCCACACCCATCCAAACCTCTCATTAGGAGACCTGGCAGGTGCCTTTGTTCTGCTGAACAAGATATTTGAATAACAATAATAAGAAACTTGTCTCTTTGTCTATAGTTAAAATAGTTCAATATCCGGCACACATGCCACACATATAAATAAACATTCTTTGTAGGATTATCTCAAACACGCACACACATACACGCCTACACTGACGCAGGCACGCACCACACACACCTTGAATCCACCGGTGTGTTTGTCATTGGGTGTAGCCCAAAGAAGCCACATCAGTGGCAGGTAGCAGCGTACAAGAACATACCTTCTTCCAGAGGCCACCCAAGGTATAGACATAACAATATAGCCAAAACAAGAAACAATCTTCACCCCCTACCTACTACCTGGACCAGTTTTATCCATAGGCTAAGTTGCATTAGTTCATATATATATATATATATATACACACATATAGAGAGAGAGAGGTGACTAACTTTACTCGGCCAGACCTCAATTATGAACGTGTCCTAAAAGCGTTACAATGACAGGAGATAGTAGGAGAAGGAGAATGAGGCCGCTGGATGAGACTGTACACAATGCATGAGACATGCCTACTGATGCGTGGCCGTTGGTTGTCATGAGGACACACACACACACACACACACATATAGAGGGACCATCTGTAGGCCCATACGTCATGGACGCACGGGGACACCGTGTGCCCACCCAGTGAAGCAGCTAGGGCTAAGGGCTATAGGCGACTGTATTTTTCCATCCCCGCTGTGTGTCAGTGTCGAGGAGGGGGAGACAGGGGAGAAAGGGAGACAGAAGGTCTAAATGTAGGGCTGGGTGGTGGTGGTGGTGGTGGTGGGGGTTCAACCTCCGTGGACAAGTTACAAAAGCACATGTGTAGGCCTACTCCCAAGTTTCATGAAACGACATGAGCTCGTCAATCATTTATGTCGGCCTATATATATATACGTGCTTATTTTTTATTTTATTTTTTACATTTAAAAATTTTGAATCTATTTTATCAGTCTTATCTTAATCTATATAACTATTAAAGGATTTTACTGTACATGCAATTTTACCATGTCTGTAAAGCGTTATATGAAGTCGAATGTATTATTATTATTATTTAAATTGCTTCGTTAAACATAACTTCATGTCATGTTTTAAAGTATTTTAGGTAGTATTTAACTTTACAACTTTACAACTTTGCTTTGGTCTCAGCTTGACTGGGGATACAAAGAAAATAAATTGCAGAAACTTTAGCGTATAGCCGTGGACCATCGTTTTTGGGGTAGGCTGCTATGAGATGATCCACCATAATTGACCAGCAACGAAAGGTATGTTTGAGAAACAATTATCATTGAACTGTATTGAGCTATAGGGGCCTCATAGTTGTACTTCCTAATGGTGTATATATATTCAGAAGTAAGAAGTAGCACAACAGTTAGTTCACTTCACTGAACCTCTTATGTAATTATCCCCATGAAGAGCATTGGAACATTCTCCCGTCTCACAGTCTCACGTTGGACCACAGCACCACCGTCAGGCAACGATAGTGTACTGCAAGTATTTAGTTGTAGTTAGGCCAATCGCGTACGTAGGCTATATATATATATATATATATATATATATATATATATATATATATATATATATATATATATAGCCTACGTACGCTTAAAAAAAAAAAAAAAAAATATATATATATATATATATATATATATATATATATATATATATATATATATATATATATATATATATATATATATATATATATATATATATATATTTTTTTTTTTTTTTTTAAGCAGTTGTAAACAAACAGGAAGCAGAATCCGTTAATAATAACGGACATTCATAACTGAATGGATGAATAACGGGTTTTAGTCAAAAGTAAGTTAGGGGGGCATTGTGTCCCCTAACATTCACGTCTTGTATGGGAAGAGTACAATTCAAAACACATTTATTTGAATGAAGCCGAAAAAAAGCTAAAATGTGTGGACGTTTGCTTTATAATTGTATCTCAATGTTAATGAATGTAAGACAAATAACCGAACGTGTTGGTGTGTCTGTGAACAGCAGGCAAAAAAGCCTTTAAAATGTCAAAGCAACAAAGCTCCTCAATTGTATATGGCAATTCTTTCACCTGTTTATTTAGTTAAGTTTATTTTTTAATATATATCATACTTTTCGTTGTTAAACGTTGTTTCCCTACATGCCACATCTGTTTCATTTGATTTGTAGGTCAGCTGAAATGAGAATACTGTATTGAACAACAATATCCATAGAAAGGCCTAAAATGTGAATGATCTCACTTTTTTGACATGAGAATGAGGTCGCATTGCTTACATTATATCTTATAATGTGTGGTGGCTAAATGTAGTTCTAGCTCCACACAGATGGGTCGACGATATGATTGCGATAGTTTATTTGTAGATGTGTTGACGTAGCCTAATTCACACGAGTGCTACGTCATCACTACTCAGAGTAGTGAAGTGGTCGTTAGTGTAGTAAGGCGTGTTGGCCACGAGGGGGCACTGCACCCCAAGACTGTGCAGACGGCGCAGTTTGCAAATCTAGAGATAGTCGGTAAATTAACACCGCACAGCATCTGACACGAGAGGACAGAGACTTTGTCTAAATATGAATGAATACGAATAAAAGAGTACAAACTGTTTAAACAGTATAAACATAAATAAGAGGTGTGATTAGGCCAGCCCAGTGTCTGTATTATAGATATTCAACCAATGGGCTGTTTAATGTTTTATTCAATTTTTTATATATATATATGCCAGTCCAGTAGGTTATGTTAATTTTTTGTGTTTCGATGGTAAGGTTTCCCAAGTGCTGAACTACTGCAAATACTTATGCAAATATACTGTTTAAATACTGTTAAGTTATTAATATCATTGTGTGCGTTATCGCTACACAATTTCGTTGTACTTGACAATAAAGGCAGTCTGATTCAGATTTTGATCAGGGGTGAAATTGATCCTTTAGCCTAGACTGGTCCGAGGTCAGTTTTTTTTCCTCCTCACTAACGGTTAAGGCTATAGTATTTGGGGAGGGAAAGCAGATCCCAGACCAGAAGTTAGGAGCCACTTCACCCTGGAGCTGGGCAGGGGTACTGCACGTCTCACTGTATGCAGCATGACTGATGACAGCTGGGCAGAACAAGTTGGTATCTTGAACTTCTGCAGCAATCTTTAATATTTATACACAAGTATGTTCCTGTGCGTGTGTTATGTGGTTTCTGAAATTGTTCTAAGTGGCTTGTGATGCTAACAAGGTCTGTTTGGTATTTTGACTCGAGGCACGTCAAATGGGTAAAATAAGCCCTCAGGCTTTGAAACGGCGCCACTGAAGTTTGATCATGTAAATATTGAGATAGTTAGATTGACCTATTGACCCTATTTGACCTATTGAGATAGGTAAAATAGTATTTGACCTTCTCCTTCCCTTTGTCAAGGGGTAGTGTTTGTAAGGACGCAGACCAACGACCAACGTGACGCTTTATTGCATGGTACAGTCCTTAGGACGGTCGGGGACAGGCAAGGGGTCTGGATACCAAGAAGTCGATCAGCGGGGAACCGGCAGGTAGTAGACAGGCAAGTAGTGAGGGACAGGCGAGGAGTCTGGATACCGGGTAGATGGCTTGGAACTGGAAGTAGCTTGGAACGGTTGCATCGAGAGAGAACAAAGTACGAACTAGCAATGGCGTTAGGGGAAGCCAGTGTATATATACAACCAGGTGAGGTGATTGTCATTAGCGGCAATCGCCGACAGGTGTGTAGGTGCGCAGCCAAGACCCGAGCCGTGGCCACGCCCCCTGTCACACGCCGCAACCGTGACACCCTTTGTAGATCTACCAACAAAATAAAAGATGAATGGCCAATGGCTTAAAGTGATTTCTCTCTCGCTTGCTGGACACAACCACTAAGTTTCACGCCAAATGCTTGAGGTGTTTGGCATTGTTGTGTAGCAGGCATAGTTCTCTTATGTAGTCACAACTTTGCAGCTGACTATTCCATCGTCATTTAGCTGTTGGGTCCACATTGTGTCGTTCTATTATAAAAATGATCAGGGAGTCAGTCAACAGCAAGTGACTACACTGGTCCACATACTACTCGGCTTTGAAGGATGGTGTGCTGGTGGGTGGTGTCCTGGTGGGTGGTGTGCTGGTGGGTGGTGTGCTGGTGGGTGGTTTCCCGGTGGGAGGTGTACTGGTGGATGATGTACTGGTGGATGATGTACTGGTGGGTGGTGTCCTGGTGGGTGGTGTGATGGTGGGTGGTGTACTCGTGGATGGTGTCCTGGTGGGTGGTGTGCTGGTGGGTGGTGTGATGGTGGGTGGTGTACTCGTGGATGGTGTCCTGGTGGGTGGTGTACTCGTGGATGGTGTCCTGGTGGGTGGTGTGCTGGTGGATGGTGTCCTGGTGGGTGATGTACTGTAGTGAAATGATCACACGGATGTTTATGCTTGCCGTCTATATTTGTAGATCGCAACTTCATACAAACAATTACACTCGTGCTTTGTTCAACACAGGCCGGCTTGTCGCAGGTGCCGCTTATATGGTGACGTAGCCGGAAGCAAAACCTGTTGCTTAAAGGGACAGAGTGTAAACACATATGACAACTCCCTTTTGTTTTTTTACGTTTTCAAAACAAAACAAGTAGCACATAAACAGTCAATAACAAATAATATTTCTTTTGGGCCTACCTTTAACTTAAAATATTACTATATTGTCTCAATAAGTCTGACAACTGGCTTAATGACCCGTCCAGACCTGGTCTGAACCAGTCCCGGTGTTTGTTCAGGTTTTGCGACCCCACCTGGACTCAGACAACCAGTCACTGGACTGGTAGACTGGGGAACCACCCCAGTACTCCCAGCGGCTGCAGGCGAGTCGGTATGGGCAGGACGAGGCGTTGGTACCGTCCGGAGATGGCAACGGTTCCGCCGCAGCACCGCTCCTCCCTGTGTGTTGATGAGGTATGACCTTGGGGTGATATACTCATCCTTCAAAACCACCGCTGGTGTCGTCCAAGCCTTTTCCTGATCCAGCTTGGTGTGAACCATGTCTCCTCGCTGTAGAGGCGGTAAAGGCCTGGCCCCATGGTGGCGGTTGTAGTAGAAGGTTTGTTTGGCCTTCTCGTCAGCATCCTTTTGCTTTACAGTCCTCTTGTTGGGCCACTTGGGTCGAAGATTCCTCACCAGTGTAGGGAGTGTCGTTTAGATGTTCCTCCTCATCAGTAGCTCTGCTGGACTGACCCCTGTAGTGATACATGGAGTGGCTCTGTAGTGATACATGGACTGACCCCTGTAGTGATACATGGAGTGGCTCTGTAGCACATGAGAGCCATTAGTGGGTCGTCCTGCTGGAGGATTCTCTTTGTGGTTTGTACCGCTCGCTCCGCATGACCGTTCCCCTGAGGATGGTGGGGACTTGAGGTGACGTGTCTGAAGTCTAACTGTCTTGCCAGCTCCTTAAATTCTCCACTCGAGAATTGAGATCCGTTGTCGCTCACCACATCATCCGGGATTCCAAACCTAGAAAAGGTTGCTTTCATTCTCTGAATAACCTGAGTGGTGGTTGTGGACGGCAGGTGTAGTATCTCCAGGAACCGGGAATAGTAATCCGAGATCACTAGGTAGTTTTGCTCTTTGTGTTCACAGAGGTCCAGGGCAATCCTTTCCCAAGGCCGATCAGGCAGTGGCGTGGAGATGAGTGGCTCCTTTTGCTGGGACCGCTTCTGTTCCTGACAAGACTGGCACAACATCAGTGTTCCTTAGTTCTGTTGAGAGCCCTGGCCACCAAACTGATGAGCTGGCTCTGTCTCTGCACTTTGTGAGCCCTTGGTGTCCGTCATGTATCCTCTGGAGCAGGGGTTCCCAACCTTTTTCACCCAGAGCCCCCCCAAATGACTCCTGTTGGAATTTGCGCCCCCCCCCCCGGACTTTGCCTTTGCTTTTAAAAGTGCACATTCAAAAGAGGCCTCGGTGGCCTTCTGTACATCGCTGCCAGCCCTAACAAACTGTTGTTTCTTTATGAAAAAGTCCCGATCACGCCCGACCGTTTCTGGGTGCATGGTCTGTTGGTGTCTCTTCATTTTGCAGGGTTTCATGCTGTCGTTGGCTAGCTTCTCTCTGCATATCACACACTCTGGGCGGGTTTTGTCCGTTCCCTCCATGAAACCTAAGTTAAGATAGCTCTCTAGGTAGGTCCTCATTTTCTTTTTGATTGCAGATGAGCTGTCATCTCCTTTACGTTTTTCAGACATTTTTAGACAAAATATTCACCTTATGAAGTTGGTCGCTAGCTAGCAAGCACAGCAAACTGTTACTACCACGGAAGCTGACACAGTAACGTCAATGTTGGCGCGAATCGGAGGAGTATCAGATTAATTTGTAGAATTTTTATTAAAATTAATTAATCAATAAATTTCTATATTTTATTGTAATGTAGAGACAAGGCTTTTAGCGACAATCATGTATTGCGTTACAATTATATGTAAAAAAAAATTTAAAAAAAATTAAAAAATCAATTATAAAAAAATTAAAAAAAAATCGAAATATGATATTAGGCCTCAAATCATCTGAGGCCTGGCGCCCCCCCTGCGATCTTTGGCGCCCCCCAAGGGGGGCGCGCCCCCCAGGTTGGGAACCACTGCTCTGGAGGGATACATGACCCTTGGAACAACAATCCGATTTCCCTGTATGACTAAGCCATCAGCCTCAGACAGTTCATGTTTCACTGGAATGTACCCTGACATATAATGGGACGCTTGCCCTATGTTCCGGCCATCCTCTTCTTAGGAGGTTGACGACTGTAGCTCGCTGTCAGGTGCGGTTTCTCTTCGGATGTAGTCCATTCTCGTTGGTGATGCTGGGATGCCCTGTATCACTGTGGCCACGTAGCATGCCACCAAGTGGTGTACTGGTGGGTGGTTTCCCAGTGGATGGTGTACTTACTGGTGGGTGGTGTACTGGTGAGAATTTTGTTTGTTTCTCCGATCCTCGGGCACACATATTAGCTGTGTACCAACTAGGAAAACTAAGAAGATCCTATCATAACAAAATAACCGAATGAGAATTAATAAGTAAAAAGTTGATTTAATGAAATAGCTGCCGAGCTACGATACAATACAAAAGAATGTTCTGGAGAACAGAGAGCCCAGGTATTCCACCCGACAGACCGGTTTGCCAGTTAACTGCCTGACAGTATAGTCTACCCAAGATCTGCCCCCTCTCCGACACAAACACATATTTATGCAGTTAACAACTCCCCCTGGTCTTCTTTGTCGTCACCTTGTCCGATACATTCTCACCGGGGCTGGGGTCTCCATGTTCAAGGGTGAGGGGGAGACGGTTTCGGTTGGTCCCGTACTTGGCTGTGTCAAGGGTTGACGCGGGGAATGAGGAATGAGGAATGGCCGTCACGGGTTGCACGGGGAGAATGAGGAACGGGGACTTCTGAGGTGAACCCAAATGCACGACACGATGACACACGTATCAAAATGGAGTCTTTACTGATAAATACAGTAACACAAAAATCACTTAGATGGAAACGCATAAAGCTCAAAAGCAAAAGCTAATTACCAAAAACCTGACGGTGGCATAACGTGGAAACATGAACGAGTAAGAACTGTAACATGAAACAAGTAACCTCAAGTAAGTCTCAAACCGAGAAACAAGTACGAGTCTAACAACCAACTAAACAGTATATATATTTAATGAACTGGCCCCGAACAAAAGAAGACGCCTATTTAAACACAAGGAACATAACAGGTGGAAACAATGAGGTCCCAGGCAGCCAATCAGAGGGTAGGAAAAAATATTAGGCCTATATCACGGTAGATTAGAACGCCGGAAGTACCCGCCGAAGCAGTGTATCCCAAGTTCCGGTTAATGCATTCACCATGGCGGACAATTATCGCTGGACAACATCGCTGCATAACCTTCCAAAAGTCGGTCAAGACGATGTGGTTCGACTAGTGAATGAACACTCTACAGTGAAGTCTAAACTGGAAAAAGGATACAAAAAAAGAAGTCATTTTACGAGAAGTTCATCTTCAATTATAGAGGTAAGTGCTTAGATTCTGTTGTGTCACCGCTAGCTTGCTAGCTTGTAAGGTTTAATGAAAATGACCAGTGTGTCAGATAAGTTCAACTACAGACAGAGAACGGTATCCATTCGGTGTATAGTGGTATGTGTGTATGTGTGATTAAAAGCACTGGTCCTGACCCCCACACACACTCCATCTCTCATCCGAATAGAGCCACATATTGTCGGGTGTGTGTGATTTAAAGCACTGGTCCCAAGTAGGGCTGGGCGATACGGACCAAAACCCGGTATGGTTAGGCTGCATCGCGATATACGATATATATCGGTATTTTATACAAATTCGGTTTTAACTCAATGCCACAAGTATGTCACAAGCACTTTTATTTTAAGACAACTCATATTCACAAAAATAACAGGCATTCCCTTTTAGAAAATATACAGCTGCACACTACATATTAACACGTAAATGAAAAGGTACATTGAAATAATCAAAATCCATCAAATAAATCGCCTATATTATATACATAGGCATACCTCTGCTTCTACACAAAATCACCTTCATTATTCAAGATTTAAGATGACTTTATTTATCCCGAGGGAAATTAAGGTGCAACAGTTGAGACAGGGGAATAAATGCACACAAAATATACTAATACCTAAAAACTAAATAACAAAATAAACTAGTATAAACTAAATATTACTAAATGAAATCTAAATGTATGTGTTATATATGTGTTATATGGTGATATATCCAGATAGAGCCACAAGACACAATGTCAGGGAATTGTGTGATTTGGATTTAGACTTCTTCACTGTAGTGTTCATTCACTAGTTGAACCACATCGTCTTGACCGACTTTTGTAAGGTTATGATGTTGTCCAGCGATAACTGTCCGCCATGGTGAATGCCAAGGTGAATGCATTAACCGGAACTTGGGATACACTGCTTCGGCGATTTTTAACGGGTACTTCCGGCGTTCTAATCTAACGTGATATAGGCCTAACAGGCCACACAAGATCTTGCATATTCCAGGTTGTGGTTGAAGGTGTCGTAGGTTGGCTCCTAAGGACAGCACTGCAGGGTCAGGAAGGGGTCCTACAAACACAAGTAACAGGAACCATTCATCAGTCAATTAAATCAGTTTTTGACCATACATATGTTGTTGTTGTAGGAGGCCTCTGATGCAGAAATGAAAGGGTTTTCAAAAATTTTACATTTTCGTAAGTTTTTAGGGAAATGTTGTAACATGGCAACATTGGTCCTAGCTGACAAATCCAGTCCAATAAAACAAAGTGTTGCAAGGTGCAAGGTGCAAGGTGTTGCTGGCATGAAGATTTGTTGTGTGATTTGGAGGCCAGAGGGTGGGACCTATAAACAGATTTACTACCCAATAGCATTGAGAGGCTGAACAACAGGACCCATTGACTATGGAAATGTGTTGAAAAAAAAAAAGAAAAAGAAATGTACAGACTTTTTTAACTAGCTAAAAGTGATGTTGTCACCTTGCAACTGAGGGCCTTACAGGGTTTTAAACATGGGAATGGCCCAGCACAGAGGTGACAGACCACACACCCATAATCACATGGACTGAACACGTTCAAAATAACCACACAAGACAAAACGAATGAATCAAAGATGAGCACCACACGTCTAAGAGGGCACTCAACAAAGACACACAAAACAATGCACACCTAAGACACGCAGCACAATGCACACAAAGCACACAGAATAATGTCCCGTCTAACCAGCAGGGGTGAAAGTGGTTTGAATTTCTTGCAGGTACTATAATGCTACCCCGGCCTTCATTGGTTCATATTGTTCTCCTCCCGCCCCCAGCTTCATGCATCCCTGAACACAAACTTCACATTTGTAATGCCTTTATGGGGTAGAAATTAGAAACACTTGACAATATGTATAGTCAATTATTTATTTTCAATTGTGCATACAACTTGTGTCAAAACTTAACACACCATTAGCAAGGCACGTTGAGGGAGGTAAACTACACACTTTTCCACATTTTCCACAGAGGGCTGAAGTAGCTCTCCTCTTCTGTGTACCGGCGAGCCATGCAGCTTGTTGAGTGGGCTGCTCTTCTTCCTTTGCCCAGCCAGGTCTTCACATAAGGCAGTGGATCCCACTGTCTGCATGGTGGTCCCACAGAGCTGATGAAGAGGAGATTTGCTGCATTTTTTGTTGTAAGTTTGCTCCTATACTCAGTTATGATGTTGTTCATTGTGCTGAACCCCCGTTGACAGTCAGCATTGCTTGGAGACAGTGTGTCCACTGCCATGAGCAACTTCTTCATTTGGTTGGGAATGTTTCTTCCTCCACTGGCCTTGTATTCTGTGAATCCAAGATGGGCCTCTTGTTGGTTCACATGTAGGACATCACACAAAGCCCTCACCTCATTATCTCCAAATCGAGGATTGTCATGGTCCCAGTTGTCAGGGTTGAGGACTGCCATTTGATTGATAAGGCTGTTATAAGCCTCTTTTCGGTTGGCTGCAACACTGGCCTGTGCTCTGTTTGCTGTGGTTGTGAAGAGTCTTTATTTCATATTGTCTGCCACTGCTCGGATGAACTGAGCAGAGTCAATGATGGGAGACCTGCCAACTCCTCTCCCTTGAATTCCATCACTTCCTCTGCCTGACTGGCATCAACTGCATGTTGTCCTGGGTAGCGATTGAAACTTTCTATGCGTTTGACATACGTCGTCATGATGTCATGGGCCTTTGGGAGTGTGGTCTTCCTGTTCTGAAGAATTTCTGACAAGTTCTTAAGTTCAGTCAGAACATCTGCCATCAGTGCAAGACTTTTCAGGAAGTTGATGGAGCACAACTTAGAAAGCAGACCTTTGAATTTGGCCCTCTCTCTGCTGTCCCTCGTATCATCCTCTGATGCCTCACGGAAATGTTGTGCCAAGGCTGGATAAGACTGCAGAGACTGCCCTCCATGAAGAAGCTCCCCAGCCAACACTGAACACTTTTCCAATCCTCCTGAGGGCGATGTCCAGGTTGTGAGCACATTCACTCAGCTGCCGCATGTTTTTTGGCTATATAATGAATATAGGCTGTCCATGAATGCCTGGAAGTCCTTTGTTCCCCCTGTCACATCCAGTGCCTGGTCAACAGCAAGCTCCAGTCTGTGATTAAGGCAGTGCCATAGTATGATGCCTGGGAAGTCATCCTGGAGCAACTTCCCAACACCTGACTTCACTCCCAGCATGACACTGGCCCCATCACTGAAAAATCCAATGAGGATTTCTCTCAGCAACTCAACAGTGAAGCCATTTTTAAGCAAGCAACCCATAATCTGTTCCTTGATATGAGCAGCAGACATACTATCCAGCTCAACCAGGTCCAATGGAAAGGCAATGGGCTCCATGTCTCCATCAACACTAGCCTTCAGGAACACAATTAGTGTTGATTTGTGCCCAACACTGGTTGACTCATCAGCCAATACTGTGATTTTGCTCTTGGTCTCTATTATCTTTTTTAGAAGTTCCTTTTTCATCTGTGATGACACATGCTCAATTATGTCAACACAGACAGTTTTGCTATGCAAAACACGCCCTAAATCAGCAGAATTTGCAGGTCAATCAGACTCTCAAAGTCTGTGAAAGGCTTGTTGTTCTTGGCCACATAATAGGCTGTCATGAATACCTTGGCAGTAGACTCAAACACAGACTCCTGACTACTCGCGTTCATGTTCAGAAGAATATCTTTATTTGCTGTCTGAAGAATCTTGACTGCTTCATTATGTGCTGCAGAGTTCTTGTGCTCACAGATTTTTTTTGCGTAGTGATGAAAGCTGGACATCCCTTGATTGACCAGCTGGGATTATCTTTCCATCAGCCCACTGAATAGCAATATTAACACCACGGGATGCCATGACACCCAGATCCTTCACATCATGGCATGGGGTACAGCCAAGCCTTCCATTGTGAGCATACATCCATTCATTTTTCTGTTTGAACTGTTCATATTGTTCTTCTTTCCATATAGAAGGGTATGCAGTAGGGCTAGCATCACCTGTGGTGGCTTCTGAGGGACCTGCTGCCACTTCTTCTGGCTGAGTCTCCTCTCTGTTATAACTGTTATAAATTAGAATAAAAATGTATAACTAAATTCAGCCAGTCAAAAATGTACAAGTCTCTGTCTTTCTTTGAATTTTCAGAATAGTGGGTACATAAATTCAAATACAAATAAAATAAAATGTCTCAAAATGTATGCCACAATGTGCAGATTAAAATAGAAGATATCAAAGCAAAATATTTAATGTTAAAATAGTATGCTGTGTACATGTTGTGTTCTGAGTAAGATAGCCATTGACTATATAGAGATATACAGTTTGCTAGTTAGCTAACTTATTATATTCATCATGGCCAGGTTCATGTCCATTCTCTGGGCTAAATAAGCATCATCACCTGTGTCATCTGTGGGCGTTGTTTTTCTAATTTTAAGCACATTCTGAGTTTCTTCATCTCTCTCCTTTCTCTTAAACATCTGAAGAATCGTCGTTTGCATTTTTGCTTTAATTACCACGTAGCCTAATTTTCTAGCTGTCACTCAGTCACTCCATTATTTTCTCCTCCCGCTGTTCTGATCAAGTGGGAAAAAGCAAATATTGCTCTGATTGGGTCTGGGCAACAAACGAATTTGCATAATTTCCCATCAAGCATTGGGCTCATATAACCTTACAGAATCAAAATCAGCGTTATTTTCAATAAGGACAAATTATAATAACACATTAAAAAAATTGACTATATCACAACCATAAGTGTAACAGACATCAAGAGATACTAAATAAAAAGACGTATATAACCAAGATCAGACGGTTTGACAAGCGAAATTCGTTTGTGACTAAATGCGCTTGTGACTAAATGCGCTTGTGACTAAATGCGCTCAAATTCCACGGGTTGAGCTGCAGTTTTGCGGTGTCACTGTCAATTCTTCCCGGTCCTCCGGACCGCCTGGAAATCTCTTACCGGTACTAAGGACCAGGTAGGACCGGCACACTTTCAACCATGCTAACCAGTGAACTAAGCGGTATGCGTCGTCACAATACCATTTAGTATGGGAAAAACGGTGATTGCAAGAGATGCCTCGTTTTAAACTCCAGTTAAAACACTGGACACATTTGTTGTAAGTCCGTCCCTTCTTGCTCTATCGCCGATTACGTATTTCACCGCACGGCAACCACACACCTCTAGGCAAACAGTTCCACCTGCGTTAGCCAGGTGAGTAATTGAAATACAAAGAACACGGACCTACCTGTCTTTGGCCTGTCACGTGACCCGGGAGCTGTCCGTTAACCCACTCCCACACGTCACGTGTTTAATACCTTTGGTGATTAACTGTACATCGCTTATATCCATGCATTATTATATCCATGCATTTTCTTGATTGATACCACAACTGGTGGGGGGGGGGGGGTGCTGGTGGATTGCAGCTCAAACGATGTGTGTTACGAAATGTGAAACTTTTAACCACCACGCTTCAAATCAACTCAAAGAAGAAGTACCTATATAATTCAACTGAGAAGAAACCACACCTACACACTGCCTGTGTGGGCATACCAGGTCAACTGGGGTATTTTAAGTTGTAACTACCAGAACCCGTTGGTGAGTAAAACAACGTAAGTCAATAGGCCTATATATAGAGCGAGAGAGCGAGAGAGGAATGAATGAATGAATACCATGTCGACTGGGGTATTTGAAGTTGTAACTAGCAGAACCAGTTGGTGAGTAAAAGTTAGTCAACATACACAATGGTCGGCCCCCCGGCCACGCCCACACCTCCCTCCATCCAGGACACCTGAGCAGGTGCGACTTCCTTCCTTCCTTCCTTCAACACAAACACAGCCCGGACGATGCCGCACAACGGGCCACGACTACAACATGGGATCATGGTGACTAAGTGTATTTTGGCAGCGGTCGTCCTCCTTCGTTGCTTCTCCGTAGCGGAAAATAAAGGTGAATTTGTGTTTTATTTTGGTTGTTTGTTGTTACTACAGTAAGCCGTACCCCGTTACGGTTTAACCGGGCGGCGACGGGGCTGTACACACACACACACACACACACACACACACACACACACACACACACACACACACACACACACACACACACACACACACACACACACAGTATATCTATCTAGGTGGACACGTAGCATTTGGATTTGGTATCCCTTTGACTGTTCGGTGTAATGAGGGTTACTTAACGTCGAATGGGGAAAACTACTGGCGTAGCCTATAGGTTCCATCCCCCCCCCCCCAACGTCAACCGTGGAGTAAACCCGCACTGCAACAACATAGGCTGTAAGCTACTCAGGCCTACGATAAACCTATAATATAACACCTATAAACCATACCCAATATATGTATATACATTTATATATATTTATCTTTTGATACAACTGCATACCCCTGCTCACTACCTGTTGTATATATTTATAATTCTGCACATATCTCATACCTATTTTGTACTTGTTTTTAGTATTAGTATTAGTATATTTTTTAAATATTTGACATATATTCAACAACTGTACATATCTATATATATATATATATATATATATATATATATATATATATATATATATATATATATATATATATATATTAATGTACTTGTGTGCTGTACACTGACAACACATCTAATCTAAATATAATAAACAACGTCGATCGGCAGGTCAAAGAGAAGGCAAATAGGAGCGTGTAGGAATTAAATGACTGCGTTGGACTATACCATCTCTGTCATCTCTTAAAAGTGGGCCACCTCTGCTCACAGCTGTCCTCCTGTTTTCAGACATCTCTGATGGCTTCTCATCGACACACGGCCAGCACACCGCGGTGTACCCCCGTGTATCACACCGGTGGACCAGGAGCGCTGACGCAACATCTCAGTCCACAGAGGTTTTTATTTTTTATTTATTCCGTTTTTTTGTATTTTTTTTTTGTTGTTTCTTATTGTTAAAGTGTAAACTTCCAGTAGGCAGAGTATGCTTTATGACGTCCCCCCCGCTTTCACCCATTTCAGAGACGCGACATGGAAACGGTTTCTTATGAACTTGACATAAACAACAGAACGTACTTCCTTCTGCTGAAACAAAATCGGTAATTATCTAGAGTGACGCACACACACCCCACACATCATTAGTCATTGACCTTTTTTGACGGTAGGCCAACCTTGTCTTGCTTGTTTTTCCAGAGACTTCATCTCTGACCGATTTGTGCAGTATTCACACCACAGGGGTGGTTACTCCAAGTCCACACGTGCAAACCATGTGAGTTGAAAAGGGTCATGAACCAGCCTTGACCACCTTGTCGTGTGTGTGTGTGTGTGTGTGTGTGTGTGTGTGTGTGTGTGTGTGTGTGTGTGTGTGTGGTGTGTGGTGTGGTGTGTGTGTGTGGTGTGTGTGGTGGTGTGTGTGTGGTGTGTGTGGTGTGTGGTGTGTGTGTGTGTGTGTGTGTGTGTGTGTGTGTGTGTGTGGTGTGTGTGTGTGTGTGTGTGTGGTGTGTGTGTGTGTGTGTGTGTGTGTGTGTGTGTGTGTGTGTGTGCGCGCGCGCGCGCACTTGCTCGGTGTTGGCATTGGTTTGAATGTAAACACACAGGCTTCTGTTTTTCAGGTTCACTGCTACTACCATGGGCATGTGGACGGATATGAGGACTCTCTAGTGATTCTCAGCACCTGCTCAGGCCTAAGGTTCGATTCTCCCTCCCTGTTGCGTTTACGTACGTAAATGTGTGTGCGAAGGCTCACGCCACGCCACACGCGTCACTCCACTCACTTCACTTGAAGGCACTGTCGGTGAGATTGAAGAGTTATAAAGGGAGAGAACAAATGTGAAACTAAACAACTATAACAAAAAATGTTCCCTACATTTCTCCACCACTGAGAAGTGTTGACAGGCTAGATTGTGCAGCCCTCAGATCAATTTTGAAACAACGTAATTAATTCCAAAAAATAAATAATAATAATAGTAGTAATACTAAAGTTTTACTTGTAGTACTGATACCGTCCACTAGACCCCTAGTTACCCCACGAGCTGGCAGCGAACGCACCAAATACCGCGAAAGATGAGCACGGCCCTCTGTGGATGTAAGTTAGCTAGCTGTCAACATGAGCAAGAGGAAGGTGTCTGATGAAAATCGGGTTTTTCAAGAAAAGTGGGAGACAGAATATCTTTTCACTCTTGAACGCAACTTCAGCCGCCACTACAACACCTCACACAAGGACTAATATCACAAGTACCCCGGGGCTGGCAGAGCAGCGATCCTAGCAAGTGGCCAAGAATCAAGTCTGAAAGCATCATATGCTGTCTCACTCCAGCTTGCCAAAGCAAAAAGGCCACTATCAGAAGGAGAGTTGGTGGAAAAATGTGCGATTGAGATGGCTAACGCTTTTGGAGATGATAAAACGGCTGCAAATTTGGAAACGGTGTCCCTCTCCAGACGCACAGTGACTCGCAGGATTTTTGACATTCAAAGCTGAAACAAGTCACGGCAGACTCTTACTCATACTTTTCGTTAGCGTTGGAGGAGTACAGACATTACCGATGTTAGCCAGCTACTGGTGTACGCAAGATCAATAAATGCGTCATTTGATGTACGCAAACTATTAAAACTGGTACCACTGCACAGCAAGCACAACAAAGGGATCCGACATTTTCGATGCAGTGAAGGGTGTTGTCAGCGAATATGGTGGATTTGACAAGCTATCTGCCGTTGTTGCTGATGGGGCTCCCTCAATGCAATGAAGGTTTCGCTGGACTCCTCCGTCAAAGTGGTGTGGATTGCCCGATAGTGCACTGCATCATACACCAGGAGGCCCTCTGTGAAAGTGCGTACTGTGACACATTGAGGGATCCACCATTTCTCTGTGACATGGCCTTTCTCACTGACATAACTGGACATAATCTCAATTACTTGAATGTCCGGTTGCAAGGCAAAGTTGATCCTTTTTGGTCATGTGAATCGTTTTCAGAGGACACTCGGCCTGTTCAAAGTTAACCTTGCGTCAGATCCCCCGACTTTGACACACTTCCCCCGCATGTGGAGAAGCCCTTGAAATGTTGCAGGATCAATTCAACAATCGCTTTCAGGATTTCCACTTCATGCCAGGCACAATCCAGCTTTTCACTGACTCCCTCTCAGCGGTTGTGAATGATCAGGCACCCGAACTACAAATGGATCTGTGCGAGCTAGTGTCGTTTTGGAGACTGTGGCCCGAGACCCGCTTCCCTCCCTTGAGATATTTTGCGCTTTAACAGGCCAGCGTGTTCGGGAGCACATACATATGTGAGAGCAACTGAAGCACATCAAATCAAAAGACAGAAACCGACTGTCAGACGAAACATTCTTTTATCTGATGCAGCCTGGATGCACTGGCATCCATGTTGACATTCCCCTTATTGTACGTCAGCAGAGACAAGGCTACAAGTGTCAAGTGTTCAAGTTCAAGTTCGACAACTAATGTCAGGGTTAGTGTTCATGTTATCGGTCAATAGTTTAATTACACTATGAAAAAACCTGTTCAAAGCAAACATGCCACTAATTTAATAACATTTCTGTAAACTGATATTTGTTTTGTGAGCTCATTAGAGGATGTTCCCTGAAAGACTACAATACATGGAATTTGTGTGTGTGTGTGTTCCAAGTGAGTCTGCGGCCCCCTGGTGGCCAGTACATCGATGACGTGGCCCCCACCACCATCCCAGTTGCCCATGCCTGGGCTAGATGAATTCTCCCGAATCGATCGTAGAAGAGATGCAATGAACCTATCCGAAATGAGCCAGGAGCTCAATCTAAAATCTAAAAATCTAAATGGTCTGGACAGACACTATGAGACAGACGCAGTCAGCTAGAAACGCATATTCTCACAGAGCATTTCATAGCTGATGGATGGCTTTTCTAACAAATTGCACACAAATAATAGCCCTTGAATTGTACCGACATCACCGAATTGTTTTCATCTGCTGAGCACGGATGACTTTAGCTAGTTAAGGGCTAGGTTATGTGTGCTATTTTAGGTTACCTGCCTGGCAGGTAAAACCTACAAATGTGACTGTAGCCATAACCACATGATTTAGTATAATCCAAGGCATTCAATCATCGTCGTCATTCCCCCTCTGGAACTGTTGTTTACACACATATACGCACGCTCCTCATTTACATATGTCCCTAAATTCTTCCCTGAAGGGGTGTGATCGTCCTGCGCAACGAGAGCTACGGACTGGAACCCGTCCCGCTGTCTCCGTCCAACGAGCACCGCCTCTACCCCCTGGAGGATGCCACGTCCCGTCACACGGTCTGTGGGGTAACCAATGAGGAGGAGGACCGAGCGCAGGTGGAACACTCCCCCTTCGACCCGAGCCACACGTTGACCTCACTCCTGCGGCGGGTAAGATCTCTCTCTCTCTCTCGCTCTCTTTTCTCCTCCCAGCTAGTTAACATTTCAACTTCAGCTATGTTCACATGTATTTTAATGTGTTAAATGTCATTATGTATTTATCGGGACGTACACTTTCACGATTTGGTTGAATGTTCACAGCGGAAAAGAAATCTGCCTCAGACCAGTTACGTGGAGTTGGTGTTCGTGGTGGATAAACTAAGGGTAAGGATGACCGCCATTACATTACCTACTTAGTAATTAGCAGACACTTTTGTCCAAAGCAACTTACAATAAGGCCATTCAAGAGGTAGGCAAGAGAACTGGTAGTCATCAGAAGTCATAAGTGCATTTCCTTCCTAACAAGCCATTATAATATAATGTATAATATATAATACATTACATTTCCTTCCCATCGAGCCTCCAAGAGCAGAACCAGGGCTCATGTAAAAGTACAACAAGTTCGTTCCCTTGATTTTGACACAATAAGTACATCAAAACGGGACAATGCAAAATGAAGCTAGTGAAGCCAATCAGACCGTTGGTTTGCGACAGTTGGTTTGTATCTTTCACTCCTTCATTTGGCAGTCTATAAGAATGCCCCCTCCCTCCCCATCCATCCATCCATCCTTCCATCCATCCATCGCCCACCGCTTATGCGGGTCGGGTCGCGGAGGTAGCAGCAGGGGACTCCAAACTTGCCTTTCCCTGACAACATGGACCAGGTCTGAGTGGGGGATCCCGAGGCGTTCCCAGGCCAGCATGGAGATGTAATCACCCCACCTGTACCTTGCTCTGCCTCGTGGTCTCCTTGTAGCTGGACGTGCCTGGAAAACCTCCTTCAGGAGGCGACCAGGAAGCATCCTTACTAGATGCCCGAACCACCTCAACTGGCTCCTTTATGTGCACGAAAGAGCAGCGGCTCTACTCCGAGTCTCTCACAGGGGAACGAGCTTCTCACTATCCGTCAGGGAGATGAGCTTCTCACCCTCAGGAATGAATTCCCACCTCAGGGAGATGAGCTTCTCACCCTATCCCTCAGTGAGATGGTCTTCTCACCCTATCCCTAAGGGAGATGGTCTTCTCACCCTATCCCTAAGCGAGATGCCAGCCACCCTCCTGAGGAAACAGATCCTCCCCCCCCCTGTATAGAAGTTTAAGATTAATAATACTGTGCTTTGTTTTGACATGTTGACAGTATGAACTGATGGGACGCAACGAAACGGCGGTAACCGAAGAGATGGTCGAAATGGCGAACCTGCTGGACGGGGTGAGGTTAAACAGACAGGGGGGGGATCCCGTTCACCGCCTGGCGGCCTGCAAGCTCGTTCAGCCCTGGCTCACGTCTTGTCCCCCCCCCCCCCCGTTTCAGTACTACAAGCGGCTCAACATCCGCGTGGCCTTGGTGGGCCTGGAGATCTTCAAAGACGCCAACCCTTTCGACGTGGAGCTCACAGCCAGCAAGGTGCTGAAGCAATTTGTCGACTGGAGGAAGACCAAACTGCTGCCAAGAGTCCAGCACGACGATGCCCAGCTCATCGTGTGAGTGCATCGCCGCCTTCGCCCCCCACCAGCCCCAGCCCCAGCCCCCCCCCCACCACCCCAGCCCCCACCCCCACACACACACACGCACGTGTGCATGGGGGGGCCTCTTGTTGTGAACGATTTATAAACAGTGGTTTGTTTTTTTCCCGTTTATTAGGGGTTTGCCGGCGCCTTACGGAGGGGGGACGCTCGGCATGGCCTATGTCAACACCATCTGCTCCGCCTCTTTTTCCGGAGGAATCAATGTGGTTGGTTCACATGTTTTTATCTCATTGTTTTCTTCTTTTTCATTTAGTGTTTGAATTTTTCTTTTTAGCTCCCTCCATTTTGTCACCCTGCTCCCCTTTTTAGTGTGTTGAGAGCTCCGGGTTTGAAACCGATGCCCGTCTGCATTATTGACGACACGACGCGCTGCTGTTGTAGCTACGGCGTGTCTCGCACATAAACCACATCGACGTAACATGAAAGAGCCGACGTATACCGACAAAACCTTTATTCTCATTTGTCCTTTAAGGATGTCTCATAAATGTATGATCTAGATGGAAGCTCCGAAGCCTCAAATGTCCTGATCGTTATTTGAGGCTAATCTCACGATATGAGAGAGAGAGAGAGAGAGAGAGAGAGAGAGAGAGAGAGAGAGAGAGAGAGAGAGAGAGAGAGAGAGAGAGAGAGAGAGAGAGAGAGAGAGAGGAGAGAGAGAGAGAGAGAGAGGAGAGAGAGAGAGAGAGAGAGAGAGAGAGAGAGAGAGAGAGAGAGAGAGAGAGAGAGAGAGAGAGAGAGAGAGAGGAGAGAGAGAGAGAGAGAGAGAGAGAGAGAGAGAGAGAGAGAGAGAGAGATGAGATTGAGATTATATTTTATATATATATACACACACAGTACATGTGTCTGTTCATGTCTCACAGTTTCAGGGAACCCAGTCGCTGGCCTTCATATCCACCGTGGTGGCCCATGAGCTGGGCCACAACCTGGGCATGAATCACGACTCCGCGCTATGCCAATGTGACGGACCAAGCTGCATCATGTCTGCGGGAGCCGGGTAAAGAAAATTTTAAAAAACAGTGTGTGTGACGACATTCTCAAACATGGTTGTGTTTGATTGAACAAGACTGAATGGTTTCTTTGTGTTGGTAAGATCTAGGAGCTTATCTGAGTGTAGTGGGAAATGCCACAATTGCCGTCAGCTCTGAAATGTGTGAATCTGGCTCTTTTCTGCGCTCTAGTTACAAATCGCAAATTCTACATACAGCAGCTTTTTATTTTAGTTATTATTATTATTATACTTGGCTCTACTTTGAGTCTCTTACGAGTGACTGAGCTTCTCACCCTATCCCTCAGGGAGATACCAGCCACCCTCCTGAGGAAACAAATTGTGGTCACTTGCATTCGCGATCTCGTCCTTTTGGTCATTACCCATAGTTCATGACCATAGGTGAGGGTAGGAACGAAGACTGATCGGTAGATCGAAGAGCTTTGCCTTCTGGCTCAGCTGTCTTTTGCGGTAAAGGTGCGGTAAAGTGCACCCAATACCGCTCCCGCTGCACCTATTCTCCGGTCAATCTCACGCTCCATCCTCCCCTCACTCGAGAACAAGACCCCGAGATACTTGAACAGTTGGAGGTGCTGATCCTCATCCCAGCTGTTTCAAACTCTGCTGCAAACCGATCCAGTCGAGTGCTGAAGGTCACATACTGATGAGGAAAACAGGACCACATCATCTGCAAACCGCAGCGATTAAATCCTGAGCCCACCGTACTGCAAACCCTCCATGACTATGCCTTGAAATCCTGTCCATGAAAATCACAAACGAGTCACAGGACGCGGCACAGGACGGGTGACAAAGCGCAGCCCCGGCGGAGGCCAACACCCACTGAGAACAGGCCTGACTTACTACCGAGAATCCGGACACAGCTCTTGCTTTGGGAGTACAGAGATTGGATGGACCTCAGTAGTGACCTCCGCACCCCGTACTCCCACAGCACCCCCCCACCCCCCACAGTCATATGTCTTCTCCAAATCCACAAAGCACATCCACAAAGACCAAATGGGCATACTCCCAAGCCCCCTCCAGGATATGATATATCTATCTATTTATTTATTTTAGTTATTTAGCTACTTGGTTTGTTTGTCTTCTCACTTCGCCCAGAGGGAGGACCAACTTCAGCAGCTGTAGCGCGGATTCATTTGAGGCGTTGATCTTTAAGGGCGGGGGCATGTGTCTGAAGAACCCGTCCACGCACTCGGTAGGCCTGGCCCAGTGTGGCAACGGCCTGCTGGAGGACAAGGAGCAGTGTGACTGCGGCACACCGGAGGTAGGAGGCGTGTCTTCTTGTTTTTAATCCCTCATTTGGCTGGTCCATCCATTGACCGGCACTCTTTCTACAGGAGTGCACCAACGTGTGCTGCGACGCAGCGACCTGTAGCTTCAGCGCCGGCTCCTCCTGTGCGGACGGACTCTGCTGCAACAACTGCAAGGTGAGGCTGACCGGCCCCCCCCATGCAGCACCAGAACCAGCGGCCCTTCTGTACTGAACTGAACTGGACAGGGCCGCCGGTACAGTGGTACCCCAACTGGTGATTCTGTGACTCTCGTCCTACCTTTGCAGTTTGCGGGGGGGAAGGGGGGGGGGGGGGGGGGGGGGGGGGGGGGGGGGGGGGTGTGGGGGGGGGTGGGTGTGGTGTGGGTGTGTGTGTGGTGTGTGTGTGTGTGTGTGTGTGTGTGTGTGTGTGTGTGTGTGTGTGTGTGTGTGTGTGTGTGTGTGTGTGTGTGTGTGTGTGTGTGTGTGTGTGTGTGTGTGTGTGTGTGTGTGTGTGTGTGTGTGTGTGAGAGACCGACCTTGTCTTCGTTTCACGCTTTCGTTTCTCGTGCTTCCAGGTGAAGGTGGCCGGGACGTCGTGTCGCGCGTCCGTCAACTCGTGCGATGTTCCGGAGTTCTGTCTGGGCAACAGCGGCTTCTGTCCCGAAGACTTCTACGTCATGGACGGCCTGAGTTGCGAGGACGAGTCCGCCCACTGCTACGAAGGGCGGTGCCAGACCTACAATTACCAGTGCAAGACCCTCTTCACACAGCCAAGTGTGTTTGGTCGGAGAGACGTACCTGTTTAACGACATTGTTGTATGCCGTGACTGTCAAAACAAACTCATATAAAGATAAATGTATTGTGTAAAGAAAAATGAAATAATGCATATAGTGACAATCACTCTCATCTGTTTACGTTTGGACAGCTGCGACAAAAGCAGACGACAAGTGTTACTTGCATGCAAATGTCAAAGGAAACCGGTTTGGAAACTGTGGATTGGCTGATTCTCGCTACACCAAATGCACCGTGGCGTAAGTATTCTGCTTGTTCCCCCTCACTTCAATCAGGAGAAATGGAGTGCTGTGCTATGCTGTGCTATGTGGCCATTTGTCAAAGGGCTTCATCCACACTGGCTTCATCCACACTGGCTTTATCCTCACTGGCTTCCTCCTCACTGGCTTCCTCCTCACTGGCTTCATCCACACTGGCTTCATCCACACTGGCTTCCTCCTCACTGGCTTCATCCACACTGGCTTCATCCTCACTGGCTTCCTCCTCACTGGCTTCATCCACACTGGCTTCCTCCACACTGGCTTCCTCCACACTGGCTTCATCCACACTGGCTTCATCCTCACTGGATTCTTCCTCACTGGCTTCCTCCTCACTGGCTTCCTCCTCACTGGCTTCATCCACACTGGATTCCTCTTCACTGGCTTTGTCCTCATGGGCTTAATTCTCACTGGCTTAATTCTCACTGGCTTTATCCACACTGGCTTATTCTCAAAATCGGACCTGTTCTTTATTTTTCACACACATTGTAAAAAGTAGATCCTTATCAAATCTTCTTCTTCTATAAGTATGGGTGAAATGTCTTCCTTTAGAGAAAGCTATTTCTGGTCCACATTCAGCAGAAGGTCGGTAGATGGGTCTTCAGTCAGTGATTTAAATGTCTGTCCACTCTCACTGGTTGCTGCAGGAACATCATGTGTGGGAAATTGCAGTGTACGAATTTGGACGCCAATCGACCACCAGTGGGCGGAGCCACGCTGGCCGTTGTAGTGATAGAAGGAAAGAAGTGTGTGAACGCAGACTTCGACCTGGGCCCGGATGTGGTTGATCCTGCCTATGTTAACCCTGGCAGCCCCTGTGCTAAAGGAAAGGTGTGTGTGTGTGTGTGTGTGTGTGTGTGTGTGTGTGTGTGTGTGTGTGTGTGTGTGTGTGTGTGTGTGTGTGTGTGTGTGTGTGTGTGTGTGTGTGTGTGTGTGTGTGTGTGTGTGTGTGTGTGTGTGTGTGTGTGTGTGTGTGTGTGTGTGTGTGTGTGTGTGTGTGTGTGTGTGTGTGTGTGTGTGTGTGTGTGTGTGTGTGTGTGTGTTCCCCCCCCCCCCCCAGCTGGCTGTCTCCTTGCATGGCAAAGATGAATGTGGATGTGAGGCATAACTTGTATTTGTTAAAAGTGTTATGCTGTATAAATGAAATACAACATAACATACATGAACTATGGACCACGATACATATTGCCAAATATCTGTCTTTTAGTTTTGGTTTGCTGAAGAACCAGTAAAGGGAGCCCAGCCTCATTTCCCTAGATACTACACTCTGTATTAAGACATGACATGGGTCTGTCTGTCTCTCTCGCTCTCTTCCCCCCCCCCCCTCTGGTCTCCAGGCTTGTCTTGACTTCAGCTGTGTGAACTCTTCTGCCCTGCTGCCCGCCTCGGACTGTGACGCCCGGGCCACCTGCAACGGCCACGGGGTCAGTCGACGCCTTCCGTTTGTTCTCTGTGACCCCCCCCCCCCCCTCCCCCACAACCCTCATCACAACCATTGAGACCCCTGCAGTGGTCCTGACTTCTGATCATGTGTAACTACTCATGTGTGTCATCCGTGCATTGTAAACCAACAAACCAACAGAAAACATAATCGCAACTCAACTACAACAACATCAACTCTTTTTGCGCGGGAAAAGTTGGACCAGTTGGAGCAGCTGATTGGTCGGATTCCAAAAAAAATGATTACCGTCAATGGTTCCGACTTTTCCCTGGACTCGCTCTCGACGGTCCTTTTTGATTCCAGGTGTGTAACAACCTGGGACACTGCCACTGTGACAACGGGTGGGGCCCACCCTTCTGTGACCGCTCCGGACGGGGAGGGAGTCAGGACAGCGGTCCTGCTGAGATAGGTGCGTGGCTACCTTGACCTTTTATCTTGGCTATGCATTTTAACGTTTTGAACGATAATGTAATGTAATGTAATGGCTTAAAAGTGGGCCTACTACATGACACGGTGCTCATGTATTTTTTCGATATCATATTCTTATTTTAAAGAATTTTTTTTTGATGTCAGAAATTTGTCGGAACTTATGATCCAAATAAACATTTAACTAGTTCTCTTTTTCCCAGACATGTCCGGGAAAGGCCCCCAAAAAAAGCGTCCAGTCGGATTTCTATATTGCCAGAAATGACTGCTTGGGATTCGGCTTTTGCTTCCTACAGTCGCATTGCTTTACTGCATTACATTACGCTGTAATTTCTCCTTAAGTCCCGCCTTCTCGCATGCCACCATTGGCCGGGATGTAGGCTACAACTTAAGCGTACGGGGACATAAGCGTTGGGCTATGCATCCCTCACTGTATCTACTGTCCTTATGTGACCCCCGACCCCCTTTTACCTCTACCTCTACCTCTCTCCCGCTCCGGGTCAGACTTCTCCTTGAGGAACGGTCTGCTCATCTTCTTCCTGCTGGTCGTACCGGTGCTGGTCCTCGTCACCCTGCTGCTGCTGTTCGTCTTCCGGCGAGAGTCTATGACGGGCTGCGTGCAGCGGAGGAAGCCCGGTGCCAGCGACAGGTTAATCCCACAGACCACACCCACACGCGCTTCATCGCCGGGCCACCGGCTGCCCCACTGATTTCAAAATGTGTCTTTTTTAATATATTTTTATTTTATGTTACGTCGTCATTGCTCGCTAACGTGTTTACTTGCCTTTCCTTTAAAAATAATAATATATATATATTTACAGGGCACAAAATGGGCAAACTAATCCTGAAATGCCAAATGCCGCACAGCAGCCAGCGCCGCCTGCCGTCCCCGGGTACGAAGACCTCCAGACCTCCTGCTTCTCTCTATGGATCTCCTCTTCATTTCATTTAGATTCATGTTCATGGTGTTGCTTTGGAAGTTCCTACTGGGGGAGGGAATGGGGAGTAAGCATACAAGATACAAGAGGTTTTAAAGTACAATGGAATGCTTCCTCCCCATTCCCTACCGCAGTATGAATTTTTAAAACAATACTATAAAAATACAATAAAAGATTAACATTAAAACAACGGAACAATAAAGTGACGGACGATATTCACATGTTTTGCATTCCATTGTACTTGTTGCAAATGGCCAATAAGTATCTTGTATCTTGAAATGAGCTGAGTTTATTCCCCGGTTCCTCTTAGGCTCAGATACGGGGAACTGGATTACTGGAACGACGCGGTCGACGCCCCTGGGCCGGTTCCTCAGGCCGGACTTCAGTCGGTTCCTAGACCCGCACCTCCGCAGGGCCCCGGGGTACCCAGACCCATCGTACCCCGGCAGCCGCCGAACGCCTCCTACCCCTCCTACTTGACTTGACGTGTGTTTTATTGATCAATATTCTCCACAAACAAAATCCTGGTCGATGGACTTATTCGGTATTCTGAAGGAACAATGGGGTGTTATTTTTATATGATTGAGACAAATTGGGATGAACAAGAATATCAAAAATGGGTATTGAATAGTTTGTATTTTGTCATGTTTTAATGTTTACTATGTGGCTGTAATGTAATGTTTCATGTAAAAAAAAAGATAATAAAATTGTCTATTAAGTTTAGCGTGCACATTGTATATGAAGTCGTTGTCTGAAAGACCCATCCCACCTCTAGCAGACGCTTCAGGTCCATCAAATCAACCTTCACCTGTTGGACCTGCTGCCCTCTAGAAGAGGCTTCAGGTCCATTAAATCAACCTTCACCTGTTGGACCTGCTGCCCTCTAGAAGAGGCTTCAGGTCCATTAAATCAACCTTCACCTGTTGGACCTGCTGCCCTCTAGAAGAGGCTTCAGGTCCATTAAATCAACCTTCACCTGTTGGACCTGCTGCCCTCTAAAAGAGGCTTCAGGTCCATCAAATCAACCTTCACCTGTTGGACCTGCTGCCCTCTAGAAGAGGCTTCAGGTCCATCAAATCAACCTTCACCTGTTTGACCTGCTGCCCTCTAGAAGAGGCTTCAGGTCCATCAAATCAACCTTCACCTGTTTGACCTGCTGCCCTCTAGAAGAGGCTTCAGGTCCATCAAATCAACCTTCACCTGTTTGACCTGCTGCCCTCTTGGAAATACTTCAGGTCAATCAAATCAAGGACACACAGACTCAAGAACGGCTTCTACCCCAGAGCCATAAGAGAATTGAACACTGTCAAACACGGACACTGACTTTTCTAGGTTACAGCCAACTGTAAATATGTACCATTTTGTTTATATTTAAATTCTGACTTGAAATACCTTCTTTTAAAGTTCAAATGTTTCGTTTGTTTAATCATTTATATTTATTTTAGTGAGTATTGCTACACAATTGTGTTTTACTTATGCAATGACAAAGGTGTGTGTGTGTGTGTGTGTGTGTGTGTGTGTTATGGTGCTTCCACGAGGCGGCAGTAAAGCGTTAGTGTTGCAATATAACAGAAACTTAAACACGAAAAGAAGAAGCAGACGCCGGGGCTTGCGTTGCATGAAGGAGGAAGCAAGGCGTAACACAGTGTGTGTGCACGAAAGTTTTCACTTGTGACTGAGGTTGTGCAGAACAACGCGTTGAATGAATGGATGCGCAACAACAACAACAACAGCAGCAGCTCTCCCCGAGGTCACGCGTGTGCGTGTGCGTGCTCTGCGGGTTACCCGCTGCGGGGAAGTCCACGCTGGCCCGCACGGTGAGCGCGCGGGCTGCAGGGCGGGGATGGAGGTCCACTGTCATGCACTACGATGCTCTGATCCCACAACACGCTTTCCATAGGAAGGTACTGGAGGACAACACGCAGGTACCGCTGTATTTTGGTTTTTGACTGTTGCGTCAATATGCGTGTGTTGGATTATGGTGTTCCCTTATGTCATGCATTTGATATTGTCAGTATGTATGTATATATGTATGTATGTATGGAAGCCCGTTTCCGCCACTTAAATGTGAATACAAATCACATAAAAACTCAGGAGATTCTACCATAATTACGACTTAACTATCTCATAATTATGAGATACTATAATAACTATCACTTAACTATCATAATAATGAGATACTATCTCATTAGTATCTCATAATTATGACTTAACTTTCTCATAATTATGACTTAACTTTCTCTGACTTAGTATACTAAGTCATAATGATGAGTCATGATAGTTAAGTGATAGTATTGTGAATAGTATCTCATTATGTGATAGGTCATAATTATGAGATAGTATCTCATAATTCTGAGTTTTAATGACTTTTTTTTTCTTCCAAGTGGCGGTAAAGGGCTCCCATATGTGTGTGTATACAGTATACATATTTACTTATCTGTGTTTGTAGGCTACGTCTGTATGACCAATGCCTTGTGATGTCTTTTCCAGCAAACCGAATGGAAGTTGTACAGACAATCGCTGCTGCAATGCATCGAGAGCTTCTTGAGGAACCCCGATGTGGTGTCCGATCCGCCCGACCCCGGTCGGATAAATGCCGAGGCTTGGAGACGGTGCATTCACACTTTACTGGAGCCGTACCCGCAAGGCGAGAGTTCGCCCATACTCCTGCTGCTGGACGACAACTTCTACTATCCGAGCATGAGATACGAAGTGCATCAACTCGCAAGGAAGTGTAAGCGCTGTGTTTTTTGAAAGGTGGGCCATGGGCCCAAAATAGTGTGCAGGTCACCGCGCTAATCCATCCGCACTGAGTTCACGTTGCTCTGTGCGTCCACATGTCCACCGCAGATTCCCTGGGCTTCTGCCAGGTGTTTTTAGACTGCTCTGTGGAGTCCTGCAGCAGCCGAAACCAAGAGAGACCGCACCCTTTGCCTGACGATTTAATATTGGAGATGGCGAAGCGTCTGGAGCCGCCAAACCCGCAGAAGAACGCGTGGGAGAAAAACAGCCTTACGCTAAACAACTCTGAGAGTGTGTCTGAAACAGACCTGTAAGGTACCGTTGTGTTTTTACACACTGGTATTTGATACATTTGAATGTTATTGATCTGTGACCTCACCTGTGTGTGTGTGTCTGTCTGTCTGTCTGTCCAGTCAGAGGTGGATGGAGCTGTTAACCCATGCCTTCCACCACCCCTTGGTCCAGATGCAGGAGGAGAACACGGAGCAAAAGGCACGGCGCAGTTCTCCTCACCCTCCCAAACCTTAGACACATGCAGACTTGGTCCAGATTGGTCCATCAAAGTGTTGCTTTGTGATGTGTGTGTGTGTCCCCCCCCCCCCAGGAGGCGGACCGTCTGCGGTGTGCCATCAGCGTGGTTCACCAGGCGGACCAGGCCTGCCGCCGTCTGGTCTCTGCAGCCATGAAGAGTGCTAGAGGTAGGGCGTGAGTCTGTACACAAACCCACAAATCAACTCAGCTTCACCCTATAAGTCCAATGGCAAAAATAAGTATTGGTCGACCCCCCCCCCCCTGGTTCGATTCCAGCCTGTCGTCGTTTAGAACTGCCCTTTTCTGTCCATGACAAAAATTAAAACGCATAGTCATGAAACGCAACTCATACATCTTCTCATGGCACCGGAGTCCATATTGTAAAGAGTTCTCGTCCTTTGTCTCCCCCCCCACACACCCGTCTACAGATGATGACGTTCCCCCCGAACGAATGCAGTGTTTGGCGAGTGAGCTGAACGAATCCAAGGGCAGATTCCTCCAGGACCTGCGGGCGCGATACGTTCAACAGCTGTCCACGGTAGAAGGAGAGGACATCGACGTACAGCGGGTGGTGACCGCTGCAGTGGCCGCTTTCGACCGGCAAATAAAGGACACCGTGAGGACATTGTGACACTGGATGCCACTGGAATGTATATAAATATAAGTTCTTAAGTCTCACAAATCATTTACATTAATATCTTAAGTCTGGTGATTTCTTTCGACCAATCACGTTGCTGGAAGTGGGGACCTGTAAGTGCACGTTTGCCGAACCAAAAAAAAAACAACTGCGTATAGACTGTATAAATACACATTAAAATGCCCTTCGCCCTACCCGTCGTCCAACACGTTTTTTGCCGGTTGAAACGAAACAGGAAAAAAAGCGTATTTTACAGTTCCTGCTCCGCCCCCAGAAGGAGTAACAGTTGGTATTATTTTTGCAGAAATGTACATTGCACATAACCAAATGGTTTACACAAACCGTTGTTGTGGGATGTGGGATTGAGCGAGGTTTTAGAAGAATGAATATTTCAAGTTGCCATTTAGATTTTGTATATGAAATGTGTTCAATGAAAAATTGCTTTTTGTGTCGACATGATCCACAATCAGGACAATGGTGTCATAGTTTGGTCTCAGTTTATTATTCTATGATGCAAATACTGCACTCAAGAAGACTTGTTAGTAGAAAACCATTAGCCTCAACAATACATCACATTTCACACATTACAAATCAACGATTCAATAATCAGCATTTTCATTAAAAACGAACGTGTACAACACTAGCTCCTTCCTCTTCTCTGTATGAACTTTTTTTTTTTTAACCGTGAAAGAAAACGAGAACGTGACCACGATGCTACAATGCTCTCTTCTTGAAATGATTTACAGGATGAATATTAAAAAATAAAGAGAGGGTCACAGGCTACTTCATGGACTTCTCATACGATCTGGTGCACAACGTGGCGTTGACAAAATCAAGACGGGGACGACCCCTGAAGCACATCTGTGTCAGGAGAACATTCGTTGTTCCTGGGAGAGCTGGAAGACTGTTTAACAAACACATCCGTTTCTGGTCGGAGACGCCACAGCAAAATGTCACATCAGTGCCACCTGGCCAAGGGTGGTCCAGCGGCGTCGGTCAAATCCGAGCCGGATTATAAAATAATAAATGGAGGTTACAAATCCAGAAAAAGAAAATCGGAAAATACCAATTAAAAAAAAAAAATGCGAAAAACCAGCCGATACATTTAGATATATGGTGTGTCGACGACATAGCAATAAATGAAATGACAATTCAAAAATAAAAAGGTTTCCCACGGGAATTAGTCAGGACCGACAAGCGACTGCTATCCAGGCCGTCACTTGCTGTGATGCCCGCGTGCGTAGTGGCACGCAAAGTCATACTTGTCCCGGCACATGGCGCCACAGATGTTGCACTGGAAGGGATGCTCGTAGCCGTGGCAACCCATGTGTATGGTGTACAGGATGTTGTCCGAGAAGCGGATGTCGCAGTGTGGGCACCGGTGCAGGGCAAACGGGTCTTGGGGCGGGCTGGCGGCCGAGGGGGGTGGGGAGAGGAGGAGCGCGTGGGGGCCGTGGTCCAACGCCCGAGCCGCGCCCCCGTCCGGCCCGTAGCACCCGCGTGCGGCTGGCTCCGGGGAGTCCTCGTCCTTGGGGCCGGACTCCATCTGCGAGCCGTTGACGGCTATGGCCAGCGGCGGGCCAGATGCCTGCTGGATGAGGATGGGCTTCACGTCGATCTCGCAGGACAGCCTGTCGGGGGGGCTCTGAGGCCGCGGGGGCGGGGGCGGGGGCGGGTCGGCCAGCCGGCTCGCCAGCGTGGACAGCCGGTCCAGGGGGTTGTCGGCGGGCGGCAGACCGTTGGCGCTCACGCCGCCGTCGCCGCAGCTCTCGTGCGGTTTGCCGACGGGTTCGGAGGTCTTGTACTCGCCGCTGACGCCGATGCTCAGGTGGGGGACGCCGGCGGCGTAGTCGGCCCTGGGGCCCGGCGGCATCGACGACGGGGGGCCTCCGTAGTTGCCGAGCAGCCGCCGGCCGAAGCCCAGGGAGCTGGCCCTCTTCTGCAGGACGCTGAGCATCCGCTTGTTGGTGAAGGGGGAGCGCACGCCGCGCATGGGCAGCAGCTTGTGGCGGCGACGCCGGTGGTGCGAGAGGTTGCTGCGGTCGCTGCAGCAGAAGGCACAGAGGTCGCACTTGTAGGGCTTCTCCCCCGTGTGGGAGCGCATGTGTGCCTCCAGGTGGCGCTCGTAGGCCGAGGCGAAGGGGCACAGCTGACACCGATGAGGCTTTTCTCCTGGAGGGAATACAATGGGACGGGTTGTGGCGTCAGGACAACACTGTCACAACACCATGACGAAAAACCCAAACCACTTAGGTGCCTATTGTTGTATAAGTGTAGCCTACTAGATACAAGATTCAAGAATTGTAATTGCCATTTGTAACGTACAATGGAATGCTTACTCCCCATTTCCTCCCGCAGTATGAAATTTTACCTGTGTGGATGCGGATGTGCTCTATCAGACGAGCCATGCCCTTGTTGGCATAGTTGCAGTAGCTACACTTGTACTTTCCGTCCGCGGTCCTCTCCAGGCCCTCCATTTGGAGGTCCGCAGCATCCTCCAGAGACAGGCTGACCTCCACAGAGGGGGGGTCCATGCCGCCATGCTCACTGGCCGTGGGAACTGACACACACACACACACACACACACACACCCCTTACTACACGCCATTCCCTCAGATCTCTCTGAACCCCACTCTGAACTCCTCTGTTCTTACCAGGCTGAAACGAGTCCCCCGGGTTGTTTTCCCCGCAGACGGAGCCGGAGATCATGTTGACGTGCTGGGTCTGCTGCGTCAGGTACTCCTGGAACTCTTTCACAAAGTCCACGGGCTCTGGCTTCAGGTCCTCCATTGTATGTCCTGTTCCCGGTCACAATGAGGCCGCTGGGGCGTCGCGTCAACCTCAACGACGACAACAACTCTGGACGTGAGACAAGAGGGACGGGAGCAAGGGCCTGCCTATCAATATCAATATAAATATATATATAAACTTAAAACGACCTACCTTAATTACCCTGTCATTCAGTACAGCTAAATCCACCTGCCAGCACCAGCTAACCCCTGCTGCAGATCGGTGCTCTAGACTAGAGGTTATCTGTCCATGTCAACCCTACCCCATCCAAACCATCAGACTGCAGTCTGCTTCTGTTCTCAAGCCGCGCACGCTGTGATCAGGACTCGATGCCCCATCTGAAGAAGGACACCGGCCAGCCAGCAGGTTTTCACGTAAACACCAAGTATGTAACCCCCATTCGCACTCCTAAACCATCACTGGAAGGAGAAACACACACACACACACACACACACACACACACACACACACACACACACACACACACACACACACACACACACACACACACACACACACACACACACACACACACACACACACACACACACACACACACACACACACACACACACACACACACACACACACACACACGGGGGGGGGGTCGTACATTCGTGGCCTGTGACGCCCTGTGTGTGTGTGTGTGTGTGTGTGTGTGTGTGTGTGTGTGTGTGTGTGTGTGTGTGTGTGTGTGTGTGTGTGTGTGTGTGTGTTGAAACTGTACCTGTGGGTTGATACAGTGGACTTGACTTGACAGACACAGCGGGGATAGTCCGTCTTCATGTACACCATCGCTCACAAGCAGGGAGGGCTGTCGGTTGTCACGTTAACACACAGGATCCTCTCTAATCATAATCATAATAATAATAATCAGAATACTACATACCCCGCGCTGGGTTACGTCTTCATTACTATCTAATGTGGCCCCGTAACCTATAGTTCCGAATTCTTACACTTGGTGTAACACGATAAAGATGTTTAGGAATAACTAGCGGAAAAACCATAGATTCCGATGAAAAAGAAATAGGCAAACGGGAGCTAACCGAGAGCATCGGCTAGACTGCTTCCGGTTTTCAGCAGGAAGCTGAGGTGGCTTTAAAGAAACAACAAACTGATGCATCCGGTCATAGATAGCGCTATCCTCCGTGCCTATTTCCAATAGACACTGTATGCAACCGGATGTGTATGTTTACAGTCTATTGATTCAGATGTATTATTTGCTTTTTTCCCATTGACACTGTTTACAATATGGCTTTGGGTCGTAGGGAGAGGCCACAACACACATACAAAAAAACATGTACGTATCATTTAAGTCACTTTGCTGGTCTTTTTTTTGTTTATTTTATTGTATATATTATTTTTTATTTTTATTTGTATGTTTTTTTTTATTATTTATACTGCGGGAGGGAATGGGGACTTAGCATTCCTATGTACTTGTTACAAATGGCCAATATAAATGTTGTATCTTGTATCTTGTATCTACTACATGTCAGTACACGTATACGGATGGATCCAGAACCAGTTTAGCACTTGTTGGGAAAAGGAACTCCAGACAATGTACAGGACATGTACATAGGACACGGTGCCACGCCCGGTGTCACATCCGGTGTGTGGAGGAGACTCAAATCAAATACTACTTGTCATGTATTCAGACTAGTCGGGTTCAGAATTGGAAAGTATTGCATTTTTGGAATCACAGCTACAAGACTAGGCTACATTTGGGAAGTCATGCAACAAAAAAATGAAATAAGAAGTAAGAAAGGCTGACAATAAAGTATAACTCTCTACCTATAGTTTACATATTTATAGTTTACATATTTATTGTTTACATACCTATATATAAAATATATAGGTATGTAATATATATATATATATATGTGTATATACATTTATAAATATTTATCTTTTGATACAACTGCATACCCCTGCTCACTACCTGTTATATATTTATAATTCTGTACATATCTCATACCTACTCTATGAGTAATTTTATACCTGTTTTTAGTAGTATTTTTTTAAGTAGACTGTTTTTACATATTTGACATATTATTCCACTGTAACCACTGTGCATTATATATTACCATGCACTTTACTGCAACATTTTCACTCTGGTTGGATGCCAAATTATTTTCGATGTACTGTACTGTACAGTGCTGTACACTGACAATACATTAGAATCGAATCGAATCGAATCGAATTAAATGAATGGTAATGCGATCCGACTACCAGATGAGGGCGCCACTGCAACACAGCGGATGTCTTTTTCCTTGAAGAAGAAGAAGAAGAAGAGGAGGCGACAACCCATGTAAACAACAGTAGAACTCATGGCGTCCTCTCTCCTCCGAGGGTTGTCGAAGGTGAGAGACTCCGGTCGGTTTCAAGTTGATTCGTATATTTGTTTGTTTGTTTATTTAGCATATTTAGCGCAAACCCGTTGACGTCAATGTCACGACACGTGAAACGTCACCTTTGTAACGCCCGTATTGCATTTGGTCAATGACAGGCGTCGTTACAAACCACATTATATACAGTGTAATTAAGTAATGTGTAGTTATGAAACAATGGCACCGGCCTTATTGGAGGTCAATCATACACACACATGAACGTAAAGCACTCACACAAGTCCCCTTGTTATGGTTGTTAGCAAAGGATGTATTTTGGTCAACGCACTGTAAATCCTTTCACTGTAATTTTGCACTGTAAATTCAATTTCACTTTTCACTTTTCACATGTCACTTTTTCAGTATTCATCGGAGTTATTTATTAGTATTTTATTACTGCCAATTTGCACTATACGTATTGTATATTGTATATGCCTACGTATTACTGTAATAATACTGTAAGTTGTGCAATTCATCTGTCAATACATTTAGATTTCATTTAGATTTAATTTAGTTATATTTTGTTTATACTAGTTTAGTTTAGTTTGTTGTTATTTAGTTTTTAGGTATTAGTATATTTGTGTGTGCATTTATTCCCCCCTGTTTCAACTGTTGCACCTTAATTTCCCTCGGGATAAATAAAGTCGTCTTGAATCTTGAATCTTGTATGCTCAATCGATCTCTGTTTTTGCAGGCAAGCAGGCAACTATGTGCACCTTGGGCTGCCATAGGGAGCAGGTCCTCCACACCCGTCCTCACCGTTCCCTCACAACCCTTTTCCGAAGTGTCCTTCCCTCCCCTGCAAACCTATTCGGAAGAGGAGGCCATGATGCGGGAGTCGGGTGAGCTGCACAGTTGGTATAGTCTAATGACTACATAGGCCTGGTGTCTGACACAACACAAACCCTGTTGGTCCTATATTGAGCTAGGATCTGGTACAGTTCCAGGAACAGTTGTTCGGGTATTGTACTCGCACACGAATGTGCACAAGACACACACACACACACACACTCTGATGGGGATAAGAATAAGAATGTACTGCTCTCATCAATGTTTAGCTCTCGGTTTTTGTTCTCCACTGCTTTGGACACACGCAGGATGGACGTTTGCCAACCCTTGTTTGCCAAGAGCAATTATTTAAAACTTTTCACGTTTGTCTGTATCTCATCTCATCACAGTTCAGAAGTATGCCCTGGACTGCATTGCCCCGTTTGTCTCGAGGATGGATGAGGAATCAGCCATGGACCAAGCCGTTATCAAGTCCCTTTTTGACCAGGGGGTGAGAGTGTTATCCGTCGTGCATTCAGCTGTGCGCTGTGAGCTGTCCCCCCCCCCCCCCAGGTGGATGACGGTGCTTTTGTGTGTTGTTGTCACATGTGGATGTAAACCCCTTACAGCTCATGGGGATAGAGATAGCTCCCGAATACGGAGGAACCGGCTCCACGTTCTTCTCCTCCATTCTGGTGATCGAGGAGCTGGCGAAGGTGGACGCGTCGGTGGCCGTGTTGTGTGACATCCAGAACACGCTCATCAACACTCTGCTCGGCCAACTGGGGACCCCCGAACAGAAGGAGCAGTATCTCAGCCGACTGTCGACCGACATGGTCAGTGACTCAAGTATTCTTCTTAAAGTAGTTGTAGCAGACAACAATGCCACCAGCCATTAACATGGCTACTTGGCTCCTCCCAAGTACAAAGACGTGCGGGCGGGTGGGTGGGTGGTGGCTGTTTTAACCTGTGGGCCTTGATTACCAATGACCGACAGGTAGGCAGCCTCACCAGCCAATCAGGCCAACTCAGGCCAGATGAGGCTGCATAAACCAGACACCAACCACACACACACACTCCACAGTCGTATTTCCCTGTTCCCCATGGAATCAACATTATCATCATTGTGAAGTGTGTAAAAGTTCCATGTCGTTGTAGGGACTGTTGATTTTCATACTTGAAGTGCTAACGTATGCTATTTTTTTTTTTTTGGATATGAAATTAGGTGGGCAGCTTCTGCCTCTCTGAGGCCGGGGCGGGCAGCGACGCCTTCGCTCTGAAGACGCGTGCGGACAAACACAAGGACTACTACGTCATCAACGGATCCAAGATGTGGATAAGCAACGCTGAGCACGCGGGTGTGTTCCTGGTGATGGCCAACGTGGACCCGTCTGTGGTACGCACTCAAATGTTACACATCGTCGTCTCTCTCCCCCCCCCCCCCCCCCAATATCCCGTCTGGGATTCACAACACCGGGACATCCACAAAGATAAACTTGAAAGTGAAACATTGCACTACACTTCCGCACACTTGACATCATCGTGGTCATAGTGTGTGGCCTTCCTAAAGCATGACCTGACGTCACGGCATCTGTAGACCAATCAGAACGTGTGCTTCCTCTCCGTAGGGTTACAAGGGCATCACATGCTTCATGGTGGACAGGGACACGGAGGGACTGGAGATCGGCAAGAAGGAGAACAAGCTGGGCCTGCGTGCCTCCTCCACCTGTCCCCTCAACTTCGACAACCTCAAGGTGAGAGCCACAGAATACGGCTTCATTGGGACCCTCTCCCGTTCTGATACCCTGAAGGCACACGTCATCTAGAGCACCCTCCAGCCCTTTGCCCTCCTCTCGGACCCCCCCCCCCCCCCCCGTGTGTGTGTGTGTGTGTGTGTGTGTGTGTGTGTGTGTGTGTGTGTGTGTGTGTGTGTGTGTGTGTGTGTGTGTGTGTGTGTGTGGTGTGTGTGTGTGTGTGTGTGTGTGTGTGTGTGTGTGTGTGTGTGTGTGTGTGTGTGTGTGTGTGTGTGTGTGTGGGGACAAGAAATGAATTGTGTAATTCAAATAAATGATTCCTGTATTTCTAGGTGCCAGAGAAAAACATCTTGGGCCAAGTGGGCCATGGGTATAAGTACGCCATCGGGATGCTGAATGAGGGACGCATTGGGATCGCTGCTCAGGTCAGAGAATGAAACCATACGGTCAACCATGCCGTCGTTGTGACAATGATATATGTATATCATTATTGGAGTGTATTTAAATGTTAAATGGTTTTGTTTTTAAAAATGAAGATTGTGATGTTCATGACGACGACGATGATGATGATAATAATAATTAATGTAATTATTGCGACATAATGCAAAGTGTATTTGAATCATAAACAATGTCAGTTTTGTTTTTAAAATGAAGATTTGAGGAGGGTGATAATAATTACAATACTTACATTAATAATTAATGTAATTATTCCAATATACTGCAACAAATGTAAACTCTGATCTGCGTGCGTCTGATGTTCCAGATGCTGGGCCTGGCCCAGGGCTGCTTCGACCACGCCATCCCTTACACCAGGCAGAGGGTCCAGTTCGGCCAACGAATCTTTGACTTTCAGGTAAACATGCAAATACAAACCAATACAAGATCAGTAGCCAATGTTTTGCTACTTGTTCTGTTCCGACGGGTTTTGTAGCGTTTTGAGTTTTGGTTTTGTTTGGTTTGGTTTCCGCACTGCAGGGCCTGCAGCACCAGATATCACACGTGGCCACACAGATCGAGGCGGCCCGGCTGCTGACGTACAACGCTGCCCGGCTCAAGGAGGCAGGCAGGCCCTTCATCAAGGAGGCCTGCATGGCCAAGTACTTCACCTCCGAGGTGAAGACGCGCTGCATGCAGATGTGCAGAGCATACTGTACATACATTCAAACAATACTTTGTGTACTACTCGCAACTCTTTTAACTATTGAGTGCAACAAGTGTATGTCTTGTATGGACCCTGTTTGATGCACTTATTGTGTGTCAAATCTGGGGAGCTAAATGATTGTACCTGAGCTCTGGTTCTGCTCTTGGAGGTTAGGAAGGAAATTCACTCATGACGTCTGGTGACTAGCAGTTCTCTTGTCTACCTGTTGTTGAATCACCTTATTGTAATGTATTATATATTATGTTATTTTATATATATGTATATATTATATTATTATGGCTTGTTAGGAAGGAAATGCACTTATGACTTCTGGTGACTAGTAGTTATCTTGGCTACCTATGTTGAGTTGTATCTGCTAATGTAATGTCTTCCTGTGTCCTGCAGGTGGCCACTCTGACCACGTCCAAATGCATCGAGTGGATGGGTGGCGTGGGCTTCACCAAGGACTACCCCATCGAGAAGTACTACAGAGACTGTAAAATCGGTGAGCGGCGAGTGTTCTTCTTCTTCCGTTTACATGTAATAATTTTGCTTGAGTCTGTCATTCAAAACGACTGACAAGTTAAGTGGAGAACGATCCCCCCCCCAAGCACTGAGACCCGTATCGCGTCTGAAAAGTGCTGACACATTTCCCCATACAAAGATTTGCATTACATTACACTACCGTCCTTTTGCAGACGTGCATTCAACCTGGGTAGAGGAAGGCTGAAGGCATACTTTTACCTTATTGTACTTTTACCTGAAATTATTGTACTTCTACCCTGAGCACTAGTTCAGTTCTTGGAGACATGTTAGGAATGAAATGCACTTTTGACTTCTGGTGACGATTTGTTCTCTTACCTTCCTTTGTTAAAACACACTTGTTGTGTGTCGCTTTGGATAAAAGTGTCTGCTAAATGACTAATGTAATGCATGTTTTCCTGTATGCCAGGGCAATACAGCTGGTTGTTGCATAAAGCTGATGGAGGGAGGGGGGGGGAGAAAGAGAAATTCAAGTCCCATTGTCAGTGATTGTGATTGGTTGTTTGGTGGGGGGGCAGGAGACATGCAAGTGCATTGTGGACACGGTAAGTGCACGTAACCCGACCCCACAGGAATTCCCTGGTCTGACCTTGGTGAGTGTGCAGTAGAATAGAACATTCGTTAAACTGAGGGATCACGCTCAACATCGAGGGGAATTAAAGGTGCTTATTTCAACTAAGATTTCAGAGCTATTGTTTGAGTGTAGTCCGTTAGAAATGGCATTGCCCTTCGTCAGCTATTAGTGAGTGTGGAATGCCCTGAGAATATGTTTCCGGGGGTTAACTGCACGCCTGCCTCCTGCCTATGAGCCAATTTAGATTGAAGAGACCGCTCCTGTTTCATTTCTTACCAATCAGAGCATCTCTTCATCACATCACAGAAGCATGAAATGCAGTTCTTCTCAAAGGCAAGAGAAGCACAGGGGACGGCGTAGAGAGTACGCACTCATGAGCATGTTTAGCATGGGGGGGGCCCCAGTTGGAGTCCAACTCTCGTGGCTCCGATGCCTTGCTTTACCGGTCGGGACCGTCGGACACAAATGGAGTCTTTTAATTGTTTTCCTTGTTGCGTTTGTGTTTGACTTTTGTCTCTGTATATCTGTTCACGTGCAGGTACCATTTATGAGGGCACTACTAACATCCAGCTGTCCACCGTGGCCAAATACATCGACAAGGAGTACGCCCGATGAACAGCACCCTCCAGACACCGAGAGAGAGAGACACACACACTCCACTCCACTTCCACCTTGCTGCTCTCCGTCAAGACGAGGCTGTGAATGAGGACACGTCGGCCTGGCCCCCTCTTCCGTGTTCAAATCTGTGTTAATCGTATGTGACTTATGGGTGCTTCACTTCCACCCCCCCCCCCCCCCGGGGGGAAACGATGGTTGCCTCACGGTTTGCCTTCAGATTAGTTTTTTGTGGTCAGTTGTGGTCTACGGTATATGAAATGGGATCACAGATCAGATTTCACAGATAGGGCGACGGATATTCTTTTAGGTCACCACATTCTCAAGGTGACCGTGTTACTGATGCAGGCCTAGTCCTACTTTAGCTGTTGACATGTGGCAGTTGAAACTTGCCAACATTGCCAATATGGTGGCAATATTTCCCTCCAAACCCCCTTTTTGGCTTTGACTAATTGAGTGTATTTGATGTGCATAGCAGTTTGTTCTTCTGAAAGTAGTCCGATATCTCATCCGAAGCCCCTTTTTATAGAGGCTTTAGTACTTTATAGTACTTGGTTGTAAACATTAGGGGGAGATTCAACATAATGGATAAAGTAACATAATTATATTATGGTCTATCTGTATTGTTGAATATGTAATGCTAACCATGTTGACATTTTATTACATGTTAGTGACACAAACGGCCTGTCTGCAAGGCCATGTTAATAACTAAGAAGGAATTGCCTAATTGACTGTTCACTGGCACCACGACAACCATAGTTATTACTATTCCAACGCAGCGCAACACCCCGGGTGGCCACTGGGTGGCAGTGTTCTCCTGACTTACCGTAGGATGTGACCAGTGCTGCTTTTACAATGCTGGATTGAATAAAGGTACTGTACTAACTTGACTGACTGAAAAGCTATTTCAAGATATCAAATGAAGAGCCAATGACTTGGGTGCATAATAACGTTAAGAGGGGGTCGATGTCCGGGAGACATTATTATATGACCTACGTTTGTATGGCTGTTGCAGTGGTGTCTATTCAACTTGGGGGAATACTGAAACACGTATTAGAAGGCTGCACACTAAATGTATTTTAAAGAGATTTAAGTACATGTTTAAACAATCTGATATTTATAAGTGTGTGTGTGTTTGGGGGGGGGGGGGGATTTTGCATCCAATAAATTGCCTACAACATCCTGGAACATGCATCATCCTATTACTTCTAGAGATGGCTATAACCGCCGTGATTACATCTATAGCAGAATCATTCATAGATTTGTGAGTGGACAAACGTCATGTGACCGTATATAGAGATCACCTCTGAGCATTGTGGGCGGTTTAAAATGAACCTTGGGATTTAGGCCCATATACAGAAAGCAGGACTTCCGGACACCTGTTTAATTCCGAGGGCAATAGAATCACCATCAGGACCATTTGGCGAACAAGTAATTGTCAGACCATATCTCTACATCTCTATTTGGAGAGAGGGAGATATGGGAGTGAAGGGAGGGAGAGAGAGAGCGAGAGAGAGAGAGAGAGAGAGAGAGGGGGTAGAGAGAGCGAGAGAGAGTGTGTGTGCATTTGCGTGTGTGTGTGTGTGTGTGGGGGGGGGGGGTGATGTTTGAGTGACAGGTGATTGTGGGTTGTGCATGTGGTAAAAAAAAAAAAAAAACCTGCGCCATTTGTCTCTTTAATCTAATTGGTTGATTGATGAGCGCGTGTTGTTTTGCTGGAAGCCAAAACGCACACACACACGCACACACACACACACACACACACACACACACACACACAGGGCCTTTCCTCTCCGGTCTATTCCAGTCATATCTTCCTTCCTGCCTGTTCGCTCTGTTTCATCTCACATCCTACCTGCCTGCCCCATGTGGCAGAGACCGGGCGCCCTGAGCCGGGATACCATGTTGATTTCATCGTTTTCCATCGAGCCCAACTTTGAGCCATCGGTCTCTCCTTTGGATCGCTCCGTGCGCTGCAGCAGCGCGTCCATTTACGCGTTTTATATATATTTTTAAAATATATATATATTCGGTGACAAACCACAACAAACAAACGCGACAAGATATCGACTATATTTTTTTTAAAAGGACTTTTAATGGTGATTCGGATTGCATAGGGATGATGGCAGACACCGACACGCCACAGACCGTGCAGCCTCCTCCTCCTCCCCCACAGCACGCCAAGGAGTCGCCCTTCTCCATCAAGAGTCTGCTGAACATGGAGAACCCCAAGCCCGCCAGGACATCCCAGCACCCGCCGCCGCTGCTGCTGCCCCGGGGACTGTTCGAGGGGAGCATCTTCTCCCGGCTCGGAGACCTAACTTTCCCCCGGTTCGAGTTCCCCATCTCCCCCCAGCGGATGGGACTGGACCACCTGGCCTCTGCCTGGTGGGGGCCCTACGCGCTCGGAGCCATGGGGGGCCACCACCTGAGAACCTCAGGTAGATGTCTATTATTATATCTCTGTTTGGGGATTTGTAAAAAAAAATATATATATATATAATTATTATTATAAAATATAAAAATATTATTATTATAATTTAAAAATTAAAAACGAAAAACAAAAGTTATCATAATCAACCAGAGTGGTCCAAATCACTCGTCATAATCAATATATATATATATATATATATATATATATATATATATATATATATATTGGGATTTGTTCTAGTGGTGTCTTCCGTGATGTTGCTTTTTTATGTCTGCTTTCACTAACTTGAGAAGAACGCACGGCTGATTGACAGCTACACCCCTTCAACGTCTATAGATAGCACTTATATAGGCCTATATACCTTTTACTTTAAGGTCATATTTCTGATCTGAAAGGCCACGCCATGGATCACGTTACACCATGATCGTACTACAGGAAACTAAAAGCAGGTGTATGTAGGCCTATGTATCTGATCTCCCTGTCCCTGTCCCCTCCAGGCCTGTCTGAGAGGAGCGGCGGTGTGATGAGAGACTCGCCGCCGGCCTGCAGGGACAACAGGCCGGCAGGTCTCCTCCTGCAGCAGCACCACCACCACAGAACAAGCGACCCCCATCCCAAAGAGGAGGAGGACGACGACGACGACAAAAAAAGCGCAAAGGGGGACATTGTCCTGGAGGAGGAGGAGGAGGAGGAGGGGGGGGAAGAGGAGGGGGACAGCGACACCGAGGACCACCCCCACAAACGCCGCGAAGTCAGGACGGGGGCGGACGACTGCTGGAATAAGCGCCTATCGTCGGACGACGACGCAGCCGCCGCCGCCGCCGCAGCGTCGGACAAGAAAGCGTGTCAGCACCGCAAGAAGAAGACGCGCACGGTGTTCTCCCGGGCGCAGGTGTTCCAGCTGGAGTCCACCTTCGACCTGAAGCGCTACCTGAGCAGCTCCGAGCGGGCCGGCCTGGCCGCCTCGCTGCGCCTCACCGAGACGCAGGTGAAGATCTGGTTCCAGAACCGCAGGAACAAGTGGAAGAGGCAGCTGGCCGCCGAGCTGGAGGCGGTGCACCTGAGCCACCACCACCACCATCACCACCACGCCGCGTCCCACCAGAGGATGGTGCGGGTGCCCGTGTTGTACCACGAGGGCACCGGGGGAGGAGGAGGCGGGGGGGGGTCCTCCGAGACGGGCGGCAGCTCGGCGGGGAACTCCCCGACCGGCGGCGGCGGCCACGGCCGGTCCCTCTTGTCGTTCCCCCACCCCATGTACTACTCTCACCCCATCGTCCCCTTGCTGAGGCCCGTCTAGGGGCCCCACCTGCAGGGGGTCCCGCTGCAGGTTGTCCCGGGTGCCTGGCCGTTTTGAACTGGATATAAACTTGCAAGAGAATTATTTTGTATTATTTGTGGATTTCATGAATATAAGCCTATATTACTATTAATACTATAAGTCTATAATTGCTTTTGTTATGATTATTAGAATGAATATTGTGACCCTATTATTATTATAATTATTATTGTTTTTTGCTATTATTATTATTATTATTATTATTATTATATAATGTAAAATGGACATTATAAGAAAATGCTTTGTAAGAGAATGCTGCATTTAAGTGTATTCCTATTTGAAACACACAATTATGTTGTTTTGCATATGAGTTCATTGGTAATACGTATTTTATAGGGGAAAAAATGTGTCAGTGTTTGAAAGTAAAAAAAAGTGGATATATTTGATACGTTACAATATTGTGCAATATTCTTCGCTTATTGCTCCCATACCCCCCACCCCCCCTCTCTCTCTCTCTCTCTCTCTCTCTCTCTCTCTCTCTCTCTCTCTCTCTCTCTATCTCTCTCTTATCTCTCTCTTATCTCTCTCTCTCTCTCTCTCTCTCTCTCTCTCTCTCTCTCTCTCTCTCTCTCTCTCTCTTTATCTCTCTCGCTCACACACACACACACACACACACACACACACACACACACACACACACACACACACACACACACACACACATTCACACACATGTATGTTCATGTAAACCTGTCCCAAAAAGCTGCAGGTATAGGCCTATATCGCCTAGTGGGCCGTTCCTTTTGTACGACATATTGTAATTTATTGTCATGGGCCTATACTTTAAGCCACGAAAAAGCCAAATAACAACCACTGTCTGTGTGGCTTATTCATTAATATTGTAATTGTATTGCATTCTCTGAAATTTGGTTCTTAATTCACTGTAGAAAACGGATGGATTTAGATCACATGAAGAGTGTATTTATTGAGACGGCTGTGTGTGTACAAGGATGCATTCATGGTCTATTTATGGTTTTAATGTTTGGAAAGATTCTCGCTTAAATAAACTCACACATGCAATTGACATATTGCTTGGCTTGGAGTCGAAATAATAATAAAACCTATATAGGTCTATAGTCGAGCCATTAGAATACATCTACTGCATTCAAATAAGGTGTATCACTGCGTTGTGTGCGTTGTTCTGGTCTTTGACCGTGATCAGAAACCATGTTATTCTCGATGGCCACTGGTTTATATTTTTATAGACATTGTTAAGTTATCAATAAAAAAAAATCAAAAGTCACTATTATGTTTCGAGGCTTTTGTGCTTGTCGGTCAACCTACTTCTACGGTTTCTTTTGACTAATAATAATAATAATAATAATAATTGTAATAATTGTAATGAATAATAATTCTTATTATTATTATAGATGTGGAACATTTTTGTATTTTTAATATTTCAACATATGCCATTTTTTTCAAGGTTATTTCATTATATATTAAAGTGTATATATGTCCTATCATTGAGGGAAGATATTCAAACTTGTATACGCCTAATTTTACATTTCTTCATTACTTGATAATTGGGCGTTATTATATTTGGCGTTATTATAGGCGTGCTATACTGTTGTTTTTGCGATCAGATTTAAATGTAGGCTTATATGATAATAATAATGTCAATTAGAATCTAATCTAATACGAAAGTATGCTATTCTGTACAGCATTGATAGCACCCAGTTAGCTCCATATTTACTTTATTATTGATGTATTAGCTTTATATATTATATTATATAGACTATGTATTACTATGTCATTTATACCATGACTATCTATCGAGCCACTATTTCATTCATCTATTCTAAGCGTCCGCTTCGAGATTTTCCGTTCGTTCTCGCGAGATAACCCCCCCTCCCCCACCCCCCGCGACGTCAACGGAACTATGACCAAATCATGTACGTCATCAGCGGCGACCACTCGAATCAAAGCGGCGTCTGCGCGCGCTCTCGTCTCAGCCAATCGGAGCCGTCCGCCTGCAACGTTTTGTACCGCTTGTGTTGAAAACGCCTTAGGAAGCAACAAGCTAACACGTTAGCTTGTGTGCTTTTACTCAATCCCGTTGCTGGTCGCAAACACTTTTGACGCAAACACGGTGAGTTTGTCGTAGAAGAGGAAAACGCGGTCAACATTAGTAACACAGTTAGCTTCAAATGTGTTCCTGCATGTCAATGAATACTAGCAAGCCCCAGCGCGGAATATAAACGGTAGCCGTGGTCTGTGGATGAATCCAAAACCTTGATTTTTTTTAAACTATAATCAAGTTATGAATGTTCATTTTAAGTGATTGTCTTTTCGTATTGACTGCCTGTTTCAGCTTCCCATAGATTCAGTTAATTGAGAAACGTTCGGTGGTTGTGTTCACATATGGACAGCAATGCTGCAAGATTTCTGGCGACTAGTAGTAGTCCTCCTCTAGTGACTAGTAGTAGTCCTCCTCTAGTGACTAGTAGTAGTCCTCCTCTGGTGTGACTAGTAGTAGTCCTCCTCTGGTGTGACTAGTAGTAGTCCTCCTCTGATGACTAGTAGTAGTCCTCTGATGTGACTAGTAGTAGTCCCCCTCTGATGACTAGTAGTAGTCCTCCTCTGATGACTAGTAGTAGTCCTCCTCTGATGTGACTAGTAGTAGTCCTCCTCTGATGACTAGTAGTAGTCCTCCTCTGATGACTAGTAGTAGTCCTCCTCTGGTGTGACTAGTAGTAGTCCTCCTCTAGTGACTAGTAGTAGTCCTCCTCTAGTGACTAGTAGTAGTCCTCCTCTGGTGTGACTAGTAGTAGTCCTCCTCTGGTGTGACTAGTAGTAGTCCTCCTCTGATGACTAGTAGTAGTCCTCTGATGTGACTAGTAGTAGTCCCCCTCTGATGTGACTAGTAGTAGTCCTCCTCTGGTGACTAGTAGTAGTCCTCCTCTGGTGACTAGTAGTAGTCCTCCTCTGATGTGACTAGTAGTAGTCCTCCTCTGGTGTGACTAGTAGTAGTCCTCCTCTGGTGTGACTAGTAGTAGTCCTCCTCTGATGACTAGTAGTAGTCCTCCTCTGGTGTGACTAGTAGTAGTCCCTCTGGTGTGACTAGTAGTAGTCCCCCTCTGGTGACTAGTAGTAGTCCTCCTCTGATGACTAGTAGTAGTCCTCCTCTGGTGACTAGTAGTAGTCCTCCTCTGGTGACTAGTAGTAGTCCTCCTCTGGTGACTAGTAGTAGTCCTCCTCTGGTGACTAGTAGAGTAGTCCTCCTCTGGTGTGACTAGTAGTAGTCCTCCTCTGGTGTGACTAGTAGTAGTCCTCCTCTGGTGGACTAGTAGTAGTCCTCCTCTGGTGTGACTAGTAGTAGTCCCCCTCTGGCGACTAGTAGTAGTCCCCTCTGATGACTAGTAGTAGTCCTCCTCTGGTGACTAGTAGTAGTCCTCCTCTGGTGACTAGTAGTAGTCCTCCTCTGGTGACTAGTAGTAGTCCTCCTCTGGTGACTAGTAGTAGTCCTCCTCTGGCGACTAGTAGTAAGTAGCCTCCTCTGGTGACTAGTAGAAGTAGTCCTCTTCTGGTGTGACTAGTAGTCCTCTTGCCTACCTATGTGGCATGCACGATGGGAACAAGTTTCTCAATAAGTAATATATACTATATTCTAATAAATACTAATGCATCTATTGCATTCTTGATGAAGTAGGCATGTGGAGAAAGGGCAGCTATGTTTCATATTTAGAGTATGTGTGTATGAACTCTGATGGGCTACAGTTGGTACAATTTTTGTGTCAAACTTCCTTCCCTTCTCTGTTTTGATCTCACAGATGACGGGTTGCAATGAATACAAGCTGAACCAGGGCCCGGAGGACAGCATCTCCGCTGTCAAGTTCAGCCCCAGCACCGCCCAGTTCCTCCTGGTGTCCTCGTGGGACTGCACTGTTCGCCTCTACGACGTTGCGGCCAACGTAATGCGTATGAAGTACAAGCACACAGATCCCGTCCTGGACTGTGCTTTTTATGTAAGGCTCCAGCAATACAATCTCGCTATGCTAAGGGGTCCAGTGTTGGCACCCCCCCCCCCCCACGTTGAGCTTTGAGGCCCAATGAACATTCCTTCAGTGTTTACGTAGCTCCTCGTAGTTCCCCATCCCTTGCACCACCACAGCGTCCTTGAGATGATAAGCCTGCTGCCGTCCTTCTTGTTAGCAGGAGGGTTTCTACGTCCGTTCTAGCTCTAGCGTTTGTTAACAGTCTGGGTTGCCAAACAATGTCTAGCGGTCTAAATCGAAAGTCTACAAAAAAAAGTATTCTCATAGTAATTTTCCCGATATCCCCCCCCCCCCCCCCCCATACGTGAGTCAACCAGGGTTGTGAACCAACACGGCGGTTGCTTTTTAACTGTTGGAACACATGGACGCAAACAATTTGCCCTGTTTTGCCTATTCGAAGGATCCGACACATTCATGGAGCGGAGGTTTGGATGCACAGTTGAAGACCCACGACTTGAACACGGATCAAGGTAGGTGTGCCAATGCCCGACGACTGGCAGGGCTAGACTTATTTCAGTATTCAACAAAACATACCATTAACAGTTGAAATATGGCCATTTAAATCTGTTATGTGTGTGTGTGTGTGTGTGTGTGTGTGTGTGTGTGTGTGTGTGTGTGTGTGTGTGTGTGTGTGTGTGTGTGTGTGTGTGTGTGTGTGTGTGTGTGTGTGTGTGTGTGTGTGTGTGTGTGTGTGTGTGTGTGTGTGTGTGTGTGTGTGTGTGTGTGTGTGTGTGTGTGTCCATGGTCCAAAATTTACTTTGAATTTTGTTGAGTGGAAAAGTCTACCAGCCAAGCGATTGTTAATTTGTAATTAGGCATATTTAGTTACCTGTCCAATCTGGTCCATCAGCCATTGGCTGGTGGTCGGTGTGCATTCTGGCCCCGGCGTGTCCATGTGAACACGCTCTGTCTAAATGTGGTCGGCTCTGGTGTGTTAACTATGTCTCACGCTGTGACCCCAACAGATACCATCGTCGGCGCGCACGACGCCCCCATCCGCTGTGTGGAGTACTGTGCAGAGGTCAATGTCATGGTTACGGGGAGCTGGGACCGCTCGGTTCGCTTGTGGGACCCGAGAACGCCCTGCAACGCTGGGACCTTTACTCAGCCCGACAAGGTAGGGTCGGGTTTAATGATAGTTCTGCAGCGCCGTCACTGAGAGAATGTTGTAGATGCAGACTGTTGGAGAGTCACGCGGGTTTAGGTGTGACTACAGCGAGAAGCTGCTTGTTGTTGTTCGAAAACAACAATGGAGGCTGTCATAGAAGCTGCCATCGCATCGGTTATATCTGAACTGGGTATTTCTTCATTGGAAGAAGGGCAAAGAACAGCACTGAAGGCTTTTCTCGATGGAAAAAGTCTTATGGTTTGTTGATCTGATTAGTTGACATTAGCCATTGAGGCTAATAGACAGATAATCCATCAAATCAGCCAACTAGTTTTGCCCAACATTGCCCACCCCAGCCACGAACTGTACTCACTGTTACCGTCAGGCAGGCGATACCTCAGTATCAAGTGCCGCACAAATAGACTCAGAGACAGCTTCCACAGTCAGGCCATCAGGCTGCTGAACAAGGGTGTATAGCATATAACAATGTATATTTTATTACATTGATTTCTATATACATATTGCTCTTTTTCTGTGCTAATATATTGCATTTTATACATGCACTTTTGTATTTTTATATATTTAACTTTATACAGTTTGTACTTTTTACTGCTGTCTGTCGTCTGGTATTGCACATAAGATTTTCACCCATTGCTTATACTTGTATAACTTTGATGTGACAATGAACTGGACTTGACTTGTTTTCTTTGAAAAGTGCCAGCCCCTTTTCAATCATTTGTAGTGACCCAAGTCCTCTGTCTCTCTGCGTTAAGGTGTATACCCTGTCTCTCTGCGTTAAGGTGTATACCCTGTCTCTCTGCGTTAAGGTGTATACCCTGTCTCTCTGCGTTAAGGTGTATACCCTGTCTCTCTGCGTTAAGGTGTATACCCTGTCTCTCTGCGTTAAGGTGTATACCCTGTCTCTCTGCGTTAAGGTGTATACCCTGTCTCTCTGCGTTAAGGTGTATACCCTGTCTCTCTGCGTTAAGGTGTATACCCTATCGGTGGCCGGCGACCGGCTGATTGTAGGCACGTCTGGAAGGAGGGTCCTCGTCTGGGACCTGCGGAACATGGGCTATGTGCAGCAGAGACGGGAGTCCAGCCTCAAGTACCAGACCCGCTGTATCCGGGCCTTCCCCAACAAACAGGTGAGAGACCGCTCTAGTCGATATCCATGTTGTCTAGCGGTTTGGTCGTCTTTCACCGTCGAAACCAACTCGGTCACTTTGTTCTGCGTCTTTTTTGTGGGAAAGATTGAGGTTTTTATTACCAGCAACGTAAAAACAATCAAAGACTCTATATTGGAAGGAAAAACCGGTTAACGAGACGTCCCGGTTTGAAGAAGAAAGTTGTTTCTGATGTTTCAGTTTCTGATCGCATATTGGCCGGTCGTCTTGAAGCCATGTTGACGTGTCGTGTTGATTTGACCGCCACCCTCTTCTTCGGTCCGCCTCCAGGGGTTCGCGCTGAGCTCCATCGAGGGCCGCGTGGCGGTGGAGTACCTGGACCCCAGTCTCGAGGTGCAGAAGAAGAAGTACGCCTTCAAGTGTCACCGGCTGAAGGAGAACGGCATAGAGCAAGTGTACCCAGTCAACGCCATCGCCTTCCACGGCATCCACAGCACCTTCGCCACCGGTATGTCCCGCCTCTCGTCTGTACAATCTGTCAAAATGATTGGGAATCTGTGTCAATATTTTGTATTGGTGTGCTTTTACTTCAAGGTAAATTGTGTCATTTGATATTCATGATGTCCCCCCCCCCCCCCCCCACCAGGTGGCTCTGACGGCTTTGTGAACATCTGGGACCCGCTGAACAAGAAGCGGCTGTGCCAGTTCCACCGATACCCCACCAGCATCGCCTCGCTGGCCTTCAGCAACGACGGCAGCCTGCTGGCCATCGCCTCCTCCTACATGCAGGAGCAGGGCGACATCAGCCACCCGGAGGACGCCGTCTTCATCCGGCAGGTCACGGACGCCGAGACCAAGCCCAAGTGAGGCCCTGGGCCTCGGCTATCCCTCCCCCCCCCTCGTGTGTGTGTGTGTGCGTGTGTGAGTGAGTGAGTGTGTGTGTGTGTGTGTGTGTGCGCGCGCGTGTTTTTATCTGTTCTGTATTCATATTAATTTCAATAAAATGAAAAAACAACTAACTTTATTTGCCTGTTTTGATCACACTAGCTCTGAACGTGAACATGCAAAAGGGTGTGTGTGGGGGGGATGGCGTTGTCTTGACGACGTGTCGGGTGAGAAGGCGATGATCCACCAGTTTCGCCCCGAGGCTCTGGTCTCGCCCCCAGACGGTGACCTCATGCTGATAGACATCACCAGTGTCCGTCAACCACATATTATATTAGGGGGGTATACAGAGTTGTATTCCCCCTTTCATTGTAGAAGCGAGGACTAATTAGTCTTGACTGTAACATCCCATAACATTTGTGTGTGAATATACTGGCAATGGCTTCCGTTGGTCACTCCTTTTTACGGTTAACACTTTGCTTTTTCTATAATAAATCATGACTGCCCGCAGTTGAGTGATGTTACCGCGGTGACAGCGTTGGATGAAACCCAGAGCTCGGCGTGTATTATTAGTATGGGAAGATGGTGACTCAATAACTGGTGCCTTTTCTCTCGGTTCAGATGCTCCGTGGTAATGCAGTTTTCAGGCCCTTCAGTAAAAGATGCGCAGAAGACGTCAATTATTCTATTATTAAAGAGCTACACTTTTTTTCTGTTTTCTTCCCCACTAATAGCTCTAACTGCCTAGTCCGCGGCATCCTGGAAACGATTTCTCCGTTTGGTTGAATGATGTAACTCGTTCCCGTGATTGCTGATAATGAGGCTGACATTGACGTCGGACCCCCCCCCCCCGTCGGACCGGCGTCCTTAATACGAAACTGCGCTCGTTTTGTACCGTAATTACGGTACAAGAGTGCGAGGGAGAGCCGGGATGGGGATCTTTACGGTAAAATGACTGGTTTCCTGTCATCTTTGCCTTCCCCACTAAATTGGAAAATTGCCGATTTCTCCTCTCTATAGTAGGTATACTGGGTAGCGTGTTCAGCCTGGAGGGGAGCACAAATACACCCAATAATTAGAGGTGCTATTTTCGTTCACCCTTGCTTGATATAACCAAGGTGAACTTAGTGACACGGTTGGGATAACCTAACACGCATCATTCGAGACGTGTATTAATTGGAAATGTGACTATTCTGATGTTTGAGTTACGTTGCAGACACAGACAAAAAAAAAACAAAACATAACCTCCGTCCCATCTTCCATGGCGGTAAGGAGGTAACCTAAAAGGAAACCATACACCCAAAAAACAAACGCTGTCCACGTCATTTCTTGACGGCTCTCGGCTTCCTGCAGTCCCGACCACCACCACACACACACACACACACACACACGGTGGTCGTGGTCTGGTGCTGCGGCCGGGCCCCGGTCTCCGGTTTCCCGCCTCCAGAAGGTGTCGAGACAGCTTGGCTCCGTGTGTGAAACCACCGGTACATGACAATCCCCTCCCATCCCATCCCAACCTCTGGACAGTGGACACTGTATTGCTGTAATACATTCAACCCGACCGACCGACCACAGGCTCTCAGGCGCACCCTGGAGGTCCGCCCTGACCTTCCCAGAGACATCTTATCCGTCAGGGGCGGGTTTTTTTGTGACGTTATAATAAGAGGAAATCACGTGACTAATCGGTTACTATATCGATTCAATTCCACATTTGTGTCTTGCTGTTATGTTCTCCCCCCGTGTCGGCCCTGACGCCGTGGAGATCCAATGCCGGTGACACATATTTCTTGTTATTTGTACTGAATTAAGATGAGGGTTATTAATGATGATAGTGTATGACATTTTGTTACTGTGGTAACTAAATGCACCTTTTACAGGTAGTACACGCAAAAAACAACAACAATTCAATGGTGTATCACAGCGACTCACAGACTTCACTGTGTGTGTGTAGATGTATGTTACCAATAAAGAGGATTCAATCCTCCAGATTTAGATTTAGATTTAGATTTAGAATGGGGAAAACATGAAAGTAAAAAGGAAGTAAAAGAGACCGATTCAGGAGCACATTGAACCCTTGTCAGGAACGGCTGCTCCTTAGATATAACGGCATACCCGTCTGCTCACTACCTGTGGAATACTGTTAATACTCACCTGTTTATATATACCTATAATTCTGCACATATTGTAGATATACTCCATAAGTAATTTTATACCGTCTTTACATCTTATTTAACCACTGTACATTATATATTACCATGCACTTTACTGCAACATTTGTACTCTAATCTGGTGTAATCCTAAAGACCACAGGGCCTGTACGGGGAAATGCTTCTAAAGGAGATTCCGTGGGCGAGACAACATCTCCAGGGAGGAGTGGCGTAAGCTACATTAGCGGCTAATTAGACAGCGCACAGCTCCAGGCCATGCAGCCGTGACCCCCCCCGCCTGGGCTTCACACCCCTGACCATCCATCTCCTGGCAGGCAGGCGGCCAACAAGGTCGGGGGGGGGGGGGGGGGGCTGTCTGTATTCTAGGGGGAGGTCTCACCTGGGAACCCACAGGATTGTAAATCAAACATCTTGGCCCATGACAGGGGTCGTTGGGTTTGGACTGCATGGACCCCCGGCAACACATATTTGATTGAAACTCCATGATTGTGCATAATTACACAAATGTATGTATCATGCAGAATATGTCATTCGGTATTTAAACTGCATTTTGCTTTTGCGCTGGATTTTGAAAAATAGAGCAAATTTAGAAGCTCCTGAAAGATGCAGTGTCAGCTGTCCAGGATGAGTTCAAGAACACATCTAGTTTAGTTTAGAAGTGCATTGTACCAATGTATCAAAAGCACAGAGTCAGCAATACCGATAGTGAAAACAATCTGTTTTCTGCTATTGTCAATACAATTTATGAAGTGAATTGATTAAATAAAGGACCATGAATGAATGAATGATCTGTTCATTGATATTCTGGTATGGCTACACGACCCGACTGACCCCACTACAAAACACCAGGTATGGTTTACAACTCTGAGTACTCTCAGTTTGTTGTTCTACAAAAATATGTTGAAATGCTTGCTGTCTGTTTAGACGTAAAATGATCTGTTTCTATGTTGTTCTAAGACTGTGGTACGGTGGACCTACTACTGATAAGTGTGTGTGTTTGTGCGTGCGTGTGTGCGTATGTGTGCGTGTGTGCGTATGTATGTGTGTGTGTGTGTGTGTTCAACGAAAGTGGTGAGCTATCTTATATGTTGAAGACATACGGTCTTGGAGGCAATCATGTAAAACAACATTCCATGTTTTAGGAAAAGTTGTTCAATCGAAAACCGATTTGACCCGGACGCTGGAGGAGAGCCATCTCTCAATGTGACCACCCAACCCCCCACCCCCACCCCCCACCCTGCAGACACACAAACTAAAAACTGACAACAGGAGACCTGTTGCATTGTGTCAACAATTTACCTTAACCCCTTTGAGTGACAGGCAGGTCATTGATACAGGCGTCCCATGTCTTAAAAAGGGGAGGAGGAGGAGGAGGAGGGCGGGGCTGCAAAACACATACTTATTATCTATATGTTTAAAGTGACACCGGGAGCGCACCCCTCTCCTCTGTGTAGATATGATATCCTCTGTGTTATTTAATGGGTTTGTGACCACCACCACACCATGGCTACAGGGGATACAGTTTGGTCCTTCCTGCAATTAGCGTTCACAGTTAGCTAAGCAGAACTAATGCACCATGTTTCTTTGAGGCTCGGGTTGCCTGCCTCTCTCTCTCTCTCTCTCTCTCTCTCTCTCTCTCTCTCTCTCTCTCTCTCTCTCTCTCTCTCTCTCTCTCTCTCTCTCTCTCTCTCTCTCTCTCTCTCTCTCTCTCTCTCTCTCTCTCTCTCTCTCTCTCTCTCTCTCTCTCTCTCTCTCTCTCTCTCTCTCTCTCTCTCTCTCTCTCTCTCTCTCTCTCTCTCTCTCTCTCTCTCTCTCTCTCTCTCTCTCTCTCTCTCTCTCTCTCTCTCTCTCTCTGAAGAGAGCGACCACAAGCTGTATCCATTTCAACCTGCTCGGGGACAGGACACTTATTGACCGAAATCCCCCCCCCCCCCCCCCCTCCATGAAGAACACACATTTAACTCAAACTATGCCCCGAAACTCTAAGTAAAACAGGTGTGGTGTTGGTCAGGTCATAACAACCTTGTGGTTATCACACACATAACAAAAGGAGATTGTAGTGCATTGTCCCGTCTCCTGCGTCCTAATGGCAGGAGGCCAATCAATACAGTGTATTACCTATGTTCCCTTTAATATTTTTGATGTCCACATGCCTATAAGCAATGCCCATGGACTGTTTTTCGTGTGTGTTGTTGTGTTGTTATTGACATTTGTGAGGAGTCACTGGCCATACACGGCTCTTCTACACAGAACTGGAAACTGAAGGAACACCCACTTCATATGGAGTTATGGAACAGTGACACCCCTGGCTGGACGAGGAACTACAGGTGCTGTATATGACCAGTCGTTTCATTTGTGAGATGGATTACAGTGACTGTGAAAAGAAGCCTTTTAATTATTGATAATTAATTATAATTGCACAGATTATTACACAAAACGGTCCTGTTTTTGGCCATTTAAATAACTGCTTTACATAATGATGTTGATTATCTTCTTATTTCACAAATGTCATTGCCGTAAATGAGCCATTGCAAGTTACGATCCGTGTCACTGTTTCCAAAATACATGTGTAATTTACAGTGCACTTTGGCCCGAGTAATCACTGTATTTAGTGTACAGTGCAGCATTACGAGCCTGAGCAGAATAAAAATCAATCTCACACAAAACAGCCGCTTTCATTAACGGCCCTTTGATTATCGGCCATTATTTACACGTCTGAATCTAATGGGGGTGGAATCGAATGTGGTTTTTTCCACCCCCCCATGCATTCAAATTCAAATGAATGTGAATGAAAGGCAGTCGATGCGTTTAGCTCGTGGTGTTTATGTGTGTATGATGATGACCCGGTGCACGGGAGAGGGAGGGGCCCCTCTGAGAGAGAGGGGCCCCTCAGAGAGAGAGAGGGTATACCGCGGTATTCATCATCGTCCACACATTATGGTATTATTGATGGCTTGTGCCTGGGGCCACTCCATTGGTTTTCCACGTCTGTGGCAGGCAGCAGAATGCCAGACGGACGGGGGGGGGGGGGGGGGTGGGGCTTCGTGTGTTTATCTATTGATCATCATACCTCGCTTATAATCTGCCTCCTGTCATTTTTTTCCCCTTCTTTCTTTGGCACATTGTGTGCGCCATAGGTCAGGGGGGGGGTGTGTTTTTCATTTAACTACATGTGAAGGATGTGTGTGTTGGAAAGCAAACGCATTAAACTTTCGAATATATCCATTGCGGTAGCCAAACGGGGGGGGGGGGGAGAGGAGAGAGAGAGAGAGAGAGAGAGAGAGAGAGAGAGAGAGAGAGAGAGAGAGAGAGAGAGAGAGAGAGAGAGAGAGAGAGAGAGAATCCAGAAGAGATACGGTGGCGGTTAAAATCTGGTCAGCGTCAAAGTTTTTATTTAGTTGTAAATGCTCCCAGTTGGTTTAAAGTAATAGTAATCAGGTGTTCTTAAGCAACAAACGAACAAACGAACGACACACAGGTAACAACTCATGTTGCCTTTGAATACTTTTTATTATATTTGAAAGCGGTTTTCTACGTGAAACTGTAGTACACTCTCTGACACAAAGTGAATGATCCGTTTGACTGAAGGCGCTACTACTAGCTTCGCCACCACCACCACCTCCGCCTCCACCTCCTCCGCCACCACCTCCACCACCACTACTACCACCTCCACCACCACCACCTCCACCACCACTACTACCACCTCCTCCACTACCACCACCTCCACCACCACTACTACCACCTCCACCACCACCACCTCCACCACCACTACTACCACCACCACCTCCACCACCACCACCACCACCACCACTACTACCACCTCCACCCACCACCACCACTACCACCTCCACCGCCACCACCACCACCACCACCACCACCACTACTACCACCACCACCACCTACCACCACCACCACGACCACCTCCACCACCACCACTACTACCACCACCACCACCTCCACCACGACCACCTCCACCACCACCACCACCGCCTCCACCACCACCACCACCCCCACCCTCACGCAGAGGGCTCCACCTCACCACCTCCACCACCCCCACCACCTCCACCACCACCCCCACCCTCACGCAGAGGGCTCCTCCTCACCACCTCCACCACCCCCACCACCACCCCCACCACCTCCACCCTCACGCAGAGGGCTCCTCCTCACCACCTCCACCACCTCCACCACCTCCACCCTCACGCAGAGGGCTCCTCCTCACCACCTCCACCACCTCCACCACCCCCACCCCCACGTGGAGGGCTCCTCCTCACCACCTCCACCACCTCCACCACCCCCGCCCCCACGTGGAGGGCTCCTCCTCAGCGGTAATTAGAAAAGGAGCCTTTCGTGTCCTTCGCTTGCATTCTTCCCTTTGTCACCTCCTAGGTTTTTCCCTCAAGTAGGCCTGCGGTCATTCAGAAGCCCCCACCCCCCCCCACCCCTCCCTCCTTGGTCCACATTTGCGGTGGTGTTAATGTGTCTTATTGAAGTTAACAAACAGAATTGAGGTAAATCAATCCCCCCCCCCCCCCCCGGTCGCCGTCCTAGTCATCCACATTAGGCCTCCGCAGTTTTTTTTGGTTTATAACGAAAAAAGAGAATTATATACTTTCCTAATTGGGTTTCCAAAAGGCTTCTCAATACGGAATATTTCGGAGGTGACAAAAAAACGTCTCGTTCTTTTCCCGCTCTCGACCAAAACCAGCGGTGTGATTGATCTATTATGCCGTGGTAGTGTTTCTGATGTCAGATATCATGGCGTGTACACAGCCCAGTCTCCGTGTGATTCAGTTGTAACCACCACCAGCTTCAAACAAAATGAAGTCTTATTGTTATTGTAGGAATGTCACCTACATATTCATCAACAAATGGTTTGCTAAATCCATTTAGTAAAGTCTGGAAATCAAATTTCATAAGTGTGGCTATTTATTGACTTACAGGCCTTTTAATGTGAAATAGCAGACAGACACATCTATCAACAAAGGTTTTTTTTTAAACATAAAAAAAAAAACCCTAAATGAACAGTAGTGATTTACTCACAATAGTAACACTATGAGATTGTCAAGCTATTTCCCACAAGTTATGAGTACTTACCTGCATGGCAAAGTAAAGTACACCACTGTTTTCATTTAGATTTATGAGGGGGTGCAATTGTCTTTCTCTCCGGGGTTTCTCTGGAGTACGCATGTAAACACAACATTCACTGGAGAGGGGTTAAAGTCATGGAACAACCCAATTTCCCTTCTAGGGCCCTTCACAGATAACGCAGGCCCGTCGTATCTCGGCAAATCCAATATCTAATTTACAGTTAAGAAGAGCGTGTTGACCTCTTAACCTTCTTAGAAACATTTTTAGTATACGGGACAAAGTATAGAATGCGTGTGGCTGTTGCTCATCAAGGTCTCTCATTTTTACATCCAGCTGTACGGCGGACGCTTTGATCCATAGGGACTTGCGAGCGAGGCGGAGAACAATCAGAACTACTGGAGTAGTCACGGCCAAGAAGAGAGAGAGAGAGAGAGAGAGAGAGAGATGAGAGAGAGAGAGAGAGAGAGAGAGAGAGAGAGAGAGAGAGAGAGAGAGAGAGAGAGAGAGAGAGAGAGAGAGAGAGAGAGAGAGAGAGAGAGAGAGAGAGAGAGAGAGAGAGAGAGAGGAGAGAGAGAGAGAGAGAGAGAGAGAGAGAGAGAGAGAGAGAGACGTACCCCTTGTCACGCTACTTCAAGTTCCAAGCGTCCAAACCGAGGCTACAAAGGTCAAACCTGACCTGGCCTTGAAACCCTAGAGAGAGGTGCTGAATGACCGCTTGGCTGGCCCAGGGGTCAGTGTTGGACACCTGGTCCTAACAGCGAGGGGGGAGGGGGGAGGGGGGAGGGATCACGACCTTGTGTTTTCTCCGCTGCCCGGACAAACCACGCAGGTCAAGCTTTTCTCCACGAGTACTTTCCCCGGGCTGACCCTAGGCGGAAGGCGCACCTCGCAATTAGGGGTTTTCATTCCTGTTGGTGAGTTCCACGGTCAGCCATAGTCGGTGTGTGCAGGTATCACATTGAGAACACAAACACTCTTTAGTTCCATAGGTTTCACTGAACTGAAACACAATCTCCGGCAGGACTCCCCCCCCCCCCCCCTTTGACAGAACCCTCATTGATCGGGGGAACCGGGGGAGTTGCGCTCGGGGATCGGTTTCCCCCTCTTTACATTATGTTCCGGTCCGATCGGCATGAACGTCAAGGCTCTCCTGCCGTCCCCCTGCATCCCCACAGGGGTTCCAACATAACCCCACAGAGTCCCCTTTGTCCCCACCGCCGAATGTCCATCCCCCCCCCCCCCCTCCCCCCGGTTGTCGTGTTAGCCTACAAGCTAACATACACCTTTTAATAAGACTATCGGCACGTACAAGATGTGTTCAGATAAGGTAGACCTGCATGGACCTTATTTGCCTCTCAGGAAACGTTATTGAGTTGGGTTGTCATGGTCTCCCTGAAGGTTCTAGAAGGTTTACCCACATAACTGATAAGCAATACTTTCGTCCATCCAATGAATGAGTCACGCGATTGCATTCTGTGGTTTTTATTTTGAAAGAGACACAATACAAACAGTCCCAAATTGACTACAATATGACGGTAAAAAAAGCAATACGTCAAATCAATGACCTAACAGACTTAACGAGTTAGAAAACAATGCTTCATTAGTCCATACCGAAAGTGCTTGAAGTATTTTTACATGTCCATGAACCGTTCCATTTTTTTTCCCTTTTCTCCACTTACTTTGCTAATACTTCCAGTCTCGTAGCCCCGAGCCTTCATCATTCAGATCCACCGTTTAAAAAACACACCGCCGTCGCTCGAATGCGAGGCCACTTCAATAACCATATCCCAGAGGAAATTCCATTATCCCGTTTCTAAAAGACGAAGGTTGTGGGCAGAAGGCTCCGTAATGCATTTCCTGAGACCACTAACGTAAAGTTTTGGCAATAGTCCCCACACGTAAACATGTTAAGTGCAATGATACACCTAGATTGAGAGGAAGAGTTGTAGGAAGTCCCACTGATAAGCAATAACACCACTCAACCGAACGAAGCCCGCGAAAAGAGTCGCCAATTCCTTCCCCGAAAGTGATCTGCCGGGAACAGGAGAGCGGTCGTAACCTGCAGACCTCTCAAAACACGAGAATTGAGCCGTTCGATGGTCCGCTCTGGGGAGTGGTGTTTTCAACAATTGCTGGAGATTTGCACCTCGGGCAAATTCGTAAAAACAGACATTAGGGGAAAAAACGTGAGGACTTAGAGTACAGTCTAACGATGTTTCAGGTAGAGGGATGCCATACCCATCCAAACAGAGAGCCTCCTCTATCGGATTAGCCAAAGGCTCTGCTATCTCGATGGAAATAACTTCATTTTGCCCACTGCCAGGCACAGTAAATAGAATTGCTAGCTGTTAGCGCAGCTCAATGCTGCCGCATAACTGATGGGAGAGTAACAGGCGGTGGAGAGAGAAATGAAAGGTGCTGCTAAATGACCCCAGGGTGCTCTTGGTTATCCCCTCGCTGTGGCCCGGCATATTAATAAAGACTTTCTAAACCCATTAAACAGGGGACTCATCACGTTAAAATCAGACACAATTAACACTTTTCAAAAAATCCTTCCAACCGGACCAGTGGAGCAATATCACACATAACTAACTAACGTGTGTGTGTGTGTGTGTATGTGGAGTGTAGGCCTCCCTACTCGTTCAGAACAATTAGAAGCTAATTCGGCTTAATTGCCTCGATGATCCTCTCTGAAGAGGAACTTGGCCGCGTTTCCACCTGGCGGGTTTGTATCATTTTGATTGTGGGTTGTTTATGCAAATGAGATCACCATGTGTACCTTGCCCTCCACGTTGCCTGTGCCCCGGATCTCCACGCTACTTGTCCACCCGATGACGCAAATCTGACCCAGACTCCGTCAATTGCCAAGTCTAGGTCAGATTTAGCATTGGCGCTAAGCTACACCCAACGGAGGGCATTGGCAACAACTGCAGACGATTTTACCTCCGCCATCCAAGATGGGTGGAGGTTTTGCTTCCGGCCCTGTTTGTTTGTTTGTTTGTTTGTTTGGTTGTTTGTTTGTTTGGTTGGTTGGCTGGTTGGTTGTTTGTCTGTCTGTTAGCAAGACAACTCAAACATGTTTGTACGGAATTGGACAACACTTGGTGGTTAGACTACTTATGGGGATAGGGAACCCGTTTTTTGGCACAGATCCGGATCCGCATCCAGACTTTTTGGGTGTGGTGGAGGTTTGCGCTCCACTGAGTGCCCTCTGGTTTCACACTGTATCCCCGGTGAAGTGAGAAAATTAGCGTTTTTTGGTTGAATAGCGGCGCAGTTATCCTGATGGGTAATATGGGATGGGCTCAGCGGTCCGTCGTAGAGGAGGGGGCCGCGGAGGGAGGGATGTAGGGAGGGAGGGGGCCGCGGAGGGAGGGAGGGAGGGAGGGAGGATGTTATGCTGTCATACGCTGAGGGTGACGCTCCGAATGGCGCCGACCGGGATCTTGGCGTCGGCGTCCTCCCCGCTCACCCGGAACACCACCGGCGTGTCGGAGGGGATGGTGGCGCTGGCGCTGGGGGTTCTGCCCAGCCAGCCTCGAGAGCCCCGCTTGTACATCCTAACCGTGACCTGTGAGGCAGAGAGAGGCAGAGAGAGAGAGGCAGAGAGAGAGAGAGAGAGAGAGAGAGAGAGAGAGAGAGAGAGAGAGAGAGAGAGAGAGAGAGAGAGAGAGAGAGAGAGAGAGAGGAGAGAGAGAGAGAGAGAGAGAGAGAGAGAGAGAGATTATATATACGAGAGGAAGGGTCAACACAGAGCACCACTTATTGTTCTTATACCTGAGCCCTGGTTCTGCTCTTGGAGGCTTGTTAGGGAGGAAATGCACTTAGGACTTCTGGTGAATAGTAGTTCTCTTGCCTACTTACGTTGAATGACCTTATTGTAATGTAATGTTATATATATGATCTTATTATGGAGGAAGGAAATTACTTCTGGTGACTACTAGTTCTCTTGCCTACCTGTTGAATGACCTTATTGTAAGTCGCTTTGGACAGTCTGCTAAACGACTGTAATGTAATGTAATGTAATGTAATGTAATGCTGCATTCACAAGCCTTTGAAACGGTCCGATCGGCCTGGATGTGCACGTGGTGTATGTATGTACCTTTCAAGGTTTCATATTTTTTGATTTGTTTATTTTTGCTGCTATTTGCACCATGAATTTGCACAGCACGTGAGTCAATACGGGTCGTTTTTTTTTTTATTCTCTTAATTCTCAAATCAAATCCGTCTGATTTGATTTGAAAATACAACCGTCGGTTCCCCCGGTCAAAGAGACGCTCTGTTCTTGTTTTGTGTGTGGGTTCTCTTTTGGGAGGTGGAGAGGGGGGGGGGGGCGGGGGGGGGGAGGGGGGAGGTCATCACCCTGACTGTGACCTCCTGACCTCCGTGTGTCTGGACCCGGACAGACAGCCATGGCCTTCACCTTTGACGTCATCGCGTCGACAAGCTGTCGCTTGAGAGAGGAGGTGTATTGACCGGCTGCCGATAGTATACACACACACACACACACACACACACACACACACACACACACACACAACTGTTGCGGTGATGGTGACTGCTTTGTGTCAAACCCAATCTCTACTTTTAACCAACTCTGCTTCTCCTGATCTCTGATTAAACTGATATAATTATGAGCCTTCAAATTACTAAGAGTAAGTCAATTGCCATAATTGCTTTAATAGGCTACTTCATAAAAATAAAAGATATGAAATAAACCCACAAATGAACACCTCTTTTCAATCCCAAACTTTTGGACCATGATTTCCGTGACGCACTTCCATCAGATAATAATAATAATAATAATAATAATAATAATAATAATAATAATAACCATAACGTCCGTAAACCAGAATCAGCCGCCGAGGTACAAGGTAATCAAAGTGCATTCACCTGGCCCCCGGAGAAAAAAGCCAAACCGCCTCCGTTGTGCGGCTGCATTCAGCATGGATAACCCCCCCCCCCCCTCTCCCCCCTTTAGCATTACAGCGGCTCTTCACATCTCCCCCTCTATTCACCGGAGCATCGGAAACCATTTTATCAATCTTTATTTCTTTCATCTCCGGCTCTCTCCCTGACGTCTGCCGCCTTTTAGTTAATGGTCCACGCCGCCGTAGCGAGGAGCCCTCGTCCATTTTGCCCGGTCATTGTCGCCGGCCCCTGATAGGCCTTTATTATTACGCCCACATCAAAAGCCAGATAAGCATGGGGGGGAGGAAGGAGGTGGGGGAACTACTTTCTCCCCCCCCCCCCTCAGAGAGAGAGAGAGAGAGAGAGAGAGAGAGAGAGAGAGAGAGAGAGAGAGAGAGAGAGAGAGAGAGAGACACACACACATCCTCCTCCCCTCCTCGCCTTTGTCCACTGGCCGTTGGACATGATCATTTTAATAGAGAAAAGGTTGTCGGGTCTCCATGACGCCACCCTCTGGAGGGCCCACTATGGATATGATCGAGATGGTAATGCCCCTCCCCCCCCCCCCCCCACACACACACACACACACTCACACACACACACACACACACACACACACACACACACACACACACACACACACACACTCACACTCCCTTCCTCCCTCCCCCCCCCCCCTGCACACCCACCCACCCACCACGACACCTGCACACTCTCTGGGCTAACCTTATTATCCGCAACAAAAGGCTGCGGCAATTTGGGAGCCTGGCATCCTTTTAGCGGTCGTTCCCCCGGTAATTATTTAGTGTGCGAAGAGGAGAGGAGAGGAGAGGAGAGGAGAGGAGAGGAGAGGAGAGGAGAGGAGAGGAGAGGAGAGGAGAGGAGAGGAGAGGAGAGGAGGGGAGAGGAGAGGGGTGGGGGTGGGGGGAAGGGTAAAAGGAGAGGAAAAGAGAGAAAGAAAGTAAGAGAGAGAGATAATGGCGGCTAATGACCGATAAACAAGCCGGAATCCTTGTCCACATTAAGTGTTAAATACGTACTATCTGGACGATTTTGACGGCATGTAGGAGAACACAGAGAGGAACTTTTAACTTCAAAGAGCACCAACCAGCCCGGGTACGCAATCACTCTTAGCTTCTTTGATCACTTCCCCCCCAAACCGCCGCCAAGGCCACCGCAGGAAATGCGCCAGCCCGTGTCCTTGGCGTCCCAATCAAAGCACGAGTCGTACGCCAGGAGGGAGGCGGAGCTCTGCCTGGCCAGACCCCCCCACTACCCCCCCCCCCCCCCTCCCCCTTCCAGACGTCTGTGGGAACGCCGAGTCACGGGAGCTGTCGCTGCACGCTAGCCGCCCTCAGCTACCCGAAGCAAGTGTCTGAGGACGCCGATCAAGCGTCTCACATGTCCCAGCGGGGGGGGGGGGGAATGAAAGTTGGGGTAGAAGAGATGGGGGGGAGAGGGGAGGGAGGGGGTGCCAGTAAACTTTGGGTTGCATACCTGTGTGTGTGTGTGTGTGTGCCCCGCCCCGCCCCCCTGTGTTCTGCACAGTAACGGCGGGGCACACACACACACACACACACACACACACACACACACACACACATACACACACACATACACACACACACACACACACACACACACACACACACACACACACACACACACACACACACACACACACACACACACAGGTAGGGTTAGGGTTAGCTCCCCAAGGGGGGGGTGGAAGTTCCACCATATTTGTTACCGAAGGAATTTTAAACTCATTATTTTGTGGGTCTGGATCAAAAAAAAGAAGAAGAAGAAGAGAGAGAGAAACGGCGATGTCAACTGAAGGTCGACTGGGGTGGGTCCATACCACCCACCCCATATTAATACCCTACGACAGACAGCTCTAAATGGTGCTCTGTCAAAGTGAATGCCACTTCACACGTAAGACAAGACCACGAGGTTTGAGTGTGTGTCTTTGTATGCGTGTGTGTGTGTGTGTGTGTGTGTGTGTGTGTGTGTGTGTGTGTGTGTGTGTGTGTGTACGCATGCATGTGCGCACATGTGTGTGTGTGGGTGTGTGTGTTTTTGTGTGTGTGCGCGCATTCATGTGCGTGCACATGTGTGTGTGTGCACATGTGTGTGTGTGTGGGTAGGACATGTGTGTGTACATGTATACTGCTCCAGACTAGGAATGGACCCTAAGGGGCTATGGGTGGGGGGGTGTCACACAGAGGTCTATGAGCTCAACTAACTAAGTTGTCTCTCCCTCTCTCACCTTCTGTGTCGGGGTGGGGTGGTGGGGGGGGGTTAGGAGGGGGGAGGAGGAGGGGGGAGGGGCGATAGGAGGGGAGGTGAGAGCGTCCCAATCACCGGTCACATCACTCATCCCATTTCAACGAGTCATAAATCTACGCCGGTTGACTCACCGCTCACCTGTGAACCTGAACCTGAAAGGGGTTGACTCATCAAGGGGTTGATGAGGGTCGCTGTGGTCTAAGGCTACCTAGAGGGCACCCAGTTGATCTCATACCTACAAAAAGTCCCCTGGATCCAGATTTGGATCTGGACCCGCCACCGGCAATCAAATCAACTGTTCCTTGGCCCATAAGTTATCAAACCACCAAGTTTTGTCCAATTCAGTACATCCCTTTTTGAGTTATCTTGCTAACAGACAAACAGAGGCGAAAACATAACCTCGACTTCCATCTTCGGCGGCGGAGGTTAAAACTATCAAATAAAAGTTTGCAACTTAGAATGTCTAATGGTTAAATAGAACACCAGAATAAAGTTAATTCAAGTGAAATAGTCAGAAGTTCTTGTAAAAGTCTAAAATATTTTGTGTGTTATGACCATGACCGGACAATATTGCTTCAAACGTTCCTTCCAACATGGGACGCTCCTCCTTTGTTCCTCAAACTCTGTGGACTAATAATAATAATAATTTAAAAAGCTGCCAGGTGTGACGTGTATCACTAACGACGTCTGGAACGATCTAATTGGAGGTTGTGTCGCCTGTGGCTAATCTCCGCTCGCTCTTCTTTGTGGCTAATCTCCGCTCGCTTTTCTTTGTGGCTAATCTCCGCTCGCTCTTCTTTGTGGCTAATCTCCGCTCGCTCTTCCCGCTCAGATGCTCTGCCCCTCGATAGTGCCGAAAGAATCTCAGTCGGTCGGAGGGAGGGACGGTGGGTGGGGGTGTAGTGGGTGGGGTCAGGGGATGTGGGTGGGGGTGTAGGCCCTAGCTAGGAGCGACGGGTGCCGCGTTTCAGGTGAACTCGCGGTGAGCGTAACGGCACACCGGCTTCAGACTCTTTCGGGGGTTTTTTTCCCCCCTGTCTCAGGGCGCTCCCCGGCAGGGAGCGGGACCCAACGCACAACACGGGACAACAACCAGGAGACCAGGAAGGCTCCTGGTTTGTCAAAGTATGTAAGTGCATTTCATAAGTGCATTTCACTCCTAACAAGCCTCCAAGAGTGGAACCCAGTGCTCAGGTAAAAGAACAATAATTATTAAGAACCGATATGGCAACGACACAAGGTCAGAGCCGAGGGCCGCAGAGCTAAACGCAAGGTGCTGTTTAGAATAGCTGCGTTCTAAATTAAACTTCGGTCTGTGAAGTTCGCTCTTTTTTGGAATGGCGGGGGAGGGGGGGTGGGGCCTGGTAGAGAGAGGGAGGGGGGTGGGGCCTGGTAGAGAGAGGGAGGGGGTGGGGCCTGGTAGAGAGAGGGAGGGAGGATTGTTTCTGAATAGCTCCGCCCTCGACTTCCAAGACCCAAGGCCCGGCTGACAGGAAGCCATTAGGGGGTCCCGGCGATAACCATTTCCATCCATTCACCCGGCCTCCGACTTTATTCCATCCTTGTAAGTGCATTTTCTGCGGGAGGGTTAAAATATGAATCCCCCCCCCCCCCCCAACCCCACCCCCCCACCTCAACCCCCGTTATTTCTCCTCAATGGGTCTGGCCGTCTGGCTGACTGAGAGGGCACAATCTATGGCTAGATTTAATTTGCTCTTGGCAAACATCTCTAACCGCATTAGCCCCAGAGCATACACTGACTGGCCCCATCCGACTCCATTAACCCACAAATCGGGTTTAAGGACCATATTGATGCCGTCCGTTATTAAGGGTGATTATCAAAACAACAGACAACGGGCCAAAGTGTCCGCTAACTAATTTAGCCGTAATTCCACATAACTGTAACAGATGGCGTGGCTATATACCTGCTGTCCGCTCTCACTGCCGCATCGGCGGCCGAGAAAGGCAGAGACGCATTAGCCTTTTGCATTAAATGACAAATGAATGAATGAATGAAAAAAATCATTCAAAGGGCAATTTTTTTGCTCGACAGGTGGCCGGGGTATGAAAAGATGTACAGGACACACACACACACACACACAAAGGCACACACACACACAGAAACACACACACACACAGGCAGCACACACACACATACATACACACACACACACACACACACATGCATGCATACACACAGACACACACGCACAAAGGCACACACTGACACACACACACACATACACGCACAAAGGCACACACAGACACACACATACACACAGACACAAAGGCACACACAGACACACACACACACACATACACACAGACACACGCACAAAGGCACACACAGACACACGCACAAAGGCACACACAGACACACAGTACACACACACCAATGTATTTTAAGACCATTGGCACTGTTCTATCAGTATCTAAAGCAGATAACCGTCCCCTTGATGAAGGCTTAAGGATTTGAAAGTGTAATTAAGTCACCACTGGTTTGATTCATTATTCATGAGCCTCTTGAGGACGATAACTGCTCTGTCCGAGAAGACAATTCACCAGAATGAAAATACATTATAACCTCGAAAGACATGCGTAGACTATACGGAGACCACGGAGGACGGCTAGGACTGGCTGCTTCAAGAAATGTATTAACAAGGAAAGGAAAGAACAATTAAATAATAAGAAATGAATCATTTGAGTCCAGCCTTTCGAGAGCCACACAGATTTAGTCGGATAAAGAAAGCGTTCACACATCAGGGGACTTCACGAAATGAAAATGCTACAAACGCCTGAGCGAATTAATCTGTAAACTGTTTATCCTTTTGCCATTTCATGTGTATATTGATTGGTTGGTTTAGTGCAAACTGAATTTACATCTGGGCACGCATGCATGTGAACGCGGTTGTACATTATATATGATGTGTCCGCCAACACGGCTCCGACAATATAGTTGACATAATTATGTGATAACACCGCTGATGCAACAACGGGGCGATAATAATAATGTTGAATATATTATTGCCTTGGAGTGTGAGTGGGTCACATTTTTAAACGCGGGGATATCAATTCACCCATTCTCCATTTCAAATGCAAACAATTATGCTCATTTTTCTGCCCCGGTGTTAAATAGAAATATGGAAAACCGTCGGAAAGTCGTCGTCCCCCCCACGTGTTGATGTTTAGTCCTAAACTGAATTAACAGGAGGAGAGCCGTGAAGAGCTCTTCTCTGGGAATCCCGCCGCTTCCCCGGGCCGCCAACCGCCAACCAACACGCGCGGCGACGGCTCTGAGTGGCTCTGCGGCTAAAAGAATTAGATTTTCCGCCGAGTTTAATAACGGCCTATAATGAGACCGGCGCCCCCCCCCCCCCCCCGCACACACACACACGCGTCTTAACAGACACTCGTGGTTCTCTGTTGTCTGTGATTGGTTGGCCCGGCGCTCGGCTCGCTTCCACACACACACACACACACACACACACACACACACACACACACACACACACACACACACACACACACACACACACACACACACACACACACACACACACACACACACACACAATGGCGCTCTTTAGCCGCAAATTATTTCACGTCCTGGTTTCCCTGGGTTTTCGAGAGGGCCGTGTTTCAATTATGGGGAATCAAAAAAAGGAAAAGAAAGACGGAAGGGTTTGTGACGGTCATTCCCGAGCATTTATTCAGCGCTAGTTGTTATAAGCAATGTCGTGGTGCTGGCCTAGTTGGAAACTTTATTCGATTTTTTTTTCCTGCACAAAACGGCATCGCGGTGGACTCCAGGTGACCTGTGTACTTAAGATTAGAACAAGTGGACATAACGGCAGGTTTTAGTCAATGTTTTTGTCCTCTTCGTGGACGTGTGTCGCTTTTCCGACGCTCAGGCCGTCCACCGGAGAGGCCTGTACCTCCAAAGTGACTGCAGGGAAGCAAACACATTCGTCTCTGCTTCTCAGTGAAATCGCAGCGACATTAATCTCTGTGGTGTTCGCCGGAGGGCTTGTCGTACGCAACGCGTCAGTGACAGCTTCCATTTTTGAGAATGATGACTATCAGTGCGGCACACGCGCGCGCGCACACGCATGCACACGCACACACACACACACACACACACACACACACACACACACACACACACACACACACACACACACACACACACACACACACACACACACACACACACACACACACACACACACACAGTTGGGCTCTTGTTCCGACATCAAATCAGTTTATTTATCATAGCTATGTCGAGGACAAAAATGAGTGTGACATAGCTATCCGTGTTCCAAAAATGCCCTTGTTTGTTTTGCTGCCCCAACAAAAATGTGTGTGTGTGTGTGTGTGTGTGTGTGTGTGTGTATCTAAAACTAATGTACACCTTGTAAGTCGCTTTGGATAAAAGCGTCTGCCAAATGCCCTAAATGTAAAATGTAAATGTAAATGTATCTATTTTGTACACAATGAGTGAGTCGGCGGCTCTGTGAAGGGCCTGGCCTTCTTAAGTCCACCTCTATTCATTACAGAGCCACAGAGCCCTGCGTGCCTGCAACCTTTATGTCCGGGTACCACTTCGCAGCATCCCAGCATCCCAGCATCCCAGCGCAGCCCTGGAGACGGCCACACCGGGAGGAATGCTCAGCAGCTGCGTTAACGCGCTAAAACTAACAAGCTAATCAGCTATATATGGCCCCTTTGTGTCATACAGGAGGGAGATGAGAGCGAAGGAGAGAGAGGGGGGGGGGGGGGGGGGGGGGAGAGGGAGGGGGAGAGAGAGAGGAGAGAGAGAGAGAGGAGAGAGAGAGAGAGAGAGAGAGAGAGAGAGAGAGAGAGAGAGAGAGAGAGAGAGAGAGAGAGAGAGAGAGAGAGAGAGAGAGAGAGAGAGAGAGAGAGAGAGAGAGAGAGAGAGAGAAATCAAGAGAAAGAGAGAGGGAAAGAGAAAGAGTGGGAGGGAGATAAAAGGGAGAGAGCGAGTGAGAGAGAGAGAGAGAATAGAGAGAGAGAGAGAATAGAGAGAGAGAGAGAGAGAGCAAGAGAACAAGAGAGGGAGAGAGAGAGAAAGAGAAAGGGAGAGGGAGGAAGAAGGTGAGAGAGAGGGAAAGTGGTGTAACTTTGGCCACCCGGCCTGAGGCTGCGCTTCTGGTCTTGCCCTCTCTGGCTGTTTACTGTTGTCCAGTCCTGTGATGGAGGTATACATGTGTGTGTGTGTGTGTGTGTGTGTGTGTGTGTGTGTGTGTGTGTGTGTGTGTGTTTAGGGGGGTGGGGGGAGACAAATGACCCGCTCCACACCCCGGTGGCTTCACGGCAATTAATCAACAGGCGAGAAAACCGTGGTCAGGTTACCGTCGGGACGAACACCTCAGACATGTGATTATGAGTGGTGATCATGGAGGGGGAGAGAGGGGGGGGGGCGGGGGGGAGAGAGGGGGGGGAGAGAGGGGGGAGGGGGTTCAATGAGTGAGTACAAAAAATTGAAGAAATACACAAACACACACGTATTGAGCAACTTCACAATACATTGTTGTCTTTTGTTTCTGTTCTTTGTAATACACACGCACACACACATACACAGACACGCACACGCACGTGCACACACACGCACGTGCACACACACACACACGCAAGCACACAGATGTGCGCATACACACATACCCAGACACACACGCGCACACAGACACACACGTGCATACACACACATACACAGACACACACGTGCGCACACACACATACACACACGCGCACACAGACACACACACACACGTGCGGGTGCACACACACATACAGACGCTCACACACATACACAGACACGTGCAGACCCCATACACGCACACACGCGCATGTGTATACACAGGCACACACACACGCACACACACACACACACACGCACACTCTAATTACCCACAATCCATACCAATTGAATGAGGCCAGTACCGGGGTATAACAATATAGACCATAATTAATAAATTACCGTGACTCAACTCAATCATATTTCACTTTGGGGACTATGTAGACGTCACGCATTCTCCACAGAACTGTAATCCACTGAGGAGGAGTATATACAAAAGGCTGGCCTACATCTGCTCATCCCCTCTCCCCCGGACCGCACACACAGACCTATCACAGCTGGTCTTTCCTCTGGCGTTTACGAGGACCTGGCCCTTACGAATCAGACTTTAGATTAACGTCCAAAGACTTGAGATTAACATCTAGAGTCAATGATGGCAGACTCATGGTCTCAAATCTGGGTTCACCTTCCTAACCCTTCAAATGAGTTTCGACCAACGATGTTGCCGGGGGGCGGGGATCTGTAGATGTGTGTCACATGGAATGGGTCACAACACAGACGAACCGGTCGTTCGTCTGGGATCCAGGTTGACGACCATAACTAGGAATATGGCATTGTCTTCTTCTCATTGTCTGCCTCCCTCCTTGGCCCACAGTAGACACAAACTCAGCCAGCTTACCGCTAAACTAAACTTTTCGGACACTTGGGAGGACAAGCTCAAATGTCCTTCGACAAAGAATCTTGCAAAAGGTTGTTTAAAATCAAACCTGTGCTTTAGACACACTTTTGTTCAACTCGTATCCTGAAACCTCTTGGCACTCCCAAATAAGTTTCTCTTTGGAAGAATATCTCCGTAACAGGAATAGAAAGGCTGCATAACTCTTCCTGGCCCAAGGCACTGTGCCGTCTCCCGCGAAGAAGTTTGCCTATAGCATGGTGGATCAGAGGTTAACAAGGACCAAATCAAAGGAGCACATTATCACCGCCATGTCTCTGGAAACGTGTCTGGGGAGCTATTGAGTTGCCCCCCACCAGCCCTCTTAACAGCTGCTGTGCGTCGAGCTAAGTGCTACTATTTCACCAGGATTGAATGGTGATCCAGCAAACCTCACACTTCCAAGTGAAGGCCCTTGCTCATCTTACTACAGAGTCGGGCGTTCCCTCCGTGCTCTCATGTCTGTTGCTGTGCTGACCACACGTTTCACGTTCAGTAGTTTTTAGCATACCCCCTCCATCCGAAGAGGCTTACAGGTTAGGCGGAGAGAGACAATCAAAGTATATAACCAGTCCAAACTGGAGTAGCTATAGAAAGAAAAGTTAAAGTGCTTTGTTTGTTGTTTCAAGAACACAACTGGGACAGAGCGAAGAGTAGGCTATACAAACCTTTCCTATTGGTCACTTAAAAATAAATAAATAAAAATCATGAATTTGGGATATGCGGTACACTTATTCCTCGTAAAAACCCTACCTATAAAAACGGATTTGGGTTAGCTAAGTACACAAGAGAACAGCTCCATTCCACCCAATGCGAGGACTATTCATGATGCTGCTGCACTACTGGCACTTAAACCTTTTAAATATTTTTGTATAAAAACAACATATACGTACGTATCATTTAACAGTCACTTTGCGGCTCTTTTTTTGTTTATTTTTATTGTCGATATTATTATTTTTTGTATGGTATTGTTTTGGAGATGTATACCGCGGGAGGGTAAGCATTCCTATGTACCTGTTTGGTACATTGGTGGCCAATAAAATATCTTGCATCTTGTATCTTGCATTTTGACTTAAGGCTATCAATGTTGTTGCTGCCCAATTTTCCTTCTGAATCTGAAGAATCAGATTCAGAGTCTGTAGGACAGATGGCTGCTTCCCTTTACCAATAGTTAATTGATGGTCACTTTCTTTGGGTGGCAGTATACAGAGCGTGACTCCTGGGGGAGTCCGCTGGGCCTCGGATCAAATATACAGCAGCTGGAGAGGACTGTACAGACAGGGTCTCTAGGGAGGGAACAGACCACCATCCTGCATGCACGCGTGTGTCTGTGGCGTGTGTGTGCGACTGTGTGTGTGTGCGACTGTGTGTGTGTACGACTGTGTGTGTGTGTGTGTGTGTGTGTGTGTGTGTGTGTGTGGTGTGTGTGTGTGTGTGTGTGTGTGTGTGTGTGTGTGTGTGTGTGTGTGTGTGTGTGTGTGTGTGTGTGGGCCGAGGGTGTTAAATATGTAATGAATGCTGTAGTGTGGGCTCACTGTATGAGTAAAAGCTCTGACCTCTTGTCTTGTTGGTCACTGACCCTCAAACTACCAGGAGCCAGGGTCAGCCCTCAAGAGTATAGTAGTGAGTAAAGACCCAGGGTCAACCCTTAACAGTATCCTAGTGAGTAAAGAGCCAGGGTCAACCCTCAAGAGTAATGTTGTGAGTAAAGAGCCAGGGTCAACCCTTAACAGTATCCTAGTGAGTAAAGAGCCAGGAGCGAAGGCAAACCCTCAAGGATATAGTAGTGAGTAAAGAACCAGGACCCAGGGTCAAACCTCAGAGTATAATAGTGAGTAAAGACCCAGGGTCAACCCATAACAGTATCCTAGTGAGTAAAGAACCAGGACCCAGGGTCCACCCTTAGAGTATAGTAGTGAGCAAAGAGCCAGGGTCAACCCTCAAGAGTAATGTAGTGAGTAAAGAGCCAGGAGCCAGGGTCAACATTCAGAGTCTAGTAGTGAGTAAAGAGCTCTCTCCCACAATCACCTGTCACTCCAACATCTCTTTCTCTCTCTACCCCTGCCCCCCCCCTCTCTCTCTCTCTCTCTCTCATCTCTCTCTCTCTCTCTCTCTCTCTCTCTCTCTCTCTCTCTCCTCTCTCTCTCTCTCTCTCTCTCTCTCTCTCTCTCTCTCTCCTCTCTCTCTCTCCTCTCTCTCTCTCTCTCTCTCTCTCTCTCTCTCTCTCACACATCCATCCCTTCTCGTTAAAAATCATGTTCATTAACGTTCCTCACGACACGAAAACCCAACAAAGCCAAACACACGGCAGGCATCCGAGCAACTCCACCAACAGGAGTAAATGGTTCTGAACGTGCCTTCTGGGTGTCACAATTATCTCTGTATTCCATCACCTGAGAGCGGCTAATGAACGCTTTGTGGCGGGGGAGGGGGGAGGGGCGGGAGGGGCGGAGGGGGGGCGGGGCGGGGGCCCACAATAGGGCGAGGGCGTATAATTGGGACTGTGTGTGTTATAATAGCAATGTGTGCTGTCCAAGACACTTGAAGGTGAGCAAGGTGTAACCCAACACAACAACAACAAAAACACCTAAAACTCAGATTAATGACGTATTGCCTTCTATTTGTTAGCAAAAAATTAAATAAAATGTTATATGCTTGAGGTGTGGAATGATAGAAAGAATACTTTTACTGATCCCCAAAGGGAAATAAAATTCAGGAACGATAAGCGTATTATATATAGCAGAATAGGCTGATCAATAATTATTATATTTAAAAAGAAATATGAGATTTATGGATTTAGTTTAGCCATTTTCACAATCACAGTGAAGCGGTTCAAGAGACAACGAAATAGGGCTATACTGCCACCTGCTGGTGTTATATATAGTAACTATACTTTTAATATTAGATTAGATTAGATTCGATTCAAAATTATTGTCATTGCAGAGCACAAGTACAGTACAGCGAAATTATTTTGGTAATAATAATCTAACCAGTGAGTGCCAATGTTGCAGAAAAGTGCATGGTAATATATAATGTACAGTTTACAGTTGCTAAAAGTCTACTAGGTATAAAGGCAGTTATAAGATTATGAGTATGTATGTATATAATTAAGAGTATGTATGAGATATGTGCATAATAATAATAGGTATATATATACAGGTAAGTATACAAGTATTTAACCTAAAGTATTTAACACAGCATTATGGAGCTGAACTACTCATACGGGACGTGGTGTTCCTCCTTCCACCTCCAACTGTGTAGGTTGTATTTTCCACAACATGTTTCTAATAGCACACCCCTTACCTTGGGGGCGTGTCCCAACAGGGCCCACAGCGAATCGGGCGACAGGGTGTTGGCGCCGGAGAACTCCAGCGTGTCCGTCTCCTGGCGGTCAAGGGCCACGTAGCGGCAGCCCTGGAAGTCTCCCCTGAGCTGCTCCCCGCCCCGCAGCCTCACCAGGTCCCAGGTCCCCAGCCGGGCCAGCGCCCCTCGCACCGCCTCCATCTGCTTGTAGGACAGGTGCCCTGCAGCGGCCCGGAGGGAAAGGGAGAGGGACGAGGTCCATTGACACTTCATGACATCGCAGTACATTTAGTCATTTAGTGGATTGCTTTGTGCATTCCACGTTCGGTAGGCAAGAGAACTGCTAGTCACCAGGAGTCATGAGAAGTGCATACATCAACTGACTGACAGTAACTCTCTCTCTCTCACACACACACACACACACACACACACACACACACACACACACACACACACACACACACACACACACACACACACACACACACACACACACACACACTGTCCTAAAGTGAAGGATTTATATAAAAGGTATTACATAAAGGTGGTCTTCTAGCTTACTCAACCCTCCCCCCCCCCCTTCACCCTTCATCTCTAAATTCAAAAGACTGAAGAGCCCTCTCTCTCTCTCTCTCTGCCTTCCTCTCTCTCTCTCTCTCTCTCTCTCTCTCTCTCTCTCTCTCTCTCTCTCTCTCTCTCTCTCTCACCGGAGAGCCAGGAGGGGGTGAGGGCGTCCGACAGCCAGCCCGTGTAGCTCTCCCTGAGAGAGGCCAGGAAGGCGTCGACCTGTCCGTGGCTGATCAGCTCCTTCCTCTTCCTCAGCTCCGGGTCCAGGTGGCAGTCTGGCGAGAGGAAGACCACCCTGGGGAGGAAGAGGCTCTGTCGCACGCACACGCCGCTCCTCTTCAGATGGTGACACAGGTTGGCCGCCTTGGTCTGGGGACACACCGGCGGTTTGGTTACACCACTATAGATTGTTTTTGTATCACCGCAATATGTATCCGTTTAATGTATATACTGTATAGATAGATATCGTTTTTATATATATATATATACATTTTTTATCTGTTTATTTTGTTTGGCTTAGTATTTTAAATAATTTATATTTTTCAACTGTCATCGAGTTTCATGAGGATTGCTAGGCAATTTTGTTGTACTTGATCTCTCTCTCTCTCTCTCTCTCTCTCTCTCTCTCTCTCTCTCTCTCTCTCTCTCTCTCTCTCTCTCTCTCTCTCTCCTCTCTCTCTCTCTCTCTCTCTCTCTCTCTCTCTCTCTCTCTCTCTCTCTCTCTCTCTCTCTCTCTCTCTCTCTCTCTCTCTCTCTCTCTCTCTCTCTCTCTCTCTCTCTCTCTCTCTCTCCCCATTAACCAAACTAGATTTCCGTCAGGCAGAACACTTGTTTATAGCTGTCTTTAGTCTGATTATAAAAAGGACCCAAAAGCTGCCCTATACTGGAATAAGGATTTAAATTGTTCTAGCAAAGTGCACTTGCACCCATGTTAAAGACGTTGGTTTACAAACGCAGCCGTCCGTCCCCAATGGGGGTGGGGGGTGGTTGGGGTGGGGGGTTGGGGGGGGGTGGGGGGGGGGGGGGTGTCCTCTCACAGGCTGTGAGAGGACAGCTGTGTTTTGGCACCTGCCGTCTTTCCTCAATCAACGAGTTGTACACAATGTCTCCCTCAAGTGTGTTTCCCCACATTTCCATATGAATCACACAGAGGGACCCTTTGTTACGCAATCACAAGCACCCATGACGGTTGGTTCTGCTGATATGGAGTTCTCCACACAGCGGAGCGACGCTCTCCTAAACCGAAAGGTTTCGGATGGCTCCGTTTATTAGGGACGTACAGTCCATCCCGCACACGTCATGATTCATTTCAACCTTGTTATCACCTTAAAGGGGAAGTGTCACACTTGGTTACTTTCTGAAGAGATCACTGCTTGATACGCATGTTTTCCCTGAAAGAATCACGTTTATCAACTCCGTTTCTGTGAAATATTCGCCGACAAATTGGAGTGTGAAAGGGGTTCCCCAGTCTGTGATGACCTATGACCCCCCCCCCCCACACACACACACACACAGAGACACCGTAAACCAGAGTAAACCGTGTTACCGTGACAGCCAGCAGGGGGTCGTCCACCTGCTCGATGCAGGTGTTGTTGAGGCCCTGGTCGTCCTGCTGGAGCTGCACGTGCCAGGAGCGCCCCTGGGCCGACACCGCACCCCGCCAGGGTTTCACGTCCAGGCAGAAGACCCCTTGGCCTTGGGGATCACAGAGGAGGTCTTAAGGTGTGGATGGTGTGAAGATAGTGATAGCTTTTTTTGTTTGTTGTAGAAGGTACCCCCCTAGTTTTCTAGGGGGGTACCTTTTGAGTTCACTGTGTAGACTTAGTGCATTTGTTTTTGTTATTTCAATATTCAAATGTAGATATGTAGGAGGTAGAGTGGTCGTCTGAGGTCTGTGGTCGTTGGAAAGCCCGACAACCCGGAAGGTTGCTGGTTTGATCCCCCCCCCGGCTCCGGGCCAAGTGTGGAGGTGTCCCTGACACCTCCACACTTGGCACCCTTGGCATACCCTTGGCACACACTTGGCACACTTGGCACCCACACTCTACACCAACTGCTCCTGACAAGCTGGCTGTTGCCTTGCATGGCTGACTCCGCCGTGGGTTTGTATGAACGGGTGAGGGTTAGGGTTAGGGTTATGAACGGGTGAGGGTGAGGGTTAGGGTTATGAACGGGTGAGGGTGAGGGTTAGGGTTATGAACGGGTGAGGGTTAGGGTTAGGGTTATGAACGGGTGAGGGTGAGGCTTGACTTGTAAAGTGCTTTGAGTGTTGGTAGAAAAGTGCTATATAAGCATTTATCATTTACCATGTATATTGTTCCTGTTGCAGATATATAAAACAAACAAAAAATATATAATTCATGCATTTCATTAACGACACACATGGGATGTTTGACTCTATTTGATAATCCATGGGCACATGTGCATTACATACATGTAACTACCAGTGGCACCACTACAGGGAGACTGTAAGGCCTCCAACATCTGGACACACCACATCTGGACAGGTCTGACAACACAGACCGGTCTGGGTTGTCAAGTTGTCAAGGGTAACAAGAGCGACCTGCATGTGACGTCATCGTCACCCACCAGTGAGGAGGATGATGTTGAGGTCATCCCTGGCCGTTTGCAGCTGGTTGGGGATGCGCAGGTTGCAGAAAACCTGTTCGCCTTTCAGCCCGGCGACCTTCCTGGAACGCAAGGTGGCGGTGTGCGTGCGGTTGGTGCGTTTGGAAAATTTAAGGAGAAACACACTGAAGATTGGGAAAACAGAAAACTTGGGGAAATGGTACCAACTACTACTAACTAACTACTAACTAATGGGTCACTATATATAGGCCTACCTACCAGACTTGCTGCAGAAAGCTCTGAGGAGTGTGTGGAGGGGTCTGGGGTTGGGCCTGGGTGGTGTCGTTTTCTCCAGAGTCCCCAGGGGCGACGCTGAAGAAGGAAAGTCTGCTTCCAAGCTGAAGCATTCTGGGCGTTGTCTGCAGCAACAACATCACACGTCACACGCGGTGTTTCACGGTTGATGCCGTCTATAGCCTACACCAGTACTATGACGTTTTTGTACTTAAATCTCACTTTACAAACTTTAAAAACTCACATTTATACAGCTGTTTTGGCTTTTTTTCCCAAGGCTTTCTTCGATTTGATGTATCAAACGCGAACGCGGCTTGTTAGAATAACAATTGGCACTTCAAGACCCCTCAGACACACAGGTCAAAAACAACACGTCAACGCTGAGAAGACGCAGACGCGGACGCACACCGACGCAGAAGAGTTCAGACTAGAACAAAAACATAAAAGGAAACTAAACAAAGCGATCCTCACATACACGGGAGCTCTTATCTGCTTCCGATGGCTCTCTTCTTCTTGTGGATAACAAACACATCAGCGGGTGTCTCAACACCCCACCAAATGCTGCGTAACGTAACTCTATCCAGGGAACGCTGGATGTTTCACAATGTCAGGGTCCCCCCCACCGCCCCCAGCTCCCACAGCGCTGAGCGCTTTCCAAGAAGCCAGTAAACAACACACCACGTGGTGGTGGGCGGGGGTGGTCACATGTCTTTACGTCACGGCCCCATGTGTTTGGTGTTCGATTCCAAAGAGGGGTTTTTTTTGGGGGGGGGGGGGGATACTGTTCAGAGTGTAAACATTACAAGGTGCATTGAAGGTATGGTGGATGGTATAGATTCTAGCATGCACAGGATGCTCATGTAAGGCCTAATCTGTCATCGGGAATCTCCTGCTCCACCTCCTCCTCCCCCACCTCCTCTCCCAGCTCCCCCTCCTCCTCCTGATCCTCCTCCTGATCCTCCTCCTCCCCCTGATCCTCCTCCTCCGCCTCCTCCTCCCACCACCACCTCCTCCTCCTCCTCCCCCCCACCACCTCCTCTCCCAGCTCCCCCTCCTCCTCCTGATCCTCCTCCTCCTCCACCCTCACCACCTCCTCCTCCTCCCCACCACCCCCACCTCCTCCTCCTCCCCACCACTTCCTCCTCCTCCTCCTCCCCCCCACCACCTCCTCCTCCCCACCACCTCCACCTCCTCCTCCTCCCCCCCACCACCTCCCCCTTCTCCCCCCCCCCCACCTCCTCCTCCTTCTCCTCCTGATCCTCATCTCCCCCCCACCTGCTCCTCCCCCCCACCTCCTCCTCCTCCCTCCCCCCTGCTCCTCCTCCCTGCCACATCAAACATCCTGCTTAGATCATTAGTGAGTCGTTGGGTCACGTGCTGCTGCTGTTGACTTCTAGAAGCACGCTTGTTTTTCCACTTCTCGGATGAGTCTAACGTTACAGCCGTCCAGTCTGTAACGTTGTTCATTTCACAAGAACCCCCAATGCATTGCTCTGAAGATTCGACGTGTGCTGTTACACCGCTGTTACACCTTTGCGACTTCACAAAGGATGGCCCATAGGCCCCACTTTGAAAAGAAAGTCACGGCGTGTTGCTTACGTTTTCATTCGGAGTTATGAGGGGGATGTGCAAACATACCAGAACCTATCCACAGTGTTATGTATCGGAAAGAGAGTGAATCTCACTCTCTCACTCTCACTCGAACTGTCTTCGGCTTCTGCATGTGTGGCGATAGTGTAAGGATCGATCGATCGATCGAATAGATCACAGCTGTCACTTTTTTTTTTACTGTGCTATTGAAAAGAGCCGATGGGTTACTGGATCGGCTCCACTGCAGTGGTACTGAGAGGAGAGGACTCCGTGGTGTGAGCTGCTGCTGTACAGCTTATATACGCACCCAGGAGGCTACACTAAAGTGTCACTTCTGAGGTATAAGGAACAGTTTGTTTTGAAAACGTTAAAACGTTCGTTGATTTGAAGATGTGTGTGTGTGTGTGTGTGTCTGTGTGTGTGTGTGCATGTGCGTGTGTATGTGTGTGTGTGTGCGCGTGTGTGACCCCGGAGACCGACCTTTGTCCCCGCACCGACCCCACACACCAGAGGATATTACAAAACGGCCGACGAATATTTAATGTAGAAATAAAAAAGTCCACACGGTGGAAAACGCCAGGTCAGCGCCGTGGTAAACAATATCCGGAGGAGGTGAAATAGTGTGAAAGAACTTAATATCAGCAGCTGATAGCCAAATCAGCTGCTATGGGTTGATAATGTGAGACAATAAAGAGAGAGGCAGAGAGGACTGACCCCCCTACACGCACACACACACACACGCACACACACACACACACACACACACACACACACACACACACACACACACACACACACCACACACACACACACACACACACACACACACACATATACACAATACACACGCACACAGACACACATACACACACACACACACACACACACACAGAGAACAATACACAGCAATACACACACACACACACACACACACACTCACACAGATACACAGATACACACACACACACACGATACAGATACACACGCACACACGCACACAGATACACACGCACACACACGCACACATACACAGACACACGCACACAGATACACACACACACACACACACACATGCACACAGATACACACACGCACAGATCAGTGTTGATAGCAGGCAGCCACGACCTCAATACATCCAAACAATGGAGTCAAATAAAGTGGAATCTAAATTAAAGCAGGAACGATACGGGCTGAAATACACGGACAAAAGCTTCTCTGCGATTTAATATCTTTAATATCTTAATATCTTATAATAAATAAAGAACAAATAAATCTGGCTCCAGCTCTTTCTTATCCCCAACTCAGATTTTTATATTGGGAATCGCACATGACTTTGCGTTTGAGCGGTCACATTCATATTTAATGCGCTCTGCGCTCGTCTAGTTTGGCCTTTTCAGATGGAGGCCAAATTAGCGCGATTGGCGGTATAGTTTAACTCAATCTCTGGCTGCCAACTGCATCAGTGCAGAACATCCATTAGCGGTTGGCTGTGGCAAGACAATGCTAATGGTGTTAAAGTCATCTTGTTATGAACTCTACTCTCTCTCTCTCTCTCTCTCTCTCTCTCTCTCTCTCTCTCTCTCTCTCTCTCTCTCTCTCTCTCTCTCTCTCTCTCTCTCTCTCTCTCTCTCTCTCTCTACATATACTGTTTATAGTATATATATATATTTATTTGCCTCCGACATCGATGCGCTCTACTGAATGCCCTCTATAGATAATAATAATAATAATAATAATAATAATAATAATAATAATAATAATAATAATAATAGTAAAAATAAAAGTGATTCTTTTTGACAAATATTGTGATTGCGATATGATTCAGTACTGGAAGAAATCCTGATGTGACAGTTGTTGGGGGTATAATTGCGATTTGGATAATATCAGCCCTAATAGGCGGTATGGCGTTGACGTTGTTATTGTATATTTAACGGAATAATAAGGCAGTGATGTATGTGGCTTCTCACTGGCCCGTATCTCGTCGGTATTATGAATTCAAGCGAGAGGCTCCTCTTCTGGGCCACTTGCATCGTAAGTGGCCCTCTGGAGGTCTTTGTGAAGATCTCACACATGGTTCAATAAGCCGTCACAACTCAGAGGTGTGTGTGCGAGGTCCACGCCGGTCAAAGTACAAATACAGCCATGATCCCCTCTGAAAGCCAGGGTCATTTCATCACCGTCTCCATGGGTCTAAAGAAACAACAGCAAAGATAATTGCCGTTGTAACGGATAAACCCTTATTTTTACAGATCGTTAGTCCTATGTGTTTGGTAGCCTATAATACAGGGAGAATAAAAAGCTAGTTTAGCCTATAATTTCAAAATTAAAATTATGCATCATTTGTTATGTTAATGGTGTTTCGTTTTTCAAGTGAAACGACTCATTCAAAGTAAGTAATGGACATCCCTTCTTCTCTGGTGCCTCATTCTCTCCCCTTCCTTTGAATTATTAATATGAGAGATTCTCCATATGTTCCCCCCAGGACTCTGTCCCATTCATCGCAAAGAGAGACAGAGAGAGAGAGAGAGAGAGAGAGAGAGAGAGAGAGAGAGAGAGAGAGAGAGGAGAGAGAGGAGAGAGAGAGAGAGAGAGAGAGAGAGAGAGAGAGAGAGAGAGGGAAAGAGAGGGAAAGAGAGAGAGAGGGAGAGGGAGAGGGTTATAGAGGAGCTATTTAACCGTCGAGAGAGTGTGAAGAGCTTAACTGGCCCTGTCCAAGGGGCTAACTCAAATCACGTCTAATTATGGCGGTTAATACGTGGGTTGCAGCTGGCTGACCTGAAGCAAATGGTCTGATGAATGTGAATAGGTCCCCACGCCACCGAGCTCACCATTTCACCATTACTCCTGAAAGTAGGGTGAATGTTAGTATGAGTAAGCTATTACTTTTAACTAAAACTGCCTGACACATGCTATTCATAGTCTTCAGTCACGTGACTGGCGGGGAGCCCTGGAGGTCAAACATGGTTCAGAACTGCAGTGCATTGTAAAAAAAACTGCAGCGCAGGCCTGTCCATTTACGATCCATCCATCCATCCAAGATCATCCATCTAAAGACAAAAAACAAAGATATGTGAACAAACTGTACGTTTTGGGCGCTGGTGATCCATATACAGCACGGCAGGTCGCAGTGTTCAAATCCATCAAAACAACGACGTCCCTGCCAGAGGTCCACTTTGGCGATGTGTACAGATATCTTGTGGAGAATCCCTCCCCTTAAATAATACAATTTGTTATTAAATCATTTGAAAAAGTATCACTCAGTAAATATATCACTGATGGTGCAGCATCAGAACAATTAGTCAAATATCAATTATTTAAAACAATTAAAAAAGCTAAATAAACAGGTAAAAAAACATATACAGTATACATATAGACTCTATATGTATACTGTATATGTTTTAAACTTGATTATAATTTATATATTAAATAATATAACAAACATATTATAGAGTATATGTTTATGTTGGTTGCGTCGGCCCCCGAAAACGAATCATGTCTGGACGTCATTAGGTAAAGATCTAATTAAAATACTACAATTCAAATACTCTCTGCCCTTTGCCCTCCAGGTGGGCGTTCCCTTAAGGCTGTGACGTCACGTGAACGGTCGACGCTCACGCACACTGCTCGACATACAATGAAGGCTGTCCAAATCAGTCAAATACTACTTATTCGATTAATATTAATTGAGGTATATCATTTAAGGTCAAACGAATAGATACAATTGACTCTTACACTGACTGTTACACTATTTAATTGAATTGTATAAGTTCCGTTTGGTTTTACTAGTTAAGTTGTTGGCCTACTAATTAAGGTCACCTGCTGCAGCTCGCTGGTTGTTTGCTTCAGTTCTCTGCGAACCCAACTGTTCTCAGTCCAATGTCTCCTATTAGGCACGGTAATATAACTGTTTTACAAACTGAACTAGAACCAGTGTGTGTTTAATGTTATGGTTAACAGTCGTCTAGTAGTGTTTAATTGCTAATACTCTCTTCTCTTCCTCTGGTTCACAGGTGACGAAGACTTTTCGAAGTAAAAACGCACAACGTATCCGGACCTGCTGTGAGTAGAACATTGTGTCTGACCACCTTCTAAAATACGTTAACAATGGTGCACTTTATCTAGCATAAGTAGCCTACATTTATGTTACGGCTAGATTCCCCTGAGACATACAACAAAGTAGGGTGCACAAAATAACGTGTATAATGCGTATTCAAGTAATTATCTGTGTGTGTGTGGGTGTGTTTCATGAATTAAAACTGGGATCATGGAAATGAAATGGTCAAGCACATGGTCAGAAATAGTGGTGGAATGTGCCAGACTGTAAACCATCTCTCTCTGGCGATTGCTGTACATTAGACATGGAAGCTTTTTCCATGTCTGTCAGTTCAAGTGCGCAGTGGTACTGGGGCAATTGCAGCATGGCCTTCGAATAACTGTTGTCTTTGATAATATGCAAGAGACATCGGGGATTGTGGTATAACCATTATACTAAATATATTATAACTATCTAATCCAACTGTTGAATTGGATGTTAACCATGTTAAAAATGATAATTGTATACGTTTATGTGTGTGTGTCATCAGTGTAACTATGAAGAAGACACTTTGTTTCTGAGTCACACAGCTGAACTATGAAGAAGAAACTGCAAACTGTAAGTCATTCATTTCCACCTTATTCTTGGTTTCCTAGTTGGATCACCGGACTCATTTAAGGTGGAAGTTAATTTGAATGGGAAGGGTTTTTGTTGGTGCATGGCCTAGTGAAAGCATTTAGTCTGAGTTGGTAATATTAATAACTTTTTGTTAAAAGTGGTTCAAGTACACATTCTAAGTGAGTGTTAGGTCTGTGACCGTGTTGTCTTACTTATGGTGGTGTGGTCTGAGGGACTAGATATTCATGCTAGTACAGCATTGTCTGAAGTCTACAGTTCTGTAGACGTGCCTCCTCGAGAGAAATCAAGTGTTAAAGAATCCGTTACATGGAGAAATGCCACAGAAGATTTTAGGGCTCTTCCCCTCACAGACTAGAACAGTCTAGGACTGACACTGGAGAAACCCTTAAACACATTTCAACGTTCCCTCCATACATCGTGAAGCCTTGGAGATGGTTTCTGTACCTTCCCAGCTGGAGGAGAGCACCACTTCAGTTCAAAAGGGTCTAAGTTTCGATCTTTCCAAGATGGTTTCTGATTTGAGGGGACCCATCTTGCAAGTCCAGCTGGCCTTGTCCATTACTGTGTAGGTTAACCAGAGAAAGGCTTGCATCTTGCGGGTTGGAGTACACAAAACACCATCCAAAGAAAGCATCCATCTGAGCCAGCAGCCTGATCCTGCTCTTCAAGGCCTACCACACCAACACTGGCTTGTCCTTCTGAACAGATGACCTTCTGCTCACCACTTTCCTCAAGTCCTGCCTGCTAATCAAAGCTGCACAGTTTGGGGGGCGTGAGTCAACCTTGTAAACATTTTTAGAGACAGCACAAGTAATCCATTTCCCATGTCGGACATGTCATGATAGTTGTTGATAGCTTGGGTAGTTTACCTGGCATGAGTGTTTGGCATGGACTGGCTGGGTGGCATGTGGTTTTGACAGGAAGTGGAAAGTGATTCCAGAAATATATCCAAGAAAATCCCTAAAATAAATGACCCGTGTGTCAGGGTTCAACCTGGCAATAGGGTACTTGCATGTGGCCAGGGTTCAACCTGGCAAAGGGTACTTGCATGTGGCCAGGGTTCAACCTGGCCTAGGGTACTTGCATGTGGCCAGGGTTCAACCTGGCATAGGGTACTTGCATGTGGCCAGGGTTCGACCTGGCAAAGAGTACCTGCGTGTGGCCAGGGTTCAACCTGGCCTAGGGTACCTGCATCGGTCTATACATTTAGATTTCATTTAGTTATATTTTGTTTATACTAGTTTAGTTTGTTATTTAGTTTTAGGTGTTGTATATTTGTGTGTGCATTTATTCCCCCTGTTTCAACTGTTGCACCTTAATTTCCCTCGGGATAAATAAAGTCTCTTGAATTGAATGTGGTCAGGGTTCGACCTGTCAAAGGGTACCTGCATTGGGCCAGGCTTCGACCTGGCAATAGGGTACTTGCATGTGGCCAGGGTTCAACCTGGCATAGGGTACTTGCATGTGGCCAGGGTTCAACCTGGCATAGGGTACTTGCATGTGGCCATGGTTCGACCTGGCATAGGGTACTTGCATGTGGCTAGGGTTCGACCTGACAAAGGGTACTTGCATGTGGCCAGGGTTCAACCTGGCATAGGGTACTTGCATGTGGCCATGGTTCGACCTGGCATAGGGTACCTGCGTGTGGCCAGGGTTCAACCTGGCCTAGGGTACTTGCATGTGGCTAGGGTTTCACCTGGCCTAGGGTACTTGCATGTGGCTAGGGTTTCACCTGGCCTAGGGTACTTGCATGTGGCTAGGGTTTCACCTGGCCTAGGGTACTTGCATGTGGCTAGGGTTTCACCTGGCCTAGGGTACTTGCATGTGGCCAGGGTTCAACCTGGCCTAGGGTATTTGCATGTGGCTAGGGTTTCACCTGGCCTAGGGTACTTGCATGTGGCTGGGGTTTGACCTGGCCTAGGGTAGTGTGTTAAATGAAAGGAGATGGGATGGGCTATATAGGATATACTTCAAGCCTAGAACAATTCAATACATTGAACACATTCAGGAAGACAAGCGTTCTGCAGATTGCATTGCAGTAAATAAACAATGCTACTAGGGGACATCAATGGATGCTGGACTTCTGCCATTCCACAAAGAAAATAATATAATCAGAAGTTTTTTTTGCAGGAAACTATTAAAGATTCAGAGCTGTAGTGAGGCCTTCCTACCTCCTACAGGCTAGATGGATGGCCAGCTCTTTGGAGTATCTTGTGTAGTCTTGCACTGAAATGCAAGTCTTCTCTGGCTAAACTGTATTGTACAGGGCTAGCTGAACCTGGAAGGATTGTGTGTCAGGGTTGGACCTGGCATAGGGTACTTGCATGTGGCCAGGGTTCGACCTGACAAAGGGTACTTGCATGTGGCTAGGGATCGACCTGACAAAGGGTACTTGCATGTGGCCAGGGTTCGACCTGACAAAGGGTACTTGCTTGTGGCCAGGGTTCGACCTGGCATAGAGTACCTGCGTGTGGCCGGGGTTCGACCTGGCCTAGGGTACCTGCGTGTGGCCGGGGTTCAACCTGGCCTAGGGTACTTGCATGTGGCCGGGGTTTCACCTGGCCTAGGGTACTTGCATGTGGCTAGGGTTTCACCTGGCCTAGGGTACTTGCATGTGGCCAGGGTTCAACCTGGCAAAGGGTACCTGCATGTGGCCAGGGTTCGACCTGGCATAGAGTACCTGAATGTGGCCAGGGTTCGACCTGACAAAGGGTACTTCATGTGGCTAGGGATCGACCTGACAAAGGGTACTTGCATGTGGCCAGGGTTCGACCTGACAAAGGGTACTTGCTTGTGGCCAGGGTTCGACCTGGCATAGAGTACCTGCGTGTGGCCGGGGTTCGACCTGGCCTAGGGTACCTGCGTGTGGCCGGGGTTCAACCTGGCCTAGGGTACTTGCATGTGGCCGGGGTTTCACCTGGCCTAGGGTACTTGCATGTGGCTAGGGTTTCACCTGGCCTAGGGTACTTGCATGTGGCCAGGGTTCAACCTGGCAAAGGGTACCTGCATGTGGCCAGGGTTCGACCTGGCATAGAGTACCTGCATGTGGCCAGGGTTCGACCTGGCATAGAGTACCTGCGTGTGGCCAGGGTTCAACCTGGCCTAGGGTACTTGCATGTGGCTGGGGTTCAACCTGGCCTAGGGTACTTACTACATGTGGGTGTGGCTATGGCTATGGTTTCACCTGGCCTCGGGTACTTGCATGTGGCCAGGGTTCAACCTGGCCTAGGGTACTTGCATGTGGCCAGGGTTCGACCTGGCATAGGGTACTACATGTGGGAGTAATAGGGTTCGACCTGACAAACGGTACTTGCATGTGGCCAGGGTTCGACCTGACAAACGGTACTTGCATGTGGCCAGGGTTCGACCTGACATAGGGTAACTGCATGTGGCTAGGGTTTCACCTGGCCTAGGGTACTTGCTTGTGGCTGGGGTTTGACCTGGCCTAGGGTACTTACTGTGTGTGTGTGTGTTGAACTAAATTAAAGGGGATGGGACAGGCTCCATGTAAACTTAAACAGCCTGGAACGATTAAATACATTGGGCAGGAAGACGAGAGTTCTGCATATTTGATTGCCGTAAATATACAATGCAACTAGAGGGCATCAATGGACTACTAATGACATTCCACAAAAAATAATCTGAAGTTTGCATGAAACAACCTGTATATGGATATTAAAGAGTCAGACTTGGAGTGAGGCTACCCTACCCACTAAAGAGATGGACAGTGAACACTTTAGAGAAAGTTTAGAACACTTTCTTGTGGTACTCTTGCACTGAGATGCAAGTCTTCTCTGGCTGAGCTGTATTGTACAGGGCTAGCTGAACCTGGAAGTGGTTGTCGACCTGGCGTAGGGTACCTGCATGTGGCCACGGTTCGACCTGGCCTAGGGTACTGCATGTGGCTAGGGTTTACCTGGCCCAGGGTACTGCATGTGGCTAGGGTTTACCTGGCCTAGGGTACTTGCATGTGGGAGTGGCTAGGGTTTGACCTGGCATAGGGTACTACATGTGGGAGTGGCTAGGGTTTGACAAGTTGGAATGGCTAGGGTTTGACATGGCAAAGGGTACTTGCATGTGGCCAGGGTTCGACCTGGCCTAGGTGTGTGTTTTGATATGGAACTACTTTGGTGAACTAAATTAAAGGGTATTGGACAGGCTCAATGTATACTTCAAGAGCCTGGATCGATCGAATACATTGAACATATTCATTGAATTTAAATTCATCAGTGTTCTGCAGATTGGATGCAGTAAATAAACTATGGACATCAATGGACGATGGACTTCTAGTGACATTCCACAAAGAAAATAATCCGAAGTTGGAACATTTGCGGGACAGTGTCTGTAAACGGATATTAATGATTCAGACCTGGAGTGAGGCTACCCTTCCCACCCACTAACTGAGATGGACGGTGAACTCTTTAGACTATCTTGTCTTCTCTGGCTGAACTGTATTGTATTGTACAGGGCTAGCTGAAACTGGAAGATGGGTCCCCTAAAATCAGAAACAATCTTGGAACTATCCCAACTGGAGTCCTCTTTAAGCTGCAGTTGTGCTCTTCAGCTGAGGAGAGGTAGAGAAACCTTCACCTGGGTTTTAAGATTTATGGAGAGGAACGTTGGAACGTCTTCTATGGTTCTCTGAATCAACGTCTCCATGTTGAAGGACATTCCAGTTCATGTAACTGATAGTACAACGGTCATTTGAACACGTGGCTTCCCCTGAGGAGGCACGTCTACAGAACTGTAGACTTCAGACAGCGCTGTATCCACTCGGACCACACCACATGTCGATGCATAGTGAGGGAGCAGACTCATTTGCGGCAGTATAGCCGTCTGTTGGGACTGCTCCCCGGGCGCTGTATATAAAAATAGCTGCCCACGGCTCCCAATACTACGATGAATGCAGAGAAACACATTTCACTGTTAACATGTATGTGACCAATAAAGAGGATTCAATCCTCCATAGTTAGGACCTGTTATCTAAAGACTTGATCTGTGTATTGGAAATGTCACTGTTTTAGATTTGATTATTTTAGGTAAGGATTTGTGTTTTGGGACCTACATGGTGGTTAATTTGGTTCCATATACACATGGGGTGCATTGTAAAGTCAATGAATGAATAGTACAGAAACCAACAGCAACAAACTACTAGATCACCTGAAGGTAAGTCTGTTGGATGGGTTTTAAAATGAGAAGATGGATCGCTGGACAACAAGATCGTCCGCCGTTCAGCTCAAGGTGAGGTGCTGGTTATGTTTCTTACTGCTGGGTGGTTCCTTCTGGAATTTTAGGATTCTAGTAGGACTGTTTGTGTGTGGTCATTTTTAGGACACAATTGGCAGTTAGTTTGGACTCTAAGTCACTACTGCATCTGGCAGTACGTTCGGTATTGGCATTTATGTAACGTCATCACTAACCAAAGTACCCCGTTAGCGCATTTGGCAGTACGTTCAGGGTTGGCATTTGCGTAACATCACATTTTTTCCTTCGATATTTGCGATAATGACACTCTTACTGCGGTCTACTTGCGAGCACAATTTTAGTCAACGAAGACCATTTGAAGGCTGCGAAACATTTTGAGACGGAAACAATCTGGCATTTCCTTACTTCTATACAATCCATCTCCTGAATAAGGCAAAGTATCATTTTACTATTCTATTCAATATTGATCACCGCTAAGTGCTATTGGTACATAGTGTTTAAATGTTAACTTAATTCTAAACATCTGGAATGTGGTTGCCATGTAAGTTACTTACTAACATGTATGACATTACAAACTTATGACATTACATTATTTTACACCATGCTTTTGTGATGGGTAACCTATCTGATAGTAATCAACAGCTAATGGACATAGGTCCCACATGTTGCAGTAGTAGAGACTACAGAACTGTACAGGGTTAAAATGGTAACATGTAGTTTGTCACAAGGTGTCTGCCTCCACCAAGCCCAGCTCCATACCGCCCCCTACTGGTCCAAGAAGTCCTCCAGAACAGGTCAGTGCTATGGCGCATCAGCAGTGTCTTTCCAGGTCAGTTTTAGAGCATGGGCTGAACAACAGGTTCTGATTTCAATTAGTCTACCTTCATTCCCAAAACAGGATGCCACTTTATCGTTGCAACAAAAAAAACAAGTTCAATATACACGTATTTCCTTTTTGATACAAAATCAAAATGACATAGCTGTTCAAAAGTCACGTAATTTCCTGTCTCTGGTTATTGTAGTGTTACCATGTGATTCATATGTATGTTATGTGTTTACAGTGGGAGAATCTCCAGTCCTTACCATCTTCTATCTGTACTCTACGATGTCAAAGCGTACAGGTGAACATTTTCTATGAGAACGGTTTCACGTTCACCTTCTGTATTTACACATATTGTATATATATATTGAGTATGCAATATTAATATAATAATGCTGGCTTTCTCAATGTGCTTCCTGCAGAGAAGACGGAGGTTAGGGATGTGGAGGATGAAGCGTTGGACGAGGCTCAGCAGGGTGTTCAGTCACTTCACTTGCATGTCAGCGTTTTTATTATTATTCTTTTGTACGGGAAGCCGTCGCTGAGCAATGGAATTAAGGGGGAGTGTCTGCGTCGGTTTATCTGACTGACAAATTCAATTAATGTGTTTTCATTAGGGGCTGTCTGACTAAACGGGTTCCCCTGGACTAGCCTGGGGACCATGGAGGCATGCGGCACCAGGATGGACCTGAGGTTTGGGACCAGAGGTATGCGGCACCAGGATGGACCTGAGGCTGGGGACCAGAGGCATGGGGCACCAGGATGGACTAGAGGCTGGGGACCAGAGGCATGGGGCACCAGGATGGACCTGAGGCTGGGGACCAGAGGCATGGGGCACCAGGGTTCTTTGGCCATTTTGCAAAGTTGTGATTTGAGGTAATTAATACCTTGGGTTATGTATATGGGCTGTCTCTGTTAGTAGTGCTGCTATGACTATAGTTAATGCATTGCTCGATAAATACATTAAGAAAGTTGGATATCGGCTACCCTTTCACAAATCTACCAGAAATGCCAAAGGTGTACATGTTTTACATCCCCAGGTTTGTAACCGGACGTTGATGTCAAACTGTTTACCAGACCAAGAGTCCCTGTTCTGGAGCTGATGGAGGAGCTGTGCTGAATGACCGGCCTGGAGAAGGATGAAGCCCAACTAAAGTGATTATCACTCTCACTGCCTCTTGTATGCCATTAGGTACTGCTACCACACATGGCCGCTGTGTTTGTTACCAGACCAGACAAATGACAACTGTTTGTTACCAGAGCCAAACTTCTGACGTTTGTTTACAGACCAGGAGTCTGTAGCGGAGGAGAGCTGATGGAGGAGCTGTGAATCTGGAGGAAGACCATGAATCCTTGTTCCTTACCCATCTGAGCATCATTGTGGTCAAGAAAACACCACGTAAGTTGTTCATGTCACTAGACTAAGCTAATGTTGACCTTCAGGTAATTTATTAACAAACTACAATTGTAATAACCTATTGAATACACTACTACTGCGTTCTGCATAGTTGCAAACATTCAGTGTCATTAGATCTTCACCCAATATCCAAACCCTGGGGATGATGATCCAACTTGTGTATATACCCATTGCCCTAAACTTAACATTGTGCTTACTTATTTTGTGCCAAGGAACAGCACCTCATCCCAGCTGACGTTGTCGCTGGACTACGGATTCATCTCCTACACGCAACTTGAGTGTCACCATATGATGGACCTTTCTCTGGGCAAACTTATATTGTATTTGTGTTGGCAAATGAAGCGGACCATGTCACCAGATGTGCTTGCATACAACTTCACTGTTCTCTGCTCCTACCCATCCATGGAGGGAGGGATCCCTCCTATGTGTTCCATCTCAAGAGTGTTCCCTTACCCTCCAGAGGGTAGTTAGGGTTCAGAGTTAGGGTTCAGAGTTAGGGTTCAGAGTTAGGGTTAGGGTTCAGAGTTAGGGTTCAGAGTTAGGGTTCAGAGTTAGGGTTCAGAGTTAGGGTTAGGGTTCAGAGTTAGGGTTTAGAGTTGGTTAGGCAGGACTAGGTTCACAACACGCTTCTTCCTAAATGGTTTGGACACAATGTGTTCAGAGAATGTTTTATGTGTTGCAATTTGTTCAATAAATGTTACACAAATTGAAATCCTATGTGGTTGTGACTGTTGATGTCATGTTGTTTTAATGTTGGTATTATACAATAAACACATTTTACCTATTTTAAACAATATTTGCATCATCCACATATTGGTAAAGATATCAGTTATCCTCCATTGCTACTAGAATGAAACAAGGGTCATGTTCCCCTCTGAAATTATGATTTGATCGGATTGACTGTTAAACATTAAAGGGTTACCGACTCCGTTAAATAAAGGGGCTCAATGTCAGGACAAGTTCATGCCGAACAAAAAGTAAAAAATACCATAAATAAGATTGTATAATATAAATATATTGTGTTGGCCCTAGTATAATTACAATAGAACAAGTTTCAAGTACTCTTGATTGCTAGGCTAAATATAACATAATGTTATGCGTGTAATAAATGCAGGCTGGTAAACCCCTCTATCCCTCAAACCACTGCTGTTATCTAACATAACTTGTCAAGGTCCACAAAAACAATTCTTGTCCGAATGATTACGTGAATATAAGACTCAAAATACTCAAGCATATAGCTAACCTTTGATTTAATGTTCACGTCAAAGACATGTGTACTTTGATGCTTCCCTTCTTTGCCCTCTCCGGGGACGGAGGCACAAATCCACAATCTTCTTCTCTCTGGGTTTTCTTTCTCGGACAGGATTCTAGAGAAACACAACCCAGGCTTGTCTCCTCTTCGGTTAGCGCATTCGATCGCACAACTGTACGGCATGTTGGCTAAACCTTGTTAAGATAGCTCAATAAAAAAAGCTATTGAACAGCTGACGGGCAGCAGAAGCAAGCAGGAACGCCCTCCAGGTGGGCGTTTCTATAACAATGTGACGTCACGTGAACACTATGAATTGGTTGAATATGAAGAAACACAATATCGTATATATTTGAAAAACGAATACGCCTGTTCCTCAACACATCTCTTAAACTAAATCCCTGTGTTTTGGGGGGCCTGGATCAACTGGTCAGCCTCCCTAACCGGTTTGGTCCTCATCCACCAATGGGCTCACCAGTTTGATTGAAATGAATCGTTTTCATTTATTGATTTGCTTACTTATTTGTTTTCCTCTATTATAAATACACTTCACAATTATATAAATACATTTCATCATTTGAATATGTTTTAAGTCAGTATCATCACATGGTTATTTAAGTTTGTCACACTTACTTGCACTACTTTCTTATTTGTGTGCCATGGTATGTTGTACCTTCTATGTTGGGTAGCCTTTTGTGTTATTTAATAACAAAGTGTGTATCTCTCGTTCTCCTTACAAATCTTTATAGTACCTAAGTATATACTACCATGCTATTTTTATTGCACATGGTGTTTTGCACTGCTTAAATGTTTCACTTGTGTTTGAGTCTGCTGAGCTTTGGGTTGGTTAGGTTTTAGCCAGAGACCCAAGCTAGTGAGTGGGCTTTGTTTTGCCCTGGGGTTCATGCACTTTGTTTGGGGTTGTGCTGGGGGGTGGGGGGTAAGTATCTTTTTCTTGTTTCTTGTGTTTTTGTTTTCTCAGTTTCTGTCTCCATCCACTTGTACTTGTTTTCACCCCTTCTTATGTAGTCCTTGCCAGAGTCACAGAGTCCACCTGTTCTTCTACTTGATAGACGCAATGTTATGCCCGTTTAATATCATGTACTTAGACAGCCATGGTTAATTCAGGCACACCCTCCAGGGGGAGTGGGCAGTCAACTAACTTTACTAATTGGAATATGAAGGGACTAAATCATCCTATTAAACGTACTAGGGTACTAGGCCATCTTAAGCATTTAAAAACAGACCTAGCCTTCCTTACTGAGACGGATATGCGTAGCTCAGTCTACATTGGCCTGAGGAGGGGTTGGGTTGGGCAGGTATACCACTCACGCTTTCAGAGCAAGGCCAGGGGGGCTGCAATCTGGATTCGTAAATCAAACCGAATCGATCCATTTGTGGCGTCTGAAACCATGTTGGATCCTAATGGACGCTTTATTATGGTGGTTGGTAAACTTCATAACGTATCTGTGACACTTGCTTGTGTTTATGGCCCAAACTGGGGAATACACTGATCTTACCTTTATGAACAAATATAGGAGTCAACTATACCAAACTTAGACACCCACCAACTGATCTTATCTGCCGATTTGAACTGCGTAATTAACCCTTTATTCGACAGATCTAATAAAATAACCCCTAAATCAAAATCAGCTGAGTGCATAAAGAGTTTTTTGGAGTCCTGTGCGATATCTGAGCCATGGCGATTTCTGTACCCTACTAAGAGAGAATATTCTTTCTTTTCACCTGTCAATCATACTTTTTCACGCATAGGTTATTTTTTCAAGACCAAGACAAGACCTTACTCCCTTTGGTACAGTCGTGTGATATCTGACCATTCCCCTTTAACACTGAGATTGATATTCCCCAACCGCAGATCAGGTACATTCAGATGGAGACTTAACTCACTCCTTTTGTCCGATGAGTCTTTTGTTACTTTTATTAATACGCATATAGACATGTTTTTGGAAACAAACTTGAATGATGAGACATCCCCATCTTTGCTTTGGGAGACCCTTAAGGCCTATTTGAGGGGGCAGATTATTTCCTATAATGCCTCCATTCATAAATTACGGATGGCTAGACAAACACAACTGTCGAAGCTAACCTCAGAAGCCGATGGAGTTTACGCTATTTCTCTTACTCCAGAGCTGTATAAAGAACTTATGAGGCGTCAGGCTGAATTCAACAGGCTCTCAACTGGGCAGGCAGAACGGGCTCTCCTAAAGGCAAAGCACATGTCTTATGAGCATGGAGAGAAACCACGTAGAGCTCTGGCACTCATTCTGAGACATACATTTGCCACGCATGTAATTGACCAAATTAACTGGGAGACGGGCTTACTTTCGGACCCTTTGGAGATCAACGGTAAGTTCTGTGACTTTTATTCTAACCTATAAACATCTATACACCTATAACACCCCACTGATCTGGGGTTAATGGATCGTTTTTGTGAAGGCCTGGATATCCCCACTGTGAGTGAAGATTATAGAGCAGGGTTACTCAACTTCAGAGGCCAAGAGGGCCACATTTAAACCACAACAGGTGCAAAGGGCCACAAAATATTATTAACATATATTTGTACCATTTTATTCGCTGTATTTACTACTGCGGTTTAATATGCTGTCTTGCTTGTCATTTTTAATGCATTCCAAAGCATCATGGAATATTTAACAAATATTCTCAATTTGAGTAACAAATGTAGTGTAGCGACTGCGTTTCAAGGATGACAAGTGTTGGTCAAGCTGATGTTTTATTAACACTGGAGTGAATAGCTTTGCATTGATGACATTGATAAAGTTTGCAATTGCTACTTATTCCTAGTGAGAGCTCTGAGTCTGCATTTCACAAATATTAATAACAATAACAATATAACAAACAACTTTTTACTTATTCCTATTGAGAGCTCTGAGTTTGCATTTCACAAATATTAACAATAACAATATAACAAACAACTTTTTACTTATTCCTATTGAGAGCTCTGAGTCTGCATTTAACAAATATTAATAACAATAACAATATAACAAACAGTTGTTACTTATATCCTATATCCAATATCCTTACTTTTGAAGAAAGACAAAGATCCCTGTGACCGCTCTTCTGTCACGGTTGACGCGGGGAATGAGGATTTAGGAGGTGAACCCAAACGCACGACACACGTATCAAAATAAACTGTCTTTACTGATAAATACAGTAACACAAAAATCACTTAGATGGAAACGCATAAAGCTCAAAAGCAAAACACCTAACTACAAAAACCTGACTGTGGCATGACGTGGAAACTTGTTCATACACATGAAACACGTAAGAACTCTAACATTAAACAAGTAGCAAGTCTCAAAACGTGAAACAAGTACGAGCCTAACAAACAACGAAACAGTATATATAATGAATTGGCCCCGAACAAAAGAAGACGCCGCCTATTTTTTGCCTGGTCAAAATACATGAAAATGCCTTCTTTATACAACATCTTAATATTCCAAACCTTTTCAAACATCAGTTTGCTCTACCAACACATCATTTTTTCCGATATTTACAAGTCAAGCATTTTATACGGAATGAGTTTACTCAGTTTCCTTCCCTGCCCCCTACAACGTCTCTTGATTCAATCCTATAAATCCAACCTGAGCTTAGGGGAGTGATATCAAGGCTTTATACAGCTAGATTTGATATTCGTTGTCAATAATAAAGGAAAACTGGGAGAAGGATTTGGAGACAGACATTACTGAAGATCAATGGGCTAAAATACTTCACTTCTCTTCTACTTCTCTTCCTCTATTTGTGTGAGACATGGTCTCATTCAGTTTAAGTTTGTGCATCGCCTTCATATGTCCAAGGCCAAACTTTCAAAAGTCTTCCCTGGGGTTAGTTAGTTCTGCCTGTGACAGATGCAAGCAGCACCTGCTACTCTTTACCACACATTTAGATCATGGCCAAGTATAACAGCATTTTGGTCTTCTATATTTGAAGTTTATCGGGGAATCACAGGGTTAATAATTGAACCCTGTCCTTTTCTCTGACTCTTCGGGGTACCTTCAGAGGGCCTTGCTCTACAGAAAGCCCAAGTAAACAGCACAGCCGACTCTTCTCTCTTGGCAAGACGTCTCATTCTTTTAACTTGAAGAACCACCGCCCCCCTCAGGCAGGTGGATCTGTGACGTCATGTTTTCCTTAACATTGAACGTATGAGATCCACACTGAATGGTTCACCAGGGAGGTTTGATCCTTACATTTCATACATAGAACGGTTGACAATGCCTCTTTAGTGTGGATAGCGGGTTCAGTGTGGTAAACAGTGTGCTACTCTGTGTTTTTATTGTTCTAACTGCTGTCTGTCGTCGGGTATTACACATAAGATGTTCACTCACTGCTTTATACTTGTCAACTGTGAAGTGACAATAAACTGGACTTGACTTGACTATTTAATTTTTTATTTGTTGGTTTGTTTCCTTCGTTTTGTGATTATTATT